>OX608074.1:23445877-24645877 GCA_951509635.1 Eupeodes luniger
TTAAAAGTCGGCACCTAGAGGGCAATTTTTGAACTTCATTATTTCTCGATCTAGACCACCTAGAAGGCTGAAATTTCAGAATTGTGATCTAGGAATCCTCCCCTTTCCATTGCTGTGCCTATCTTTGAATAAGACCAATTTTACAACAAGTTATGGGCAAAAATCCATGTTCAAACTTAAAATGCGAATATCTCGCTTAATATGCGTCTAAATGCATTAAAAGTCGGCACCTAGAGGGCAATTTTTGAACTTCATTATTTCTCGATCTAGACCACCTAGAAGGCTGAAATTTCAGGATTGTGATCTAGGAATCCTCCCCTTTCCATTGCTGTGCCTATCTTTGAATAAGACCAATTTTACAACAAGTTATGGGCAAAAATCCATGTTCAAACTTAAAATGCGAATATCTCGCTTAATATGCGTCTAAATGCATTAAAAGTCGGCACCTAGAGGGCAATTTTTGAACTTCATTATTTCTCGATCTAGACCACCTAGAACGCTGAAATTTCAGGATTGCGATCTAGGAATCCTCCCCTTTCCATTGCTGTGCCTATCTTTGAATAAGACCAATTTTTCAACAAGTTATGGGCAAAAATCCATGTTCAAACTTAAAATGCGAATATCTCGCTTAATATGCGTCTAAATGCATTAAAAGTTGGCACCTAGAGGGCAATTTTTGAACTTCATTATTTCTCGATCTAGACCACCTAGAACGCTGAAATTTCAGGATTGCGATCTAGGAATCCTCCCCTTTCCATTGCTGTACCTATCTTTGAATAAGACCAATTTTACAACAAGTTATGGGCAAAAATCCATGTTCAAACTTAAAATGCGAATATCTCGCTTAATATGCGTCTAAATGCATTAAAAGTCGGCACCTAGAGGGCAATTTTTGAACTTCATTATTTCTCGATCTAGACCACCTAGAAGGCTGAAATTTCAGGATTGTGATCTAGGAATGCTCCCCTTTCCATTGCTGTGCCTATCTTTGAATAAGACCAATTTTACAACAAGTTATGGGCAAAAATCCATGTTCAAACTTAAAATGCGAATATCTCGCTTAATATGCGTCTAAATGCATTAAAAGTTGGCACCTAGAGGGCAATTTTTGAACTTCATTATTTCTCGATCTAGACCACCTAGAACGCTGAAATTTCAGGATTGCGATCTAGGAATCCTCCCCTTTCCATTGCTGTGCCTATCTTTGAATAAGACCAATTTTACAACAAGTTATGGGCAAAAATCCATGTTCAAACTTAAAATGCGAATATCTCGCTTAATATGCGTCTAAATGCATTAAAAGTCGGCACCTAGAGGGCAATTTTTGAACTTCATTATTTCTCGATCTAGACCACCTAGAAGGCTGAAATTTCAGGATTGTGATCTAGGAATCCTCCCCTTTCCATTGCTGTGCCTATCTTTGAATAAGACCAATTTTACAACAAGTTATGGGCAAAAATCCATGTTCAATTTTAAAATGCGAATATCTCGCTTAATATGCGTCTAATTGCATTAAAAGTTTGCACCTAGAGGGCAATTTTTGAACTTCATTATTTCTCGATCTAGACCACCTAGAACGCTGAAATTCAGGATTGCGATCTAGGAATCCTCCCCTTTCCATTGCTGTGCCTATCTTTGAATAAGACCAATTTTGCAACAAGTTATGGTTAAAAATCCATGTTCAAACTTAAAATGCGAATATCTCGCTTAATATGCGTCTAAATGCATTAAAAGTCGGCACCTAGAGGGCAATTTTTGAACTTCATTATTTCTCGATCTAGACCACCTAGAAGGCTGAAATTTCAGGATTGTGATCTAGGAATCCTCCCCTTTCCATTGCTGTGCCTATCTTTGAATAAGACCAATTTTACAACAAGTTATTAGCAAAAATCCATGTTCAAACTTAAAATGCGAATATCTCGCTTAATAAGCGTCTAAATGCATTAAAAGTCGGCACCTAGAGGGCAATTTTTGAACTCCATTATTTCTCGATCTAGACCACCTAGAAGGCTGAAATTTCAGGATTGTGTTCTAGGAATCCTCCCCTTTCCATTGCTGTGCCTATCTTTGAATAAGACCAATTTTACAACAAGTTATGGGCAAAAATCCATGTTCAAACTTAAAATGCGAATATCTCGCTTAATAAGCGTCTAAATGCATTAAAAGTCGGCACCTAGAGGGCAATTTTTGAACTTCATTATTTCTCGATCTAGACCACCTAGAAGGCTGAAATTTCAGGATTGTGATCTAGGAATCCTCCCCTTTCCATTGCTGTGCCTATCTTTGAATAAGACCAATTTTACAACAAGTTTTGGGCAAAAATCCATGTTCAAACTTAAAATGCGAATATCTCGCTTAATATGCGTCTAAATGCATTAAAAGTCGGCACCTAGAGGGCAATTTTTGAACTTCATTATTTCTCGATCTAGACCACCTAGAAGGCTGAAATTTCAGGATTGTGATCTAGGAATCCTCCCCTTTCCATTGCTGTGCCTATCTTTGAATAAGACCAATTTTACAACAAGTTATGGGCAAAAATCCATGTTCAATTTTAAAATGCGAATATCTCGCTTAATATGCGTCTAAATGCATTAAAAGTTTGCACCTAGAGGGCAATTTTTGAACTTCATTATTTCTCGATCTAGACCACCTAGAAGGCTGAAATTTCAGGATTGTGATCTAGGAATCCTCCCCTTTCCATTGCTGTGCCTATCTTTGAATAAGACCAATTTTACAACAAGTTATGGGCAAAAATCCATGTTCAAACTTAAAATGCGAATATCTCGCTTAATATGCGTCTAAATGCATTAAAAGTTGGCACCTAGAGGGCAATTTTTGAACTTCATTATTTCTCGATCTAGACCACCTAGAACGCTGAAATTTCAGGATTGTGATCTAGGAATCCTCCCCTTTCCATTGCTGTGCCTATCTTTGAATAAGACCAATTTTTCAACAAGTTATGGGCAAAAATCCATGTTCAAACTTAAAATGCGAATATCTCGCTTAATATGCGTCTAAATGCATTAAAAGTTGGCACCTAGAGGGCAATTTTTGAACTTCATTATTTCTCGATCTAGACCACCTAGAACGCTGAAATTTCAGGATTGCGATCTAGGAATCCTCCCCTTTCCATTGCTGTGCCTATCTTTGAATAAGACTAATTTTACAACAAGTTATGGGCAAAAATCCATGTTCAAACTTAAAATGCGAATATCTCGCTTAATATGCGTCTAAATGCATTAAAAGTCGGCACCTAGAGGGCAATTTTTGAACTTCATTATCTCGCTTAATATGCGTCTAAATGCATTAAAAGTCGGCACCTAGAGGGCAATTTTTGAACTTCATTATTTCTCGATCTAGACCACCTAGAAGGCTGAAATTTCAGAATTGTGATCTAGGAATCCTCCCCTTTCCATTGCTGTGCCTATCTTTGAATAAGACCAATTTTACAACAAGTTATGGGCAAAAATCCATGTTCAAACTTAAAATGCGAATATCTCGCTTAATATGCGTCTAAATGCATTAAAAGTCGGCACCTAGAGGGCAATTTTTGAACTTCATTATTTCTCGATCTAGACCACCTAGAAGGCTGAAATTTCAGGATTGTGATCTAGGAATCCTCCCCTTTCCATTGCTGTGCCTATCTTTGAATAAGACCAATTTTACAACAAGTTATGGGCAAAAATCCATGTTCAAACTTAAAATGCGAATATCTCGCTTAATATGCGTCTAAATGCATTAAAAGTTGGCACCTAGAGGGCAATTTTTGAACTTCATTATTTCTCGATCTAGACCACCTAGAACGCTGAAATTTCAGGATTGCGATCTAGGAATCCTCCCCTTTCCATTGCTGTGCCTATCTTTGAATAAGACCAATTTTTCAACAAGTTATGGGCAAAAATCCATGTTCAAACTTAAAATGCGAATATCTCGCTTAATATGCGTCTAAATGCATTAAAAGTTGGCACCTAGAGGGCAATTTTTGAACTTCATTATTTCTCGATCTAGACCACCTAGAACGCTGAAATTTCAGGATTGCGATCTAGGAATCCTCCCCTTTCCATTGCTGTACCTATCTTTGAATAAGACCAATTTTACAACAAGTTATGGGCAAAAATCCATGTTCAAACTTAAAATGCGAATATCTCGCTTAATATGCGTCTAAATGCATTAAAAGTCGGCACCTAGAGGGCAATTTTTGAACTTCATTATTTCTCGATCTAGACCACCTAGAAGGCTGAAATTTCAGGATTGTGATCTAGGAATGCTCCCCTTTCCATTGCTGTGCCTATCTTTGAATAAGACCAATTTTACAACAAGTTATGGGCAAAAATCCATGTTCAAACTTAAAATGCGAATATCTCGCTTAATATGCGTCTAAATGCATTAAAAGTTGGCACCTAGAGGGCAATTTTTGAACTTCATTATTTCTCGATCTAGACCACCTAGAACGCTGAAATTTCAGGATTGCGATCTAGGAATCCTCCCCTTTCCATTGCTGTGCCTATCTTTGAATAAGACCAATTTTACAACAAGTTATGGGCAAAAATCCATGTTCAAACTTAAAATGCGAATATCTCGCTTAATATGCGTCTAAATGCATTAAAAGTCGGCACCTAGAGGGCAATTTTTGAACTTCATTATTTCTCGATCTAGACCACCTAGAAGGCTGAAATTTCAGGATTGTGATCTAGGAATCCTCCCCTTTCCATTGCTGTGCCTATCTTTGAATAAGACCAATTTTACAACAAGTTATGGGCAAAAATCCATGTTCAATTTTAAAATGCGAATATCTCGCTTAATATGCGTCTAAATGCATTAAAAGTTTGCACCTAGAGGGCAATTTTTGAACTTCATTATTTCTCGATCTAGACCACCTAGAACGCTGAAATTCAGGATTGCGATCTAGGAATCCTCCCCTTTCCATTGCTGTGCCTATCTTTGAATAAGACCAATTTTGCAACAAGTTATGGTTAAAAATCCATGTTCAAACTTAAAATGCGAATATCTCGCTTAATATGCGTCTAAATGCATTAAAAGTCGGCACCTAGAGGGCAATTTTTGAACTTCATTATTTCTCGATCTAGACCACCTAGAAGGCTGAAATTTCAGGATTGTGATCTAGGAATCCTCCCCTTTCCATTGCTGTGCCTATCTTTGAATAAGACCAATTTTACAACAAGTTATTAGCAAAAATCCATGTTCAAACTTAAAATGCGAATATCTCGCTTAATAAGCGTCTAAATGCATTAAAAGTCGGCACCTAGAGGGCAATTTTTGAACTCCATTATTTCTCGATCTAGACCACCTAGAAGGCTGAAATTTCAGGATTGTGTTCTAGGAATCCTCCCCTTTCCATTGCTGTGCCTATCTTTGAATAAGACCAATTTTACAACAAGTTATGGGCAAAAATCCATGTTCAAACTTAAAATGCGAATATCTCGCTTAATAAGCGTCTAAATGCATTAAAAGTCGGCACCTAGAGGGCAATTTTTGAACTTCATTATTTCTCGATCTAGACCACCTAGAAGGCTGAAATTTCAGGATTGTGATCTAGGAATCCTCCCCTTTCCATTGCTGTGCCTATCTTTGAATAAGACCAATTTTACAACAAGTTTTGGGCAAAAATCCATGTTCAAACTTAAAATGCGAATATCTCGCTTAATATGCGTCTAAATGCATTAAAAGTCGGCACCTAGAGGGCAATTTTTGAACTTCATTATTTCTCGATCTAGACCACCTAGAAGGCTGAAATTTCAGGATTGTGATCTAGGAATCCTCCCCTTTCCATTGCTGTGCCTATCTTTGAATAAGACCAATTTTACAACAAGTTATGGGCAAAAATCCATGTTCAATTTTAAAATGCGAATATCTCGCTTAATATGCGTCTAAATGCATTAAAAGTTTGCACCTAGAGGGCAATTTTTGAACTTCATTATGTCTCGATCTAGACCACCTAGAAGGCTGAAATTTCAGGATTGTGATCTAGGAATCCTCCCCTTTCCATTGCTGTGCCTATCTTTGAATAAGACCAATTTTACAGCAAGTTATGGGCAAAAATCCATGTTCAAACTTAAAATGCGAATATCTCGCTTAATATGCGTCTAAATGCATTCAAAGTTGGCACCTAGAGGTCAATTTTTGAACTTCATTATTTCTCGATCTAGACCACCTAGAAGGCTGAAATTTCAGGATTGTGATCTAGGAATCCTCCCCTTTCCATTGCTGTGCCTATCTTTGAATAAGACCAATTTTACAACAAGTTATGGGCAAAAATCCATGTTCAAACTTAAAATGCGAATATCTCGCTTAATATGCGTCTAAATGCATTAAAAGTTGGCACCTAGAGGGCAATTTTTGAACTTCATTATTTCTCGATCTAGGACACCTAGAACGCTGAAATTTCAGGATTGCGATCTAGGAATCCTCCCCTTTCCATTGCTGTGCCTATCTTTGAATAAGACCAATTTTACAACAAGTTATGGGAAAAAATCCATGTTCAATTTTAAAATGCGAATATCTCGCTTATCTAGGATCTAGTGATCTAGGAATCCTCCCCTTTCCATTGCTGTGCCTATCTTTGAATAAGACCAATTTTACAACAAGTTATGGGCAAAAATCCATGTTCAATTTTAAAATGCGAATATCTCGCTTAATATGCGTCTAAATGCATTGAAAGTTTGCACCTAAAGGGCAATTTTTGAACTTCATTATTTCTCGATCTAGACCACCTAGAAGGCTGAAATTTCAGGATTGTGATCTAGGAATCCTCCCCTTTCCATTGCTGTGCCTATCTTTGAATAAGACCAATTTTACAACAAGTTTTGGGCAAAAATCCATGTTCAAACTTAAAATGCGAATATCTCGCTTAATATGCGTCTAAATGCATTAAAAGTCGGCACCTAGAGGGCAATTTTTGAACTTCATTATTTCTCGATCTAGACCACCTAGAAGGCTGAAATTTCAGGATTGTGATCTAGGAATCCTCCCCTTTCCATTGCTGTGCCTATCTTTGAATAAGACCAATTTTACAACAAGTTATGGGCAAAAATCCATGTTCAAACTTAAAATGTGAATATCTCGCTTAATATGCGTCTAAATGCATTAAAAGTTGGCACCTAGAGGGCAATTTTTGAACTTCATTATTTCTCGATCTAGACCACCTAGAAGGCTGAAATTTCAGGATTGTGATCTAGGAATCCTCCTCTTTCCATTGCTGTGCCTATCTTTGAATAAGACCAATTTTACAACAAGTTATGGGCAAAAATCCATGTTCAAACTTAAAATGCGAATATCTCGCTTAATATGCGTCTAAATGCATTAAAAGTCGGCACCTAGAGGGCAATTTTTGAACTTCATTATTTCTCGATCTAGACCACCTAGAAGGCTGAAATTTCAGGATTGTGATCTAGGAATCCTCCCCTTTCCATTGCTGTGCCTATCTTTGAATAAGACCAATTTTACAACAAGTTATGGGCAAAAATCCATGTTCAATTTTAAAATGCGAATATCTCGCTTAATATGCGTCTAAATGCATTAAAAGTTTGCACCTAGAGGGCAATTTTTGAACTTCATTATTTCTCGATCTAGACCACCTAGAAGGCTGAAATTTCAGGATTGTGATCTAGGAATCCTCCCCTTTCCATTGCTGTGCCTATCTTTGAATAAGACCAATTTTACAGCAAGTTATGGGCAAAAATCCATGTTCAAACTTAAAATGCGAATATCTCGCTTAATATGCGTCTAAATGCATTCAAAGTTGGCACCTAGAGGTCAATTTTTGAACTTCATTATTTCTCGATCTAGACCACCTAGAAGGCTGAAATTTCAGGATTGTGATCTAGGAATCCTCCCCTTTCCATTGCTGTGCCTATCTTTGAATAAGACCAATTTTACAACAAGTTATGGGAAAAAATCCATGTTCAATTTTAAAATGCGAATATCTCGCTTATCTAGGATCTAGTGATCTAGGAATCCTCCCCTTTCCATTGCTGTGCCTATCTTTGAATAAGACCAATTTTACAACAAGTTATGGGCAAAAATCCATGTTCAATTTTAAAATGCGAATATCTCGCTTAATATGCGTCTAAATGCATTGAAAGTTTGCACCTAGAGGGCAATTTTTGAACTTCATTATTTCTCGATCTAGACCACCTAGAAGGCTGAAATTTCAGGATTGTGATCTAGGAATCCTCCCCTTTCCATTGCTGTGCCTATCTTTGAATAAGACCAATTTTACAGCAAGTTATGGGCAAAAATCCATGTTCAAACTTAAAATGCGAATATCTCGCTTAATATGCGTCTAAATGCATTCAAAGTTGGCACCTAGAGGGCAATTTTTGAACTTCATTATTTCTCGATCTAGACCACCTAGAAGGCTGAAATTTCAGGATTGTGATCTAGGAATCCTCCCCTTTCCATTGCTGTGCCTATCTTTGAATAAGACCAATTTTACAACAAGTTATGGGCAAAAATCCATGTTCAAACTTAAAATGCGAATATCTCGCTTAATATGCGTCTAAATGCATTAAAAGTCGGCACCTAAAGGGCAATTTTTGAACTTCATTATTTCTCGATCTAGACCACCTAGAAGGCTGAAATTTCAGGATTGTGATCTAGGAATCCTCCCCTTTCCATTGCTGTGCCTATCTTTGAATAAGACCAATTTTACAACAAGTTATGGGCAAAAATCCATGTTCAAACTTAAAATGCGAATATCTCGCTTAATATGCGTCTAAATGCATTAAAAGTTGGCACCTAGAGGGCAATTTTTGAACTTCATTATTTCTCGATCTAGGACACCTAGAACGCTGAAATTTCAGGATTGCGATCTAGGAATCCTCCCCTTTCCATTGCTGTGCCTATCTTTGAATAAGACCAATTTTACAACAAGTTATGGGCAAAAATCCATGTTCAAACTTAAAATGCGAATATCTCGCTTAATATGCGTCTAAATGCATTAAAAGTCGGCACCTAGAGGGCAATTTTTGAACTTCATTATTTCTCGATCTAGACCACCTAGAAGGCTGAAATTTCAGGATTGTGATCTAGGAATCCTCCCCTTTCCATTGCTGTGCCTATCTTTGAATAAGACCAATTTTACAACAAGTTATGGGCAAAAATCCATGTTCAAACTTAAAATGTGAATATCTCGCTTAATATGCGTCTAAATGCATTAAAAGTTGGCACCTAGAGGGCAATTTTTGAACTTCATTATTTCTCGATCTAGACCACCTAGAAGGCTGAAATTTCAGGATTGTGATCTAGGAATCCTCCTCTTTCCATTGCTGTGCCTATCTTTGAATAAGACCAATTTTACAACAAGTTATGGGCAAAAATCCATGTTCAAACTTAAAATGCGAATATCTCGCTTAATATGCGTCTAAATGCATTAAAAGTCGGCACCTAGAGGGCAATTTTTGAACTTCATTATTTCTCGATCTAGACCACCTAGAAGGCTGAAATTTCAGGATTGTGATCTAGGAATCCTCCCCTTTCCATTGCTGTGCCTATCTTTGAATAAGACCAATTTTACAACAAGTTATGGGCAAAAATCCATGTTCAATTTTAAAATGCGAATATCTCGCTTAATATGCGTCTAAATGCATTAAAAGTTTGCACCTAGAGGGCAATTTTTGAACTTCATTATTTCTCGATCTAGACCACCTAGAAGGCTGAAATTTCAGGATTGTGATCTAGGAATCCTCCCCTTTCCATTGCTGTGCCTATCTTTGAATAAGACCAATTTTACAGCAAGTTATGGGCAAAAATCCATGTTCAAACTTAAAATGCGAATATCTCGCTTAATATGCGTCTAAATGCATTCAAAGTTGGCACCTAGAGGTCAATTTTTGAACTTCATTATTTCTCGATCTAGACCACCTAGAAGGCTGAAATTTCTAGGAATCCTCCCCTTTCCATTGCTGTGCCTATCTTTGAATAAGACCAATTTTACAACAAGTTATGGGAAAAAATCCATGTTCAATTTTAAAATGCGAATATCTCGCTTATCTAGGATCTAGTGATCTAGGAATCCTCCCCTTTCCATTGCTGTGCCTATCTTTGAATAAGACCAATTTTACAACAAGTTATGGGCAAAAATCCATGTTCAATTTTAAAATGCGAATATCTCGCTTAATATGCGTCTAAATGCATTGAAAGTTTGCACCTAGAGGGCAATTTTTGAACTTCATTATTTCTCGATCTAGACCACCTAGAAGGCTGAAATTTCAGGATTGTGATCTAGGAATCCTCCCCTTTCCATTGCTGTGCCTATCTTTGAATAAGACCAATTTTACAGCAAGTTATGGGCAAAAATCCATGTTCAAACTTAAAATGCGAATATCTCGCTTAATATGCGTCTAAATGCATTCAAAGTTGGCACCTAGAGGGCAATTTTTGAACTTCATTATTTCTCGATCTAGACCACCTAGAAGGCTGAAATTTCAGGATTGTGATCTAGGAATCCTCCCCTTTCCATTGCTGTGCCTATCTTTGAATAAGACCAATTTTACAACAAGTTATGGGCAAAAATCCATGTTCAAACTTAAAATGCGAATATCTCGCTTAATATGCGTCTAAATGCATTAAAAGTCGGCACCTAAAGGGCAATTTTTGAACTTCATTATTTCTCGATCTAGACCACCTAGAAGGCTGAAATTTCAGGATTGTGATCTAGGAATCCTCCCCTTTCCATTGCTGTGCCTATCTTTGAATAAGACCAATTTTACAACAAGTTATGGGCAAAAATCCATGTTCAAACTTAAAATGCGAATATCTCGCTTAATATGCGTCTAAATGCATTAAAAGTTGGCACCTAGAGGGCAATTTTTGAACTTCATTATTTCTCGATCTAGGACACCTAGAACGCTGAAATTTCAGGATTGCGATCTAGGAATCCTCCCCTTTCCATTGCTGTGCCTATCTTTGAATAAGACCAATTTTACAACAAGTTATGGGCAAAAATCCATGTTCAAACTTAAAATGCGAATATCTCGCTTAATATGCGTCTAAATGCATTAAAAGTCGGCACCTAGAGGGCAATTTTTGAACTTCATTATTTCTCGATCTAGACCACCTAGAAGGCTGAAATTTCAGGATTGTGATCTAGGAATCCTCCCCTTTCCATTGCTGTGCCTATCTTTGAATAAGACCAATTTTACAACAAGTTATGGGCAAAAATCCATGTTCAAACATAAAATGCGAATATCTCGCTTAATATGCGTCTAAATGCATTAAAAGTCGGCACCTAGAGGGCAATTTTTGAACTTCATTATTTCTCGATCTAGACCACCTAGAAGGCTGAAATTTCAGGATTGTGATCTAGGAATCCTCCCCTTTCCATTGCTGTGCCTATCTTTGAATAAGACCAATTTTACAACAAGTTATGGGCAAAAATCCATGTTCAAACTTAAAATGCGAATATCTCGCTTAATATGCGTCTAAATGCATTAAAAGTCGGCACCAAGAGGGCAATTTTTGAACTTCATTATTTCTCGATCTAGACCACCTAGAAGGCTGAAATTTCAGGATTGTGATCTAGGAATCCTCCCCTTTCCATTCCTGTGCCTATCTTTGAATAAGACCAATTTTACAACAAGTTATGGGCAAAAATCCATGTTCAAACTTAAAATGCGAATATCTCGCTTAATATGCGTCTAAATGCATTAAAAGTTGGCACCTAGAGGGCAATTTTTGAACTTCATTATTTCTCGATCTAGACCACCTAGAAAACTGAAATTTCAGGATTGTGATCTAGGAATCCTCCCCTTTCCATTGCTGTGCCTATCTTTGAATAAGACCAATTTTACAACAAGTTATGGGCAAAAATCCATGTTCAAACTTAAAATGCGAATATCTCGCTTAATATGCGTCTAAATGCATTAAAAGTCGGCACCTAGAGGGCAATTTTTGAACTTCATTATTTCTCGATCTAGACCACCTAGAAGGCTGAAATTTCAGGATTGTGATCTAGGAATCCTCCCCTTTCCATTGCTGTGCCTATCTTTGAATAAGACCAATTTTACAACAAGTTATGGGCAAAAATCCATGTTCAAACATAAAATGCGAATATCTTGCTTAATATGCGTCTAAATGCATTAAAAGTCGGCACCTAGAGGGCAATTTTTGAACTTCATTATTTCTCGATCTAGACCACCTAGAAGGCTGAAATTTCAGGATTGTGATCTAGGAATCCTCCCCTTTCCATTGCTGTGCCTATCTTTGAATAAGACCAATTTTACAACAAGTTATGGGCAAAAATCCATGTTCAAACTTAAAATGCGAATATCTCGCTTAATATGCGTCTAAATGCATTAAAAGTCGGCACCAAGAGGGCAATTTTTGAACTTCATTATTTCTCGATCTAGACCACCTAGAAGGCTGAAATTTCAGGATTGTGATCTAGGAATCCTCCCCTTTCCATTCCTGTGCCTATCTTTGAATAAGACCAATTTTACAACAAGTTATGGGCAAAAATCCATGTTCAAACTTAAAATGCGAATATCTCGCTTAATATGCGTCTAAATGCATTAAAAGTTGGCACCTAGAGGGCAATTTTTGAACTTCATTATTTCTCGATCTAGACCACCTAGAAGGCTGAAATTTCAGGATTGTGATCTAGGAATCCTCCCCTTTCCATTGCTGTGCCTATCTTTGAATAAGACCAATTTTACAACAAGTTATGGGCAAAAATCCATGTTCAAACTTAAAATGCGAATATCTCGCTTAATATGCGTCTAAATGCATTAAAAGTCGGCACCTAGAGGGCAATTTTTGAACTTCATTATTTCTCGATCTAGACCACCTAGAAGGCTGAAATTTCAGGATTGTGATCTAGGAATCCCCCCCTTTCCATTGCTGCGCCTATCTTTGAATAAGACCAATTTTACAACAAGTTATGGGCAAAAATCCATGTTCAAACATAAAATGCGAATATCTCGCTTAATATGCGTCTAAATGCATTAAAAGTTGGCACCTAGAGGGCAATTTTTGAACTTCATTATTTCTCGATCTAGACCACCTAGAAGGCTGAAATTTCAGGATTGTGATCTAGGAATCCTGCCCTTTCCATTGCTGTGCCTATCTTTGAATAAGACCAATTTTACAACAAGTTATGGGCAAAAATCCATGTTCAAACTTAAAATGCGAATATCTCGCTTAATATGCGTCTAAATGCATTAAAAGTCGGCACCTAGAGGGCAATTTTTGAACTTCATTATTTCTCGATCTAGACCACCTAGAAGGCTGAAATTTCAGGATTGTG
Organism: Eupeodes luniger; assembly: GCA_951509635.1. NCBI lineage: Eukaryota > Metazoa > Arthropoda > Insecta > Diptera > Syrphidae > Eupeodes > Eupeodes luniger. Next base: position 23,459,142 of record OX608074.1, read on the forward strand.
ATAGAGGAATCCTCCCCTTTCCATTGCTGTGCCTATCTTTGAATAAGACCAATTTTACAACAAGTTATGGGCAAAAATCCATGTTCAAACTTAAAATGCGAATATCTCGCTTAATATGCGTCTAAATGCATTAAAAGTCGGCACCTAGAGGGCAATTTTTGAACTTCATTATTTCTCGATCTAGACCACCTAGAAGGCTGAAATTTCAGGATTGTGACCTAGGAATCCTCCCCTTTCCATTGCTGTGCCTATCTTTGAATAAGACCAATTTTACAACAAGTTATGGGCAAAAATCCATGTTCAAACTTAAAATGCGAATATCTCGCTTAATATGCGTCTAAATGCATTAAAAGTCGGCACCTAGAGGGCAATTTCTAAACTTCATTATTTCTCGATCTAGACCACCTAGAAGGCTGAAATTTCAGGATTGTGATCTAGGAATCCTCCCCTTTCCATTGCTGTGCCTATCTTTGAATAAGACCAATTTTACAACAAGTTATGGGCAAAAATCCATGTTCAAACTTAAAATGCGAATATCTCGCTTAATATGCGTCTAAATGCATTAAAAGTCGGCACCTAGAGGGCAATTTTTGAACTTCATTATTTCTCGATCTAGACCACCTAGAAGGCTGAAATTTCAGGATTGTGATCTAGGAATCCTCCCCTTTCCGTTACTGTGCCTATCTTTGAATAAAACCAATTTTACAACAAGTTATGGGCAAAAATCCATGTTCAAACTTAAAATGCGAATATCTCGCTTAATATGCGTCTAAATGCATTAAAAGTCGGCACCTAGAGGGCAATTTTTGAACTTCATTATTTATCGATCTAGACCACCTAGAAGGCTGAAATTTCAGGATTGTGATCTAGGAATCCTCCCCTTTCCATTGCTGTGCCTATCTTTGAATAAGACCAATTTTACAACAAGTTATGGGCAAAAATCCATGTTCAAACTTAAAATGCGAATATCTCGCTTAATATGCGTCTAAATGCATTAAAAGTCGGCACCTAGAGGGCAATTTTTGAACTTCATTATTTCTCGATCTAGACCACCTAGAAGGCTGAAATTTCAGGATTGTGATCTAGGAATCCTCCCCTTTCCATTGCTGTGCCTATCTTTGAATAAGACCAATTTTACAACCAGTTATGGGCAAAAATCCATGTTCAAACTTAAAATGCGAATATCTCGCTTAATATGCGTCTAAATGCATTAAAAGTCGGCACCTAGAGGGCAATTTTTGAACTTCATTATTTCTCGATCTAGACCACCTAGAAGGCTGAAATTTCAGGATTGTGATCTAGGAATCCTGCCCTTTCCATTGCTGTGCCTATCTTTGAATAAGACCAATTTTACAACAAGTTATGGGCAAAAATCCATGTTCAAACTTAAAATGCGAATATCTCGCTTAATATGCGTCTAAATGCATTAAAAGTCGGCACCTAGAGGGCAATTTTTGAACTTCATTATTTCTCGATCTAGACCACCTAGAAGGCTGAAATTTCAGGATTGTGATCTAGGAATCCTCCCCTTTCCATTGCTGTGCCTATCTTTGAATAAGACCAATTTTACAACAAGTTATGGGCAAAAATCCATGTTCAAACTTAAAATGCGAATATCTCGCTTAATATGCGTCTAAATGCATTAAAAGTTGGCACCTAGAGGGCAATTTTTGAACTTCATTATTTCTCGATCTAGACCACCTAGAAGGCTGAAATTTCAGGATTGTGATCTAGGAATCCTCCCCTTTCCATTGCTGTGCCTATCTTTGAATAAGACCAATTTTACAACAAGTTATGGGCAAAAATCCATGTTCAAACTTAAAATGCGAATATTTCGCTTAATATGCGTCTAAATGCATTAAAAGTCGGCACCTAGAGGGCAATTTTTGAACTTCATTATTTCTCGATCTAGACCACCTAGAAGGCTGAAATTTCAGGATTGTGATCTAGGAATCCTGCCCTTTCCATTGCTGTGCCTATCTTTGAATAAGACCAATTTTACAACAAGTTATGGGCAAAAATCCATGTTCAAACATAAAATGCGAATATCTCGCTTAATATGCGTCTAAATGCATTAAAAGTTGGCACCTAGAGGGCAATTTTTGAACTTCATTATTTCTCGATCTAGACCACCTAGAAGGCTGAAATTTCAGGATTGTGATCTAGGAATCCTCCCCTTTCCATCGATGTGCCTATCTTTGAATAAGACCAATTTTACAAGAAGTTATGGGCAAAAATCCATGTTCAAACTTAAAATGCGAATATCTCGCTTAATATGCGTCTAAATGCATTAAAAGTCGGCACCTAGAGGGCAATTTTTGAACTTCATTATTTCTCGATCTAGACCACCTAGAAGGCTGAAATTTCAGGATTGTGATCTAGGAATCCTCCCCTTTCCATTGCTGTGCCTATCTTTGAATAAGACCAATTTTACAACAAGTTATGGGCAAAAATCCATGTTCAAACTTAAAATGCGAATATCTCGCTTAATATGCGTCTAAATGCATTAAAAGTTGGCACCTAGAGGGCAATTTTTGAACTTCATTATTTCTCGATCTAGACCACCTAGAAGGCTGAAATTTCAGGATTGTGATCTAGGAATCCTCCCCTTTCCATTGATGTGCCTATCTTTGAATAAGACCAATTTTACAACAAGTTATGGGCAAAAATCCATGTTCAAACATAAAATGCGAATATCTCGCTTAACATGCGTCTAAATGCATTAAAAGTTGGCACCTAGAGGGCAATTTTTGAACTTCATTATTTCTCGATCTAGACCACCTAGAAGGCTGAAATTTCAGGATTGTGATCTAGGAATCCTCCCCTTTCCATTGCTGTGCCTATCTTTGAATAAGACCAATTTTACAACAAGTTATGAACAAAAATCCATGTTCAAACTTAAAATGCGAATATCTCGCTTAATATGCGTCTAAATGCATTAAAAGTCGGCACCTAGAGGGCAATTTTTGAACTTCATTATTTCTCGATCTAGACCACCTAGAAGGGAATCCTCCCCTTTCCATTGCTGTGCCTATCTTTGAATAAGACCAATTTTACAACAAGTTATGGGCAAAAATCCATGTTCAAACTTAAAATGCGAATATCTCGCTTAATATGCGTCTAAATGCATTAAAAGTCGGCACCTAGAGGGCAATTTTTGAACTTCATTATTTCTCAATCTAGACCACCTAGAAGACTGAAATTTCAGGATTGTGATCTAGGAATCCTCCCCTTTCCATTGCTGTGCCTATCTTTGAATAAGACCAATTTTACAACAAGTTATGGGCAAAAATCCATGTTCAAACTTAAAATGCGAATATCTCGCTTAATATGCGTCTAAATGCATTAAAAGTTGGCACCTAGAGGGCAATTTTTGAACTTCATTATTTCTCGATCTAGACCACCTAGAAGGCTGAAATTTCAGGATTGTGATCTAGGAATCCTACCCTTTCCATTGCTGTGCCCCCTAGTAGCACAGAGTTCGATTTATAATAAAAATTTGTTATTTTTGAGTTATATAGGAGTAATCTGCAACATGTAGGGTTACAAAACTGTTTTGATCTTGTAAATCGAAAAATATTTGTAACATTTTGATTTAACTCGTTTTTAAACTATTATATTTCAGTTAAAGTTGTTAGTACAAAAATACCAGTTGTTGCTTGATTATTATTAAAAAGTTGGTTAGGCGAAGGTTGTAAAAAAGTTCTACCTATATTTCTAAGCTTCTGTTTTGATATTTCCAGGCTTTAACGTTGTTACATCTGAAATAAAACATACTCTGGAAACTGTTTTATAACAATATTATAATATATTATTTTTTGTTGTTACAATGAATAAATATTATGTTTAAAACAAATTGCGGCCTTAAAATATTATTTTCAATAAGTTCAAATAACGATATTATGAAGACTTTATAATAAATTAATAACATTACGTTTTATTAAAACTTAACTCTTTTTATAAGTGAGGAAATAATTGACATGGTTTGTAGGATCGGGTTTTTACATAAACGTTGATGTTTAGTTATTGTTTTACATTTGAATTTGATAATTTGATAATTTCAACTCACGAAAAAATGCTTTTCACATTAATATTCTTAAAACATCAATACATCAAACTAATCGAGTGTCAATTATTTTGTTTCTGTTGTACAAGTTACACAAATATACGTAATGTTCCAACAACGTTACATTTACGTTATTGTTTTTGACGTGACAACGTCTTAAATTAGGTTGCGGCTGGGAGTCACTTATGAAAAAGTGTAACGCCCGGTAACGTTACGATGAGTCACCGAACGAGAGAGAGGCCCGCCGAATGCCTTGCGTCTCTCTCCCACTCAACTATGATCGGTCTGCCGCGCGCGCAGCACTAGAGAATTAGGCGCATTGAATCGGCGCATGCTTGCGTCTCTGTCTTTGTCTTTCTCGAACGTTCTTGGCGTTGGAAAAACAAGAAAGCGTCATAATACAAGTTCACACGTGTGGTTAAAGTATCGTCAGCTGTGTCTGTAGTGAAAATGTGGAGTGCTTAGATTCGTCATTTACAACAACTACAACAATAAAGGTAAATAATTGTACACTGATATTTCATTATCGTAAACTATGATTGATTGATTAATTGTTAGATTGACACAAAAGTTGAGAAACTGAGTTTATAGGTTATGTCATACTATTGATAAATGTTGATAGTGTTAAGTAAATTATTAGTTTAACAATAAATATTCTACCGAGAAAAAGACGTTGTCACGTAAAATCTTCGCCCGTAAATCCGACTTTACAGGCAACCATTTTTTTCGTTATGTTGTAATACTGTTGATGACATTGGTTTTGGAAAAGGTCTTGTTTAATAATCTCATTTACAATAAGGAAACAGTTCTAAAACATTTTAAAAACCAAACATTAAAGCAGGTAATTTATGTTCTTAGGGTATTGTATTTATATTTTTGCAATGTTCAAAATATATACATTTTGTAAAATGCCTAATAGAAATATTTAAGACGCCATTACTTAAAATGCGTGTAGTTTAGTAGAGTTGCCGCTGACAAATTAAAAATCGCATGTGGATTGTTTTTGTTGTACTAACTTTGGTATTGAAATATTACATTTGAATGGTTCAAAGATGAGGAAAAAAGTGTGTTTTTGGCGAAAACTGTCTATTTTGTGACAATTTGAGCGCTATTGCTGTGAAGAGTGGAAAAATTAACCCATTAATGGTCACAGTTAAACTAAGCGTTGTTTTAGAAAATGTTTTTATTTACTTATCAGGGAGAATAAAAAAATGTTTGAATGAAAAAGAAACAATAAGAAAAAATGTTTTTCAGGAATTTGTAGGGGTGTTTTCAAATTGCCACACCTAGTTTCGGATATGGCAAAAGCTTACAATTTTATTTTATAACTGAAAATTGTTCTAAATCATTCATTATTTATCACATTTATGTAATAAAATGTAATATGAAATTTATTCCATCTAATTATTATTAGGTATAATTAAAAAAACTGTACACATCACTTTGAATTGTGTTCTGATAAGAAATTTCAACGAAAAATTATGAAAACACCACAGATTATAACAAAAATTTTGAATTGTATATACATATGTTCGCTGCAGTTTTAACTGCTTAAAACTGGGTTAAAAATTGCATGTAGATTTTCTTCATGTGCGATTTTTTGCTGCACCAATTTTGGTAATGAAATGTCACATTTTCCTACAAAAAATTATATTTATATAAAATACCAAAATAACTCTTCGGCAACTCTGTTAGCTTTAAAAGCATGATTATTTTGCTTTTTTCTTTTTTATTTAGTTACAACCATATCGAAACAACAAAAAAAGTTTGCTTAAAAAACAATGCGACAAAAAATAATTACAAGTTATTATATCTATGTTTTATTTATATTGCAAACATTTTTAAATTCAGTTCTATAACTGATAAGTTATAAATGAAGCAAAAAAATTGTTTCTATGTTATCTGTAACATGCACCATTTTGAATGGTATTTGTTTTTATTTTAATAATTTAGTTATTTGGGTGAAATATAGAAATTTGTTTTCGAAGTTATTCTCTACCCTAATTTACATGGTATGAGCCAAAAACGTCATGTTTTTAGATTTTTTACGCAAATCTATTATTTATTCATGATTTAACTCTTTTGCAGAAAACAAAAAAAAAATACAATTTATCAATTATTCTTCTAATTTTTTGTATTTGGGTGGCGCATGAGTTATTCCTAGGTAGAATACCCATATTTTAGATAAAAATGATATTTGTTTGTGATTTTGATTTCGAAAACAACTAAAAACAGTAAAATTAAGTAGTACAAAAGTAATAGTTTAATTTAAGAATTCTATCTGCCTTAAAAATTGTATCAAACATCATTATAAATACAAATAATAAGATTTCAATAATAAAACTTAATTAAAACATTCAAATTATTTTGGGAAACAAATTTTTGGTATTAAATACAACGCCAACATAAACATGAACTGACCATTAGTTTCTAGAACATAAATTAAATTCTACAATAACTTAAGAATTGTTTCAATAATGTAAATGACACAAACAAAACGAGTATATGAGTTTACAAAACCATTTATATAACTTATGCTTGAGTTTGCATGACATAAGTAGAACATTTTACCTTAGTTATAATTCAGTTTTAATAGTATTGTAAATGACATCATTTAATTAAAAATACAAAGCAAAAACTGAAATAAAACATATAAAAACCTTAATGCAACCGAAATAAAATCAACTTGTTTTAAATCAAGTGGGGAAACGCGGCTAATTCGGTTACAACATTGTCCTACAAACTCTATGTAAAACACATTGGCAATAACTTGGCTGTTATATTGTAGTTATATAAATCAAAATAAAAGCCATTTGTGCTACTAGCTAGATCAAGAAATAATGGAATTCAAAAATTGCCCTCTAGGTGAAAACTTTTGCCTATCTGGGACGCGTATTAAGCGAGATATTCGCATTTAAAGTTTGAACATGCATTTTTGCCCATAACTTTTTGTAAAATTACTCTTACTCAAAGATAGGCACTGCCATGGACGGGGAATGATTCCTAGATCACAACTCTGAAATTTCAGCCCCCTAGGTGGTCTAGATCAAGAAATAATGGAGTTCAAAAATTGCCCTCTAGGTGAAAACTTTTGCCTATCTGGGACGCGTATTAAGCGAGATATTCGCATTTAAAGTTTGAACATGCATTTTTGCCCATAACTTTTTGTAAAATTACTCTTACTCAAAGATAGGCACAGCAATGGAAGGGGAATGATTCCTAGATCACAATCCTCAATCCAGCCCTCTAGGTTGTCTAGATCGAGAAATATTGGACTTCAAAAATTGCCCTCTAGATGCCGACTTTTTTGCCTCTGGGACGCATATTAAGCGAGATATTCGCATTTTATGTTTGAAATTGGATTTTTGCCCATAACTTGTTGTAAAATTGGTCTTATTCAAAGATAGGCACAGCAATGGAAAGGGAACGATTCCTAGATCACAGCCCTGAAAGTTCAGCCCTCTAGGTGGTCTAGATCCAAAAATTGCCCTCTAGGTGCCGACTTTTAAGCCTCTTGGACGAGTTTTAAGCGAGATAGTCGCATTTTAAGTTTGAACATGGATTTTTGCCCATAATGTACTTCAAAAATTGCCCCCTAACTAACATAACTTGTTAGTTGTGTTAGTTGCTGTTGTTTCGAAAAATACAAAAGTTTTTTAAGTAGTCAAGGTTTTTAACTCCATTCATTATAAATAAAAAAGAAATACAATACAATGCAAATTATGTAAATCCACATAATTAAACTTAGTAATCATTTAATAGCAAATATTTGTTATTATTAAGAATTGCTTCGATATCAAACTGCCCAATGTAATACATATGTATGTATCTTAAGATCTTACTATTTTCACGATAGACTTTGATACTCAAGTTTTTTTTTCTGTGCAGTACAGAACATGCGTCTTTTTTAACATTTATGTTTATGGTGTGATTTCAGTAATTTTAGAAACCAACCTTCTTGAATTTAATTTTTTTTTAATGATAACAAATATATGCAAATCTAGAGGATGCAATGTTTCATAATTCTTTAAGAACCAATGAAGTATTATATTTATATAAAGAAACCCAAATAGTTACATGAAAAATACAACACTTCTAAGTGGTAATTAAATGTTTATTACATTTAATCCTTGTATAAGAAATTGGTTGATAAATTGAAAACGACTATTTTTTGAATTTTTCCTTTAAAAACACTAAAAGGTATATCTTTGTTCTACGATATTGGAAAGTGCCTGAAAGTTTTGCTGGTCAGTCAATCAGTTTAAATTTAAACGAGGGGTATCCTCCATATATCAATTATATTAAACATTCGAAGCTTCTTACTTTATTAGTTCTGTATTTAGAATAGGTTTGAAACCAGCTCAGTTTGTTTCTGCAATAAAGAAGAAATGCTAGAACATAGATGGGAATTAATCCTACCCTTACTATGTGAGAATCCGATATTATTTGAGATATGGTAGACAAAATATGTATCCCGAATTCCTGACAGACAACCCTCTAAAAATCATAAAAACTTAGATTCTAGGGAACTTGAAACGTCTACAAATGCCAAACATATTTATTTAATAAATCGGACACATTACAATTTCTTTCAAAGTGATGTTAGCCAAAAAAATTTATAGAATCTGATATATGTATGTACATTATGTAAGTACCTACTTTATAAATAATTTCTTTTCCATACATGGTAATAAAATAAAACATGAATGCTTTTGCTGGATTAATTTTTAAAAGTATTAAGAATCACTTACCAATTTCGAAAAATTTTCTTCAACCAACCTGCAACTTTCATGTTTTGTCCTGTTTATTCTTGCTCCAAAATTATCTTCAATCACTAAACGAATTAATTTTTGCCTTAAATTGAATTATAAATAAAAAATTCAAATTTTTGTATCACTTTTTGCATTTTATTTAAAATGTATTTATCATTTGAATTAACAGCACACCTTTTTATGAATTTACTTTAATTAAATATTTTCTAATAAAGTAATTCACTAAATATTTTTTAAATTAACTCTTTTTTCCACAGCTAATCGGAGCAAATCTATAAACAAACCCGCACTGGCACAGAGAATACAACGACTGCGCGATTTCGAGTTTCTTTTTAATCTACTAATAATCTCCCTATTGACTCCTATATTGCTCTTACTCACAGATTAAACGCAAAGGACAAAGCTCACTTATCGGCTCAGCGTCAGCGCGTATGACTAAAGCTGAGAAAGACTTTTTAGAGAGAAATGATTAGACAATGCTCTGGATTAGGAGAAAATAAGAAAGATGGTGAAGGTGATAGGAACATTTTGATTTAAAATTACTTAAGTTAGAACGGCTAAGTTGGTAGAAAAAAGGAAGAAAATATGAAAAGAATACAATTAAATTCAAATTTAACTTATTTAAAACAAAAAACACTTCAAACTCAAGACTTTTTCTTTTAAAAACTAACTTTAAGACGCACTTATTATTTCTATTCACTTTTTTACTGCACAATGAGAGACAAACAAAACTTCAAAGAGAACAGATTCGAATTTTCAAATTTACCCGCCATTTAACATTACAACATTATACATACATACCGAACCGACCAACTAACGGACCCGCTGAGCTACGTATAGAATGAAACAAAAGAATTGAATTCTAATTCACAAATTACAATATAAAACACTTAACCTTGAGATTTCTTTATATTTTCTTACATAAACTTTAAATTTACCGCTTACTTAACATTTTGTATACAATTTTTGTATCGTACATAATAAAATAAATATTTTAATTAATTTGTTTCCTTTTCAATTCGAACTACTACACGATCGCGAGCACAAAATTTCACAAACTGAACTGACTGCACTGCAACCTCCAGCTAACGAAGAACGAAGTTAAAGAAGAATGAATAATGAAAAGAATTTGTGATGGCGAATGGCGGCGATTTCGGTAAATTAGGAAATAGGTATGGGATTGTTGGTCGCGTTCATAATACCTTCTCTTTTCGGTTGAAATGCATGAGGGTAATATATGTATATATGTAAGTTGAAGAAAATCGTACAACACTTTTGCACCTTACTATGCCCTGGTCTTATATCAACTTATGAGGTGGAAAATGAAAAATATAATTTTTCCTTATAGTTAATTTGCGGAAGCCAAGTCATTTAACAACAAAAATGTCAAATAACGAACAATTTTTGTCAGTGTTGAAAAAGATTAAAAAAGTGCGTTCCCGTCCTAGTAAAAAAATTAAATTGCATTTTATAATAGAATTATTGCACCTATCAAGACAATTCAATTTATGTCAAAATGACAAATGATCATGTTTTTTGATTCAACTGAAAGCTGAACTTTAGTACTCTATGATTTATTTAATTTCTAAACAATTTCATTTAATGTTTTGTGCAAAAAGGGTTCCTTGTCAAATTGGAAAAGAAATAAGTAATATTTCTTTACTAAACAAAATGCAATTCGTGATGGATTTGTAGCTTGTCTGAGGATTGTTTTATAAAGAATAATATTTTTTACATATTTTGTAAGATAAACCGAAGGTTGAGGTTAGTGAAGTAAAGTTCCAAATTTTAAAAGTATGACACATAAAAAACTACTAGCTGTCTTGGTCAAAATGTATGTTCAAAAAATGGAGTTGACTGCAAAGGAAGTCCCTTATGTCTGAACCTGCCCATTGAAAAATGAATTTTAGACATCCTTTATAATGAAATGATTATTTTTTTGCAATAAGCCAAATTGTTATTGAAGGAACTTTGGAAAGTAATAAAATCAATATTTGAAGTTTAAGATGGAATGGTATCGGGGAAGGAATGTTATTAAAACACAACCAATTTGATACTTTTATTTCGATATTTTATAGGAATCACTCAAAAATGTCAAATCTAAAATGGTTCAATCGAATTGAATTGATTTCAACCATCTTATACACTGACGGAAAGCTCAGTGAAAGTCAATTTGATTATGAAAAGTGTGATAGTAACTCAATACTTTAGCCGATTCCACAATGCTTTGAGATATTTGAATTTTAAGTTTGTAATCTGTATATACCCATACATACATATTGTATGTATGTATGTACATATGAAAATTTTAATTCTTTATTATTTAATAGGGAGTTTTGACAGAATATGGGTTTTGTCACTTGCATAAACTTCGCGTATATGTATCTCATTTTTCTAAAAATGCACCTTAAAAGTTTTTATAAAACGACGATTTGTTGTTCAAGTTATTTGAATAAAAAATCAATGTTGACCAGTTTTCAGTTAGTAATAGTTTTTATTTAATTATTTTGGAAGAAACTGTTGGTTGGATTTTTCAAAATGCTTGACTAGATACTAAAAACGATATTATTTGTTTAAACATTAAAATTGACTTTGAGAACAAAGAACATGATTGCGGCATATTCTTCTCATATTATTTTTAAACCGAATATAGAGTCTGAATTTAACATCCAGGTTAGCAACATTTGCTATTCGTTAAGGATTTGGTCAGCTCTGTTTAGGTAGAAAAGGGTTAAGGGTATGTATATTCTACTACAATTGTGGTACAATTTCACTTCAACCTATTCTATAAATTCTTGTACAAGAAAAAAAAATATAATGCAAAAGCTTTGTGTTGTTGATTCGTGTAAAGCAGTGCTTTCGTTTTTTGTTGGGTGGTTGTTGCGTTATAAATGAACGCAACAAGTTCTTTTCACATTTAATTTTATTTTTTTAAAAAAGACGAAACATTTTGCATCGACTTGTCACTGATGTTTTATTTACTATATTCGATTTGACAAATGTCACAATTCTTTTACACGAGAATGAGAGAGAGCGGGACGGCCATAGTCCTTCTGACCATAGTTCTCTCTGTCATTTTCGTGAGGAAAAAGAACCAAGTTTCGTTTCAGGTTACAATAGAGGGATAGTTTTTTATGTAAGTGAAACCAAATGAGATGGACGGTCTGGGGAAGGTGAACTTTTAGCCTGAACGATCGCGTGAAGTCACACCAAATGGATAATGGCCTAAGGCCCAACATAAATTTAAATAATTATAAATTCATATTCTTTTGTACTTCTTTTGTTTACATTGTTAATTTTTCTTAACGTTAATTGTACTAACTCTGAAATAATTGTAAAATTTTGAACAAATTTTATGAACATATGGGCGGTTAAGTTTCGGGCAACTTAGTTCGGTGTTAAGTTAACAGATTCCGAATTATAACTATTTTTCCTTTCCTTTGGCGCGGTTGTTATAAAGTTTAAGGAAAAAAAAAGGTTTTTTCTCAATTATAAGTTTCTTGGTCTTTGTTCGTTATCGAAGTAGAAAGTGGGGGTGGCTGAATGCAACTCCTGGAATCGACGTAACCTGGAAATGAATCCAGCGGGCTGCGAATTCCAGGATGACTTGCATTTAGATGTGAGAGAAAAAGCGAGTAAGCAGGACCGCGAGAATCTCATCACAAGTTGACATCTTCAAGCCGATCTCCGATTGGCTGTTGATGAAGTGATTGAGATCCGCCACTCCAGATTGGATGAAAGCTTAAATGGCGGTAATTAGGAAAGAAGAGATAGGAAAGATCTTAGGACGTCAATTCTTTTCGTGCTTTGAACATAACAAAATTTTGGTGATTTCGGACCTTGACCGAGTGAAATAAAAAATTGAGAAAAACATAAAAATTTAGTAATGTCGTGATAAAAAAAAAATAGAAAAAGGAAAGGAAAAAAATAGCTAATTGGGGATTTCACATGAAAATCATAAAAATAAGATAAGTAGAAATTTTGTTTTGTGTTAAATCGTTTTTAATTCTTTTTTTTCAATCCCAATTTTATTTGTGCGAATTTAGACCTTAACGGTTCATAGTCCATAAAATCTTTCACCTAATTTCGAAAAGATCCTCAGTTTTAATCCTGCTTTTGCAAGGTTTCTCAGGCTTATTTAAATAAATAGATTTGTCAGAAAAGATATCCATTTTGTTTTTCTTCTATTCTTTTAATAGTGGTTTTATTGTTTCGCTTGTGTTTCTCTTCTTTATTTGTTTTTAGCGGTAAAGGTTTGCAATTTCCTTTTTTTTACATTTGAGGAAAAAATTGCTGGCGCCCTTTTTCTTACTAAACGTAAGAACGCCCCTGTGGCAATTACAATAAAATTAGTATTTTTGATATCAACGTGATATCAAAACCATCACGCAACTTAATTAATCGAATCGTCGATTAATTGATATTTGCTGAACCCACCCCTCACTGAGCTCGTCTGTTCTGTTGTATTTATCTTTAGGCTATCGTTTAAAAATGGGCTTTGAATAACATTAAATAATGTTGAGTTTATCTAAAATAAAATTCATTAAAGAACTATGAATTTTGGCCTATTGACTTTAAACATCTTTAACCTTAAACCAAATATTGAAGTTAAAGTTGTGTGCAATTTTAAACAAAATCCAATAGACACTCTTTTCTATTTCCTTAAAAAAAAACTTGAAATAAAAATTGATTTTCGACTTAAATATCTTTAAAAAAAATTTTTTTTTCAAAATTATACCAATTGAAAACTCGTTTGACACTTTTATTTTGTTAAAAATAATCCCAATAAACCATTAATTGATTTAACACACCTAATATCTCATTAAAACAGCTTCAATTATTACTGATTGTATACTTTTTAAATTCCTTAAATGACAATTTATTGCAAAACATTATTATTTGAAGATAATTAATACCAAGTTAATAGTGTGGGTTGCATCCCAGCCTATTTGTTTATAGGGTTTGAATTTTGTGTGGTTCATTTCTGCAGCCTGTTGTTTTATTTTTATTAAACATTTATTAATTTTACAATGAAAATTATTTTTATTTATGAATTTTACTACGACTCAATTTGAATTCAATCTTTCATTCATCTTTATAAGGCTTAGCGATTTACCTGCATTTCGAACCAAAAAAGAAGATATTATGATGAACGCGACCATCAATTTCTTGCCATATTATAGTTTAACAAAATCGCCGCCATTCGCAATTGCATATTCTTCTTTTTCTTCTCTTTCTTCATCTTTTTTCCTTGTTAATCGGAAGTTCCGGTAACAGTTTGTAAAATTCTTATGCTCGCGAACGTGTTGTAACTCGAATTAAAAAGCAAACAAATCAATTAAAATATTAATTTTATTGTGTGTGGCATAAACATTCATATAAAATATTAAATAAGTGGTAAAGATAAAGTTTATGCTAAATAATATCAAATAATTATAAAGTTAGGTGTTTTCTTTTATACATTCTGAGTTAGAATTCAATTCATTTATTTCATTCATCACGTAGATGTAGCTCAGCGGGTCCGTTAGTTGGTCGGTTTGGAGAGTATATAGGTACATACATACGTGTAGATTTTGTAATGTTAATTGGCGGTGAAAATTGAAAATTAAAATTTGGTTCTTTGATGATTACTAGTTTATCTCTCATTGTGCAATAAAAAAGTGAATAGATAAAATAAATGTATATTAAAGTGAAGTGATTTTTCTTTAATTGTTTAAATTGGAATTTAATTGAATTTTCTTCAAATATTCAACAAATCGCGTCGCTTCTCCCGGTTGGTATCGCGTTCGGTATCGGTAGTGTTTAGAAAGAAGTTGATTTTCTATGTTGGTTGGTTGCGATATAATTTATCATTTATTCAAATAGGTAGGTAAGTGGCTTTATTTAGTTTCAAAGAAAATCTTGACAAAAATGTGTTTGAAAAATTTATAAATGAAATTCAAGCATGTTCGTTATATTTCTAAATTTTTGTATTGTCATTTAATTTCTTTTTGAAGTTATAATAGTTCGTTATATTTAAAATTATGATGAAGGTGGAATAACTGTTTCTTCCGAAAAAGCATACATATACATTTAAAATAAAAGCTATAGAGCGGATCGAAAATCCTTTAGCATAGTAAACATCGATTTTATTTATTTTAAACAAATTTTGTCTAGGTCTTTTCTTAAAACACAATTTTAAAAGTGTTCAAAATTCTTAATTTATAAAATATACCTACATTTCAAAAATATTTTCGTTAGATAAATAAAATAAATCTTATTTTGGCATGATGTTTCAAAAAACAATAAAAAACAAATTTTCGAATCTGCTTCGTTATAAAATTTGTCTGTAAAATATAATCAGAGAATGGAAAGGGAATGATTCCTAGATCACAATTTTGAAATTTCAACCCTCTAAATGGTCTAGATCGAGAAATAATGGAGTTCAAAAATTGCCCTCTAGGTGCCAACTTTTGACCCTGTAGGACGCGTTTTCGCATTTTAAGTTTGAACATGGATTTTTTCCCATTAGAAAAACTTTAAAATTGTTGCTAAATAGTATGTTTCACAGAAATGAAGATGTGGTAATAGTGGGCGTATTAATAGTAACTATCATTAAAATCGGTACAGTTGTTTCGATGAAATAGAAACCAGGGAGTGGTTGTGGGTAAATTTCCAATAAACAACTTTTTTCAAAAACGGTGATTCATATTTCATTGTAATTTGTGTAGCCGTTTCAATGCATGAAGATACAATAGAATGCTTTTTTTCAATGAAGTAACAGAAAACTTGCCAAGTAAATTTATTACATTTTACCCAGCTATCATTTAATATCAAATATAAAAAGAGGCTGGGATGTGACCCACACTGATAACTTTCATCCCGTCTGTCGATTTGTCTTGCTTAAAAGTTTGTAGGTTTTCGTGTTGGGTTAAAAAAGTTGTTAGTTGAATTATTTTCAAAAATTTTAAAATTACCAACAATATTTTTCATATAAAGAAATAGTTTAGTTTGAAAATCTAGTTTTATTAAACAGTTTTTTAGTCGAAAACAAATGTTTACCAATTTAAGTAGCACTTTTTAAATTTTTACAAATTGGATGAATGAAATTAATTTGAAAGATATCAAGAACCGAACATCAATTTTTATCAAATGTGCGTACTATTTTTTTTTAGATTTTATTTTTTTATAAAAAAACGGACAGTTGGATTTTTATAAAAAAAACAACTGAATATCGAAAACAATATTTTCTGTGAAATAAAAAGAGTTTGAAGACAATATTTTTAATTTTTGAACAATTTGGTAAATTTTTACCAAATTTAAGTATTGTTTTTTTGTTAGGTTTTTATTTTTTGTAAAAAACCTGTCAATTAGGTTTTTCTCAACATTTTACTGAATGTTGACAACAATATTTCTTATAAGTTAAAATTAGTTGGAAGCCATAATCTCAAATTTTTGAAAAGATATTTGAGTCGAAAATCAATTTTTACCAACTTTTGTTAAATTTTCTTTTAAGTTTTTATTTTTTGTAAGAAAAACTATCAATTCGATTTTTCTCAAAATTTTACCGAATATTGACAACAATATTATTTAAAAGATTAAAGTAGTTAAAAACCAATATCTCAAAGTTTTGAAAAGGTATTTGAGTCGAAAACCAATTTTTACCAACTTTTATTAATTTTTTTAAGGTTTTAATTTTTGTAAAAAAAACTGTCAATTCGATTTTTCTCAACATTTTTCAGAATATTGAAAACAATATTTCTTATAAGATAAAATAAGTTCGAAGCCTTAATCTCAATTTTTTGAAAAGGTATTTGAGTCGAAAATCAATTTTTACCAACTTTTGTTAAATTTTCTTTTAAGTTTTTATTTTTTGTAAAAAAATTGTCAATTCGATTTTTCTCAAAATTTAACCAAATGTTGAAAACGTTATTTTTCTTTGTACAAAATTGTTTTGGTGATAAAATCATTTTGTATTCGTAAAATTTTCGAGGTGACAATTTTTTTTTAACTTTTTTTGATTTATAAAAAAAACCGTTTATTGAATTTTTTTCAAAAAATATACTTGTTTGGTATCACGTTATAATATATTATATAAAATTTAATTCAAGTCTCTAGCGTTTTTGGTTCGTAAGATATTTAAGGTTAACCAAAATTTTCACCTTTTTTTAAACTGCTATGGTAAAAAAAACCACCCACGCAATTTTCGTGAGAGCCCTTTTTGCATCTTTCTGCCTTATTATCTGTATAACAAAACTTATTTGAAGTCGATATCTTTTCTGGTTCTTGAGCTATGGACGACGAAAAAAACGTCGCGAACGTACGGACGTACTGACATACGGACGTACGGACGTACGAACGTATGTATGTACGTACACACGCACGCACAGACATCTTTCTAAAAATCTTTTATTTCGACTCTAGGGGCCTTGAAACGTGGAGAAATGTCAAAATTTTCAATTTGACAAATGGGACCCATTACAATAACTTAATAAGTAATTGTTAAGAATTGATTTCAATTAATAGCTTATAATGGGTGATTTTTTTGAGGTTAGGATTTTCATGCATTAGTATTTGACAGATTACGCGGGATTTCAGACATGGTGTCAAAGAGAAAGATGCTCAGTATGCTTTGACATTTCATCATGAATAGACTTACTAACGAGCAACGCTTGCAAATCATTGAATTTTATTACCAAAATCAGTGTTCGGTTCGAAATGTGTTTCGCGCTTTTTTATCGACAAATTTTGTTCAGCGATGAGGCTCATTTCTGGTTGAATGGCTACGTAAATAAGCAAAATTGCCGCATTTGGAGTGAAGAGCAACCAGAAGCCGTTCAAGAACTGCCCATGCATCCCGAAAAATGCACTGTTTGGTGTGGTTTGTACGCTGGTGGAATCATTGGACCGTATTTTTTCAAAGATGCTGTTTGACGCAAAGTTACGGTGAATGGCGATCGCTATCGTTCAATGCTAACAAACTTTTTGTTGCCAAAAATGGAAGAACTGAACTTGGTTGACATGTGGTTTCAACAAGATGGCGCTACATGCCACACAGCTCGCGATTCTATGGCCATTTTGAGGGAAAACTTCGGAGAACAATTCATCTCAAGGAATGGACCGGTAAGTTGGCCACCAAGATCATGCGATTTACCGCCTTTAGACTATTTTTGTGGGGCTACGTCAAATCTAAAGTCTACACAAATAAGCCAGCAACTATTCCAGCTTTGGAAGACAACATTTCCGAAGAAATTCGGGCTATTCCGGCCGAAATGCTCGAAAAAGTTACCCAAAATTGGACTTTCCGAATGGACCACCTAAGACGCAGCCGCGGTCAACATTTAATTGAAATTATCTTCAAAAAGTAAATGTCATGGACCAATCTAACGTTTCAAATAAAGAATCGATGAGATTTTGCAAATTTTATGCGTTTCTCAAGTTCTCAAGCTCTTAAAAAATCACCCTTTATAAACAAATTTTTAGCTTTCTATCGTTTATACCCACTATTTTTGCCTTACTTAACTTCTGGATCAAAATTTGTTTTTTTTTTTTAGTTTCTTTACAAAATTTTGCAATACAGAATTTTGACTTATAATACTTTAACCATATAAAATTCCGAGATTATCTTACACGGATCTAAATGTATAGCAGCTACCTACTATTATAATCAACTATAAGCTACTTGAAAT
The DNA here is from genome assembly GCA_951509635.1 of Eupeodes luniger. Classification (NCBI taxonomy): domain Eukaryota; kingdom Metazoa; phylum Arthropoda; class Insecta; order Diptera; family Syrphidae; genus Eupeodes; species Eupeodes luniger. The sequence goes on from OX608074.1 coordinate 23,477,648, forward strand.
TTAATTTGACTCTTGAAATCAAAACTATTTTAATTATGTTAATTGACAAAGAAAATATTTTACTACCAAATGGAATACGCAACTTCTACAAAACATTAAATCCTTATTTATTGCTTTTTCTTATGATTATTTCAAGAACCGATGTAATATTTACCTACTCACTTATAACTTACATAGTACCTACCCTACACTATATCCTTTTGTCGTGTTTTGAGCTCACAAATATTGTATAGCATTTGTCACTCAAATATACACCACAATTTTATTCCCACAATCAAACTCCCATCACCCAAATCATCACCATAATGTTTCCAGTAGTTTCTCATTAATCTCGAGATGAAATATGGATCTCGCACTTGAAGGTATACATAGTAACTGTTTCCATTGTAACAACATAACTATACATACGCCTACACTTCGGTACCATTCAAAATCTATCTCTTTTATACATATTATACAGCTATGGCCAAAATAATAGGAACAAAATTACATTTTTGGCAATTATGTTCTTACACTTGATTTTAACTTCTTAACATTTCTCGACGTTTCAAGGTCTATAGAGTCGAAATAAAAGATTTTTAGAAAGATGTCTGTGCGTGCGTGCGTTCGTATGTACGTTCGTACGTCCGTAAGTTGGCGACGTTTTTTTCGTCGTCCATAGCTCAAGAACCAGAAGAGATATCGAGTTCAAATAAATTTTTGTATATAGATAAGAAGGCAGAAAGATGCAGAAAGGGCTCTCAAGAAAATTGCATGGGTGTTTTTTTTTAAACATAGCAGTTTAAAAAAAAAGGTGAAAATGTTGGTTAAACCCAAATATCTCATGAACCAATGACGCTAGAGACTTGAATTAAATTATATTATTATTATTATATATTGTAACGTGATACAAAACAATTATATTTTTGGAAAAAAACGACTTAAATATGATTTCATCTCCAAAACAATTTTATGCAACGAAGAATAATGTTTTTGTCATCTGATAAAATTTGGAGAAAAATCTAATTGACAGTTATTTTTATAAAAACTAAAAACCTAAAAAAAACATTACTCAAAGTTAGTAAAAATTGAATTTCGACTCAAATATCTGTTCAAAACTTTGAGATTATGGCTTCCAACTAATTTTAACTTATAAAAAATATTGTTTTCAACTTTCTGAAAAATGTTGAGAAAAATCGAATTGACAGTTTTTTTTACAAAAAATAAAAACCTAAAAAAAAAATTAATAAAAGTTGGTAAAAATTGGTTTTCGACCAAATATCTTTTCAAAACTTTGAGATATTGGCTTTAAACTACTTTTATCTTTAAAAAAATATTGTTGTCAACATTCAGTAAAATTTTGAAAAAAATCGAAAAGACAGTTTTTGCACAAAAAATTAAAAACCTAAAAAAAAATTAACAAAAGTTGGTAAAAATTGATTTTCGACTCAAATACCTTTACAAAAATTTGAGATAATGGCTTCTTACTAATTTTAACTTATAAAAAATATTGTTTTCAATATGCGATAAAATTTTGAGAAAAATCGAATTGACAGTTTCTTTTACAAAAAATAAAAAAAAACAATAATAAAACTTGGTAAAAATTGACTTTCGACTCAAATAGCTTTTCAAAAATTACAAATATTGGCTTCAAACTTATTTTATATCACAGAAAATATTGTTTTCGATGTTCAGTAATTTTTTTTATAAAAATCCAACAGTCCGTTTTTTCACAAAAAAATAGTACGCAAATTTGGTAAAAATTGATACATATAGACAAACTTTCAAGCAAGACAAATCGACAGACGGGATGGGAAGTTATCAGTGTGGGTCGCATCCCAGCCTCTTTTTAATGGTAAATATTTTGAGTACCACATTTTTCCAAAGATTCGTTTTGTCAGAAGGCTTTTATATACTATCTCTAATATTGCCCTGAACGGAACGCCATACTCGTATAAGGAGCATATTTCTATAGTTGACATTCTTTTTCCGAATTCATCCATCCATAACAAAAATTTGACACATGGTCATCCAGGAGAGTAACCCTTTGAAAATATTTTTTAGTTTACTAGTTTGCAACACATTAAACATCAATATATTGATAGCTTTTTAAGGACGTTTAACTTTACTTATCTGAAAAAAAAAGTGAAACTAAAAAGTAAATGATATGTTCCTATTATTTTGACCATAACTGTTTGTATATATGCATATACGAGGATACGAGCATATCGAGGACCTCGTCGGGACTTAACAAAAAAACCACAGTATAATGTCAACCGCATTTCACCAAAGCAACGCACACTCAAACACAATTCCACCGCAAAGCATAACAACATGGATAAAATAATGAAAGGCGCAAACTAAGAAAACCACGTCAAACACAATAATTCAACGCCCGTCGACGACGAGACGTTGGAGCCTCGAACTATCTCGATTCTATGTCACTCGCTCATCGCAGGCTCCATATAATCAAGCGGGACAAAGAAGTGATCCAAAGTGTCTCTTTTAAACGTTGTATGTGAGTATCTAGCCGTGCGTCGTCGCTCGTTGTCATCATGGTTAAGTTGAGGAATTCAATTACCAAAAAACAGGTGGAATGAGTTTGACATTATTGTCATACCCCCACACACACCGCATCCACTCCACATGCCATTTTCTTCATGTATCCTTGTCATCGTCATATATGTATAACTATTAGTGATAAAATCGCGTCTATGTAAAGTACACATCACTGCCATTGAAGTTACCTACGTGTTTGACTCTTGAAACTTTTCAATTCATTCTTATTATATCTCGTGAGTTTTGAATTCAAAAACCTTGACATAATGTTGATGTTTTGTTTCATTAAAAAGTTGGGGTTTAATTAAGAGTAAATTTAGATAGAGAAAAAAGCCATACACAAATAAAGAGACAGTAGTTTGTTGTGCGTTGTGCGTTGGGCCATGTGCTAGGCCATAGACTAGGTCGGTCTTTGCAGGTTTTCTAAAAATGAGGTCAAATATTTAATTAGATAGGAAAGAATAACACGTTTATACCATGTCCTTTGGTAAATTTTAAGGCTTTTAAATGCTTTCATATAATTATCGACATAAGACATAACAATATAACAGTGCACAAGCGTTAACCTATCTGATTTTGTAACGATATCTTTGTTTAGTTTACAAGCATAAATAAAAAGAGGCTGGAGTGCAACCCACTCTGATACAAATTGTTTAAGTTTAAGCTTTTTTTCTGTCTTGAAATTCGAGCCGTCAATCTTTATTTTTAATTTTTTTCATATTTATGATTTTTAAAGAAATTTTATCAATGTTAGGAAGTCATATAAGATAAATTCAATTTGAAGTTTGTAAGCATTTTTGTTTTCTAATCTATTTGTTTTTAGTTTTTGTAGAAATAAACTAAAAGTTGAAATTTTCTAAAAGTTGCACCTCTTATTAAAAACAAAATGTGAGAAATTTTTTTGAATAATGAATAATGAATAATGATTTTGACATCTAATAAAATTTTGAGAAAAATCGAATTGACATTTTTCTTACAAAAAATAAAAACCTAAAAAAAAATTATAAAAGTTGGTAAAAATTGATTTTCGACTCAAATATCTTTTCAAAACCTTGAGATAATGGCTTCTAACTAATTTTAACTTATAAGAAATATTGTTTTCAACATTAGGAAACATTTTGAGAAAAATGGAATTGACAGTTTTTTTTGCAAAAAATAAAAACCTAAAAAAAATATTTATAAAAGTTGGTAAAAATTGATTTTCGACTAAAATATCTTTTCAAAACGTTGAGATATTGGCTTTAAATTACTTTAATCTTTCAAAAAATATTGATGTCAACATTCAGTAAAATTTTAAAAAAATCCAACTGACAGTTTTTGTACAAAAAATTAAAAACCTAAACAAAATTTAACAAAAGTTGGTAGAAATTTTTTTTGACTCAAATATCTTTTCAAAAACTTGAGACATTGACTTCAAACTACTTTTATCTTATAAAAAATATTGTTTTCAACATTCGATAAAATTTTGAGAAAAATCGAATTGACATTTTTTTACAAAAAAATAAAAACCTAAACAAAAATTATAAAACTTGGTAAAAATTGATCGACTCAAATATCTTTTCAAAACTTTGAGATAATGGCTTCTAACTAATTTTAACTTATAAGAAATATTGTTTTCAACATAAGGAAACATTTTGAGAAAAATGGAATTGACAGTTTTTTTACAAAAAATAAAAACCTAAAAAAAATATTTATAAAAGTTGGTAAAAATTGATTTTCGACTAAAATATCTTTTCAAAACGTTGAGATATTGGCTTTAAACTACTTTAATCTTTCAAAAAATATTGTTGTCAACACTCAGTAAAATTTAAAAAAAATCCAATTGACAGTTTTTGTACAAAAAATTAAAAACCTAAACAAAATTTAACAAAAGTTGGTAGACATTTTTTTCGACTCAAATATCTTTTCAAAAATTTGAGAAATTGACTTCAAACTAATTTTATCTTATAAAAAATATTGTTTTCAACATTTGATGAAATTTTGAGAAAAATCGAATTGACAGTTTTCTTACAAAAAATAGAAACCTAAAAAAAAAACAATACTAAAACTTGGTAAAAATTGATTTTCGATTCAAATATCTTTTCAAAACTTTGAGATATTAACTTTAAACTAATTTTATCTTTCAAAAAATAGTGTTTTCGACATTCAGTAAAATTTTGAAAAAAATCGAATTGACAGTTTTTTTTACAAAAAATAAAAACCTAAAAAAAAACAATATTAAAACTTGGAAAAAATTTACTTTCGACTCAAATAGCTTTTCAAAAATTAAAAATTTTGGCTTCAAACTTATTTTATTAAACAGAAAATATTGTTTTCGATATTCAGTAAATTTTTTATAAAAATCCAACTGTCCGTTTTTTCATAAAAAAATAAAATCTACAAAAAATAGTATACAAATTTGGTAAAAATTGATACAATATAGACAAACTTTTAAGCAAGACAAATCGACAGACGGGATGGAAAGTTATCAGTGTGGGTCGCATCCCAGCCTCTTTTGCAGTAAAATATTCGAGCTGACAATATTTTGTTTAGTATTATTTATTTATAGAAACCCGTTTGTTGATTTTTTGTATTAAAAAAAATTATTGAAGTCTAGTTTCTTAACTTTTTTAATGCTGTTTTAAAAATCCACTGGTTTGAGTTTTTTTTAAAGTCCTATCTGCATATCTTAATATTATTATCTGTAAATTTACTGATGCTTGAGATATGGAGGACGAAAAAAGTTCACATATAAATTTCTTTGCAAACCATTGATTGTGGTTCTAGGGACCATGAAACTTCCGTCGGTTGGTTTCAAAAATGTCAATCTAGTAAATCGGACTTCCTATGGGAAATAAAAATCGACGTTTGTTGGAAAAGTTAATGATCATGTACTTCAACAAATTGTCCGTTTTTAAGATATAATAATGCAACAAGATTGGATGCACTTCATTCCCATTACTTACATTCCAAGAACGAACTCCCCCCTTGCCCCTCATATAAAACTTCGATTTTGGCCACAAAACATTCATTTATACATTAAACTTTTAATACTGATGGTCGGATTTTATGTATAGGTATCTACGCTGTAGCCTTCCGCCGCCGAGCCGGTCGTCCATTTTATCTCAAATACCTTAACTTACTTGAGTCCATTTATTAACTTTTAATCCGATACTTACGACTACCACATGGGAACATAATGAGCTTCGCCTGTTTTCATTATAATGGTAGGTTGCTACAGAGCACGACTCGTATATCAACGAAACATACGACGACAATCAGCCATCCAACCGATTATACACATATATAATAACAACGAAAATTGTATCAAAACGTATAAAAAGACTTATAGTCCTTTAAACATACATACATATTATATTTATATCCTTTCCACGAGAAAGTATTAACTGATGAATAAACTTTAACAGAGAGGAGACATGAGTCGGCGCGTGTAGGGCCATCCAAGTGAACATATCATTGTGTTGTGCTGGTTTTTGGTTTGGTTTATATGTTGACCTAACTGTAACTATGTATGTACATTGTACAACACACTGATGCTGATGATAATGAATATCCTTTGGATGCTGATGATGGCCTCCCAAAATGGCTCCTATTTCGAATGTGTTACAATAATATGAAATTAATGGAGTAACAGGATTAATTATCATAATAAATTTAATATAAAGACTGAAAGCAAAAATCCTTGACGTCAAAATGAAAGCTTTTAATGGAGATTTGGCTAATCTGGCTAAATGCCCACTGTCCAGTCCAGTCCATATCAGCGCAGCCCATGTCCAGTCCAGCCTATATGAGTTTAAATGTTTATGTTTCATTATTTCTATGGAGATGTTTGTTTCTGTACCATTTTTTATTTGCAATCGTATTATTTTACAAGAAAACCATTCAATATTATACACTAATGTTATAAAGAGGAAAGATTTGTATTTTTGTATGTAACGAATAAACTCAAAAAGTACTGGACCGATTTTAATAATTCTTTTTTCATTAGAAAGCTACATTATCACTGAGTAACATAGGCTATATTTAGAACTAGATTACTATAGAAAAAGAAATCTTTAGAAATTCCTATTAAAACCAACCGAAGGTGTACAAAAATTAGCTATAAAATGTCTTTCATCGCATACGCTGCAAAGAGTATTAATGATATAGGACAAACAAATGTTTTCTAATTTAGTGATTCATGGTCGTTTAAATTAGCATGCTTATAACTTAAATATATGTACCTATTTATGTCTACCCGTGCGAAGCCGGGACGGGTCGCTAGTTAACATATATTTATGAAAATTCAAACTTAATTTACAATAATACAATTTCTAAGAAAATGTTAATGTAAAAATTCAAATTTACTTTGAAACAACCCTTATGCAACAAGAAGAGTATGGAATACAAAAAGAACAACAACTTTAATAGATTTAATAATAAGGTTGCATTTCCTTCATATTTTTTTTCTTTTATTTTTCACCCCTGATCATGGAAGATGAGTATTTTTGTATCATAAAATATAATTCACAGTGAGTTGTTTCAAAATATTTATGATCTAGATGATATTTTTTACCGTTAAGTTATCGCTTCTCGGCCTTATGGCTAAGATCAAAGTGTAGTATCTGTTCTTATCAGCTTAACATCTGATAGATCCTCCATCGGGGGACAACAAATGTTAAACTGATTTTTGGAATAAGACGGAGTGCTAGGGGCTTGCTCCACCTCTGTCACGGGTTGGCCTGGTATTGCAGTACCGCCAGGATCGGCCCAATAAATAAACCATAGAAAACTCATAGTTGAAACTAAGGTTCTGAACTCAGCTCTTTTGTTTTTGCTAAGTATCGTATTATGAAGCACATTATTCAAATGATTACTTATTATGTATGGCCTGTCAGTTGGTTGACTCAGAAACTGGTTAAAGAAATACATATGTTTGTTGCTATTACTTAAAATTAATGTTAATATTCCAAAAATGAATAAGGACTGTTTCTGTCCGATATAATTATTGTCAGTACAGTGAGACAGGACAAAAATGGAAATAAAATGTGTGATAATGATTATGAAGAGACATAGAAACTACAAACATTCTATGTTATAAAAATTCATGGGTTGTTAAACTCTTTGAAAAGAGAGAGAGAGTGTACAACAAAGTCAAAAGTGTCACAGTTCTTAAGTTTTTTATTTATTTAATTAATAAAAAGTTAAAGTTAATAAACTATATCTATAGTTTCTCTTAAGTATCATACCAACAGAAATGAAGTGAAAAATCCAGAATTTTGCTATCCAAGGTAGGAGAATTTACTTATTAAAGTTCTGTACCTGCCATCTGAAACTGCAACTGCGTTTTCCATTGCTTTATGGCTTTATTACCCAAAAGAAAATTGCCGGAAGTATCTCCGGGTAACACCCCAAGATAAAAAAAATATGTATACGGAAACATATCAAAAATGGAATCAACAACATTACAACACAACGAAATAAAATCTATTGTCGATGGTTGTCTGAATGTTCACCTGAAAAATATTTCAACAACAGATGACCTCGCGGCCATATTAACCGATATGCAGCTACTACGGTCCCAAAACGCTCAACTCTCAGAGCGCTTGTCCCTTGTTGAAAAATATTGTGAAACACTTGAAAGGCAACTTGAAATTCAGTCGAGAAAAAGCAACAAAAGATATTAATGTTGTGATGCATTTTCCATCAGATAATAAGGCAAACAAGGTTGAATTTGCTAAACAAACTTGTTTGAACCTTCTTGATCTAAGCGAAAATGCTGACTTAGCTTTGGATAACACACAAGAATTTAATAATCGCCACAATAATAAAACAACGATGGTGTTGAATTTTAAAAGCACAGACACTGCAAACAAAACTATTGAAGACGCGCCTAAACTAAAGAACACTGATATCTTTGTGCACAGAGAACAGTCTTTATTATACCGCAAAAAAACGAGATCACTTAACGAAATCAAAAGTAAACTCATGCAAATAATATACTCATGATAATAAAATGTCTATTTTTTAGTTCGCTTTATTTACTGAGCTATTGCAAAAAATTAAGGTACATATTAGCATTATATAAATCACTGAATATGCCTTAGAACCAAAATTTTATCAAAGAATTGATAAACTGATGTTTTTAATCTTAAAAATAGCTAATCAGCTGATTTTCGATCATAAGAGACAGTATACAAGACCTCAGTCCCTACAAAAAAAAAACGCCTAACGCGAATCTGCTCAAAACCTTAACTTCCAAGTTTGAACTCAATCGACCCAATGGTTTAGGCTGTAGGAGCGTGGACAGACAGACAAAATTGACCGGACGGAATCGCGGGACCCACTTTTTTCGACTTCTCTACCATCGTAATATCATGTTTGATTAAAATCTCGAGTTCGAAATTTTGCACGAATGCAAAACTTGCCATATAGTTCCTATATGTCGCAAGTAAAAAAGTATTGCACAGACACTTTTAAGAAAGTAGGCAAATTCTTATAAACTAATCCCTTATTCTGAAATATTTAAATGATCATAGAAATCTTTGATGAATATGATTATTATTTATTTTTTTACAGATATAAACTATAAATAAATATTTTTGCTTAGATGTTCACAAATTACACTTAATTAAAAAATGTAGGAGTTGTTTAAAGAACCAGAATAGATATGTTGAATTGACTTTTTGCAAACGAATGGCTTTTTTGGATGATTTGAATGGAATTGGGATTAGATTTTCGTTACGATTTTTTGAATGATTGAATTTGGTAAAGTTAGACTTTAATAATGAAACTTTTTACTTAAAGCTACCAATAAGAGGGATTTTTTTAAGTTTGATTTTTGTTTCTTTTGATGATTATAGGCGTCTACCTGCTTACAAATTATAAAAAATAAATTTAGAGTGCTATTATTGAAACTATAATAGAAGGTGTTGTTTGTATTGGTTGGGGCTTGAAGATTTCAAAAATTATTCTTCAACGTCATACAAAGTGTATTGAATATCATATTTTAGTTGTGGAAATGTAGGTTAATGAATATTAGGTTAACGATAATAAAAGAGGTCTCACTAGTTCAAAGTACATAATAGTGTTTTTAGTTAAATGGATATATTTATAAGGTCCAACTTCGGTCAGACCTTTCAAAAATTTTATTTTAGACTCATTAGAGTGCCCCACTCCACGGAAATCTTTAGTAAAAGGCGAAAGATTTATTCGACATTGAAGTGAAGCCAGAGTGGTTTTGTGTAAATATTTCACTAGGTTAACATAAATGAGGAGAAGAAAGTGAATGTGAATTTTATAAAATACACAAAAACTATTTTTATAGTTGTATTAAAGAATCTTTTATATTAATATATTTCACACAACAACTACTAAATACCTACCCCATGTCTTCTTAGTTATTGATGTTTTTTTGTAGTCAGATCTGCGTTGCCAAATGTGGTTTCGTCTTATGGCAAGATCTAATTTTGTGACACTATAGTTTAATCAGTGCAACGTGCAAATTACAATGTACACAGTTTCACGAATGAAATGTCCAGTCCATCCAAAAATATGTAAGTATGCTTTCTTTTGAGTGATGGGGTATGAAAATGCCATTTCCTGCTTTCATTTTGATGACAACGCTTAAAATATGACTGTTTGGTTTGAATATTTTGTCCCTAAAAATTTGGTTTTCTGTTTCGTCCTACCATCGATCAGCCTATTCATTTGCAAGCCTCCGTGCGTAGTCTTTTAAAATTTCGAAGATCCTTTCATAAAAGATCGAAACAAAATTACCTGTAAGGGTTGTAAATTGCATTTGGTTTGTTTTCACTCCTAGGCAGGTATACCGACAGGATATTAAGGATCATTTTCACATCTTAGAATATAGTTTACATTCAGTTTCTCCAGAACTTATAATATGTAGATGATATTTTTTACCGTTAAGTTATCGCTTCTCGGCCTTATGGCTAAGATCAAAGTGTAGTATCTGTTCTTATCAGCTTAACATCTGATAGATCCTCCATCGGGGGACAACAAATGTTAAACTGATTTTTGGAATTAGACGGAGTGCTAGGGGCTTGCTCCACCTCTGTCACGGGTTGGCCTGGTATTGCAGTACCGCCAGGATCGGCCCAATAAAATAAACAAACAAAACAAAATAACTTGGGAGTTCTTGTATTTCAATTCTCGACAGTTATCAAAAAGATGGTTATGAACTCAGGGGTGGAATCAGCTAAGGTGATTGTTGATAAATGACAATCAAAATGATCAAATTCGATCTACGTAAGATAATAGTCAAATTGATACCTAAAAAGCTGTCACAAAAAAATGTCATAGTCAATTTCAAACAAATATGTTTATTCCGAATAGAGCTAACAGACGCTTACACAAACAACTGGAAAATTTTCTTGGTTCACTTTGTTTCTATAAAAAAACACATTCATGTGACCGACAAAGCTTACGACATTCAAAAAAAGTAAGAAAAGTAAGAATTTTATTCAAAATCATCCAATTTGATACTTTTATTTAGATATTTTATAAGAATCAATTTAAAATTTCACCAAGGGAACAACAAATTTTGACAATTTACATCTGAAATTGTTCAATCGAATTGAATTCAGTTGAATCATCTTACACAGACGGAATGAAAATGATAGTCAATTTGACTATCAAAAAAATGATAGTCAACTATCACCTTAGCCGATTCCACCCCAGCTCTTTTGTATATAAAATAACAGAACAGGACGGAGCTTTTTTTTATTTTTTCATTCCAAAAAATGGTCTCATATTCAGTTCGTTGAGTAACAATAAAAAATTATATTTCCAAACCGTCACAAATACCAAGGTAGAATGAATTTTGAGCGTTAGTGTTAAAAAGTTTAAAATGAATACTTCCAAAAACCAGCTGAATTTTGCCCATGAAACCACAAAAACCAACAATAAAAAAAAAGCATTAAGCCATAAATGAAAAGATCAAAGCGCCAAAATTTATGTAGGTATGTTGAAATAAAAAAAATACTGTGTAGCACAAGCTTGCATGAACTCTTGATACTAAAGAGCCTGTTCAAAAATAGTACATATATTTTAAGATTTAAAAATGTACCTGCGAAATAAGTTGGTTTTCAAAAATATAAAAGCCATTTCATTAATAAAAAAATCCTAATTTACAGATTTTTTTATAAATATAGGTTTTGCATTTGAATTTCGTTCAAAAATATTGGCTTATTTTTGAGATATTGATTTTTATTTTAATCCAAACAAAATTTAACATTTTTGGCCATCATTTGTTGTTTAAATCGCTCCGTTAGTTCCTGCGAAAATGTAAAAACAAAAGAGCAGTTCTATGGGGGGTATCCTTTTGGACCAATACAAGAAAATATTTAATAATATATAAAAAATAAATATGTATTGAAAGAAACCAAGTTGAGAAAAATGGGTACAATTTAATATAAACCTATCGGCAGTTTTTCAGTAAAAATGTTTCATTTTTTACCAAAAAACCAGTGATATTTTTGGTCTTAAGACAAAGTATATAGAAATTAAATATAAAAATGCGATATTATACCTTAAAATTTGTTAAGTTCGACTAGACAACCTTTAACAGCACGATTTAAAAACCATAGATTTCAGATTATTGTGTGGTAGTTGATAACCACCACAACGCAGGTAATTTTTGCATTTGTTTTTGATACAATGTCAACTTACGAGTATAAACAGTCAGAAATGAAATTACATATAAATTTGGTATACATTTTATATCATATCATATTTTGACAGCTTCAATATATCTAATATTATTCTTAAATAAAGCCAATTGGAAGACAAAATTGTATTGGCTATGTTTTGATATTAATTAAACAAAAGAGTTGAGCCCAGAACCATATAGCTTCCGAACTCTTCGGGGTTTTACTTAAAAGAATTCTGAATTATTTTGTTTTGTTTGTTTGTTTATTTATTGGGCCGATCCTGGCGGTACTGCAATACCAGGCCAACCCGTGACAGAGGTGGAGCAAGCCCCTAGCACTCCGCCTTATTCCAAAAATCAGTTTAACATTTGTTGTCCCCCGATGGAGGATCTATCAGATGTTAAGCTGATAAGAACAGATACTACACTTTGATCTTAGCCATAAGGCCGAGAAGCGATAACTTAACGGTAAAAAATATCATCTATATATTATAAATTCTGCAGAAACTGAATGTAAATTATATTATAAGATGTGAAAATGATCCTTAATATCCTGTCGGTATACCTGCCTAGGAGTGAAAACAAACCAAATGCGATTTACAACCCTTACAGGTAATTTTGTTTCGATCTTTTATGAAAGGATCTTCGAAAATTTTAGAAGATGATGGAGGCTCGCAGATGGATAGGCTGATCGATGGTAGGACGAAACAGAAATCCCAATTTTTAGGAACAAAATATTCAAACCAAACAGTCAAAAATGCCTACCTCATATTTTAAGCGTTGTCACCAAAATAAAAGAAGGAAATGGCATTTTCATACTCCATCACTCAAAAGGAAACATACTTACATATTTTTGGATAAACATTTCATTCGTGAAACTGTGTACATTGTAATTTGCACGTTGCACTGATTAAACTATAGTGTCACAAAATTAGATCTTGCCATAAGACGAAACCACATTTGGCAACGCAGATCTGACTACAAAAAAACATCAATAACTAAGAAGACATGGGGTAGGTATTTAGTAGTTGTTGTGTGAAATATATTAATATAAAAGATTCTTTAATACAACTCTAAAAATAGTTTTTGTGTATTTTATAAAATTCACATTCACTTTCTTCTCCTTATTTATGTTAACGTAGTTAAATATCTAGACAAAATCACTCTGGCTACACTTCAATGTCGAATAAATCTTTCGCCTTTTACTAAAGATTTCCGTGGAGTGGGGCACTCTAATGAGTCTAAAATAAAATTTTTGAAAGGTCTGACCGAAGTTGGACCTTATAAATATTTCTTTACAACAATTACTATTATGTTCAACTTGTGGGACCTGATGATGTATTATCGACAACCTGATAACTGTTAACTTAAATTTAAATACTTAAATCATAATTTTCAAAATTCAGTATAATTTGTATGACGTTGAAGAATTTCTATCATAGCTCTAAATTCCAAATCCAAACAACCCACTTTATCAAAAATAATAAATGTCGAATAAATCTTTCGCCTTTTACTAAAGATTTCCGTGGAGTGGGGCACTCTAAAATAAAATTTTTGAAAGGTCTGACCGAAGTTGGACCTTATAAATATTTCTTTACAACAATTACTATTATGTTCAACTTGTGGGACCTGATGAGGTATTATCGACAACCTGATATCTGTTAACTTAAATTTCAATGCTTAAATCATAATGTTCAAAATTCAGTATAATTTGTATGACGTTAAAGAATTTCTATCATAGCTCTAAATCCCAAATCCAAACAACCCACTTTATCAAAAATAACACCATTAAATTTGTTTGATAAATTGTAAATATTGAAAGTATACTTATTTTAAACGATTCAACTTGAATTGTAAATCGTTTGAAAATCAAGAACCTCAATACAAAAACTCAAACCCAAAAAACTCCCTCTCTTTTTGCAACTTACAAAAAAAAAAAAAAACAACAATAGCCTCATTATCGGTAGGCAACAATTTTTACTTCTAAGGACTAATTTCACCAACTTCATTCATAAAAAATATATTTCGAAAAACCAATTCAATTGCATTGAAATCGTCATAAATTAGTCATACATTTGCCAAGAGTCACTTCCGCATCCTTTTTCTAGTACTCCAAAACAACTGTTACATTTTTTTTTTTCAAGTGTAATTCATGAACATCTTGAGTGTAATGATTGATTTAAAATTTACATCTGCAGTGAAAAAAACAAAAATGTCATTCATCAAGGATTTCGAAGCTTATTTTAATATTATGTATTCATGTTTTAACAAAAAAAATCCTCTCCCCTTAGTATAATAGAAAGCATTAGGTACCTTTACCTATATTAAACCAGGCTCACCCTCAAAATTACCCCTATTCTATAGCATTTAATTTAATTAATGAAGGACGAAATCAAGTGTGTACGGCATCTTCAGCTTAAGTGAAGTGTACATGCATGGCTCTTGTGTATTTACCCACAAGGACACAAGTGGTGGAAAGGAATAAAGTGGGTTTCAATACATAAACAAGTCCTTATAGAAATCGAACACATGTGACGAATGTACTATACTTGGATAACGGAGTAGAATGATAAAACAAAACACCGAATCTCAATTCCTTTAAAGTTCTCATTTAAATCTAAAGGATATAAGTACCTACATACATACATATACGGAGGATAATCCATTTTCGTGATATATGGGATGTGAATAGAAAATCCAAAGGATGTCCTTGTCAGAGGATGTTGTTAGGTGAATTACACTGATGCTGTCGCTTTTAAAGCCATTCGACACACACAGGATATATCATGACATTCGTCGTTGTCGTTGTCGTTGTCGTCGTCGTGTCGTTACAAAGTGTGAAACAGCAAAGTTGAAGGATATGCTCTTTGGCCCATCACATCACCATCACCATCATATGTGAGCTTGGGCAAGTCTCTCCATTGACTCGTGTATTTATCTCAGTCTCATAATATAAATGGGTTTCCATTGCAAAGAAAAAAGGTTAGGTATCCTGTTTTTCTTTTTTTTTTTTGATTTTTTATTTCAAAGTTGAAGACGATGTTTCATCCAGTGACACGATGAAAAATGAGTTCCTTCAATCGTGACAAATTTTTTTGTTCTCGTTCTCGTTTTCTTCTTCTTTTTTGTTGTTTTATTTTTGGTCACGAGTGAAAAGAGTGTTTGTTGCTTTCGACTCACTGTGTGATGTGAAATTGCCCAGAAAAATACTCAAAGCTTAAAGGAATTTAACGAAACATCAACAGAAAAAAGACTTAAAAAAAAGAAAAATTCAAGAAAAGAATCAGGTTAAAGGAAGAAGTAAATATATAGAGAAATGAAACGAGATTCGTGCTCCACTTTGGGCAAATAAAAATCTCAGCGTATTACATTCCGAACACGTTCGACAGAAGAATCTCAAGAGTCCTGTGGCTCTGCAAAAAAGAAGAGAAAACAACAACGACAGAAAACAGACTACGAAATGGAAAACACTTTGGGCGAGCTTTAAGTGTAATCGAGAAGGTCCTTTCTGGGATGAATGTGAACTGCATACGTAATTAGCAAAGGACAAACGCAAGACCTGGACACTCTGTTTATCGGATTTATAGGTATAGCTATATCACATGGGAACCTTACCAACAAAGTTTAATTCTTGTTTCATAATAAATATTTATATTGACACGATTTTATTCGCGTCTGAATTGAAGAAAGAGGAGTTTTTACTTAAATTTCGAAATTAAATTATTTTATTCGATAAAGAGCAATAATTCTTCAAATTCGATTTCGAATTTAAATAAGGAAAACTATTTTGATTTTGGCAATGCCATGGTTTGTGTCTGTTTTTAATGATACATAATGTACATACATCCTAAGAGCAAAATATTATTATTAATAATAGGATTTTTGTTGAATAATTTTAGGCATTTAAATAGCATACTTTTAGGATGTAAATAATTTACTTTCTTATTAGGATGAGTTTAATAGTGTTCATTTTCTGGACATCAGGGTTGAAGTAATTGTCCTACACAAAACTGTTCCTCTGCTGTAAATGGAAGAATCGAAACGCAATTACATTATGTAAAAACACAGTGTGAGCATTAGGAAAGGGTGAGAGTGGGGCTGAAAGGAGGTGTCAGTGCACATTGGTTATGAATTCCTGAATATTGCAATGGCTGGAAAGACAGAGTATGGTAAGGCATTCCACATTCACGTAGTGCGGCTAAAAACCGAATCTTACAATATCTGACGAAAATGACAGTACGACAGAAGTTGGACTAGAAGCGCGAGCTGTTTAAGAGGAGGAATAGGAATGCAGTATAAACCGTTAAAATACCTACCGGTGAAAAGGGTGAGACAAGACAATACTGTCCAGAGGCTTAAGCAAGTTGCAGGAGCACCAGCCTGGATATGGGAGTTATACTCAAGCTTTGGACGTAATATGTAAGTCTTGTAGATAACAGCCAGATCAGAATGGGAGAAAAACTGATTGCATCGCCTTAGAAAACCCAGACATCTTCTGGCATTTTTAGTGACATCGCGTATGTGATGGTTCCAAAAGATATGGTTATTGATAAACATACCGAGATTATCGAGATGTTCACTGTTCAGTCTCCTCGATAATGGCAAGGATGCGGTATATCTCACTTTGGATACAAGACAGCATTGGGTTTTCAAAGCATTACATTAAAAGCGGTTTCTTATTAACCATTGTACAATGCTGTTTAAGTCAGAATTTAATGAGCTTAATATATTTTGTAGTTGCAGTTCTGTTTGCAAATATGCTTAAAAAGCATTTGATTTTGTATTTATCATCTTACAAAGTGCTGTTTTAAATTTTTTAGACTTTTTTTTAGAAAAAAATGTTTTAAGATAGGACAACATTTTTTATTTAACACAGAATATCCCACCGTCACTGCCAGAGTTCATGCCAAGAATACAACTTATAAGCTCATTTTCACGTTTTAGCTCGCTATTCGGAGGTATTTTTTATCATTTTCAGCAATAGTTTTTTTTTATGATTTTCCCATGGTATTTTCAGGTTTTTAAGAAAAAAACCTTGATATCGTCAATTTTACATTAAGTTGCCTTTATGGCATATGGCAAGTATTGCATTCGCAAAAAATTTCAAATCAAACATGACATTACGATGGTAAAAAAGTCGAAAAAAGTGGATCCGTCCGTTTGTTTTTCTGTCCTGGCCCAGGCCCCTACAGCCTAAATCATTGTGCCGATTAAAAATAAGGTTTTCAGCCGATTAGCTTAAAGCGTTTTTTTTTCATTTTTTTAATACGAAAAATAACAGCTGTCCTCATAAAAATTTTTTGGTTTAATATCGAAAATTCGATTTTTTTCAAAAATGAACCGATAGGTTTTTTTAAAACTTTCTCTAATTTTTTTTTTCTTATTGCTCCAGAAGGATGTCCCTTATAAAACCGTTATTTTGTTTTCAAGTATTCTCAAGAAATAATCAACCCATTTCAGTAATCTTCTCTTTCATTGCAAGCTCTTGTCGATTGTCAAATTTTCAAATTGATGATGATTTTTGATGATCAAATATGTCATTATTTTTTATTTTTAAAAAATTAATAATTTTTTTACAGAACTGGATATCTCAGAAAGGGGTGAACATTTTTTTACGAAATTTAAAATGTAAAATGTATATTTATAAGCACTAAATAACTGCATGCCAAAAATATTTTAAAGACAAAATTTAAAAATTTGAAAATCAATAATTTTCGAAAAACAATTAAGTTAATAAAGGTTTTTTGAGAAATAAAATGGCATTTAAATTTTTTTGAAAAACTTATTTTGCAGGTCCATTTTTAAATCTTAAAATATAGGAAATATTTTTAAACTGACTTTTTTTTAAGAAATAAGCAAGTTCTAGCGACCCAGTCTGGCATTATATTTCTTTCAAAATTAATTTTCTGTTGAAAAAAACTTTTAAGATCGTACAAAATTAAATAAATCTACTTTTTGAAGTGAATTTGCTTTAGATGTTTTAGAACTGACATTTAAACATGAATTTCAAGAATATAAATGTCCCAAAAACAGGTAAAGTGACACTTTTTTAAACTAATGGGTAATTGAAAAACACAATGCACTTTTCATATCTATTAATATAAAAGCTTTGAATCTCTTAAAAAGAGATTCTAAAACTTGTAATTTGTGACTGCCACACAAAAGTTTCTTCCCAGCCAGAATATTCTTGATAGCAGATTCTTTCTCATTTTCTGGTTTTTTTAATTTTTGTAGTGTTTTTCGCATTAATATAGAAATGGCAACAACAAAGAATATAGTCCTTTTTTGGAAAAACTAAGTTTCAAAACATTTCTGCGTGAAAGCAATAAAAACCCTCAAAACTATTGCGTTTTGCTCTTAAATATGGCATATTTAGAAAACTGTTGGAATCTTGGAATGCTTTCATATGTAAAAATTCGACCAAATTAAATAGTTAGACAACTGGACAACTATAATAAAAAAGAGGCTGGGATGCGACCCACACTGATTACTTCCCATCCCGTCTGTCGATTTGTCTTGCTTAAAAGTTTGTACGTTTTCGTGTTTTGTTAAAAAAGTTCTCAGTTGAATTATTCTTAAAAATTTAAAAACTACCAATAATATTTTGCATATAATGAAATAGTTTGATTTCGAAATTATTTTTTTGTTAACGAGATTTTTAGTCGAAAACCAATTTTTACCAATTTGAGTAGCATTTCTCAAAAAAAACTGATTTCTTATATAAATACAAATTGGATGAATGAAATTAATTTGAAGTCAATATCTTCTATTGTTCACGAGATATCGAAAACCGAACATCAATTTTTAAAAATTTTGGGTACTATTTTTTGTAGATTTTAATTTTTTATGAAAAAACTAACTGTTGGATTTTTATAAAAACCTACTGAACGTCGAAAAAAATATTTTCTGTGAGATGAAATAAGTTTGAAGCCAATATTTTTAATTTTTGGAAAGATATTTGAGTCGAAAGTAAATTTTTACCAACTTTTAAAAAAAAACTGTGAATTCGATCTTTCTCAAAATTGTTCCAAATATTGAAAACAATATTGTTTATGACAAAAAATTAGTTTAAAGCCAATATCTTAAAGTCCTGGAAAGATATTTGAGTCGAAAATCAATTTTTACCAACTTTTATTAATTTTTGTTTAGTTTTTATTTTTTTTTTGTAAAAAACTGTTAATTCGACTTTTCTCAAAATATTACTGAATATTGACAACAATATTTTTTTAAAGATAAAATTAATTTAAAGCATATGTCTAAAAGTCTTGAAAAGATATTTGAGTTGAAAGTCAATTTTTACCAACTTTTAGTAATGTTTTTTTAGGTTTTTATTTTTGCGTAAAAAAGTATAAACTCGATTTTTTTCAAAATTTTACTGAATGTTCACAACAATATTTTTTTTAAATTTAAAATTAGTTTAAACCCAATATCTCAAAGTTTTGAAAAGATATTTAAGTCGAAAATCAATTTTTACCAACTTTTATTAATGTTTTTTATAGGTTTTTATTTTTTATAAAAAAACTGACAATTCGATTTTTCTCAAAATTTTACCAGATGTTGAAAACGATATTTTTCGTTGCACAAAATTGTTTTGGAGATAAAATCGTTTTTTGTTCATAAATTTTTCGAGGTGACAAATTTTGTTTTCAGTTTTTTTGATTTATAAAAAATCTTTTTATTGGATTTTCTCAAAAAATATATTTGTTTGGTATTACGTTAGAATATATTATATAAAATTTAATTCAAGTCTCTAGCGTTTTTGGTTCATGAGATATTTAGGATTAACCAAAAATGTCACCTTTTTTTTAAACTACTATGATAACAAAAATCACCCACGCAATTTTCTTGAAAGCCCTTTCTGCATCTTTCTGCCTTATTATCTGTATAACAAAATTTATTTGAAGTCGATATCGACAATTTTTTTTACAAAAAAATAAAAACCTAACAAAAAAATAATACTAAAACTTGGTCAAAATTTACTAACGATTCGAATAGCTTTTCAAAAATTAAAAATATTGTCTTCAAACTCTTTTTTTTTTTCACAAAAATGTTGTTTTCGATATTCAGTAGTTTTTTTTATAAAAATCCAGGAGTCCGTTTTTTCATAAAAAAAATAAAATCTACAAAAAATAGTACGCACATTTGGTAAAAATTGATGTTCGGTTCTTGATATCTCTCAAATTAATTTCATTCATCCAATTTGTAAAAATTTAAGAAATGCTACTTAAATTGGTAAAAATTTGTTTTCGACTAAAAATCTATTTAACAAAACCAGATTTTGAAACTAAACTATTTCTTTATAGAAAAAATATTGTTGGTAATTTTAAAATTTTTAAGAATAATTCAACTAACAACTTTTTTAACAAAACACGAAAACCTACAAATTTTTAAGCAAGACAAATCGACAGACGGGATGGGAAATTATCAGTGTGGGTCGCATCCAAGCCTCTTTTTAAATTATATTTTAATGTTTAAACTTTTAAAATCTTGTAATGCCCACTTTCTTTAAAGCTGAGAAAGATATGTTTTTTTAATTTGTTAAAATAAATAAGACAATTTTATGTATTAATATTTTTTATGTCGATTTTATTGTTTTCTTTTCTAATATATTATTTATAAAGGGGTAGTACATTCTTCTAAATTGTTGTTTGTTTTAAATATTTTTGTGTGTTTTTTCTTAAATATAAGCCAATATAAACTCACTGACAACATTTTATTGATATCGTTGATTTGTTTTATTTATTTTTCATTTTCTCAACGCCAATTATTCCCCAAGCATTTGAGATTTTTTTTTTTTGAATTTTCCTATTTTTCCTGTCTTCATAAACTTATTGGAATGTTGTGCACGGGACCATATCACTCATATCCCTTTGTGACAATTCGGCAGCCTCTTTGCGCGCTTTTAAGTAGTTAATTATGGGCCTATAGAACTTAGTTATTGTTCTACCTTTCCACGACAACTTTCATGTCGATTTATTTCGCTTGCATCTCAAGAGAATTCCAAATTTTTTGATTGTAAAAATTTCAATATTCCCAAAATCTGCAAAGATTCAAATGTATCGAAGTCATCCAAATAACGATGTGAAAATTTTTCATCTGCAGTTTGTCTTGGAAGCGACAAAGTAACTGGCAATTGTTCAGCCATAACTGAGTGATGGGTGACTAAAGCTTTGAGTGATGAAAATTCCTTTTTTGCTCCCTAAATTTAAAGAGAAGAAGAAATAAGTTAACAGATACTCTAAAATAGAAATCAAATTAAATAATTACCTTAATTTTGTAGCATCTTGGAGATCCAAGGATAATGAACTTCTTCACTTTTGTCTCCATTCGAAGGGAGAGTATATAATTGCCAGGCTTTACACTTGAACTCTGACGAATTATGAATGCTCCAGGACTCTCTTTGCTCAATTTCTCAGCTGCAGCCTTACCCGAAATATTCGGTTGGAACCAAGTGGCATCACGAAGCTCCGCAGGTATTTCGATGGGTTTTCTCTTGGGGCTTTTTCCATCTGCAATTATTATAAGAAGACAGTTTTCTGTGTTAGAGAGAGATCTTGACAATTTTAAAGTTTCAAATTTAACTTACTTTTTTCGGCTTTTGGCGATCCACTAAGTAATTGGCAACAATCCTTTATTCCCACATCTGAATCAACTTCGTCTCCATCCTCCAGATAGAACTCGTTTTTCGGCCAACATCCTCCCCTTTCCACAAGACGAATGCATTTAGACCTCGTCTGATGATTGGATGTCACGACAAGCAAACACTCGTCATCATCGTCATCATCCTCGACATCGTCCACATCCTTAATGTCATACGAATCCTCCATCATCGTTAGATAATCCACCTATAGAATAAGGATCAAAAGCTGTTAGAATAAAATGCTCCATCACAAAAGTCCACACAGGACACAAAGCAAAAAGGACTATACTATATACACAGTTACAGTTAATCCAAGGATATTGCTTGCGATGGCGATGCTTACCTCATCATCAAACTCAACAGCTTCTTCGGATTCTTCCTCGGAGATGGAAGCAGGATGGAAGAATTTCTTCCTTAGAAAATCTCTCATGCAATCGTAGACTTTGGGTTTTTTTTGTACCGAGGCTGTTGCCATACCAATCATCTCACAATCGTCCTTATCCAGAGATCCAGGAGTAGCAGTAACAATGATATTGTTGGTATTAGTGTCAGTGGTGACGTTGTCGTTGTTGTTGTTTTGATGACTTTGTATTAAAAATTTAGACAATTGATGGTATTTTTTGATAGCAATTTCAACACTTTTTAGCGTTGACTTAGTCCTTTTCGTAGTTGTTTCGTCCTTTAATGGCGGTAAATCGTGTTCGGGATACAACTCAGAGTAAGGCGGTAATATACGTGTGTCGTATTTTTTCAGCGATTTTGACTTCTTGTTTGTCTGAGGGCTAAGACTCTTCTGATGCAAGAACTGTATAAAATCCAAGAAGAAGAAAAAGAAATAGAAAAAAAAACAGGATTAATAACAGAACAACAAAATATATAAACATGTTTTTTGTGTCTTAAAATGCTATCCCCACTCTTTAAGCATAAGTCACATTGATCCCTATCAGGAGTGACTGGAGGAGAAGAAGAAGAATAAAAAGATATCCTTGTTTCTTTTCCATCTACAAAGAGCAAGCAATTATTTTTAGTTTTACTGAAGGATATCTTTCTACCTGATCACTAAGAACTTTATATTTCATGTATACCTACTCGTTTCTTGTTCGGGAGAAAGAGAGAGGTGTTAAAAATGCATTCAGGACCAGGTTTGAAATTTTGAAAGGTACTCTATTGATAATATCTACATAGAATTTTAAAATTCTTTTACTGACCTAAGCCACTTAACACTCGTCTACTCTTATATAGTTTGTTCTTTTCTTGGGAAAATTCTGTAAATTTAATAATACCCTAGTATGAGGTCCTTGAAATGTTATTCTTTATATATTATTGTTTTTTTTTTTTTTTTTTAATGTAAAGGGAATACAATTTTGACCATGTTTTGGTGTTGTACAAAAATTTGTTACGTGTGGTAAATGTATGGACTTTTGCAGAAATACGTACATGTTAATGTAGGTTGGTATGGGCAACAATGAAGGACATTAATTTCCTCAACACAAAAAACAAATTCTAGGACGAACGTTTTATTTAATGGAACACACCTTCATGGGATTTATGGATTTTGTTTAAGGGTGGACGGGTTTCTGTTTTTTGAAAGATGTCACATCTATTGTATTGTTGCATTTGGTTGTTCAAGGAGTGACTTCTTAAGAGGAATAAATGATATCTTAAGGTACCGATTCGTATACCTTTTTTCTGCAAACGTTCGTGAGGTCTTGTGTTTGTCGGAAGTTATTTTTATGTCAATACGTTTTTAAGACAAAAGATGGAAATTTAAAAATTTGCACGTACCATGGTTAAGTAAGAACTAGCTTTTTTCTTTTTTTTGTACGGAAGGTGTAAATATTTACGTTGTATTGTAGTTTTACAAAAGCTGATAATATCTTAAACAGCACATACAATAGATTATTCAAAAGAAAAGATATGAACATGTTTTCACTCAGACGAAGTTGTAAAGCATTGAAATGCTTTTGGTTTTGTAATGAAAAATACCTATATATTTTTATGAACGGCAGTTATTATTAAGATTAAGATTATAGGGACCTTTAAACATCAAGAATGTCAAATTTTAAATTCGACAAAACATTTTAAATTCTTAATTTTTGTTTAAATACAAAAATTACCACTGTTCACTAAGATAAACAGCATTGTGAAAAACCATTAAAAATTTGTATATGTATACAAACTTTAATCCCTTTACTTAGATATCAAAACAAAAACATAACTAAAAAAAGGCTGGGATGCGACCCACACTGATAACTTCCCATCCTGCCTGTCGATTTGTCTTGCTTAAAAGTTTTTAGGTTTTCGTGTTGTGTTAAAAAAGTTGCCAGTTGAATTATTCTCACAAATTTCAAAATTACCAACAATATTTTGCATATAATGAAATACATAGTTTTATTTCAAAATCAAGTTTTGTTAACGAGATTTTAAGTCGAAAACCAATTTTAACAATTTTAGTAGCATTTTTTAAAATTTTGTATTTTTTATGTAAACAAATACAGACTGGATTTTTGTAAGAAAATTTAGCACAGAATGAAATTATTTTGAAGTCAATACCTTCATTTATTCAGGAGATATCGTGAATCGAATATACATATTTAGCAATTTCGCGTCCTTTTTTTGTAGATTTTAATCTTTGTGAAATAACTGACTGTTGGATTTTTGTAAAAATTTTACTCAATATCAAATACAATATTTTCTATAAGATGAAATTAGTTTGAAGAAAATATCTTTAATGTTTAAAAAGATATTTAAGTCGAACATCAATTTTTATCAAGTTTTAGTTATGTTTTATTGAGGTTTTTATTTTTTATTTTAAACTGTCAATTCGATCTTTCTCAAAATTTTACCAGATGTCAAAAACGGGGATACAAAATTGGAGATAAAATCGTTTTTTGTTCGTCAAATATTCGAGGTGACAATTATTTTGTTTTCAGTTTTTTTTTTTATTTATAAAAAAAAACTGTTAATTGATTTTTTTTTTCAAAATTTGACTAGTTTGGTATCATGTCACAATACGTAATTTTAAAAAAGAGGCTGGGATGCGACCCACACTGATAACTTCCCATCCTGCCTGTCGATTCGTCTCTAAGCAAGGTTTGTAGCTTTTCGTGTTTTATTAAAAAAAGTTATCAGTTAAATTATTCTAAAAAAAACGGACTGTTAAATTTTTATAAAAACAATTATTGAATGTTAAAAACAATATTTTTTATAAAATAAAATTAATTTGAAGCCAATATCTCAAATTTTTGAAAAGATATTTGAGTCAAAAATCAATTTTTACCAACTTTTACTAATTTTTTTTAGGTTTTTATTTTTTGTAAAAAAACTGTCAATTCGATTTTTCTCAAAATTTTATCGAATGTTGAAAACAATATTTCTTATAAAATTAAATTACTTTGAAGCCAATATCTCAAAGTTTTGAAAAGATATTTAGGTCGAAAATCAATTTTTACCAACTTTTGTTAATTTTTTTAAGGTTTTTAATTTTTTGTAAGAAAACTGTCAATTTGATTTTTCTCAAAATTTTACCTAATATTGACAATAATATTTTTTTAAAAACAAAATTAGTTTAAAGCCAATGTCTTAAAGTTTTGAAAAGTTATTTGAGTCTAAAATCAATTTTTATTAATTTTTTTTAGGTTTTTATTTTTTGTAAAAAAAACTGTCAATTCCATTTTTCTCAAAATTTTACTAGATGTTGAAAACGTTATTTTTTGTTGCACAAAATTGTTTTGCAGATGAAATCATGTTTTATTCGTAAAATGTTCGAGGTGACAATTTTTTTTGTTTTTTTTTTCAGTTTTTCTGATTTATAAAAAAACCGTTGATTTTATTTTTTTCCAAAAATATATTTGTTTGGTATCACGTTATATTATATAATATAAAATTTAATTCAAGTCCCTAGTGTTATTGGTTTGTGAGATATTTAGGGTTAACCAAAATGTTCAGCTTTTTTTTTTTAAATTGTTCTGGAAAAAAAACCCATGCAATTTTTTTGAGAGTCCTTTCTGCATCTTTCTGCATTATTATCTGTATAACAACATTTATTTGAAGTCGATATCTCTACTGGTTCTTGAGCTATAGATGACGAAAAAACCGTCACGAACGTACACACGCACGTACTGATATCTCTCAAAAAATCTTTTATTTATACTCTAGGGAACTTGAAACGTCGAGAAATGTCAAAATTTTCAATTTGACACATCGGACCAATTACAATAACTTCTTTTCGGAAGTTAAAAAGTCGACTTAACTGTTAACATTTTATTTTTAACATCTTGAAACAATTTTGGCTGTGACGCTGTTATTTTTTAATATTTTTCTTGGATCTTTTAAAATAAGTGTATTATATTACTACACCCGCCCTAAGCTTTCTTAAGTGCAACATTTTTTAAGAATCAAGTAACTCAATCCGCCTTTTCATTCGATCCATATGTTGAAATTAAAATTATACATGTAATATAATTAAAGCCCGCATATTTTGTATTCACCCCCTTCCCTCAATCTTACAGGACCATAGGCAAAACCACACTTTTGCATCTGTTCAGTTTGTTCAAAAACCCTGCAATAATTTTTTATCGTTTAAAAATCTATATTTACTCAGTTGAAAAGTAAGACATCAACATCTGCCAAAATGGTTAAACAATTTAATTACTAATCAATTGACACATACACAATGTTACGCTTTATCCCCGTGACAAACACATATCCCTCTTTTTATCCTTTTTTCCATAGATTTTACCCTATACCCTGTTCTAAGGAAAACACACATCCAAATAAAATAAAAATATTTCTAAAATGTTTATACACTCCACTGAGTTGAATCATTGATATTTATCGCCTCAGGTTCTAAAATAAAGAAGAAAAAAGAATGAAAAGAATTTGAAACAAATTTAATTTCCCCCCTCAACATGACAACATGCAACAATATTCTAAAAAAAAAAACCTAAATTCATATCGAAGAAACACAATAATAACACACGTTGTATATGATAAAGAGTATCTTTTGATAACATGGTGTTGTAATCCAATGAATAGATAAATACATCCAACGGCTGTTTCGTGCATTAAAATAGTTTTAAAAAAAAAGGAATAAAATACCTATGCATCCTTCAAAATGCTGCATATTCAACTCGACTGCTTACCCATCAAATTTTAATGGCATCAGTTCTTCTAAATGAGTTCATCCTTCTTTTAGTCAATATCTATATAGGTATATTTTATACCTGCCAAGGAGTTCATCAATTTTATAGATTGATCGACTCGAATTCGAATGAAAAGTGCGCACCACACTCATCTCATCTCGAATATTTATTATTTTCGAGTTTGGTATTGGTACCTGGAAGGAACCACAACAATCGGCACTTTTCGTTCATTTCGATTTCGATTCTCATTATTTTTCAATTTTCATTGGAAGTGCCACCGAAAAAAAATTATACGAAGGTATAAAGAATATTCAAAAGAAGAAGCAAAAAAGGATAACAGAAAAAATATATAAATACAAATAGCATAAAATGCACTCTGAAGAAGAAGGACTCCACATCATCATTGTAAATATCTATAATAACAACTCTTGGGATATGTACTGACTGAGTGACTGACTGGAGTAAAGGTAGGTATATTAAGGACGAAACATCATCGTCGTCGTACTTTCCTCACACTATAATATAAATGTAGAGTTCTCTCTGCTCAAAAACCGAGCACGATATACTCTCGTTGTATACCTAGAGTGAAAATTGTGAATCCATTGAAATTCATTTTTATTATGTTTTCCTTTGAAAAGGACTTTTTAAGGACCACGGAAAATTGTAGAGAAAATGTGCAATCCTTGAGTAGGTATGGTATATATACATATGTTTTCTTTTTTCGATTTTTGTATGGATCCTTTTGTTAAAAACTGATGGCATTTTTTAGTGCTGCTGCCTTGCTTCATCATTTTATTGATGATCCGCTGAGGTGTCTGCTCAAGTTGGTTTACGCTTCATCAATTCTCCATTATATTCAAGACACACCGTTCGTCCGTCAGTCATCGTCCGTGTATTCGTATAGTATAGTGGCATACTATAGCGAGCACATATGATTCGTATTTTCCTTTATTATAAGTAGGTACGTATCATTCTTAATGGAATATCCTTTTTTTTTTCAATGTGTAGATGTATGTTTTTCGGTGGCAAGACCCTCTTAATGCAAAAAATATTATTCCTAGGTACCTTGGTTATTTTATATTGATGGAAATTCGTTATGGTTTTCAAGAGGGTTTATAGCTATTTCTTTTTTATTCGTCAGTCAATTTGCAATGGACATTTTGTTTAACTTCTTTTATAGTTCATCCAAACAACTACTAAGAAAATATTGATTTTTATGTTTGTTTTTGAAAGAAAGAAAAAATATTGAAAAGTAGCTGCCAATTTTTTATATAATATTTATAACAATCATTTAAAAAATGAAAAATTGACAACCTTTTAATGAATTGACAGGTGAAAATTTATAATCTGACATCTTTCAAGCTAACATTCAGAATTTACAAAAATGATTCTAAATGATTTAATTTCGACTCAATATAACTGAAAGGACAAGTTTTTCAATCGGTTTTAAAAATTAACTTGACACTTTAAACTGATAAAATTGGGTCAGTACATTCAGCGTTTTATCAGAACATATTTAGTAAATTAAAGATTTGACCACAATATTGGTATTAAGGCACCTATTAAACATTTTTGTAAGCTAAGAAATAGAATAGAGAAGAACTAAAAAGACAAAATAATGAAGTTTTATTTAGTCATCTTCTACACTAATTTTATAAAGAGGAATGATTTGTATTTTTGTATGTAACGAATAAACTCAAGCAGTACTGGACCGATTTTAATAATTCTTTTTTCGTTAGAAAGCTACATTATCTGTACCTATTTATGTCTACCCGTGCGAAGCCGGGACGGGCCGCTAGTATAGTATAAGTTACGGTAGTACTCCTTATTTAACATTATTTAATATTTAAAAATGTACATATAAAAAATTTGTTTTCAAAAATTAAATTGCCGTTTGATTTCTCAAAAACAAAATTAATGTTTCAAAATTTGTATTTGAAAGCCGTTAGAGCGTTTTTTTTCAAAAATTAATTTTGTGTAAATCCTTTTTATAAACTTGAGCTTAAAATATTTTTAGTATGCAGTTAATAAGAGCTTATTAATATACGATCAAAATTTCGATTTCGTAAAAAATTGATGACCCATTTTCGAGATATCGAATTTCGGAAAAAAAATTGTAATATTTGTTTAAAAAGTCAAAAATATAAACAATGACATTTTAACTTTCCATATGAAGTTATTGTAATTGGTCCGATTTGTCGAATTGAAAATTTTGACATTTCTCGACGTTTTAAGGTCTCTAGAGTAGAAATAAGAGATTTTTAAAGCGATATCCGTGCGTACGTGTGTACTGTACGTCTATACGTTTGCGAAGTTTTTCGGTCGTCCATAGCTCAAGAACCAGTAGAGATATCGACTTCAAATAAATTTTGTTATACAGATAATATAGTAGAAAGATGCAGATGGATATTTATGCTTGCATTTGGAAAGTTTTCGTGGCCAAGCTAAAGGGATCCTATAAATACTTCTTTTCCTCCTTTTATCATTTCATGTTCCTTTTATCACCAAGACCAATACTTTATCTCCAATCAATAAATTAGTTAAATTAAATGTCTTTTTAAACTCACACACCACTTGTCAGTAATAAATTTTCAAATAAAAAACTATTCTCTATTTAAAAAAAAAAACTTTTGGGCACACAATTCACATTTAAGAGACCATTTACATCCATTAGAGGGTGAAAACAGTGGGGTACCATAAAAGTATAAAAAAAACGAACATTTCATTAATCTAAAGCCAAATCCACTACAAAACGATCGTGCTTCCCCCTTAATTAGATTTAGTTATATATGGAGCGGTAGAGTCTATCTATTTCTTCCAAATTTGTATTTCAAAAAGATACAACGGACAAAATGGATATAAAAAGATACACTAACAAAAAGAAACAAAAATCCTTTTCTTGAATAGATTTGAAGTATATTATAGCTTATAGGACCATTTATCATTGAGCACTTAAGTGTAGGTTATATTCCTTTGACGCGATCATCTGCACATACACGAAACAACTATGCGTGATGCAAGTGGAGCGTTACATTGGAGTTTCTTTCATGCGATGAGGATGACTAAAGGAATCACTCCAAATAATTACCCCGGTCTTATAGTTAATTCTATACATCAGATGAGATGTCGCGTCCTCCAAAAGATTCTAATGATAGTTCTAGAATTATTTGTGATTGTCGATGCGGATGGTTGAAGATCGCTGATGATGATCCTCTTTTCAAAAGAGATCTTTTTGTGAATACAAAGAGATAGACTCACCCAAAAGATCACAGAAATGTTTGTTTTCCTTCTTATGGGTGAAGGAGATGTGAGAGCAAGATCACATATGGAGCCTTAAGTGGATTGTAGTTTCAAAGATAATGGAATGAAATTAATTGTGGCTTTTTTTTTATCTTATAGGAGCAAAAGTATGTTTATCTTTGGTTTTATTTTTGTCTGCAAGTGCAGACAGAAATTTCGATCAAAATGTGAGTTTATCTTTGTTCAATTGGTTAGATCTTATGTATGTATTATGGAGTATCTATTTCCATATAAGAGGATAAATGAAGGGCTGATGGGGGTCATTCTTCGTCAGTAATGAGCTCAAGTGGTCTGGTATGAATGAAAGATATGTCTTATAAGTATCTCGCTAGTTCGGCAAATGGTGCTTGGTTTAATCTTGAGAATGTCGTTATAAATTACTTAACAGAAAATGTCCCAAGTTATGAAATATGTATTTAACCACTTTAAGGGGTTATCTGAATGGAAGCAGGTGATCTGCAGAACAATCTCCAATTGTATCTATATGCATAAGTTTGTACGTTCTTGTTTATGAATGTGTTGCAGCTGCATTTTTGTTTTCTTATAAGATAAAACATTAATTCGAGTACCACCACTATTTTAGATATTTTCAAAAATTCCTTGAATAACTCCGAGAACCTATTTTGAATTAAATAGAAATTGAAACGATTTTTCATTTTAAATTTCCTCGTTCGCTGTATAACAAGGAAATGTATATATCATCTTTCATGTTCTACAAAATGCTTCCATGCATCTTATCAAAGCAAAATCTTCTCAATATGCATATGAAAACAAATTCCAATGGAATATAAATTATCAAACACATATTCAAAGAAATTGATCTGAAAGGAGATTTTGAATGATTTGGATTTGGAAAATTAAAGAAAAGAAAAATACCATTGAAAAGTATAGTTCTCTTTTGTGTTGGGGTACATTTACATACAATGTATCTAAACATCATGTATGTACGTTTATTTTTTTTTAATTTGAATTCTTGGAAATGTTTTTCAAAAATTTATCATCATTCGTCATTGAAAATCAATTCATTTATTGTAAAGTCTGAAGTTCAAACGAAAATAAACATAAATAAAGAGATAGAAACTATTTGTCTTGTTCGAAAATATGGAAATCCTTTTGTAGAGAATGTAAATATTTTCGTTTACAATGTTGACATAGAGAATGAGATTGGGATACAAAAAGATATGAATGCGATGTACAAAATGTATCA
This sequence comes from Eupeodes luniger, assembly GCA_951509635.1. Lineage (NCBI taxonomy): Eukaryota > Metazoa > Arthropoda > Insecta > Diptera > Syrphidae > Eupeodes > Eupeodes luniger. The sequence continues at coordinate 23,509,126 of OX608074.1, forward strand.
ACCCTTTTGTGGTTGAAATGACCATGCAAAACGGAAGTCCTTATCTTTTCTTGAGGTTTTCTTTAGAAGATACAAATATTTATAAAAGTGGATAAGATGAATAAATAAGAAACAAAAACAGATTCTGTTGCAAAACAAATTTAGAAAAATAAACTTGTCGACGTCTAAGATATTTTACAAAATTTCTCTGGTACCTTCGAAGTTTTGAAGTATTGAGTTTACAATAATATAATTTGTGTTTGGGCTTGAGTCATAATTCAAACTAAACAAGTGTAGCTTAAGCTAGAAGTAGAACCAAAGTTTTGAAGAGAAGATGCATCTTTTGATCGAGTTTTGAGAAACTTTGAGAAAAGAAAATTTGTCTTGAGTTTTTGGCCATGGTGCAGTCTCTTATTTTTCTACATTCTTAATATTAGGATTTTTAACAGAAAAGCATCATCTTAGGAGCATATTTTTCTTATCGTTTGGGAATTCAAAAACCAAATGAGCGGAACGAAATACTGTATTTCAAGATTCAGTATGATTAAAATTGTGTATTATACTGTTGGGTTGTAAACACAAACATTCTGTTATTTAAAGCGTTGTAAATTTAACATTTATAACATGAACATTGTAAAAAGTGTTTTTTCAAAACAGAATATTACGCATACAGGTTTTTGACCCCCACCCATTTTGTTGAGCTTGGCGATATCTGTTTTTCTAATCAAAATTTTGCACGTTTTTATTAAATCTTTGGAGATTTTGCTTTCTTGAACATGACTCCGGTTAGTAGGGATTATATTTTTAGGTTTAAAGAGTTTAAAAAAAACTGTTAATTTGATATCAAATATTAAAACCAAGAAATTAATAGGACCCATTGCTTTAGAAAATAATAAAATAGATCACTAGGGAGTATACGTACTTTTTTCTATTTTAAAAATATGGTTTTATGTGCCCAGTGAACAACATTGAAAGTAAAAAGAGGCTGGGATGCGACCTACACTGATAACTTCCCATCCCGTCTGTCGATTTGTCTTGCTTAAAAGTTTGTAGGTTTTAGTGTTGGGTTTAAAAAATTTGTTAGTTGAATTATTCTTAAAAATTTGAAAATTACCAACAATATTTTTCATTTTTAAAGAAATAGTTTAGTTTGAAAATCTAGTTTTATTAAATAGATTTTTAGTCGAAAACATATTTTTACCAATTTAAGTAGCATTTCTTAAATTTTTACAAATTGGATGAATGAAATTAATTTGAGAGATATTAAGAACGGATCATCAATTTTTACCAATTTTGAGTACTATTTTTTGTAGATTTTATTTTTTTATGAAAAAACGGACTTTTGGATTTTTATAAAAAAACTACTGAATATCGAAAACAATATTTTCTGTGAAATAAAAAGAGTTTGAAGACAATAGTTTTATTTTTTGAAAAGCTATTTGAGTCGTAAGTAAATTTTTACTTTTATTATTTTTTTTGTTTAGGTTTTTATTTTTTGTAAGAAAACTGTCAATTCGATTTTTCTCAAAACTTTACTAAATGTTGATAATAATATTTTTTAAAAGATAAAAGTAATTTAAAGTCAATATCTCAAAGTTTTGAAAAGATATTTGAGTCGAAAATCAATTTTTACCAGCTTTTGTTAAATTTTCTTTTAAGTTTTTATTTTTTGTAAAAAATGTCAGTTCGATTTTCTTCAAAATTTTACTGCATATTGACAACAATATTTTTTAAAATATAAAAGTAGTTTAAAGCCAATATCTCAAAGTTTTGAAAACATATTTAAGTCCAAAATCAATTTTTACCAACTTTTATTAATTTTTTTGTTTAGGTTTTTATTTTTTGGAAAAAAAACTGTCAATTCGATTTTTCTCAAAATTTTACTGTATGTTGACAACAATATTTTTTGAAATATTCAAGCAGTTTTAAGCCAATATCTCAAAGTTTAAAAAAATATTTGAGTCGAAATTCGATTTTTATCAACTTTTATTAATTTTTTTGTTTAGGTTTGTATTTTTTGTAAAAAAAAATGTCAATTCGATTTTTCTCAAATTTTTTTTCGAATGATGGGAACAATATTTCTTATAAGTTGAAATAAGTTGGAAGCCATAATCTCAAATTTTTAAAAAGATATTTGAGACGAAATTCAATTTTTACCAACTTTGAGTAATGTTTTTTAGGTTTTTAATTTTTATAAAAAAACGGTCAATTCAATTTTTCTCAAAATTTTACCAGATGTTGAAAACGGTATTTTACTTTCACAAAATTGTTTTGGTGATAAAATCATTTTTTATTAGTAAAATGTAAAATTTTCGAGTTGACAAATATTTTTTGTTCAGTTTTTTTTTATTTGTAAGAAAACCGTTAATTGTTTTTTTTCCAAAATTATCCTTGTTTGGTATCACGTTACAATATTTAATACAAAATTTAATTCAAGTCTCTAGCGTTATTGGTTCGTGAGATGTATAGGGTAAACCAAAATGTTCACCTTTTTTTAAACTGCTATGGTAAAAAAAACCACCCACGCAATTTTCTTAACAGCCCTTTCTGCATCATTATCTGTATAACAAAATTTAGTTGAAGTTAATATCTCTTCTGGTTTTCGAGCTATGGACGACGAAAAAAACGTCGCGAACATACGGACGTATCCATTCACGCGCAGACATCTTTTTAAAAATCTTTTATTTCAACTCTAGTTACCTTGAAACGTCGAGAAATATCAAAATTTTCAATTTGACAAATCGAAGCCATTACAAAAAGTGGCTTTATATGCCCAGTGACCAACACCGAATAGTAAACGCATTGGTGCACTTGAAAGCAATAAACACTATTCAGACTTCCCAGAGGGGTAGGAGCAGAGCATACTAAGTTGTTGGATCTATTAAGCAGGTTGAGCTCACCTAGGCTTGAATAATTGTTCGATTGTCTCCCATAATAATGATCCTTTGGGGACTTTGGATACCTTCGTTTGTGTTTCGTTAAAATCAATAAATAATTTCATTCGTTACTTTTCGTCTGATTACAATATTTCCGACGAAAACGTCAAAAAATTTTAGAATAATTTTAAAACTTATGACTTGACAGATGGACATTAAATCATATGTTGACATTCACACAATATTTTCATCTAAATGTCTTTCTCTAGCCTTAAAATCTCCCCTTCCAGAGGGAAATATTTATATATTCTTCGACATAAAATAAAGATCAAACCACATCCACATACAAATATTCAGCTGAAACTACTGACTCAGTTCGTATTTAAACACTTTTGGAGATATGTATGTGATATTTTGTTGGCATTAGTTAATGTTTTTTAAGCATAGCAAGCTAACTTAAGTACAATGATTTATTAAGATTATTTAAACTTAGTTTTGTATTGACAATAACCGCAAACCATTCCATGTTTCAAAGTCTTACAAATTCCTTCGTCAGATCTCAGATGTTTTGTAGACCTGATTTTGCTTCCATGTCAGAAGATTTATATATGTACGTTAATATGAAAATTGAAAAATTGTCTTGAGCAACTAAATTTGACAATTAAAAAGGTCACGTCGCCTGATAATGTAAGACAATGACTTTTCCTGCAATATTGTCACACATAATTTAGAGTTAATTCGATTGCTAGTCGGACATCCTTCTAGAATTTCATTCAGGGTTAGCAATGCCTGCCTTAATATGTACGTTATGTCTTCCAAAAAGTATAAGGAATCAGATTCTTGAAGCTCAGATCCCATATGACAATTCGATTCAGTCACTCATTAATTCATAAGGTTGACGTTGCAACAAGAAATCAAAAAAAAAAACAAACCTAAAAAAACCAAGCTGACAGATCAAAGTGAACAGAAACACGTCGTATAATACCAAAATACATGTCGGAGTTAATGAGTGTCAAACACAAAGACGCACACCGTCATCAGGCGTTCCTAAAACAATTCAATTAAAAGTGTCACTATAGGGTGCTATTATGGATCTTATTTTCATGTCCGATTTCACAGTCAAAAAGTATATCAATCGTCAACGACGACGGTCTTTCGCTGTGACTTAGTTTCTTTTTTTAAACAAAACAGTGGGCAACATTCAAAGCAAGTTTGGAAAAATTATGAAAACAATATTTAAAATGATGCATAAATACATTTATGTAAAATTTTAATTTGATTAAAAACTTATATAAAATTTCAAATGGCATACAATTCAATTTTTCGATAATGATGAGCACTTCAAAAATCACATTAAACTAATCTTTTTTGTATTAAAAGTTGTCCCACTGTTTCTTGATGCTTAGTGTCGTGTGTCCCAAGAAAATCCTATACATAAATATATTATGAAATAATTTTTTAATTTATTTCATCTTCCCATTCCCAATTTTTCCATATCATCCACAGCACTTAACTTATATGTGGGCGTAATCGGTGCTAACTTATAAACGAAAATTGGGTCTTTTTTTATGATCATCGGGAGTTGTAGGGTCCAATGCATTTCGTTTTGAAAAATTTCAAAAAATATATTTTATGGGCTCTATCTTCTAAAAGGGACTTTACACTGATGAATACCGATAATTGCTTCACCAAAAAGTTATTTCCATAATCCAATTTTTTTTTTATTAGGAAATAAAATAGTGGCTGATGATAATGGTGGTGTCATATCGGCATGGCATGTTGATGAGTCCAACGACGATGTGGCGCGACGCGACGGGACAGGAGGATAATTTCGATTGGAGTATTTTTGTCCATCACGAAAGTGAAGTAATTAACACTTTATATAAATAAAACTAATTTAATTGATTTCAAAATTATTAACATTGTGTTGTCGTGTTTAAGTTCTATTCCGAAGCCTAGACACTTTGGCTACTAAAAATAGACACGATATAATAGAGAAAAAAGGGGTATAATGAGCAATCGTTTGAAGTATTGGAGGCATGGTTTATAATGATGATGGCGTGTCTATGGCAAATAATAATCCTAGGCTTTATTTTCTTAGCATGCAAATGTGGATATAATGTAAAAGAGTTGTTTCACAGTTAAAAAAAATTATAACAAAAGCAAACTAAAACATGACAAGGTATTCATAGAAAAACCAGACGAAATAAAATCTATCCGTCCGTCAAAATAAAATCCTAGGCCTTAATTATTTTCCATGTACGTTACGTACTCGAACAAAATACCTACACGAAAGTGAAGCCAATGCAATGTCAACAGTCTGGTTGTGATATTGTTAAGCTCTTTACTTTAATTTTTATTCTGTCTTATTTTACTACTATTTTCTTTTGTTTTAAACATTTTTCACGACAATTGAAATTCGATGTCGCCGCATTTGGGGTTTTAAATTTTTATTTTTATTTTTTTTTTTAGTTGTTGTTGCTTTGGTTTCTATATACAACTTGAATGATTGATGAAAGGATTTAATTCTTATTTATTTTGTTTTTTTTCTTTTGGAATGGAGCTGCTATTATTGCCTATGGCTTAAATAGACGAGGAGACAATTAATTGATAGACTGTTGAAGGCTATGAATCAAACAGAATTAGGGGTGACATTTTCTTTTTATTTAAATAATGATGAAGGGTTATTGTAGCTTTTTGTATGTTTTTTTTTTTTTAATAATGACAGAGTTGATAGGACACAGTCAATGAATTGTGAAGGCTTGCATGTTTTATAGAATGAAGTAGCAGTTAATAATATTGATTTTTATTGAATGCAAAGTTTTGCGAGTTCTTAAATTCTTATGTGAAGTTAGTGTAATCATTCTTATTTGTCGACGTTGTGTATAGAATTTAAATCCATGGTTAATGATGAGAAAAACGAGTATCGACTTCAAGTACAATTTGTTTTACATGTTCGTCATACAAAATTGGTATTTTTTTGAAGCAATAATCAACCAAGAGTATTTTTTTAAAAATCAACCAAATGTTTGGCAACTCGAACAATAAGTAACATTACCTTGAGAATCTTTCTATATTACGAAAAATTACGTTTTTGACATCTGCTAAAATTTGAAAAAATTCAATTTATAGTTTTCTTTTTAAAAATATAAAAATCTACTAAAATAAAAATATTAACAAATGTTTTTTGAGCGGGAAACTTTTTAAAATCTACATGAAAAATTATGTAGACTTCGAAAACCCCAAAGTTATTCCCAAAAAACATTTTTTTTTTAGATTTTTGACATATACTTATTAACTATGTATGTATGTATGTATTGCATTCGTAAAAATTTCAAACTCGAGACTTTAATCAAACATGACATTACGAGAAGTCGGAAAAAAGTGAGTCCCCTATTCCTTCCGACTGTCTGTCTGTATTCGTCCTTACAGCCCAAAATATTGGGTTGATTGAGTTCAAACTAAAAATAACGGTAGTTCTTATACAAATTTTTTGGTCGAAAATCGAAAATTCGAATTTTCGTTAAAAAACGAACCGATAGATTTTTTTTTTAATTTTTGTTAAATTTGTATCTTAACTTTACTTCTTTCAATAAAAAAAAAAATTGTATTGCTCCATAAAGGTACGACCCATATAATAGTCGAAAACTAATTTTTACCAATTTAATAGCATTTCTTAAAAGTATTTATTTCTTACATAAACAAATACAAATTGGATGAATTAAATTAATTTGACGATGATGATTTTTAATCTCTTCTATTATTCACGAGACCGAACATGAATTTTTATAAATTTTCCGTACTATTTTTTGTAGACTTTAATTTCTTATGAAAAAATTGACTGTTGGAGTTTTATACAAAATTTACTTAATGTCGAAAACAATATTTACTTAGATAAATAAAAATAGATAGATACAAATAGTTTAAAGTCAATATTTTTGAATTTTGAAAAGATATTTGAGTCGAAAGTAATTTTTTACCAATTTTTAATATTGTTTTTTAGGTTTTTGTTTTTTTGTACAAAAAAAATCAATTAGATTTTGCTCAAAATCTTACCGAATGTTGAAAACAATATTTCTTATAAAATAAAATTAGTTTGAAGCCATAATCTCAAATTTTTGAAAAGATATTTGAGTCGAAAATTAATTAAGCCTCAATGTTTACCAATTTTTAGTAATGTTTTGTTTTAGTTTTTATTTTTTGTAAGATAAAACTAAATTAGATTTTTGTTAAAATTGTACTTAATGTTGAAAACAATAATTTTCATAAGTCAAAATTAATTTGAAGCCAATACGTCAAATTTTTGAAAAGATATTGAAGTCGAAAATCAATTTTTACGAACTTTTAGTAATGTTTTTTATGTTTTTATTTTTGTCAAAACATCTGTCAATTCGCTTTTTTTTCAAGATTTTACTGAATATTGACAACAATATTTTTTAAAAGATAAAATTAGTTTGAAGCCAATATCTCAAATTTTTGAAAAGATATTTGAGTCGAAAATCAATTTTTACCAATTTTTATTAGTTTTTGATTTAGGTTTTTAATTTTTATAAAAAAAAATGTCAATTCGATTTTTCTCAAAATTTAACCAGATGTCAAAAAGATATTCTTCATTTCACAAAATTATTTTGAAGAAAAAATCATTTTTTGTTTATGAAATATTCGAGGTGACAAATATTTTTTTTTTAATTTTTTTTTGATTTATAAAAAAAACGTTAATTGGATTTTTTTCCAAAAATATAATTGCTTGGTATCGCGTTACAATATATAATACAAAATTTAATTGAAGTCTCTAGCGTTATTGGTTCGTGAGATATTTTCAGTTAACCAAATTTTTTTTCACTCAATTTTTTTGAGAGTCCTTCTGCAATATCCATATCTTAAGAAATTAAGTACATCGAAATTATGAAGAAACTAAGGGGTTATCAATTTTGAGGTTTCAAAAGTATTGGGCTGGAATTCGACATCTGTCAAGCTAAGATGTTAAAATGGACCGGAAACAAATTGTTAACACCTACTACAAAAATGACGATTCTGCCACAGCCAAAATTGTGAAGAAATTTGAAGAGACTTGATTGGTAACAGATATTGTAAGGCCTGTGTATCATCGTTTCGCTCGTACTACTGAAAATATCACTGCTGTAAGTGGAAGTGTTGCCGAAGACCCGAACGTGTCGATTCCTCGTTGTTCTCAGATATTAGGACTGTCTTAGTTCTCAACAAACTGTTGCGCCGCTAAAATTATTTATTTTTTGATGGTCATATTATAACCGACTTGTTTGCTTGCTATTCTTCAATACTTGGAGAACATGTAATTTCAACAAGACGGTGCCACATGATATTCAACTCGAGTAAATATGGTTTTATGCAAGATACATTTCCTGGCCGCGTAATTTCTCGTTGTGGCGATATCAATTGACCACCAAGATCATGGGATTTGACACCGCTGAACTTTTTTTGTTGTGCTACTTGAAAGACCGTGTTTATGCAGAAAAATCTTGAACTCATGAGCAATTAAAAACCAACATTCGTCAAGTTATGGCTGAGATATCGCCCAATATGTGTCAAAAAGTGTTCGAAAAAAGACTCCCCCCTATTTAAAACTTTTTACTACTAAATACTACTAAAAATCGATTTTCGACTCCAGATTTTGAAAAATCGAAGAATTCGCCTTCATAAACTAGATTGAATAAATTAATGAGGTATTTACGGCTTTTGTTAACTTGTTAACCAACTTGATAAAATGTTAGTAAAGGGTGGTCCAAAATAAAATCAACATTTGAATTAACGTTAAGATTGTGTTTTAAGAAGAAGCTGAAAAGTACTGTCGGAAATTTGATTTAAATTTAGCAACTGTCAATAAATTTTATGTTAGTTTTGGGACACTCCTTGGAATCCATTGACGAAAAATATTGTTGTTTTGCTTAGTTCAATTCAGTTATGAGCAACAAAATTCCAGGATTTATTTTTCCATATACCCTCATTTGATGACAGAAACAAAACATATTCCCAGATATTATACATTGAAACGCAATAACACGAGATAAGCTCTTATTGTAACAATATTATCAAGCTTAGGCGCCGCCATAGGCCGTTCGTCGTCGTCGTCGTAAATTATGACCCCGAACAAAAGCTATAAATCATTATATTTACAACATAAAAGTAAACAATCAATGTAAATCATTCATTGTTCTCTATTCTTATCAAATTATTTTATTTCCAGCTTATTACAAGCTTAATAATGTAAAATTTAGTTAAACGGAAAAGTTCACATGCACTTTGGCCCCAGCTATAATGATAATTTAATAATAAAATTAAGTGAAATTAAATATTTCATTCTCCCTCATAATAACTTTATAATTGCCACCCGAAAATAAAATTTCCAAAAAAAAAACAACTTTATTCCGATTGCCACCCAGTTTGAGAATGAATAATGACCAAATAAATCAACCTTCGGTAATTTTTAAACAAAATGATAAAAAAGTTTTAAATTTATTGGTTTCTGGGATTTTGATCTACATTTTGTTTTTACATCAGGTGCATTTTTTTTTAAATCTAAGATGCGACAGAAAATATTTGATGAAGGAATTTGTATCATAAAATGAATTCTTTATTAGAAAAAGAGCTGAATATTTATGTTTCTGGGTATTTTCTATTTATTTTTTTTAAATAAATGGTTTTGTGTAGGAGTAAAGTAGGCAAATAAACACATGTTAAATGAAAAAGATCAACTCGGAATCAATTTGTTAAATTCAACTGATTATTTATGTTAATTCATTTTGTTTTCTTCTCATTTCTATTCAAAAATATGCTAGAGAAACAATTAAGAAGAATTTTGTAAGTAAATGTTTGCAGGTGCATTTATTGGTTTATATTGAGAACGTTTTATTCTTTTCGGAGGTTTGAAATCTATTAAACACTCGGAATTATTTAAAATTATTAGGAAAATCCTATTTTAAGGGATAAAGTTGCATATGAATGTGGGCTTGAGTCATTAATGGTTTACATATTTGTAAGTCGAACAAAAATTTTGTAATCATAATAAAGTGATTTAACTTAAATTATACATCATTAAAAATCTATTTCATAAGTGTTTCAGTAATTTGTTGTTCAGCAATAAGTTAATTATTATAAGGAACTGATGATTTCTTCTAACACTGAGATAGCAGTCAAAATCAGGAAATACTTACCAATACTTTAAGCTACTTGTCTAACACATAGTAAGATACCTAGTATTTTAGTTTTCCTATTTAGAAAGAGTTCAAAAAACTAAAGTCAATAAGTCACTTCTATTAAGTACTGCCTCATATTTATTTTAAAAATGTTTTGAAGTCGTGACTTGAATTGAAGAAGTTAATTGATTTGTGTGAAGTCAATTTGACTGCAGTCTCTTTGAATCAAGATTCAAAGTTGTAGTAGTTTTCAAACCCCACTAATGTTCTAGACATAAGCCCACTTACATAATAAATTCACGATTTAAAAGTTATTTCTGCTGTCAAAAGAAAAGACTGGTAAAGGCTGTTTTAGTTATCTTTTGACAAAGCAGGTTAAAGTTCAGCTATTTTCCTTTACAAACAAATTTTTTAATAAATTTTCAAATATAGCTAAAGTACTATTCAGTCTTTATTTTCCTTATTATATATAATATGAACACATTCTTAACTTCCCATAGGACATTTCTCGACGTTTCAAGGCCCCTAGAGTCGAAATAAAAGAATTTTAGAGAGATGTCTTTACGTGCGTGTGTACGTACGTACGTTCTTTCGTCGTATATAGCTCAAGAACCAGTAAAAATATCGACTTCAAGGAAATGATAATAATGCAGAAAGATGCAGAAAGGACTCTCAAAAAACTTGCGTTGGTGTTTTTTTTACCATAGCAATTTAAAAAAAAGGGTGAACATTTTGGTTTACCCAAAATATCTCACGAACCCATATCGCCAGGGAGTTGAATTAAATTTTATATTATATATTATGACGTGATACCAAACTAGTATATTTTTGGAAAAAAAACAGTTTTTTTATAAATAAAAAAAACTAAAAAAAATATTTGTCACCTCGAATATTTTACGAACAAAAACAGATTTTATCTCCAAAATAATTTTTTGCAATAAAAAATAACGTTTTTGACATCGTTAATAATAACGTTTTTGAGAAAAATCGAATTGACATTTTTTTTATAAATAATAAAAACCTAAAAAACACATTACTAAAAGTTAGTAAGAACTGATTTTCGACTTAAATACGTTTTCAAAAATTTGAGATTATGGCTTCAAACTAATTTTGTGTTAAATAAAAAAATTGTTTTTAATATTCAGTAACATTTTGAGAAAAATCGAATTGACACTTTTCTAAAAAAAAAATGAAAACCTTAAAAAAAAAATTACTAAAAGTTCGTAAAAATTGATTTTCGACTTAAATATCTTTTCAAAAATTTGAGATTATGGCTTCAAACTAATATTTGTCTTATAAGAAATATTGTTTTCAACATTCGGTTAAATATTGAGAGAAAACAAATTGACAGTTTTTTTTACAAAAATAAAAAAGCTAAAGAAAAATGAAATCAAAAAAGAGTTGGTACAAATTCATTTTCGGCTCGAATATCTTTTCAAAAATTTGAGATTTTGACTTGAAACTAATTTTGTCTTATAAAAAATACTGTTTGCAACATTTAGTACAATTTTGAGAAAAATCGAATTTACAGTTTTTTTTCAAGAAATAAAAACCTAATAAGAAAACAATGCTAAAACTTAGTACAAATTTGCTTTCGACTCAAATATCTTTTCAAAAATTAAAAATATTGGCTTCAAACTAATTTTATTTCACAGAAAATATTGTTTTCGATATTAAGTAAATTTTTTATAAAAATCCAACAGTCCGTTTTTTCATAAAAAATAAAATCTACAAAAAATAGTACGTATAATAATAGAAGATATTGACTTAAAATTAATTTTATTCATCCAATTTGTATTCGTTTATATGTATAATAAATCAAAACTTTTAAAAAACGCTACTAAAACTAGTAAAAATTGTTTTTCGACTAAAAATCTCGTTTACAAAAATAGATTTTGAAATCAAACTATTTCAGAATATGCAAAATATTGTTGGTAATTTTAAATTTGTTTATAATAATTCAACTGACAACTTTTTTTTAACAAAACACGAAAACCTACAAACCTTTTAAGCAAGACAAATCAACAGACGGAATGGGAAGTTATCAGTGTGGGTCGCATCCCAACCCCTTTTTTTATTTGGTAATTAGGCGCCAGTTATAGCTATCATTGGTTTTCATCATTGAAAACAAACATTGGAATTTTTTTGGCAGGTCGTTTATAGCTATCATTACAAATTTCTGTCATTGAAAAAATTTTCCTGATTGAAAGCCACCGACAAATTTTTACTGACACAAATCTGTCGTTGGAATTGTGTGAAATTGGAACACAAATCAGTGGAACGATTCGTTTCACTTTTGAACATTAAAGTATCAGCTGTTCAGGAAAATGAATTTCCGTCCGGAAAATAGAAAAATAAATTTTTAGAGAAAGATAAATGCGTAATTATACACTTTTTTTCTAAAAAAAATCTTTGTGTGATTTCCGATCGATCAGTATATAATTTTCATTTCTAATCAAATCGATTCAAAAATTTGTCCGGATCGATTTCAATGATAGTTATAACTGGCGCCTTATACCTACTTTAAACTAATAAAAAATGATTTAAGCTGTAACGTAGTTTTTGAAAGTGTGGCCAAATTTTTAAGGATATACGAGTATATTTGAAACAAAAGTTCAAAATAGATTTCAGTCATTAAATTAATGACATGAAAATCTTAACTTTTTAATGACTTAAAAATATTTAAACAAAAAAGTCAAATAAATTGCAATCGAACTGACTTTTTCAAGTCAGAAATTTGAAATTAAACTTATGATTTTGAAAGTTAAGATAAACCTTTTAAGTCAGGTTATGTTTAAGGCTATAAGGTCTATTGTGATTTAACATGAATCTTCTTCCCTAATCTCTAAAACATTTGAAGTCATATCATGAAGAAATAGATCGGAACTGCGATCATTATTGTAGAAGTCTCTTAAGTATAATTTTCGTCAATAGGGTTTTTTTGTGATAGGGTTGGAAAAAAACAAAAAAGGTGAGAAAGAAACTGTCTTTTCCTGAAATTTCAAAAACTTTAATGCTTATATGAATATACAGTTTCTCAATATTGAACGCAGTTAAGCCCTTTTTATCTCGTGGTCAACTTTTTCTTCGATTAATACCTAAGACGAGAAACAATATATTGAAGAATCAGTAAGCTTAAATCTCAAACTTAAATCATCAATAGATTACTCTTGTATCTACAGTTTACAATTTTTCACTACTTATTTCAAAAAGTATAAGAAACCCAAATATTATACATCATGTCCTTATTTTATACCTACATAGGTACATACATAATCCTTCAGTATCAACCTTTGACAAGGTACTAATTCAATTTCTATAATCTTATTCGCCTACACATAATCACCTCAGAGCCACCCCTGTTGTATTCCATTTTATCTCCATACAGTAACTTTGTTGACAATTAAACTGTCATTATAACTAAATCTTCTAATTTTCTTTAACTCTATTCTCATAAGAAGATTCATCATTGTACCATAAATTTAGGTATAAGAACACAAAATTATTAGTTTTTAAAACCTACCTCTTTTTGTTTGCATTCACTGATAGTACCACCAACTTCCTGTTTGATATCCTCGGAATCGTTGTCAAAACGGTTATATTCAAATTGTCGACCCATTTTATTTCAAAAATAATATATAGTGTTTATTTTTATTTGTATCTTCTTTATTTGTTTGTGCACTTTTCACTATCACAATTTATTTCTTTATCAAATTCAATTCCAAAGATCACAAGAAATCAGCACAAAAATGCTCCTAACAGAGCCTGTTGATAACACTCTGACTTTTTTTTTTAGATTTAAATTTTTATCACTTTTTTAATCGTTGTCGTTGTTGTATACAAAAATATTTATTATTTGAAAAATTCCAAAAACTTTGTTTTTATTTCCGTTGAGAGATTATAGAGGTGCACCGTATGTTTTGAAATATCTCAAATCGGAATATATAGTTAGAATGTAAATATATTTGAGGGATGAGAACGATACGGGACGCGTACGATCACAACAAGCATCAGACACGAAATGTTTTCATTTTCATCGCCCAATCCACATTGTCGACACAGACGTTCGCCTTTGTTGTTGTTTCGGTTGGATTTTATAATACCAACATTCAACACACAACTCATCGTCAGCAACATCAGAACTCAGAAACGGCAGCAGTACAGCAGTAGCAGCAATAGCGTAGCGGTTGAAGTATAGAAGAGTACCCAGGCAGCAGGCAGGCATATAGGCTCAGGGCTCAGGCACTTTTCAGTTCATCATATGCGGACAGTACGGCAGTGTTCGGTCTTCAGTATTCACTCAATCCCCCTGCAGCAAAAGCCGAGCTGAGCAGTGCAGTGGCAAGGCAGCAGTTCAAGGGAGGAGGTAAATTATATGAAACGGCAACTCATTGTCATCAAGCAAGCAAGAAGCAAAGCAACCAACCCTCCTCAACCGTCCTCATACAGTCAGTCAGTACAGTAGTCAGTACCACATTTCTCATTCCACTCGTGTTGTATTTTTATTTTATTTTTCAAAAATCCACTGCACTGAGTATAATTTTTTCGAATTACTGAGTGGAATTTCTGTTAGTTTTCCTTTTCCCGGCCTATCCAATATGGGAGGGTTTTTCTTTTTCATTTTGTTTTTTTTTTTGTACTCTTTTCATTTTTCATTTTCCACTTTATATTTGTTCTTTATTTAGTTTCACTCATCAGGCTTTAAGCCCAACGTTGACGACGACGAGCGAGAAACGCGACGACGACTTCGACTTCGACGTGATGGTAAACGTTATAGTTGCTGCCGAGGCGGGCAGTCGGCGGAAGGCAGCACAGGTCATGTATAAGCGACTTATGCTGCCTCTTCGTATGTCCGATTGTCAATCTTTTTTTTTTTTAATTTTTATTTTCCTAAAAGGAGTGCAATATGCACTGCATTCTGATGCATAAGCTTGATAGGGTGCAATATATGAAATGAGGGTGGTGTTGCCATCATTTAACACATACATTAAAATGCAGATATTAAGGGATTTGTTTGAGGCTTATACGAGTACAAAAATGCAGACAGAAATATGAGGAAAAGTTTTGCCATTCCAAACTATTTAACAGCTTTGTATGAGAGTTGGGTTGTCTAAAAAGTTTTTTGTTTTTTTAAATATTTATATTTCGTAGACTTTTAAACAAACTATTAAATGTTTTAATATAAAAATAAAAAGGCAAAGATTTTATGCAAAATATGCAAACATAGTATAGGTTGAGTTTTGATAAGTTTTTCTGACACAGCTAAATTCATTCATTTTGGTAGAGAACATAATAGAGACATTGGTAACTATATAACTACTTATTCTCTCAAGATAACAAACAGTACTTATAAAATTAAGTTTTAAATAGTCAATGTTACGCCCAGATTATGAATGTAATCTTCTACGAATTCGTCAAAATTTGACAAGAAGAACAAACTCATTTTAATGTCATACAAATAAAGGGTGACTTTTTAAAAGCTATAGGAAAGTTTTTCAAAAAAAAAAAACACGTACAATTCAGAAAAAGTGCATGGAATCTTTATTTGAATCGATAGTACGGTCTATATAATTTAATGTTTGAAGATTATTTCATGCAGATGTTGACCTTGACTGCGCCTCAAATGGTCCATCCGCATAGTCCAATTATGGCATACTCTTTCCAACATTTCGGCTGGTATCTCACGAATAAATGCTTCAATTTTGTCTTCCAATGAGTCAATTGAAGCAGGCTTGTCTGTATGGACATCAGCTTTAACGTAAGCCCAAAAAATAGTCTTAAGGCGTTAAATCGCACGACCTAGGCGGCCAATTGATCGGTCCCGAACGTGAAATAAAATTTTCACCGAACTCGCCTCTCAATAAGTCCATTGTTGTGCGTGCTGTTAAAATCACATGTCATGCAAGTCAAGCTCTTGCATTTTGGACAAAAAAAAGTTGGATATCATCTCACGGTAGCTCTAACCATTCACAGTTACGTTACGATTCGCATCATCTTTAACCCTTTCGGTACGAGAGTGGGTTAGAACAAAGAATATTTATATGTAAACGTACCACTCCCGTCCCGAAAGGATTAGAGAAGTACGATCCAATGATGCCACCAGCCCATAAACCGCACCAAACTGTGACTTTTTCTGGATGCATTGATAGCTCTTGCAATGCTTCTGGCTGATATTCACTCCAAAATCGACAGTTCTGCTTATTTACGTAGACGTACCCATTGAGAGAAACATGAGCTTCGTCGCTGAACACAATTTTTCGGTAAAAAAGTGGATCTTCGGCCAACTTTCCAAGAGCCCATTCACCAAAAATTTTACGTTGCAGTAGGTCGTTCGGCTTAAATTCTTGCACTAGCTGTATTTTGAAAGTCATCACACCTAAATCCTTCCGCAAAATTTTCCACGTTGTTGAGTAACAGGGGCCCAATTGCTACGAACGGCGACGAATCGATAGTTGATGGTCATCATTAACACTGGCCCATATAGCTGCGATATTTTCTTCAGTTCACACTCTACGTAAGCGTGTTGATGGTTTAATGTCCAACAATGTAAATTTGGTGCGAAATTAAGTCACATTAGCCCGAATAGCCGCTTCAGTGGGTCGATTAAACTGACCACTGAAATGGAAGAAGTGCGCGATGAACTTTCTTAACAAAGCACGCATTTTGATAATAAAATTCAATAGTTTGTAAGACGATTCATGGTTAAATTATAGACTAAATTGAAGATGTTTGACAGTGAAACAAAACACGAAACGTGCGTCAGCTGTTTAAACCAGTGCCAGTGTTGCCAAAAAGATAATAGCTAAAAAATCACGAATATTTAAATAATGAGCAAACAACGCTTTTAAAAACTCATCAATGATTTTGCTATAATCGAAGTTTAGAGTCAGGCAAGAGTGCCACACGTCTGGCTTAAAATTTGACATTGAAATTTGCAAATGACAATGTAATCGGTCCTTTTTGATGAATGTTTTGACAATTCCCAACGTTTCTGGGTTCCTAAAATCTAAAAGTGGTACATTTTTTTGAAACCATAATTTTACATCTATATACATAAATAAATGTTTGTCTGTATGTCATCGATTAACTCCAAAACTACTGGACCGATTATTATGAAAATATGTATGTATTTTATGTATGATATGCTCATTAATGCCACTAGCCACCAGGTGGCACTGCTGAATAGCAACTTCTGCCCCGTTCTTCTTCTGTAAGATCACAAAAAGCATCGACGAATTGGTGCAAAAACTTTTCCCAAACATTGCACAACACTACAAAAACCATCAGTGGCTCAGTACGCGTTCTATATTAGCAGCCAAAAAACATCGATGTCAATACCGTCAACTTTACCATTCAGCATCGAATAACCAGTGAAACGACAAGATATAAGCCAATCGATACTGTGGAAAATCAAGACGAGGTTGTCAACTATCCAACTGAATTCTTGAATTCGCTTGATTTTCCAGGCATGCCACCGCACATTCTTATACATTGAAAAGTGGCGTACTCATCATTCTTCTTTGAAACATAAATCCACGACGACTTTGCAACGGAACCAGACTCTCAGTCAAGAGAATGATAAACAATGTTATTGAGGCAACAATTTTGACTGTAAAATTCAAAGGTGAAGACTTGGTGCAGGGAATTAACTTCACGGGAACTACCTTCACATGACTAATTATCTCCCACCTTCAGTGGGAAATAACTTCACCAAAAAAAGGTTAAATTAATTCCCACTAGTGGTGAAGTTAGTTCCCATGTGAAGGTAGTTCCCGTGAAGTTAATTCCCTGCACCTGAAGACTTACTGCCACGTATCCCAATGATCCCGACAGATATGCCATTCGAATTCATACGTTTACGGTTCCCGGTGTTAAACATGACAACCAATTTGAAAGATACAGATTCGTATAGATTGGAAATAGGGCCTAGTGACTTACATCTCTCAACCTTTCCAGTGTGCGAGTAAAGTTGTCAGGGATGGAGGGGACCGACAGTTTTAAGACGAATCCGAACGGGTAATTTCAGAAAGCACTTGTCATGCCAAGAATTGGAGGATTTGTCAATTCCTCGCAAGAGGCAGTACCCGTGAAAACTTTTTTTTTTTTAGTTCAGGTGGCACAAGCAGGGATTGACCTCTAGCAGCCCTACACACTAACCACCACGCCACGGTACAGCGACATTATATGGCTGTTAAAGTTTAAAAAATGTATTAAACAATATATATGTATATGGACCTTGGATAGGAAAGACTAGATCTTATCCACCTTTTTCCTCTCATTTATTTAATGATTGTATAGCTAAATTTTATGAAATAACAAAAAATGTTGTCATTTCAAACTGGCAACACCTTCAGTAATCAAAAGTGAAGCTATCAACAAGCTTATTATTACTTCTTTTTTTCGTTCGTTCGTTTTGTTTTGTTGCATCACGGAGTAGGGTAGGCGACCAAAGAGGGATCCGGCGGAGATAGGGCTAGCAATTGCACTGACAGTTGCTTGCAGAATAATGAGGACATTCGTCCATCCGTATAGAGTTGTTGTTAAGAGTTCATCCCTTAGCAGCGCGGAGCCGCGATGACTATTTACCTGAGTAGATTCGCCTCATTGCTTGAGTGCTTGCTCTTGCTCGGTGCCTGGATTGCCTGACGGCTGCTTGCAACTTTGTCATGCCACACACCGCACCAATCCCGTCCCAAACAACCATCCCTACGCTACCCTATACGGACTTGTTCCCTAATAGGCTTATTTATTATTTACATATTTGTTGTGCACACACATACCAATCCGAATCCGTGCGACGACTGACGAGCCGGAGTCAGAACCATAGCTAGAACCAAGTCTGGACCGTTGGGCCTGATGGTAAATCGCGTGGTATGCGCTGTGAGCGCCTATATACATACATATACGGGTAGGTATCACGTATTTGCGCTGATTATATGATAGTTCCGTTCTTTTCATTATTTTTCTGGATTGTACAACGGTTGAGTGAAAATGAGTTGAAATGAAATAAAATAGGGAATAAGGGGGTAAGCTTTGTAGGGCGGTTTTTATCTGCAGAACAATTTAATGGTATTGGTAAGATTGAAAGATACCAGCGACTATGATGGTATAGCAGCGGCGGCGACTGAAAGTATGGCCTTTGATCTGAATTCAATGCTCCCGGGATATCTGATGAAGCTGATGATGTCCCATCGCCGCCGCCGGCCGCTGCCACCGCTACTTCTGTGTTGCTCTGCAACACAAACATTTATTTAATTATAACGAACCGGAATCAGCGGCTGGCGCTTTATGGGGGAAATGGCATTTGTGTCATATCGCTAGGCAGATGGGGTGGAATGGAGATATGGAAGTGGATGGAGACCATCAAGTCAAAATATGAAATCAAGATACAGAATGTAGGTCATCCTCATCATCATCATCATCGTGTGATGCAGCTTAGTTCCTATATATGAACTACTGAGGCATTTATGCTGGGTTCCCATGCGACACACTGTACCACATTTACGCTTCGAAATTCTGGAAGATTGACGAAGTATACGGTGGAATAACTCTTTTCCTCTTCCTCTACATTTTTGTTTTTCTTCCTCCCAACCCGACCGAAGACCAACGACTGACATCTCGAAAATTGAGTGCTTTGCTGTTTCGGTGTTTGACACACATTTATACAACCTGCAGAGCACATAAACGTATGTTTTGACATGTTGGCTGTTTCTGATGGTTGCTTCTTTTTAACAGAGCGGATTGCATGGTGTGGCGCTTCGGGATGCAATTCTGCATCGCTCCGGTCGCTCTGTATGTCGTCAAAAAGAAGAAGGTAGGTAGAGCGTAGATAGGACTGTGCGACACATGTTGTACAGGATGACACGTGGTGTAGTAGAACATCATGAAGCACTATAAATATGTCAACCTTACCTCCTGTCCCAGCTTCCCAGTCCCAGTCCCTGTTCCTGCCCATGCCCACTGTCATGCAACGACACAGAGCGAGAGCGACATGTCATGTAGAACATAGTTTTCTTGTTTGACATTGATGCGAATCATGCGGCCGAGATTGTGATTAAACTTTTCGAGGGTTAAGCCTTTGAGACTTTTGACGAATACGAGTAAAACTATAGGTACCTATATGTGATGCAAGAGCAAGGCGATAGAAGCGATATAAATACGCGGATACGTCATGTGACGATGTTGAGAGATTTAAAAAGCTGATGTTTACGTCGTCGACACGATTTTTGTTTTTGGGTTTTTAATCTCGAGGGTGATGATGATACGAATCAAGTTGAATCAGTTTAATGGTGCTTACGTGAAAATTCTATAGTTTTTGGCTGTTTGAAGTTTTAAGTGCTATATGGCGTAGCAATGGCTGATGGCAGTGGTTAGATTGCAAGAGATGAACAATTTTGATTATTTTTGTGATAGGTATAAAATCTGATAGATTTTAATTGTGAAAATAAAAATATATGAGGGTTTGTCGACGTTTTCATAGAGAATTTATTCTTTTGAACTGAACCACACGCAATAAGTAAGAGGTAAGTATATTTAACAAGGGTAGGTTGCCCCTATTTTTTTACCATCATTGGAATCTTCGTTTAGGACGGATTAAAAAAAAAAACTATCACAACTTAATAATGTAAGAATTATTTTTTTTTCCATTTTAACTATCCCAATTTCTTGATGGCTGCTCAGATGTCAATTCGGTCGTTCTATTATACCTTAAGAAAATGCTATATAAATTTTATAAAACAATGTCGCAATCAGTTTGGTCTTTAACAAACTGTATAAGCTGGCTCTTGGATTGCAGTCAATTATAAAACCATCCACTTATTTCTTTTATACTCAGTTTAGACGCATGTTCCTTAGCGACAATCTCAACAAATTCGTTCAAAATTAACTTTGAATTTCGAGTAAAGAACTAGTGAGAGTAATCGGTCTTGTACTTTTTCTCCAGTTATTTGTAACTGGTGCTTTAAAATGATAACTGAATAAAGATTTATGAATTTGCATGATTTTTTCGGGTTTCTAGAATCGTTATCCATTTTTTTTCGTGAAACTTTTTTATCAGTCATATTTCAAAAACAAGGTGAATGTGAAAACTTTCAAGAATTGCAAAATCAGCCCGCAGTTTTTTACTTGCGACACATTGGAACTACATATATGGCAAGTATTGCTTTCGTAAAAATTTTGAACTCGAGATTTAAATAAATCATGACATTATACAGATGGAAGAGAAGTTGAAAAAAGTGGGTCCCCCGATTCCGTTCGTCTGGCTGACCACATCCCTACAGTCCAAAACATTGGGCTGATGCAGTTCCAATTTGGAAATTAAGGTTTTATGCGGATTCGCACTCTTTTCATTTTTTAAAGACTAATAAAGGGTTTTTCAATAAGGGCGGGTAAATGTTGAAATGGAATAAAACAAGCTGTGTGTGAGGTATTAACAAAATTATTTTTTATTTGAATGGCGCATGTATGCCATTAAGTATGGAATATGACATCATTCAAATGCCCGCCTCGGCTTCTTGATGGCAAGGATCCGAGTGGTCCAATTTTCAATGACTCTTCCGCATAGATCCGGCTGAATTTTAACGATGGCCTGTGTTATGTTCACCTTTACGGCATCGGTCGATTGTGGTAATGCAAATGCAAATAGCATAGACTTGCGACTTCAAGAAACCCAACAGGAAAAAGTCTAGCGGGGTTAAATCGCATAACCATGGTGTCCAATTCACATCACCCCTGAGAGAGATAACCTTAAACTCAAATCGTTCATGTAAAATGTCAATTGTGGCGTTTGCTGTGTGACACGTAGCGCCGTTCTGCTGGAACCACTTGTCGTCTAGGTCCATATGGTTCAGTTTGGACCATTGGAAATTAGTTATCTTCGTTATGTAGCGCTCGCTGTTGACGGTGACCGCCTCCCTAACGTCGTTTTCAAAAAAGTAAGGACCAATTACGATCAATTACGCCACCGGCCCAAAATTCACACCAGACGGTAACTTTTTGAGGATGCATTACATGGTGAACCTTGAATGGGTTGGTGTCGTCCCATATACCCCAATTTTGATTGTTAACGCAGCCATTCATCCAAATATGTGCCTTGTCACTAAAGATGATTTTCGGACAATTTTGGAGTCCTCTTCCAAACGATTCGAAGCCCAATCAGCAAACAAACGGCTTTGTCTCTGATCATGAACTTTGAGCTCCTGGGTCAGTTGGATCTTGTACGGGTGTAGTCCCAAGTCCCGACGCAAAATTCACCAAATTGAAGACTGCGAAAGGCCGAGTTCTTGTAATAGACTGCCTCGGGTTCTGTTGTACACTTTCACGGACTGCGGCGACCTCGGCTGATTTTGCTTTCCGTGTGTTAGCTGATTGTTTACTGAACCGGTTGTCTCAAGTTTGGCCACCAAACGTTGAAGAGTCGACTGTGAAGGGACACCACGCCTACCGCAAAATGGGCACAATGGGCGCAACGTTTGCGTTAACGAACACTCATTTTGATAATAAAGTTTTATCATTTGAGCGCGCTGTACAATCGTGTAACTTGCTATTATGATTTGGAATAAACAACTGAATAATAAACAAAAGATTTGACAGATGTCACCAAAACAAAATGGCCGCCACGGGGCTCCAAAATAACAATAAATAACAGTAATCGAAAATTTCAGTTTTCTATAAAACGAACCGATACATTTGTGTAAAATGTTCTCTTAATTTTCTCTTAATTTGTTTTCTTAACTTTGATTCTTTCAATAAAAACTAACATTTTTGTTTTACTCAAGAAGGGTATCCCCATAACCTTTATTTTGTTTTTAAGTTTTCTTAAGAACTAATAAACCAAAACCAATAAGAGCACAAGTTCTTATATTGTTTTATTAATATTTGATGGTCAAAAATGTGATTGTTTTCTTGTGAATTTAAAAAAAAACGGACTTTTGGATTTTTATAAAAAAATTACTGAATATCAAAGACAATATTTTCTGTGAAATAAAATAAGTTTGAAGCCAATATTTTTAATTTTTGAAAAGCTATTTGAGTCGAAAGTAAATTTTTACCAAGTTTTAGTATTGTTTTTTTTTTTAAGTTTTTATTTTTTGTTAAAAAAAAACTGTCAATTCGATTTTTTTCAAAATTTTACTGAATGTTGACAACATTATTTTTTAAAAAGTTAAAGTAGTTTAAAGCCAATATCTTAAAGTTTTGAAAAGATATTTGAGTCGAAAATCAATTTTTACCAACTTTTGTTAAATTTTTTTTAGGTTTTTAATTTTTTGTACAAAAACTGTCAATTCGATTTTTTTCAAAATTTTACTGAATGTTGAAAACAATATTTTTTTGAAATATTAAAGTAGTGTAAGGCCAATATCTCAAAAATTGAAAAGATATTTGAGTCAAAAATCAATTTTGACCACCTTTTATACATTTTTTTTTTAGGTTTTTATTTTTTGTAAAAAAAAACTGTCAATTCGATTTTTCTCAAAATTTTGTCTAATGTTTAAAGCAATATTTTTTTTTAGTTAGAAGTCATTATCTCAAATGTTTGAAAAGATATTTGAGTCGAAAATCAATTTTTACCAACTTTTATTAATTTTTTTTTAGGTTTTATTTTTTGCAAAAAAACTGTCAATTCGATTTTTCTCAACATTTTTCAGAATGTTGAAAACAATATTTCTTCTAAGTTTAAATAAG
This sequence comes from Eupeodes luniger, assembly GCA_951509635.1. Taxonomy (NCBI): domain Eukaryota; kingdom Metazoa; phylum Arthropoda; class Insecta; order Diptera; family Syrphidae; genus Eupeodes; species Eupeodes luniger. Next base: position 23,532,836 of record OX608074.1, read on the forward strand.
TTTGAAGCCTTAATCTCAAGTTTTTGAAAAGATATTTGAGTCGAAATTCAATTTTTACCAACTTTGAGTAATGTTTTTTTAGGTTTTTATTTTTTGTAAAAAAACTGTCAATTCGATTTTTCTCAAAATTTTATCAGATGTCAAAAACACTATTCTTTGTTGCACAAAATTTGGAGATAAAATCATAATTTAGTCGTAAAATTTTCAAGGTGACAAATTTTTTTTTTCAGTTATTTTTATTTATAAAAAAAACGTTAATTAGATTTTTTTCCAAAAATATACTTGTTTTGTATCACATTACAATATATTATAAGTCTTTAGCGTCATTGGTTCATGAGATATTTAAGTTTAATCAACATTTTCACTTTTTTTTAAACTCCTATGGTAAAAAAAAACCACCCACGTAATTTTCTTGAGAGCCCTTTCTTCATCTTGCTGCACTATTATATGTATAACAAAATTTATTTGAAGTCGATATCTCTTCTGGTTCTTGAGCTATGGACGACGAAAAAAACGTCGCGAACGTACAAACGTACGTACACACGCACTCACAGACATCTTTCCCTTAGAAAGAAACGTCGATAAATGTCAAAATTTTTAATTCGACAAATCGGACCCATTATAATAACTTCCTATGGGAAGTTAAAAATGAAATAAAAACATTATTAAAAAAAAATCAATGGATAAAGATTTTAGATAATGTACTATTTGTAAATAGAGTCTTTGGATACGGGATCAAGTTCGTGCGACTCAATCATGCACTTTATTTTTAATTACAAATCAAAAATACCGAAAAAAATGATTTTCAGCTTGAACACTTTAACTTTCACACTTCGTCTACGAAGAAGGACGTTTTTGTCTTCTGATAAGATTTGTTAAAAATGCAATAGACAGAATTTTTACGAAAAATAAAAAAGTCTCTGCCAAAATGTTGTATTTTTTATTTCAAATCGAATATTTTGATAAAAAAACAGTGATATTAAAGGTGGGGAAATATTAACTTTTGTTTTTAATAAACTACTCGAAAACATTGGTTGTTTAAATGTTTAAAAGAAGAATTACTCAAGTACTTAAGATCATAATTCTTTTACTTGTATCTAAATACTTCAACAATACTTATGCATGCCTTATTACTAAAAGGGTATATTTTTGCAACAAGGCATGCAGATAGAGGTGTTGTAGTAACATGCTCTAGATTTTGCTTTGATCTATAATCTTACAAGTTAACTATGTAAACTTCCACTTACTTACGCATTTTTTGAAATGTTAAGGAAAAATTTAGTATAATTTAAAGGTTTTCTTACTTTACAACCTTAAGGACAAATTTTCAATTCTTAAAATTGAAAAAACAAATACTTCAACGATTTTTTAAATGTTAATCGTTTTGTATTAAAAATCAAATTATAGAAATGTATGTATGTTCTTAGGACCTTGTGTCAGAAAATAAGGAGATTTATTTTTAAAATAAATAGGAGATACTTTTGCATAAGTATATTTTCCACAATACTAAATTGTTTTCTTGAAAAAAGTATTTTATTTTTTGTTTTTGTAGCCATTTGCTTGTTCTTAACAATTTCATTAAAAAAAAAACAATAAACAAATTGAAAACCTTCATAAGTGTTTATTCATAATTATCTGCATTTTCTGGTTACTTCACAAACCATAAACCCTTTTTCATAATCTAACTCAAACCCTTGCCATGTAAAAATGAATTTCAAAAAAAAAGTTATTGTTCACTTCGTATCACACGAGAATTTAATCTCTTTTGTTGTGTTTTCTTTATTTTTTTTCTAAGAAGCTCTTAATCATCATCGCATTTCAAACAACGCCCACATGTCAAACTCAAGCACCGGTTATATTTTTGTACTTAAATATAAAATACCCAAAAAATAAATCAACCAAGTGCCAAGTGCACACGAATGAAGTACGTATAACGTTCGCCGCACAGAGATACTTTATATCCCAGTTACTGACTCATCCGGGATAGCTCTATAATACATAATACATAGTCTACTATACAATATAGCCAAGCCACCCCTTGGATACTCTAGCAACATGTATGTAAGTTCTCTTCGCAAGCAAACCACTTTACCTCAGCTCAACTCAGCATCAGCATCAGCGAGGTCCTTAAAGTTCTTCTCCTACTCCTGTTGCTGATGCTCTAACCACACGATTGCAAATGTTTATATTTTACCCCTATGTTATACTTATACTAACCCGCCATACTCTGGCTTCATAACACAGTGAACGAACATTGAACAGAGGCACTGCTGTAGTGCTGTCTAGAATATCTACCCTACCGCACTCTTCCACCCTTCGGACAAAATTTATTGCGGCGAATTTTTAGTTTTTTAAGACTTCTCGAGACCACCATGTGTATTATGTGTTTGGACTGAGTAGTGAGCAGGCAGCGTAAAGGGTGATGGTGAGCGAGGGGTCGAAGTGGAAAAGCCACTACATATACCTAGCTATACGACATCAGGAGGCGAGTAGTGTTTGCCACGAAAACCATTTAAGGAAATTACTTTCCACTTTATTCTGCACCCCGGTGAGCAAGAAGAGACTCGGTACACTTTGGCAGAGGATTTATATTCACGGGAGTTGATGGTCCATGAACTACTTATTGCTCTAGAATTGAGGTCGTCGTCGTTCACCGTCATCCTCGTCGTCGTCGTCGTCGTTGTCCTCGTCGTCTGCACTTGATCAATTTACAACTCTTATGAAGTATACTCTTAGGAAATGGAGGAGTGCTTGATGGGCCAGGTTTAGCTTCTTCGTTTGTCATTTTGGCCAACTTTAACAAAACAATTAGGGCTGAATGTCACTTGCACATATTATTTCAGGCAAGCACCAACCCACATAATGATGATGATGCCGACTACGATGGTTTTTGTTCGCTTTGGATATTGTTTCTTTAGTTGGATGGGGGTTGATCAGTTAAAGTTTTTTTGTTTTTCTGTTCTTGAGGGAAGGGCGGATATATGAAAACGCTAAAAGCTAAGTGCTCTGATGGATCGTTTAAGAGAGCGCAAATTTGTCTTTTGGGAATTTATGTTGAGATTTTCTATTCTTAATGGAATCGATATATTAGAAAAATTTCATTTATTGTTGACATTAAAATTAATTGAACGATTTTATTTGTGAATCAATTACAAGTGAGATGCTTTTGGAGTGGTGCATTAGTTTGGAAATAAGATAAATCTACAAATATTGAAATGGATCCGTCTGGGGAGAAGTGTGTCTGAGCGTCTGCATCTCGTAACCCAAAGCAGTAAAGTATAAATAATAAGATAATGTTAGAGGAATGTACATACATACCTACATACATATATACGTAGAGTTGCTTCAAATTTAGAAAAAAATATGTGAAGTCAAAAAATCATACTTCATACAATCTTCCACAAGTTTTCCAAGCTCAATTCTTTTATTCTATAACATTGAAAAAATATCATGACATAAAATACCAGTGGCATAAGAATATCATTTAGGGTAATTTTTTGATTTACTATGTTAGTAAACGTTTGAAATAACCTTACAGAAATTCTCCATTTATTTCTCCAACTTGTAACTTATCTTTAAGCCCAAACGCCGAATTGAGTTTGTTAAAGTTTTAAAATTAAGTTGTTATGGTAGTTCCCTTAACAGTGGTAGTTGAACTTTTGTATGCTTCAAAATTAAAGGATCCTGTCATATACCTATAAACCATTATAAAGAAAAGAGCGGTTGGAAAACTGAATACGGCTTGTGCCAATAGCGATCATAGATCAGTCCTAGTAAATTTTAATTTTCCAAGATTAAAACAAAATAATATATATGTGGTAATTTTGAATGAATTCCCTTCCCTTCTCTCTTTTCTTTTTAAGGTCATGGAAACGCTGAGAAAGTAAGATTATTGGCATTGATATTTCAAAGGCATTTGATAAAGTCTGGCATCTTGCTCTTTTATCGAAAATGCGTGCTTTTGGTATTTACGAATCTCTTCTTCGTTTGATTAGAAATTTTCTTTCGAACCGTTCAATACAAGTTGTTTTAGATGGATTCAAGTCTGAAACCCATAAAATAAATGCTGGTGTGCCCCAGGGCTCCGTTTTGTCTCCGACCCTTTTCTTCATTTTTATAAATGATCTCAAGTCAGCTACATCTAATCCAATACATTGTTTCGCTGACGATAGCACTCTTAGCTTTTCATATTCGTTTCCAGACTCACAAACCTCCTCTTCGGATGTGGAACTGCAACGGCAAAATAGGATTAGCTCAGAAATACAAAATAAATGAACACCGACACCTCCTATCCAACCTTTCCCTCTTTTCCTAATGCTTACACTGTGTTTTTGGCATATTAAAGGTATACAAAACCCTTTTAGTGTTCGCTTATTATAAAAAAAAAAGAGACTGGGATACGACCCACACTGATAACTTCTAATCCCGTCTGTTGATTTGTCATACTTAAAAGTTTGTAGGTTTTCGTGTTTTGTTAAAAAAGTTGGGAGTTCAATTATTCTATTAAATTTAAAAATTTACCAATAATATTTTGCATATGATGAAATAGTTTGATTTCAAAATCTATTTTTGGTACCGAGATTTACAATATTCAACAATATTTGATTATCAAAAGTGCAATTTTTGTTTGTTTGGATTTTTACAAAAAATATTGAATTTTTTTTTTCAAAATTCTATATCTCAAAAACGGGTCAACATTTTTTTACGAAATTCAAATGTAGAGCGTATATTTACAATCACTAAACAACTGCATACCAAAAATATTTTTATTTCCATCCTGGTTCTTCTAATATGAAATTAAAATAAAGCTATATCCAAAGGAAAAAGCTGTGAACGAACTAGTTGAATACACAATTGTTTTCGTTAAGTATTTTTCATTTCCGGGATGAGTTGTCCTCGGATGAGTTGTCCTCGGATGAGTTGTGTCTTGCGATGAATCGCGCGGTTTTTTTGACAAATCAAATTTCATTTAAATGTTTGAAGACAAACTTATTTTACAGGTATAATTTTAAATCTCATATAGGTAATTTTTTAAACAGACTCTTTGCATACAGGAGCAAGTTTGTGCGACCCAGTCGTGCATTTTATTTTCTTATAGGAAGTACTATGAAGCCGGTCTTAAAAAACACCTTATGCATTCTTGGACACGTTTTTTAAAAACATGGGTATTTAGTTACATATTATTGCATTGCATTATTTTATATACCAAATCGAAGTTATTAAATTAAGCTTGACACTGAATTTCTATATAAATAAAGTGCACGACTGGGTCGCACGAACTTGCTCCTGTATGCAAAGAGTCTGTTTAAAAAAGTATCTATATGATATTTAAAAATATACTTGTAAAATAAATTTGTCTTCAAAGATATAAATGCCATTTGATTTGTCGAAAAAACCTCCATTTTTCAATTTTTTGGGAGGGGGTTAGGTACATTTAATACAGTTAAAATAATTTAAAAAAAACTAATTTAAGATTCAAAATTTTACCTGAAAAATAAGTTTGTCTTCAAAAATTTAAATGCCATTTTATAAATCAAAAAACCCTTGATTTTTCAAATTTTTTTTTTGAAAATCGTTAGAGCGGTTTTTTTTTAAATTAATTTTTTATATATAAAATTTTTCAATTTTGTTCTAAAAATATTTTTGGTATGCAGTTGTTTAGTGATTGTAAATGTACGCTCTATATTTCAATTTCGTAAAAAAATGTTCACCCGTTTTTGAGATATAGAATTTTGAAAAAAAAAAATTCAATATTTTTTTAAAAATCCAAACAATAAAAAATTGCACTTTTGATAATCAAATATTGTTAAGGCAATATAAGAGCTCGTTCAGAAAAAAAATTATTGAAATCGGTTCAAAAGTTGCTGAGAAAATTAAAAAACAAAAAAACGGTTCTATGAGCGGTACCTTTCCTGAGCAATACAAAAATATGTTTTTCTTATCAAAAGAAGCCAAGTTAAAAAATAAAATTTTAGAGAAAATTTAAAAAAAATCTATCGGTTTGTTTTTGAGAAAATTCGAATTTTCGTTTTTTGACCAAAAAAATTGTATGGGGGCCACTGTTAGTTTTGATCTTAAAAAAAAAATGAAAAAAACGCCTAACGCAAATCTGCTCAAAACCTTAACTTCCAAGTTTGAACTCAATCGACCCAATGGTATAGGCTGTAGGAGCGTGGACAGACAGACAAAATTGACCGGACGGAATCGCGGGACCCACTTTTTTCGACTTCTCTACCATCGTAATATCATGTTTGATTAAAATCTCGAGTTCGAAATTTTGCACGAATGCAAAACTTGCCATATAGTTCCTATATGTCGCAAGTAAAAAGAGGCTGGGATGCGACCCACACTGATAACTTCCCATCCCGTCTGTCGATTTGTCTTGCTTAAAAGTTTTTGTAGGTTTTCGTGTTTTGTTAAAAAAGTTATCAGTTAAATTATTCTAAAAAATTTCAAAATAACCAACAATATTTTGCATATGATAAAATAGTCTGATTTCAAAATCAATTTTTGTTAACGAGATTTTTAGTCGTTAACCAATTTTTACCAATTTTAGAGCATTTCTTAAAAGTTTTTATTTCTTATATAAACAAATACAGATTCTATGAATGAAATTAATTCGAAGTCAATATTTTCTATTATTCACAAGCTATCGAGAACCGAAAATCAATTTTTACCAAATTTTGCGTACTAGTTTTTGTAGATTTTACCAAATTTTAGTAATGTTTTGTTGAGGTTTTTATTTTTTGTAAGAAAACTGTCAATTCGATTTTTTCAAAATTTTACCGAATTTTGAAAATAATATTTTTTATGAAATAAAATTATTTTGAAGCCAATATCTCAAATTTTTGAAAAGATATTTGAGTCGAAAATCAATTTTTACCAACTTTGAGTAATGTTTTTTTGCCATTTTTTAACTTCCCATAGGAAGTTATTGTAATGGGTCCGATTTGTCAAATTGAAAATTTTGACGTTTCTCGACGTTTCAAGGTCCCTAGAGTCGAAATAAAAGATTTTTAGAAAGATGTCTGTGCGTGCGTGTGTACGTACGTTCGTACGTCCGTACGTTCGTACGTCCGTACGTCTGTACGTTTGCGACGTTTTTTTCGTCGTCCATAGCTCAAGAACCAGTAGAGATATCGACTTCAAATGAATTTTGTTATACAGATAATAAGGCAGAAAGATGCAGAAAGGGCTCTCAAGAAAATTGCGTTTAGCAGTTTAAAAAAAAAATCAAAAATTTTGGTTAACCCTAAATAACTCGTGAACTAATGACGCTAGAGAATTGAATTGAATTTTATATAATATATGGTAACGTTATACAAAACAAGTATATTTTTTGGAAAAAATTCAATTAACGGTTTTTTTTATAAATCAAAAAACTGAAAAAAAATGTGTCACCTCGAAAATTTTACGACTTGAATATGATTTCATCTACAAAACATTTTTTTTGCAACGAAGAATAATGTTTTTGACATCTGATAAAATTATGAGAAAAATCTAATTGACAGTTTTTTTATAAAAAATAAAAAACTTTAAAAAAACATTACTCAAAGTTGGTAAAAATTGAATTTCGACTCAAATATCTTTTCAAAAACTTGAGATTAAGGCTTCAAACTTTTTTGTCTTTTAAGAAAATATTGTTTTCAGCATTCTGAAAAATGTTGAGAAAAATCGAATTGACAGTTTAAGAAACAAAAATAAAAACCTAAAAAAAATTAATAAAAGTTGTTAAAAATTGATTTTCGACTCAAATATCTTTTCAAAACTTTGAGATAATGGCTTTTAATTAATTTTAACTTACAAGAAATATTGTTTTCAACTTTAGGAACAATTTTGAGAAAAATCTAATTGACAGTTTTTTTTATAAAAATAAAAACCTAAAAAAAACATTACTCAAAGTTGGTAAAAATTGATTTTCGACTCAAATATCTTTTCATAAATTGGAGATATTTACTTTAAACCTTTTTTAATCTTTCAAAAAATATTATTGTCAACATTCAGTAAAATTTTGAAAAAAATCGAATTGACAGCTTTTGTACACAAAATTAAAAACCTAAAAAAAATTTAACAAAAGTTGGTAAAAATTGATTTTCGACTCAAATATCTTTTCAAAAATTTGAGATAATGGCTTCTAACAAATTATTACTTATAAGAAATATTGTTTTCAACATTCAGTAAAATTTTGAGAAAAATCGAATTGACAGTTTTTTTTACAAAAAATAAAAACTTAAAAAAAAAAACACAATACTAAAACTTGGTAAAAATTTACTTTCGACTCAAATAGCTTTTCAAAAATTACAAATATTGGCTTCAAACTTATTTTATATCACAGAAAATATTGTTTTCGATGTTAAGTAATTTTTTTATAAAAATCCAACAGTTCGTTTTTTTTCATAAAAAAAATAGTACGCAAATTTGGTAAAAATTGGTACATATAGACAAACTTTTAAGCAAGACAAATGGACAGACGGAATTTGAAATTACCAGTGTAGGTAGCATCCCAGCCTCTTTTTTTAAATTGCTATGGTAAAAAAACCATCCACATAATTTTCTTGAGAGCCCTTTCTGCATTATTATCTATATAAGAAAATTTATTTGAAGTCGATATCTCTTCTGGTTCTCGAGCTATGGGCGACGAAAAAAACGTACCTTCACACGCACGCACATACATCTCTCTAAAAATCTTTTATTTCTACTCTAGGGACCTTGAAACGTCGAGAAATGTCAACATTTTCATACCGACAAATCGAACCCATTACAATAACTTCCTATGGGAAGTTAATGAAAGTTTTCATTACGTAGGAAAATGGGACTTCGTCATGGCTTCTGTTGAAAAATTGCTATTTATTTTATGTTTTTTTGTGCGAATTTCAATATAGAGACAGTTATGTATATCTCAATATCCTCACACAGTAGTTTTCTCAAACTATTTAATGTTCATCTACTTACAATCACATTTCTTTGGGTACTATATTCTTGGTCATATATGATTGTGGCCCAAAAGTGTCCCATCTCATTTGTTATATTTTTGTTTTTAAAGTTTAAAAAATTTTACCATATTAATAATGACTTTAAATACAATTATTTTTTCTTAACATAGATATATCTCTTATTTTTTTATCGAGTTGAATACATAAATACACTGTCCAAAATTTCATGTAAAACATATAAATTTTCGTATATGAAACACTCATACAAGATTAATTTTGTGTTTATTTTTAATTTTTACTCTTTATTACATTAAGGGGGTCATCCCATGTGAAGGCCTGTATTTTAAGGAATTTTTAGGATTTTTTTTTTAAGACCAGTAAATAGATACAACTTTATTAAGTTTATTATCATTTATTAACATAGTTCGACAGTATAAATATAAAATTTGAATTAAAAATATTGTACAGAACACGAGTTACACCGGTGTGAACAACACCACCTCGAAAAAATGGGCTCGCACTTCCTCCAAGATTCCGGCTGATTGGCTTATCTAAAACAAAAAAAGTAAACGGCGTTTTAATCTGCGAGCCTAAATGCATGGAATAACCTATCATCAAATGAATATACCAAAAATTGGACTTTTGGGAGACATTTAAAAAAAAAAGTCGCGAATTTTGCGTTTTTTTTTGTTTTTTGCTATAAAAAAATAGAAATATTTGGAATTTTTGCTTGTCGATAGTTCATTCCATGCGTTTACATGTGTTGAATCCAACCCATCAAATTTCAAGTCATTCGGTCAAGCCGTTTTTGAGATACGATGGAGGAAAGTTTGAAAAACACAGTTTTGAGAAAAACTCGTTTAAAGTTTCAAGTCCTCTTAACTATGAAAATATCAACTTACCTTTCAATTGACGATGCCTGGTCCATAGAGTATTCCTTCCTCTTCTTCTTGAAACTCTTTCAAAGCAGATTGTTCAGCTCTTGAATCAATTCTGGCTTATTTAACGGCATCACTTACGCGCCGCTCAGAACGTGAGATGCGCTTTTCATCACGTTTCTCAACATAAGTATGGGCTTCGCGGCCTATAGGGCATCCTATAACCGACATTACTTTCAAATTACCTTCGAAACCTTCATTAAAGATGATAAGTAGGATCCCTTTGTAAGTTTTACTGTCACCATCGCCAATGTATGTAAAATACTTTACCCCATATTTTTTTTTTTTACACTTCAGAATTTTCAGAAAGCTTATAGCAAGCTTCAAACTACGATCAGAGGCTCATCATAAGTGCATGTGTTAGTTGTTAGTAAGATAATAATACAATTAAAGCCTAACACACGCACAAAATACAAAACATAATTAACATTTAACATGAATTATTACAGAACAACAAAAAATAAAATAAAGACGTTTACGATTGTGGAGCACTGGTTCTAAACATGGACCTGCTGTATCTTTAAAACGACTTCGAATTTTGAAAAATCCCTTTACTACCGTATTCTAGACATATTAAACAAGCAATTTATGAAAAAAAAAAACGATTTTTTGAACCCATCACATGGGATGACCCCCTTAAGTAATTAATTAATTATTTTATACCTTTTATTTAAATTATGTTGTCAAATTTCTTCCATTCCATTCAAAATAATATTCTAATTTTGTTATTGAAATAAATCTTTCAAACGAGAACAAATTGTTGCGCCAAGGCACTTGACGGGTTTTTTGTCCTTAAATTTACCCATAATAATTATTCAATAATTCAGAACAAAAATCGCTTGCTCCCCCATTAAATAATTTAATCAAATCCATATAAATTTGTCTTCATTGTTACGATTTGTTTGTATTTTTTTTTTTTTCAAAGTCAAAGGACCTCTCAGTCTCAGATTCAATGTTAACGTTTTATCTGCAATTGAAATGAATAGAAATAAAAAAACAAAAAAACAAACGTAAACTGAAAATATTTTGACTACCCCCTGCTTGGCGTGGACTGTTTGAAGTCGGGACATTGTCTCAAGTGATATATTTTCATTTTATATTTAAAAAAAAAATGTATAATGTTGTCGACCGTTTTTGGGGTTGAGAACACTACAAATAGAGAAAAAGAAGGATTTAAGTCCTTAGTTAAAATGGTCATTGTCCTTCTCTAAAACATACAAATGAATTCAAAAATATTCATTCTGAATATTAAGAATACAAAAATCTTTTGTTAAAGAAAAATGAAAATTTAATTTACATTTTCTTTCTTCCTATGAATTCGGAGTTTGAGAAGAAAAATGTACGGAAAAGGATTTTCTTTAACTACATTTAAATGTTTTCTGTTTGGTTCTCTGAAGGCGATATTACACGTGTAAAGGAACACCTTAGAGCAAAGGGAAAGATAAAATTTCATATACATATAGCTATGTAGTATGTATGGTAAAAAAAAAGATGGAATGTATTAAAAAGGATACGTGATGGCACGCTAAAGCTAGATATAGCCTCATTGAAATTATACTGCTCAAAAATACCTTTCGCCTGTTTTTATTACGAGTGAGTCTGAGTATATCTCGAAATCATATCGGTGGCGCTGAGTGCTCTCGAATAAAAACACGTTGTCCCTCTAAAATATACCATTGAATTTGGGAACTTCTTATCAAATTTCTCCGATCAAAGGTACGGATAATATGTGTGCATGAGGAAAACCCAAATATACACACATCTCACACGTTGGTAATTAATTCCGATTGCGTAGCGCCGATAGCCGGAACGGCAGATGTTTACACCCGAACTCAGTTTTCTGTTGGAGTTTGAGTTTGTGATGAAGGAGGAGTTGCAGAGTGCTGGTATGTTGCTGAATGCTGATGGTGTCTGACTATATGGGTGACATTAATTAACATAGCATATAATGTATATCGATTGAGTTGGGATATGGCAGCAATTTTCCAAAAATATGCGTCTCGCATTATTCCGGAAAAGTATCAAATTTCATAGTTCAAAACATTTTCATTCTGTCCCCATATTTTTGGTAGATGTTTCGAACGAAACCCAAAATTCCTTTTTTGTACCTACCAATGGCCTCTCGGGAAAATGTAACATTCACTTGTTAAACAAAACGTCGACATTGTAGTTTGTAACCAAAAACTCTCGAAAGGATTTCCTGCTTGATTGAGATCTCTGGAGATTTGCGCCGCCCGTCCCTTATACTTATCCGTATGGTAGGATATGTGTCTAATATGTACGTGTGAAGGAATGTCCTTTTTTCAAAACGTTTGACGCTTTTAATTAGCTCAAACTCAAGCAGATGATATAATTAATGTATCAATGTGTTACACACAATGACAGTATGTTGAATTTAAGAAGGCCAATTTCATTATAAGGATCAGGAAATAAGCTACTTACATGCATGTATCTATATATAGCCACCTGCTCCTTCGTTCTGGATAAGGGAGATAATAATGTTGTGGGTATAATATTACAGAGAAATTGGGTCGATTTAATTACAAGGGAAAACCTGTTAGGAGTGCCAACTGAAATATAGCATAATATTGGCAACTATATGACTTTAAAGTTGAAATTTAATAATATGATATTTCTTAGAGCAAAGATAAAGTTACAAGAGTTTTAAAAACACAACACTTCTAAGAACTTAACGAAGAAATAATCTAATTGATTCTTTTCCAGATATTATCATCATGTAGACTTAAGAACAAAATTTACCTGCACACATCGTCGAGCGTATCTATATTATTCTTTGTAGTCGGAAAAGATATGTTTTTAAGTCCGAAAATTTAGAGAAAAAAGTAGGTTTTCGTGTTTTGTTAAAAAAGTTGTCAGTTGAATTATTCTTAAAAATATTAAAATTACCAACCAATGTTTTTCCATATAATGAAATAGTTTGATTTCAAACTCAATTTTTGTTAACGAGATTTTTATTTGAAAACAATTTTTACCAATTTTAGTAGCATTTCTTAAACATTCTTATTTTTTATATAAACATATATACAAATTGGATGAGTGAAATTAATTTGAAGTCAATATCTTCTATTATTTACGAGATATAGAGAACCGAACATCGTTTTTTACCAAAGTTGCGTACTATTTTTTGTCGATTTTAAATTTTTATAAAAAAAAACTGAAAATTGGATTTTTATAAAAAAAATACTAAATGTCGAAAACAATATTTCTGTCAGATAAAAATAATTTGAAACCAATATTTTTAAATTTTGAAAAGATATTTGAGTCGAAAATCAATTTTTACCAACTTTCAGTAATGTTTTCTTTTGAGTTTTTATTTTTTGTAAAAAAAACTGTCAATTCGATATTTTTCAAAATTTCAATGAATGTTGAAAAAAATATTTGTTATAAAATAAAATTATTGTTAAGCCATAATCTCAAGTTTTTGAAAAGATATTTCAGTCGAAAATCAATTTTTACCCACTTTTAGTAATGTTTTCTCTTAGGTTTTTATTTTTTGAAAGAAAACTGTCAATTCGATTTTTCTCAAAATTTTAATGAGTGTTGAAAAAAATATTTGTTATAAAACAAAATTATTTTGAAGCCATAATCCCAAGTTTTTGAAAAGATATTTCAGTCGAAAATCAATTTTTACCAACTTTTAGTAATGTTTTCTTTTGGGTTTTTATTTTTTGTAAAAAAAATTGTAAATTCGATTTTTCTCAAAATTTTACTGAATTTTGAAAACAAATATTTTTTAGGAAATAAAATTATTTTGAAGCCATAATCTCAAATTTTTGAAAAGATATTTGAGTCGAAAATCAATTTTTACTAACTTTTAGTAATGTTTTTTTTTAGGTTTTTATTTTTTTGTAAAAAAAACTGTCAATTTGATTTTTCTCAAAATTTTAACGAATGTTGAAAAAAATATTTGTTTTAAAATAAAATTATTTTGAAGCCATAATCTCAAGTTTTTGAAAAGATATTTGAGTCGAAAATCAAATTTTACCAGGTTTTAGTAATGTTTTCTTTTAGGTTTCTATTTTTTGTAGAAAAACTGTCAATTCGATTTTTTTCAAAATTTTACTGAATTTTGAAAATAATATTTTTTATGAAATAAAATTATTTTGAAGCCATAATCTCAAATTTTTGAAAAGATATTTGAGTCGAAAATAAATGTTTACGAACTTTGAGTAATGTTTTTTTTTAGGTTTTTATTTTGTGTAAAAAAACTGACAATTGGATTATTTCTTTTTACCAGATGTCAAGAACGTTTTCTTCGTTGCATACAATTATTTTGGAGATAAAATAATTTTTTGTTCGTAAAATATTCAAGGTGACAATTATTTTTTTTCAGTTTTTTTAATTTATAAAAAAAAACCCTTTAATTGATTTTTTTTTCAAAATATACACTTATCATGCATCATATCACAATATCTACACTAATATTATGAAGAGAAAAGATTTGTATTTTTGTATGTAACGAATAAACTCAAAAAGTACTGGACCGATTTTAATAATTCATTTTTCATTAGAAAGCTACATTATCAGTACCTATTTATGTCTACCCGTGCGAAGCCGGGACGGTCCGCTAGTATAACATACAATTTAATTCAAGTCACTAGCGTTATTGCTTCGTGAGATATTTTGGGTTAAGCAAAATTTTCACCTGTTTTTTAAATTGCTATGGTAAAAAAAAACACCCACTCAATTTTTTTGATAGTCCTTTCTGAATTATTATCTGTATAACACAATTTATTTAAAGTCGATATCTCTACTGGTTCTTGAGCTATGGACGACGTAAAAACTTCGCGAACGTACGAACGAACGTACGAACGAACGTACACACGCAAGCACAGACGTCTCTCTAAAAATCTTTTATTCTGACTCTAGGGACCCTGAAACGTCGAGAAATGTGATAATTTTCAATTCGACAAATCGGACTGATTACAAAAACTTCCTATGGGAAGTTAAAAAACATAATTATCCACCTTAAATCCGCATGTTTAAATCCCATAATTTTTCACCGGCTTTATTATTTTATTTTCCTATAACATACACCCACACCCAGACTTTTCCTGTCTTCCAATTTTATTAACTGTTATTTATGGTTATATTTTCGTTCATATAATATATGCCTACATAATCTTTTAATTTAATATTTCATCCTGACTGTGTAAATATTGATCCAAAATCGTTATCCTCGAGTCATAATAATCATTGTCATCATGATCATAAAAAAAAGGTGTCTCTTCGCTTATATCCATTATTGGATCATGATTCATTGCCATGTCATCATTATATCACTTTGTTTGCTACCCCACCACACGTCATTTATCATTTAATTTTCTTTTTATCTCCAAAAAAAGAAAAAGAAAGAACAACACAACAGAACAGAACAAAAAATAAACTTTTTTTTAAGCTAAAAAAGTCTTTTGCCTTTCGCATGGTAGATGGTAGTACCATGGCGTCATATCAATGACGATACGACAAAGTCGCCATGGTGTTATGTGAAAAGTGGAGGTGAGGCGCCACACCACGACGACGCCAAGCCGCGCGCCGTCAGCTGGACGTTTCATATAGCTTCCTCCACGCACATTGCACAATAACGTCAATCAATTTATTAGACATTGACAGGAAAACGAGACCTGGCTGCGTGTTGTATATGATCGATTTCATTTTCTTTCCAACAACAAAAAAGTATCTATCTAAAAACAAAAAAATGATACCCTATCCCCAGGGTGATACTCCACTTTGTCAAGAAAAACAAAGCCGTTCCCTTCCCCTTCTTACCTCCTCGATGCCATAATGTTACTTCCCATGAGATTCATTCTTGATTTATGAATTTCCAAAAAAGTGCGAATGTCCTTTTAATGGGCGGATGTGTCACACACTATACCGAAGTCGGATTTAGACTTATTGAGGACATAGCTGTATCCAATCGGAGGAGCTCGTTTGTAAGCTATAGTGGTCTAAAATGTACGTTTTCGTCATAAGAACGAATGTAAGACTTGGGTAATTTCTCTATTTACGCTTATGATATGAGAATAACAAAGGTTATATCTACTCCATCTGATTCTGTCTTACACCAAAATGACCTTGACTCATTTTAGACTTGGGGCGACATAAATTTCTTAGAACTCAATGTAGCCACTTCATAACATTCAACCATAAGCGATCACTTCTTCCCTACTGAATTTACAGTCTGCACGATGTGACTATTCATTCTGTTTGTTCGAGCCCATTTCTATTATATTATTAACAAGGGGAACTCGTCCCTTGGCTTCATCAAACGTTATTCTCAAGAATTCTCAAACTCCTATGTCACTTAATACCTATATACCACCTTTGTTAGAACTCTACTTGAATACGCTAGTCAAGTCTGGTCTCCCCATCAGAACTCTCACTCTCAAGGCATTGAATCAGATTTCTTCGATTTGCACTCTGCCATCTTCCTTGGGGTGGTAATCTATTCTTACCACCTTATGAAAATCTTTCAAAACCTATTAATTTGCAAAACCCTCTAAAAACGCCCGTGAAGTTGCTGATATTCTCTTTCTACTCCAGCTTTTAGCAGGTACCATAGGCTCACCATTTCTTCTAGAAATGATTCCTATTTATACTGATCCAAGGAACGTCAGAGAGACCCCTCTCTTTGGCCATCCTCATCACCATACAAATTGTGGCATTTTTGAGAATGCTGCGCTAAGCTAAAAACGTGCATACCACCTTTGACTTCCATACCAGTCCTTCATCCATTAGAAACAATCTCTACAATTAAAAACTAATGTATGGGCCTTAAGCCTAATAAGCATAATAAAAAACTAAACAAAATAAATTTAAGTCTAGCTTTAAGTCCTATTCTGTTAATAGCTTGCATTGGGCGTATAAATGAATAAACATCAGAGTCTGGAATTTGACAAAACTCTGTACAGGGTTATTCATGTTGATGTTAAAAAAGTAAAGTAATAAAGTAAATAAAACACATATAAAATATTTTTGTTCATTACATTTCTTTTTCATTATAAAGTTTGAATGTTGCCATTATGTGTAAAACACTATGAATTGTTGGAAGCACCGACTCCTTTGAGGTAATTTTCGATCACTTTTTGACACATATTGGGCGGTATCTCAGCCATAACTTTTTTTTTTTTTTTTTTTTATAATTAGCAAACACTAAAAGGGTTTTTTTATACCTTTAATATGCCAAAGACACAGTGTGAGCATTAGGAAAAGAGGGAAGGGTTAGATAGGAGGTGTCGGTGTACATTGATTTTGAATTCCTGAACATTGCAATGATAGGGAAAGATAGAGCGTGGCAAGGCGTTCCACATTCGCGTAGTACGGCTAAAAAATGAATCTCTGTACTTCATAGTACGGCCGAAGTTGGGCTCAAGGGTAAACTGATGGGCATTCCTAGAAGCGCGGGTATTACGGTTAAATTGTTTAAGGGGAGGAATGCAACTGGCTATTTCACTAGAGCATAGTCCGTTAAAATAACGGTAAAAAAGGGTGAGACAAGAAACCTTGCGTCGATGTTCGAGTGACGTAATCGAGTTGATGATGTTGATGTCACCAATCATTTTAAAAGCTCTTCTTTGTATACTGTCCAAGAGGCTTAAATAAGTTACTGGAGCAGCAGCCCAGAGATGAGAGTTATATTCAAGTTTCGGACGTATAAAGGTTTTGTAGATTGTAGCCAGATCAGACGGAGAGAAAAATTTCTTGCAACGTCTCAAAAAACCTAGACATCTTGCGGCATTTTTGGCAACATCGCGTATGTGATCGCTCCACAAAAGGTGGTTGCTGATGCACATTCCGAGGATGTCGAGGTTTTCCGTTTCGTTGATGCAAGTGCCACTCATAGATAGTGGCAAAGAGGGTTTATCTCGCTTTAACGATGCAAGACAGCATTGCGTTTTCGAAGCATTAAATTCCACACGATTTTTTATTCCCCATTGTACAATGCTGTGTAGGTCGGAATTTAATGAGCTAATCATATTTTGCCGTTTCAGTTCCACATCCGAAGAGGAGGGTTGTGAGTCTGGAAACGAATATGAAAAGCTAAGAGTGCTATCGTCAGCGAAACAATGTATTGGATTAGAAGTAACAGATAGGAGATCATTCATAAAAATGAGGAAGAGGGTCGGAGACAAAACGGAGCCCTGGGGCACACCAGCATTTATTTTATGGGTGACTTGAATCCGTCCAAAACAACTTGTATTGAACGGTTCGAAAGGAAATTTCTAATCCAACGAAGAAGAGAGTCGTCGATACCGAAAGCACGCATTTTCGATAAGAGAGCAAGATGCCAGACTTTATCAAATGCCTTTGAAATATCAAATGCAATAATCTTACTTTCTCCAAAACAATGTAAAGATTTGTTCCACTGTTCGGTGAGATGAACCATGAGATCACCAGTGGACCTATTGCTACGAAAGCCGTATTGCCGGTCATTAAGAAGCTTCCGTTCTTCAAGATATTTCTTGAGCTGATAATTAATCAGCGTTTCCATGACCTTGGAAAGAAGGGACGTAAGTGCAATCGGTCGGTAATTAGAGGGTGAGGAAGATTCGCCTTTTTTGGGAATAGGCTGGACAAATGCGGTTTTCCATCCACTCGGAACGAGACCTGAGGAGTAGGACAGATGAAAAAGCTTACGCAGTGGTTTTGCCAGCGTTGAAGAACACCTCTTCAGAACAATATCGGGGATACCATCCGGACCAGCGGATTTATGCATGTTAAGATCTTTTAGGACTCTCGCCACAGTACGAGTGCGAAAAAAGATAACTTGACTAATGTTGGTTTTTAAGTGCTCAAGAGTCAAAGGTTTATCTGCATAATCACGTTCTTTTGCATAACCCAACAAAATAAAAATCCAGCGCTGTCAAATCGCATGATCTTGGTGGCCAGTTGATATCGGTAAGACGAGAAATTACGCGCTAGGATATGTCTCTTGCATAATAAAGCCATATTCTCTCGAGTTGTGTGGCACAGTCTTGTTGAAACCACATATTCTCCGTCATCGTATTCTTCAATAGCATGAAAAAAAAAGTCAGTTATCATACGACCATAACGCTCCGAACCGTGTCGGTGACAGTCGTTCCATCGTGTAGTTTCCGGAGACGTAAGGTCCAATCACACCTCCGGACCAAAGAGCACACCAAACAGTGACTTTTTGTGGATTTAATGGCCTTTCTTCAATTACTTGAGGATTCTCAGAACCCCAAATAGAAATTCGACGTATCTACGACGTTGTGAGTGGTCAGCTGGCTTCAGTGGATGTAGGTATGGACCCAAATGCAAAATACCATAATGTGCCGTAAGACAGTGCTGATTCCTGAGAACGACGATTAATCGACTCATTTGGGTCTTCGGCAACACAGCACCGATATTTTCAGTGGTACGAGCGAAACGATGATGTAGACGCCTTACAATATCTTTAATCAATCGAGTCTCTTCAAATTTCTTCACAATTTTGCCAATTGATTGCGTAGTTGGACGTTTTTGTAAACCATAATCTCCTCTTAAAGCACGATATGTGGCTGTAGCAGAATTACCATTTTTGTAGTAGATTTTAACAATTTGTATGCGTTGTGCGATAGTTAAGCGATCCATTTTCTCAAATGTCAGACTTTCAACTGAAAAAAAAATGGTTTAAGAACTTTGACAGATGTCGAATTCCAGCCCTATACTTTTGAAAGTGCAAAATGGATAGCTAGTTACTATATTCATGATTCATGGCTCTTAAAATAACTATACAAAATATTCAGAAAGTTGTCTTTAATATAAAACGATATTCTTTTTAAACATAGTCTAACAAAAAAAAAAAACACACACCAAATACGTAATTTTATTAATTTGTTGTCATTAAATGCACTGCACATCAATGTTTTCAAAAAATGTATCTTAGTATAAAATAAAGAGTAATAATTTTCTTTATTAGAATTACCCGTGGGGTGATGGTTAGAGCGTTGGACACGGAGAAGTTTCGGGTGTTCGAGCGGCAGTGTTTACGACGACGATGTAGCTGTACCGGCTTATATCGAACAGTCGAATCTTTTTACGTGCATTACTATTCCAACGAGGTCCTATACAACGGGGCTCGAATCAACAAAATTGACAATTTCGTGATAAAACTCGATCGAGGTCACATTGCAAGGGCTATGTCTTCGACCAAAAATTTAATTTTCGGGGCGTTCTATCCGAACGACGAGTATTTTGAGAGTGCACACTTGAGCGGCTTCATTCCACCAGAGGCATTCCTCTTTTAAGATAGATGCGGTCTGATACAGTATAGATTGGCAGTTCCGTTAATCTATCACGTCAGACGACGAACCGTGGATAGGTGACTCCTGTACAATCGGGATGCCATCCATGGCACAAGACGGAGCAGAGCTCATTCGGTTTAGTAGGACTGTGTCCGAACGGGACCGAACTGATAGGGTGAAGCAGGAGAACCAGTTTTAGTGGCTTCAATCGGCACTTGATAGTGGGTAGTCGGGATGGGGCTTACATACTTGTTTTATTGTTTTAGGGTTCAGTTTTAAGTAGAATAGGAATGGTGGCCCAAAAAAAAATTATTACAAAAAAAAAAATACAAACAAAAAAATAAAAAACATAAAAAAAAACATGGAATAAGGAAAAAAAAGGAAAATAAAAAATGAAAAATGAATAACAAAAAATGTTATATAGTTAGATTTGCTGCCGTGGTTGTTCTAGTTTTAAGTAGTTTATAGGTAGAATAGGTAGTTTAAGTTTGATTTAAGTTTTATTTAAGGACCTAATTTTAAGTAGTTTTTAATTAAAAAAAAGGATATTGATATTACTTTTTTTTCAAATTTTTTAATAAATACAAAAATAAATAAAATTAAATTGAAGTAAAATAGATCTTAGGGCCGAAGGCATTAGTATTAAGTGTTATAGTTTAACTTAGAGTGTCCGTATGGGACCAGTTAGTTAGTTGTAAGTTATGGTTAATTAGGCTAGTTTTATGAATTTTTGTCTAGCTTTAAGATAGGGTTAAGATTGAAGTAATAAAAATTAATTAAAAAAAAAAAAAGTTCGTTGGACTGTCATGCCAGAGGTTCGATCCCTGCCTGTGCCATCTAAAGTTTTTTTCACGGGGACTGCTTCTTGTGAAGAATTGACAAATTCTCCAAGAGTAATTCTTGTGACGAAAAAAGTGCTTTCTCAAATTATCCGTGCGGATTCCGCTGAAAAAACTGTAGGTCCCCTCCATCCCTGACAACAGTACTCGCACACAGGAGAGTTGTTGAGAGTTGTAAGTCACTAGTCACTAGTCCCTAGTCCCTAGTTCTCAACGGACTGTTGCGCCACCCAATTTATTTTATTTATTTCGAATTACATGAGCTGCTGTGTGTGCTTTAACATTTTTAAAAACATGTTTCAAGTAATTTTCAAAAAAAACTACTTTTGATTCGCTTTACCCCCTAAAATTGTATACTCTTTAAAAAAAAAATTAGGGAACGTATTGAAGACCAAAGAATGAAGATATACCCAAAATTTTAGCTTTTACTGAATTTAATCGAATTAAGGCAATTTTGTATCTAGTTTTTGGTTCTTTTGTGAAAACATAGTCTACTGTTTAAAGTTTCTTGTTACGATTGCACATAACATTTTTAAAATAATATTTCTGATATTTGGAATACCTTATCATTCCCCACTTAAATATATTTTCCTAGGTACGGTATTGTTCTATGATAAGCTGAGGCAAAAAGACAAATTCTATTTTTGTTTTGCTCCCTTCTCACTTAAGAAAACGAAAACAACATTATCAATTCAAGATAAATAAAACATACAAAAATGATTACCTATAATAAAACGTTTTGCAACCATATTTCTCACCATCATCAGTACCACCAAAGGTTGGTTGGGTCTGGGAAAGCCATGAATATAATTACTTCACACAAATTTCCATCACTAAATCATTCAAAAAAATTCATACCATTTCTCCTCATTTGGTTTCTTCCTGACGCTACCGAATGGGGGGGGGGGGCTGTTAATGGTTCACCTGTGATACACACCAGAGCAAGGTAGGTGATGTTTGTACATAAATAAGAAAATCACTTCCCTGAATGAGCTTGAAAATAGCAGAGTGTGGGGGCCAACTCAGACTGGAAAAAAAAATTATAAAATAAAACAAAATTTTTATTTAAATATCATTTTGCCTTTCACACCCAAAGTATGGTTGACATTAAACAGAAACACAGACTCAGGATCAGGACAAGGAAACAAAAATGTAAATAAATAAATAATTTCAAGCACACTTTGGGAGTCAACAAAAAAAAAGAAATCAAAATTTTATGATATACAATTTAGTCTAACGTACGTCGTTTAAGACCGATGGGGCTGCAGCAGGTGAGGTCGATTTGCAGTGGCGGATAAAATAAGGGGTTTTTGAGAGAGAAAACCGCCATTTATCTAACGATTTACCTAACTGACAATCATAACTGACAGTTTTGACTGGCTGTAAGTTTTAAACGATATTATTTGTCATTCCTTTGACTCAAATGCTTAGTTGTTTGACAATTTTTAAAAAAATACTTTTTTAAGTAAAACTGTCATCAGTCAAAACTGACAGTTAAAAAAGATGAACATTGTATAAGAAAAAAATCACATTCAAAATATACGACAACTGACTTTTCAATCAGTTTTATTTATTTGTTACTTTTTTTTATAAGATTCAAGTCTTGTATGAAAAAATACAGGCGGCCATTTAATTTAGTTGTTTAATTTTTTCTTTTTTTTTGAAGATTATTCCCCAAGCCTTCTATACCCATGGCTGCTCTATACTTGGGGGTATAAATTGAGAACATTTTTTTTACCAAGTTCTCTGGAATGGTAATATTTCATTTTTTTTATTTTTCATCACAAATTTATGCAGGACGATTTAAAAAAAGGACACAAAACATTTTTTAAGAATAAAAAAAAAATATTTAAAAAATATGAGGCTTGTGGAAAACTGGAGCAACCACACCCTCTTCCCATAAGAACCCTTGAATTGTTGTCATCACTGGGAGTTGAAGAAGGAAGCATATAGAATGAAAAAAAAACTTAACGTAAACCAAGAATTTAAATATATTTGCGTAAATTTGTTATTAAATTGAGAGGTTTCTTTTTTTTTTCTTTGCTTTGCGTATCTTCTAGAGGGAATTCTGTTATAATTCTCATAGGATCTCTAGGGAAGGGAGGCCTGTGTGTTGGTCCTATCTGTTAATGGTTTCAGGTCTAAGAGGAATTTAATGGGCATATTTTACTTAACACACAACAAAAAAAAAAACGAAAAAGATTTTGACAGAAAGAGGAGTGTTTTGAATTAAAAAAAAAAAAAAACTTCTCAAGAATATTGTTAACGGAACAAAATGAATAATAAGTGGCCATTAATTATAGGATGCCGGAAACTAAGTGGGAGTTGGCATTTATTATTGACAAGGCTTTAAAATAAGTTCCTTTACAAAAGGGTATGGGTTTATTATCGTTGGGCTTGTGTTAATGGATAAATATTAATTCAAATTGGCAAAAATCGATTTAAACATTAAGTGTGACGTCCTTAAAGAAGAAAACGTTTTTTTTTGGCAATGATTTGAATTTTCAATAAATCAAGATGTTAAAATTACATTTATTACACATAATGAAAAAAGTCATCCTATTGACTATTTTGGTAGTCAATATGACTATTTGGTAGTCAATATTCAGCCGATAACCGCGATAGTCAATAGAACCATTTTCGGTTGTCAATTTTGGGATCCGAAATTTGTTTACAATTTGGTAGTCAATATGACAACTGTAGTAGTCAATATGACAACTTTGGTTGAAAGATATTGAAACTACGGTTGTTGTATTGACTAATGTGGTAGTCAATACGACAACTGCGGTAGTCAATATGACAACTGTGGTAGTCAATACGCCAACTGCGGTAGTCAATATGACAACTGCGGTAGTCAATATTACAATTTTTGTTGAAAATCGAAATCTAATTTGACTACCGGGAAGTAAATATAACAATCCTCTATAGTCAGTTTTGGTAGTCAATATGGCAACCACCGTAGTCAATATTACAACTGCGGTAGTCAATAGGACAACTGCGGTAGTCAATATGACAATTTTTGTTGAAAATCGAAATCTAATTTGACTACCGGGTAGTAAATATAACAATCCTCGATAGTAAGTTTTGGTAGTCAATATTACAACTGCAGTAGTCAATAGGACAACTGCGATAGTCAATATGACAATTTTTGTTGAAAATCCAAATCTAATTTGACTACCGGGTAGTAAATATAAAAATCCTCGATAGTCAGTTTTGGTAGTCAATATGTCAACCACGGTAGTCAATATGACAACTGCGGTAGTCAATATGACAACTTTAGTTGAAAGAAATTGAAACTACGGTTGTCGTATTGACTAATGTGGTAGTCAATACGACAACTGCGGTAGTCAATATGACAACTGCGATAGTCAATATGACAACTGTGGTAGTCAATACGACAACTGCGGTAGTCAATATGACAATTTTTGTTGAAAATCGAAATATAATTTGACTACCGGGTAGTAAATATAACAATCCTCGATAGTCAATTTATGTAGTCAATATGACAACCACGATAGTCAATATGATAATTGCGATAGTCAATATGACAATTTTTTTTGCAAACCGTAATCTAATTTGACTACCGGATAGTCAATATAACAACCCTCGATAGTCAGTTTTGGTAGTCAATATGACAACCGACTTAGTCAATATGACAACTGCGATAGTCAATATGACAACCACGATAGTCAATATGACAATTGCGGTAGTCAATATGACAATTTTTGTTGAAAATCGAAATCTAATTTGACTACCGGGTAGTAAAAATAACAATCCTCAATAGTCAATTTTGGTAGTCAATATGACAACCACGATAGTCAATATGACAATTGCGATAGTCAATATGACAATTTTTTTTGCAAACCGTAATCTAATTTGACTACCGGATAGTCAATATAACAATCCTCGATAGTCAGTTTTGGTAGTCAATATGACAACCGCCTTAGTCAATATGACAACTGCGATAGTCAATATGACAACCACGATAGTCAATATGACAATTGCGGTAGTCAATATGACAATTTTTGTTGAAAATCGAAATCTGATTTGACTACCGGGTAGTAAATATAACAATCCTCAATAGTCAATTTTGGTAGTCAATATGACAACCAAATTATCATATTGACTACCGAAGTTGTTCTATTGACTACTTTTGTTGTCATATTGACTACCGAAATTTGACAATCGAAAATTGTTCTATTGACTATCAAGTAGTCAATTTTTTAAAATAAGTTTGTCATATTGAATATTTTGGTAGTAAATACGACAATTTGGCCAAATTTCAAGTTGACTACCGACGTTGTTAATATGACAACTTTTTTTTTTTCTGTGTACGCATTCGACTATTGAAGAAAAATTGGTAACAAACGATTTAGATAATAAGAGCGTCAAAGTGACATTCAACACAACATTTACATTGTGGCATGATAAGTGACAGACTGTAAATGAACGTACGTCATATTAAAGTCGTTTATAGTCAGGTCAATATTTTGACAGAAAATTAGGCAAAACATATATTGCAAACGGTTATTGTTATTAACACGCCAAAGGACATGCCAAGAGAAGAAGAAAATAATTGGTAAATTGCATACAAAAATTGCATAAAAGGTCATTCATTTTATGGTTTCAAGTTGATACGCTGGAATTTTACACTTTACAAACTAAAGTATCAAAATATTAGTAACAAATTTTTCATTTACGATAATGAATTGCTTAGCTATCGAACAACTTCTTAAAAATAATTAAAACTTGCTACAAAATCAACCGGGAAAATTGTGAAGAAATTGGAAGAGAGAAAAAGTATTACTGATGTCGTGAGGCCTGCTAGTCAACATAATGCACACTCATCTGCAAATATTGCTACCGCCGCCGGAGCCGTTTGGATTGATTGAAGGTATCGTATACAGATTTTTTTTAGACGGAGGTCGAAGGTCATGTTTTGGACGAAACGTGTTTTCACCAAGACGTGTCAACAAGCCACACAACATAAGAACTTATGGATTTCTTGCATGAGAAGTTTCCAGGGTTACATACTATCACGCTTGGTGACGTGAATTGGTCACCAAGACCATGCAATTTGACACCGTTTAAAATAACGTGCTTACGTGGAAATAAACCAACCTCTATAGACGAGATACGGCCTTTTCCACGAAACCAAAAAATTAATGACGCTATATTATATTATGTCCCAGCATTTTAAATAATGTCATGCAATACTTCATTCTTTTGAAGGAGCCTATCGCTGATTTTTGAACACTCGAACATATTTTAAAATATTCAAAATATATTTTCATTCACATCTAAAAGTTTATTTTCGTATCGGCTTATCTTGGCTGCGGCAGGCATACATCTGTAAAATCCAATAAAGTCACGAATATAGTGACTGTTGTGAATAGCAATATCCGATACTTAAATTTTTTATAATAACTTTGTTATTGCTCATTTATTTGAATAATAAATTTTAATTTTAGCTTTTCATCAACTTATTTTATATCTGACTAACCCGCCTATAAGTTATTGCTACAGTATAAATTCCGCACGAAGTTCGCAGGGGCTTTTTTAATTCCATATTTAAACTTCTAAATAATGACTGAGACTTAAATCACTTGGGTCCACTTGACCAGTTTTTAAAAAGTGAAGGTATACACGTTGAAAAAAAAAGTTTAGGCAATATTGCTTTAAACAAAAGCCATGTTTTTTAAATAAAATTAATTAATACAGCTACAGTGGTCTAAGTACAACGAACAAATTGTGTTGATATTTTATAGGAAAATCAAAATAAACAATAAGTTTATTGCATATTTTAAGATTTACACTCTAAAATAGAAGCACATTTAAACGTACTTACTAAGTCTAATGTGTAAGTTACCTTACAAAACTAACCAAAACTTTAAATTAATTTCAGGCCGTTTGGATACTTTAACTCTTGTTAATTTTACAAAAGTTTTCCTTTGAGTGTATATAGCCACTGAAGTATATCATAATAATATTGTTTATTGCGAAAAAAGTCAGCAGTTGTATTTTGTATTTTATTGTGACTAGAGTTTAGTTTTTAACTTTTGAAAATCGATTTGATTATGGTCTTAAAAATAGTGGTACTTGTATTTTTGCTTGTTTTTCAAGCATACGCCCAAAATGACAGCTTTTTGGAACTGATCAAAAGAGTACACAAAGAAAGAGATACGGCAACTTGTCACTTCATTAATTTTGATAACGAGTTTTTGGCTGTATTTTTTCGGTCTAATCCACCAATTCCAGTCTCAATTTGGAATGATGCTAGCATTCCTTCATTTGAATTCAGCAACGCCATACTCGTGGTACAAGCTCTTGAAGAGGAAACCGTTCACAATGATACCCTTTTGGATATACTTATTGAAAACCTTGAACTTAGAAGAGATGTCATAGTTTCAGCAGATAGTTTTGTAAAGCTTGAGGAATATTTCTCATATTTGTGGGAAAAGAAGTTCACACGTATCGTTGGATTAGCAACTGATGATGACAGAATTTTGTATGGATATTTTCCCTACGCAGACAATAAAGTCCAACAAATTTCTCGACATGGACCACTTCCTCAGCCCTTAAGCGACCTAAACGGTTTCAGTTTTCGTACAACATTCATGAACGACTTTCCAAGGATATTTTCTTTCAAGGACAAACAAAGACGGCTACACATAACTGGATCAAATGCTAACATATTAATCAGCTTTCTTCGAAGGCACAATGCAACTTATCAACCAATTTCGAAATCATGACGAAATTCCCCGCTTACAATGACCGATGTAGTGAAAACAACAGTTGCAAATGAAGTTGATATCAGCATGAATGCTTATTCGCCACAACCATCCTGTGGTTGGAGTTATCCGATTAAAGTTGTCACTTGTGTTATGATGGTTCCAGTGAATGGCTTTGTCGATTCGCAGGAGTACTTTATTCGACCCTTTAGACCTTGGGTATGGATTTTTATAGTGCTATTTGTTTTCTATGTTACAGTGTGGAAGGTCTCATTGAACAAATTCCTGCAGAAGAGCCCTGATTACTGGCAAAGCTTTAGTCAGACATTTACAGCATTGTTGTTGATATCTCCAGAAAGATGTATCACAGACAAACTCCGCTTACATTCGCAGGTTTTTTTCTTCACCTTCCTGATTAGCAACATCTACGTAATCTACTTTACGTCCTTCATGACAGTTTTCATTCAAATCAAGCAGTTCGACACCATGCAGGATTTAATTGACAACAATGTCAAAATATTGACCACAGATTTTGATAAGAATCATTTCAACGAAGTAGAAGTATATTCGAAAAGTTTTTTGGACCTAATGGTTCCAGTGGATCTAATATCGTTTGGTGAAGCGGTGCTGTCAATGAATAATGCAAGCTTTGCTTATATTATTGGGAGTGATAAACGGGATTTTTTGATGAACATACAGGCATCTTGGATGATTAAACCTGTTCATCGGACAGCTAGAGAGACATTGAATTTTAACTTCATTAGTTATTTGTTGCCTCCGCATTCACCGTTTAAGGATATTTTGGATGAATTTATTATAAATTGTCTGGAGACAGGTTTGGCTTATAAATGGGATGCTGATCTTGTGCTTGAATTACTAAGACAAGGTTTCAAAGCGAAAATATATCATAGGCCTGAGTACGGCCCGGTTAACGTTTCTTTGAATTTGAAGCATTTCAAATTTGCTTGGACGTTTTATGTCATTGGATTGATTGTGGCCGGGCTGGTGTTTTTTGGCGAACTTTATATTATTAAATTTTTTTCTGTTGAAAATCAAAATATTGATGCACGCTATTGAAAAAATTGTTTACAAAATTGAATTATTACTTTTTATAAAACTAATTGTACAGCAAACAAATAAACCATAACTTATTATATTTAAATTTAAATATTTTATTAATTTTTTCAATAATTTTATGAGTTGACATCAACAATAAGAGTGAAAAATAATATGTACCTAATGTTGATACCCATGATATAGCTTTAGAAAATAATGCTGCAAAGTATAAGCTCAACCAACCATCTTAGGAATTTTTTAAAGAAATCAGCCGATTGCCTCTCGGTCTATGTAACAATTTTGTCGACAATCTTTGTGTATTGATATGCCAATTTTCCTTAAAGCTTAGGCTTAAATTTTTTTTTAGAATTTAAAAACTAAATTTCTTTCCTACTTTTCCAAACAACACTTTTTAAAAATCTATGAACTTTTTAACGACAGTAATGAGTGAAAATGTAAAAAGAATTTGTTAACAATATTTTTTTTACTTGAGAATGAAAAATGGCAGTGATTCTTAGCTTTGCGATAAAAAATTATTTTTTTTAAAAACAAAAAACAGCGAAAAGTGTTAAAAAAAAATTTGAAACTAAATTTAAATAAAAAAAGAGGCTGATAACTTCCTATCCCGTCTGTCGATTTGTTTTGCTTACAACGTTTGTAGGTTTTCGTGTTTTGTCAAAAAAAGGTATCAGAATTATTTAAACAAAAAATTTAAATTAACAACAATATTTTGCATATATTATGATGAAATAGTTTGATTTCAAAATCTATCTTTGTTAATGATATTTTTAGTCGAAAACCAATTTTTACCAATTTTAGTAGCATTTCTTAAAAGTTTTTATTTCTTATATAATCAAATACAAATTGGATGAATGAAACTAATGTGAAGTCAATATCTTTTATTGTTCACGAGATATCGAGAATCGCACATTAATTTTTACCAAATTTGCGTACTATTTTTTGTAGATTTTAATTTTTTATGAAAAAAACTGACTGTTGGATTTTTATAAAAAAAAATTACTGAATATTGACAACATTGTGAAATAAAATAAGCTTGAAGCCAATATTTTTAATTTTTGAAAAGCTATTTGAGTCGAAAGTAAATTTTTACCAAGTTTTAGTATTGTTTTTTTTAGGTTTTTTGTAAAAAAAATTTTCTCACAATTTTATCGAATGTTGAAAACAATATTTCTTATAAGATAAAATTAGTTTGGAGACAATATTTTTAATTTTTGAAAAGATATTTCAGTCGAAAATCAATTTTTACCAACTTTTGTTAATTTCTTTTTAGGTTTTTTAGTTTTTTGTAAAAAACTGTCTATTCGATTTTTCTCAAAATATTACTGAATGTTGACAACAATATTTTTCAAAAGACAAAATTAGTTGGAAGCCAATATATCAAAGTTTTTAAAAGATATTTAAGTCAAAAATCAATTTTTACCAACTTTTGATAATTTTTTTAGGTTTTTAGTTTTTCATAAAAAACTGTCAATTCGATTTGTCTCAAAATTTTACTGAATGTTGATAACAATATTTTTTAAAAGATATTTTAGTATAAAGCCAATTTTTCAAAGTTTTGAAAGATTTTGGAGTCGAAAATCAATTTTTACCAACTTTAATGTTTTTTTTTTAGGTTTTTATTTCTTGTAAAAAAACTGTCAATTTAATTTTTCTCAGAATTTAATCGTATGTTGAAAACAATATTTCTTCTAAGATTAAATTAGTTTGATGTTATAATCTCAAATTTTTGAAAAGATATTTGAGTCCAAAATCCAATCTTTAATTACTTTGAGTAATGTATTCTTTAGGTTTTATTTTTTATAAAAAAAACTGTCAATTTGATTTTTCTCAAAACTTTACCAGATGTCAAAAACGTCATTATGGGTTGCACAGAATTATTTTGGATATAAAATAATTTTTTGTTCGTAAAATATTCCAGGTGCCAAATATTTTTTTTCAGTTTTATTGACTTATAAAAATAAATTGGAATTATTTTCCAAAAACATATTTGTCTGGTATCGCTTTAAAAAATATATATCATAAAATTTAATTGAAGTCTCTAGCGTTATTGGTTCGTATGATATTTAAAAAAATTATTATCTGTTTAACAAAGTTTATTTGAAGTCAATATCTTTACTGGTTCTTGAAGTATGGACGACGAAAAAAACTTCCCGAACGTACGTACACGCGCACGCACTGACATCTCTCTTTTATTTAGACTCTAGGTACCATGAAACATCGTGAAATGTCAAAATTTTTAATTCGACAAAACGGACAGCTTCCGATAACTTCCTATGGAAAGTTAAAAATAAAAGGACCTGTCTACTCTATTTTATATTGGTGATGAATATTATTCGTTTTTTTTTTTAATTTTGGAGATTTCGAAACATTTTACATAAATGTAAGGTTTGCAATCGAAAAATCGTTAAAAAAAACTTAATGACTTCTAATGAAGCCTGACTTAAGTTAAATTAAATTTATTGCCATTATTGTACTACTGTGGGAGTAAAGCTATTTATTTATTAATTAAATACATCCCAAATTGCGCGGAATATTTTTAATATTTAATATAGAAACCCTCTTTGTTTGCTATCGCCAATAAATCATATCATCTAGACTTACTATATACCCTCGTCACAATGTTTCCCACATAATTCAATGACTTTTGTATGACTGCAATCATAATCGAACAATTATTTAACATTATTTTAACTTCATGCATCATGCACGGCTTAATGGAGTACGAATTACATCAAAATAAACTCCGTATAAATTCTAAATTATTCAACACCCTCTTTTTATTCCATAATAATTTAATTTTCCAAGAAGGTTTCAGCTCTAGAAGAGAAGACCCTTTAAAAAATGCATAAATTGAGTCCTCAAAAACTGCATTACTCAACCATGCCATGTTTTCCTGGGCTGTGAGGAAAAGTGTCACATTTATGATTTCTATTATCTTTCAATCTTTTCCTTTCAAATGTACACGAGCTACGAGCATACTCACTCACTTTGTCGACTTGTCTAGAGGTTTTTTTTTTTGTGTTTCCCTTTGAGAAACAAGAACTATTATCCTGTCATAATCAGAAATATTCCAGAATTTCATTTCATTTCATTTATATTCCCTTCAAAATATAGGAATTGAAAAACAAAAAAAAACTTAAACTCAAACACAATTCAGAGCAAATATGTATTCATAGTTAAGACTCAAAAGACAGACAGCCAGGAATGTTATGGGAGGACGTTTCCGATGTTTCCCTGATGGTTGGTTTGGCTGGATGATGGTGAAGCGAGGACTCATGATAAATGAGGCCACGTGCCTTATCATCGCTTAGAAACAAGGAAACCAATTTGTACAATGATGGTAGGTATATATATAGGTAGGTAGCTTCTACCGCGCGTCTCTATTGCCGCCGCCACTGCCACCAAAGACGTCGTCGTCGTCATCGTCATCGCCAAACGTGTGGGAAGTGAGAGCATGTTTGTTATTTCTTCTATGACAACGACATCAGCAGCGCTCCTTTGGGATGAATCAATCTGGAATGGGGTCTCTAACAAAAAATTATTTTAATATTCATTCACATTCATTTTTATTGAAATCGAAAGTTAAAAAAAAAAGTGAAATTGAAATTCAAAAAATGGGTATGTTCGAAGGCAGTGCAGGAGTGCGCTAGTCATTGGCATGTCAGTCATGTCACCCTAAGCTTATCACTCATCAATGTGGGCGTTCTTTTTTTCAGTTTTTTTTCTTCATTTATTATATACAATTTTTGAACCCCATGGATTTTTTGAAAAAAAAAAAAATTATGGAAAATATTAATTCACTTCATGACAATGAATATTTTGTCGCACTTTTGTACTATCTATATTGAACATCAACAAATTAATTAAAAGGGATTCTCATTCTCTTTGCATATAGCATAGGACTTCCCCCTATAGCCTCCTGACCTATTTTTATACGTACTCGTATAATAATTTCTCGCTATACTGTTTCTATTTTATCCATTCATTTGTTCGTTTGGGTAAATTTGTGCTGGCGGGCGTGAAATCGCAACGGATAATGGAAATCGAATTTCAAGAGAAGTTAAAATGAAGTGTGACCAAAGGCAAAGGGAATACAGTAAGTATACCCTATATTGTGAAGACCATAGTGGCTGTGTAATATTTTTAAATAACCATATGGTTTTTGAAAGTATGTCATACAAGAAAGGTAAAGCGAATTAAAAATCGGTATTAAGCTTTAAGTTTTAGACATCGAAAT
Source organism: Eupeodes luniger (assembly GCA_951509635.1). Classification (NCBI taxonomy): domain Eukaryota; kingdom Metazoa; phylum Arthropoda; class Insecta; order Diptera; family Syrphidae; genus Eupeodes; species Eupeodes luniger. The sequence goes on from OX608074.1 coordinate 23,565,859, forward strand.
ATGTAAATGATATTGGAACAATTTCTAAAGCCAAAATGTACTACGAAAAATCACTACAGATGCGATGCTCCTTGTTTTTTTTTTAACCTAACCTTAAAATGCTCAAAATTACAAATACTCAAATTTCATTTTACAGCTTCAGATAACAATAAATTTTCTGAGCTCCAGACCAAGTTGTTTAATTTTTTGTTTTTAATTTAGGTTTTTGAGCTTTTAATATAACCTAAAAACTACAAAAAAGATAAATAGTAAAGTGCACGACTGGGTCACCTGAACTTGCTTAAATATCCAAAGACTCTGTTCACAAATAGTAAACATACTCTTTTTGTCTTCAAAAATTAAAATTTGATTAATTATCAGAAAACCTTGATTTGTTATTATTTTTTTCGAAAATCATAAGAGAGTTTTTTTTTATTAATTTTGTATGTATATAATTTTTTAATTTTAGTTTAAAAATATTTATAGTATGTAGTTATTTAGAGCCTATTAATATACATTTTACGTTTGATTTTGAAAATAAAAATTATATTTTTTGAAAAATCAAAAAAAAAAATTCATAGACATTTTTGATAATTATTTGCGCACAAAAAATTATTTAAATCGGTTCATTAGCTCTCGAGAAAATTTAAAAACAAAAAAAAGAGGCTGGAATGCGACCCACACTGATAACTTCCCATCCCACCTGTCGATTTGCCTTGCTTAAAAGTTTGTCTATATGTATCAATTTTTACCAAATTTGCGTACTATTTTTTGTAATTTTTTTTTTCTTATGAAAAAACGCACTGTTGGATTTATATGAAATAAAATAAGTTTGAAGCCAATATTTGTAATTATGGAAAAGCTATTTGAGTGTAGTACCCGTGGCATGATGGTTAGTGCGTTGGACTGTCATGCCAGAGGTCTTGGGTTCGATCCCTACCTATGCCATCTAAAGTTTTTTTCACGGGTACTGCCTCTTGCGAGGAATTGACAAATTCTCCAAGAGTAATTCTTGTCATGAAAAGTGCTTTCTCAAATTGGCCGTTCGGATTCGGCTTAAAACTGTAGGTCCCCTCCATCCCTGACAACAGTACTCGCACACAGGAATGGTTGAGAGTTGTAAGTCACTAGGCCCTAGTTCTCAACGGACTGTTGCGCCACCAGATTTATTTATTTTTTTATTTGAGTCGAAAGTACATTTTTACCAAGGTTTAGTATTGTTTTTTTTTTAGGTTTTTGTTTTTTGTAAAAAAAAACTGTCAATTCGATTTTTCTCAAAATTTTACTGAATGTTGACAACAATATTTTTTGAAAGATTAATTTAGTTTAAAGCCAATATCTCAAATTTTTGAAAAGATATTTGAGTCGAAAATCAATTTTTACGAACTTTTGTTAATTTTTTTTTAGGTTTTCAATTTTTTGTACAAAAACTGTCAATTCGATTTTTTTTAAATTTTACTGAATGTTGACAACAGTATTTTTTGAAAGATTAATTTAGTTTAAAGCCAATATCTCAAATTTTTGAAATGATATTTGAGTCGAATATCAATTTTTACCAACTTTTATTAATTTCTTTTTTTAGGTTTTCAATTTTTTGTACAAAAACTGTCAATTCGATTTTTCTCAAAATTTTATCAGATGTCAAAAACATTATTCTTCGTTGCACGAAATTGTTGTGGAGATGAAATCATATTTTAGTCGTAAAATTTTCGAGGTGACACATTTTTTTCAGCTTTTTTTATTTATAAAAAAAACCGTTAATTGGATTTTTTTCCAAAAATATACTTCTTTTGTATCACGTTACAATATATAATATAAAATTTAATTCAAGTCTCTAGCGTCATTGGTTCATGAGATATTTGGGTTTAACCAACATTTTCACATTTTTTTAAACTGCTATGGTAAAAAAACCACCCACGCAATTTTCTCGAGAACCCTTCCTGTATTTTTCTGCACTATTATCTGTATAAAAAAATTTATTTGAAGTAAATATCTCTTCTGGTTCTTGAGCTATGGACAACGAAAAAAACGTCGCGAACGTACGTACACACGCACGCACAGACATCTTTCTAAAAATCTTTTATTTCGACTCTAGGGACCTTGAAACGTCGAGAAATGTCAAAATTTTCAATTCGACAAATCGGAACCATTACAATAACTTCTTAAGGGAAGTTAAAAAAGCTGGGATGCGACCCACACTGATAAGTTCCCATCCCGTCTACAATTTGTCCTGCTTAAAAAGTTTGTAGGTTTTCGTAGTTTGTTAAAAAAATGTCAGTTGAATTATTTAAAAAAACGTTTAAATTAACAACAATATGATGAAATAGTTTGATTTCAAAAATTTATTTTTATTTAAGAGATTTTTAGTCGAAAACCAATTCTTACCAATTTTAGTAGCATTTCTTAGAAGTTTTTATTTCTTATATAAACAATTACAAATTAAATGATTGAAATTAATTTGAAGTCAATGTCTTCTATTATATGTATACAAGATATTGAGAACCGGACATCATTGTTTACCAATGTTGCGTACTATTTTTTGTAGATTTTATTATTTTATGAAAAAACGGACTGCTAAATTTTTATAAAAAATTTACAGAATGTCGAAAACAATGTTTTCTGTGAGATAAAATAAGTTTGAAGCTAATATTTTTAATTTTTAAAAGATATTTGAGTCGAAAATCAATTTTTACGAACTTATAGTAATGCTTTTTGTAGATTGTAGGTTTATATTTTTTGTTAAAAAGCTGTCGATTTGATTTTTCTCAAAATTTTACCGAATGTTGAAAACAATATTTCTTATAAAATAAAATTAGTTGGAAGCCATAATATCAAATTTTTGAAAAAGACATTTTAGTCGAAAATTACTTAAGCTTCAATTTTACTAACTTTTAGTATAATGTTTTGTTTAGCTTTTTTTGTAAAAAAACTGTCAATTTAATTTTTCTCAAAATTTAACTGAATGTTGACAACAATATTTTTTAAAAGATTAAATTAGTTTAAAGTCCATATCTCAAAATTTTGAAAAGATATTTGAGTCCAAATTCGATTTTTACCAACTTTTATTATTTTATTTAATTTTTTTTTATTTTTTGTACAAAAACTATCAGTTTGATTTTTCTCAAATTTTTACCGAATGTTGAATATAATATTCTTCGTTACAAAAAATTATTTTGAAGATAAAATCATTGTTTGTTCGTAAAATTTTCGAGGTGATAAATATTTTTTTATTAGTTTTTTGGTTTATAAAAAAAACCGTTAATTGGATTTTTTCCAAAAATATATTAGTTTGGTATCACGTTACAATATATAATTCAAAATTATTGGATCGTGAGATATTTTGGCATTATTGGTTCGTGAGATATTTAGATTTGACCAAAATGTTCACCTCTTTTAAATTACTATGGTAAAAAACTGTTGTTACTACCAATCAAAACACATTGGCAACACGCGTTCTTTGCTAAGATACAGATACATTCGTATCTTTGTATCTCTTTCTTTTCGCTATATATCTATCCTTCTTTTCTTATTTTCTCTTCTTCCAATCTAAATTTAAACTAACCGTTTTCTTACTTCTGAATAAAGTTTCTTAAACGGCAGACGCCTTAAAACAAAGTCTTTTCTTTAAATCATTTTTAATAGTTATTTCATTGGTAATAATTAATCAACAACAGGTTATGGGCCCAGACCCTCACTGCGTTAATAATTAAGATTATCTGTAAAGTGAGTTTGATTTGAGATCAGTAGATACGCATTTGTTTGTTGTTTGCTTCTACGTAAATCTAAAAAAAAAATCATCAAAATGGCAGGAGCCATTGCTCATATAGAAAAGTTGCAAAAGGATAATTTCGACACATGGAAACTCCAAATGTGTGCGATTTTGATTAAAAATGACCATTGGGAATACGTAAACGGCTCAAACCAAAAACCAGCCGAGGTCGTAATAGCTGAAGGCGTAGTAAGCAATGCAAATGAAATAAATGCATGGGTGGTGGCCGACCAGAAAGCAAGGGCAGACATTATTTTGTCTATGTCGCCGTCTGAGTTGTGCCACATCAAGCATTGCTGCACATCAAATGATGTATGGACGAAATTAGAGCAAGTTTATCACTCAAAAGGTCCTGCTCGAAAAGCCACCTTGCTCAAGCAATTGCTTTTCGCAAAAATGCGAGATGGTGAGAGCATGATGGACCATTTAAACAATTTTTTCGGCACAATAGACAAGCTAGCAGAGATGGAAATTGGTATAGCTGAAGATTTGCTGACGATTTTATTGCTTTATAGCATACCAGAGTCGTACGAAAACTTCAGATGTGCAATAGAGGCAAGAGATGATTTGCCAACACCTGAAGCATTGAAAATTAAACTGCTAGAAGAATCGAATGCACGAAAAGAAAAAAATACCCAAGCGAGACAGCAACAGCAAGAAGCAGATGCTTTTTATGCAAAGTCTGGAAAGCAAAATAAATTCTTCCAACGTAAAAACGAACAACAAACAAATAAGAAGTTGTATAAATGCAATTTTTGCAAAAAGGCTGGCCATAAAGCAGCAGATTGTTGGAGTAAGAATGGGGGCAAAAACAAAATTTCCAAGCAGAGTGTGTCAAACGCTGAAGATGCATTTGCAGCTGTTGCCTACAGAAATAGTTTTCCAGATTCAGACACTTGTGGCATCGCTCTTCAGGCTGGTCTCAATTCTATCGTTGACTGGTGTATAGATAGTGGGGCGACATCCCACATGTGCAATGACAAAACAAAATTCATAAATCTAACTAAAGTTGAAAATCAAAGCGTTAGACTTGCTGTTGACAAGACTACTGATGTTCTTGGAAAGGGCGAAGTTCTTTTAGACGTCAATATAGGAAAGAACATAAAAACCATACGGTTGAATAACGTCTTATACGTTCCAGAACTAAAGACAAATCTTTTGTCTATTTCCAAAGCAGTCTCGAATGGATACAAGATCCAATTTAATGAAAACAATGTGATTTTCAAAAATAATAAGAACGAGCTGAGTTTAATCGCATCCAGAAAAGGAGATCTTTACTTTCTCGAAGCCAGTACAGAATCAACATCAGCTGTAAGCGACAAACCAAATCAACTGCAAGAATGGCATCAGCGTTATGGACATCTCAACAAAAGTGATCTCAAGAAAGTTGTCTCACAAAGAATGGTTAATGGAATCCCGAATTTGGCTTCTCAGCATTTAACAATATGCGAAGTGTGCATACGAGGTAAGCAGAGTGCGGAACCATTCCCCAAAGAGTCGTTGACAAAAACAACAAATTTACTCGAGATAGTCCATTCCGACGTGTGTGGGCCAATGAGATCGAAAACAATTGGTGGTGCTTCTTTCTTCGCAACATTTATTGATGACAAGTCCAGATATGTAGACGTATATTTTCTGAAAGCAAAAAGCGATGTTAAAGACTCTTTCATAAATTACAAAAATTTAATCGAAAACCAAACCGACTTTAAAATAAAAACATTACGAACTGACAACGGCATGGAGTATTGTGGACAAGATTTCACCAAGTTAATTGTGCAAGCAGGTATCAGAAGAGAGCATACAGTAGCGTATACACCTCAGCAAAACGGCTGCGCCGAGAGGATGAATAGAACGCTGGTTGAAATGGCCAGATGTATGATGCTTCAATCGAACGTCCCTCCTAGCTTCTGGGGCGAAGCCATTGCAACTGCTGCGTACATAAGAAATCGATGTCCAACAAAGTCACTTAACAACATGACGCCGTTTGAAGTCAGGTATGGTCACAAGCCAGACATTTCGCATTTTAAGACATTTGGCTGTAAGGCATTTGCACTTAACAAGAAACCAGGTAAAGGCAAATTTGAACCCAGGTCAACTGAATGCATGTTCGTCGGTTATTCAACAACATCAAAGGCTTACCGTCTTTGGGATCTAGCTTCAAGAAAAATAATTGTGAGCAGAGACGTCAAATTCATCGAACAGTCGAAGTGTATTGAAACCGTGAAACCTCAAAAAGAATTTTTTGATTTTGAAATAACAACAAATCCGGCAGATACTAAAGACAAAAATTTCAAAAAACAAACTGACGAAATCGAGATTGACAGCAAAGTCGATGAACAAATTATTGTTAAATCCAAAAATCAACACAAAGAAGAAGCTGAGTGTGAAAATCTAAGTAATGATCCTGACGGCACTCCTCTTAAGAGGGGGCCTGGAAGACCAACAATTGAAAGAACTGGCAGAAGAGGCAGACCGCGAAAGCTATTCAGCATGCTGCAAAGAAAACTTAAAAATGAAGCTGAAGTCGCAGAAGAAGCAAATACAGTTAACATCCAGATCAACCCAACAGTAAAAGAAGCCATGGATAGTTCAAGCGCCATCGAATGGAGAGCTGCAATGGAGTTAGAGTTCAATGCCCTTCGAGACATTGGGGCTTGGAAACTCGTTGAACGTCCGAAGAACAAAAAGGTAATTGGCTGCAGGTGGGTGTTGAGAACTAAATTTAATTCTGATGGTAGTGTTGAGAGACACAAAGCGCGATTAGTTGCTAAAGGTTGTTCCCAACAGCCTGGGGTTGACTTCCAAGAAACTTTCGCACCGGTAGCTAGACAAAGCTCAATTCGTATCGTAATGGCACTCGCAGCTGAGTTCGATCTTCAACTTTTTCAACTAGATGTTGAGATGGCCTACATCAACGGTGATATCGAAGAAGAAATATTTATGGAACAAGCTGAGGGATTTGTGAAGCCAGGCGAAGAACATCTTGTTTGCTCCCTTAAGAAAGCTTTGTATGGGTTAAAGCAATCTGGCAGAAGGTGGTACATCAAGCTCGAGCAAAAACTTTTAGATCTTGGGCTGAAACCGATGAACACCGAAAAATGTATATTCCTACTTGAGACTGAAGAAACTTATATGGTCGTGGTTATCTATGTGGACGACCTCATAATTGCAACAAACAACTTAACGGCCTATGAAGAACTTAAAAATCATATGTCGTCTGATTTCAAGATGAAGGATCTTGGTAAGTTGCATTATTGTCTTGGCATTGAATTTAATCAAGATTTAGCAAAAAATACTGTGACTATGAACCAATCAAAATACATTCAAAATGTATTAATCAATTTTGGCATGAGCGAATCGAAAGCTACGACAACTCCATTGGATGGAAACGTGAAGCTTAGTAAAGAGATGGGACCAAAGACTGACCAAGAAAAGTCTGAAATGGAAAATAAACCATATTCCTCATTAATTGGCTCACTCATGTACTTAGCTGTTTCCACACGCCCAGATATCGCACATACTGTCAGTGTACTCAGCCAATACAATTCCAATCCGGGACAAGAGCACTGGAAAGCTGCTAAGCGAGTGCTTAGATACCTTAAAGGAACCCAAAATTATACTCTTGTATATCGAAAATCCGATGGACCATCACAATTAATCGGATACGTAGATTCCGATTGGGGTGGTAACATCGACGACCGCAAGTCATACACCGGATACGTTTTCAAGCTGGCCAATGCGGCTGTAACCTGGGAGTCCAGAAAACAAAAATCTGTCGCCTTATCAAGTACTGAGGCAGAATATATGGCGCTTACTGATTCAGCAAAGGAAGCCGTTTATCTTCGAGGACTTCTAACTGATCTTGGTTTTCTGCGTGAAGATTCCAAACCTACAACCATCTATTGCGACAGCCAGGGTGCTCAAAAGCTGGCGAAAAATCCGATATTCCATTCTAGAACAAAACATATAGACATTCGACACCATTTCATCAGAGAAGTTTTCCAGCGAGGTGAAATAGAAGTCGAATATATACCAACTACTGAAATGATCGCTGACGTCCTTACCAAGAGCTTATTTGGACCATCACATCGCAAATGCATCCAAGGTTTTGGTATCCAAGAAGAAGATGAGTAACCCGTGTTGAGAGGGGGTGTTGTTACTACCAATCAAAACACATTGGCAACACGCGTTCTTTGCTAAGATACAGATACATTCGTATCTTTGTATCTCTTTCTTTTCGCTATATATCTATCCTTCTTTTCTTATTTTCTCTTCTTCCAATCTAAATTTAAACTAACCGTTTTCTTACTTCTGAATAAAGTTTCTTAAACGGCAGACGCCTTAAAACAAAGTCTTTTCTTTAAATCATTTTTAATAGTTATTTCATTGGTAATAATTAATCAACAACAAAAACCACCCACGCAATTCTTTTGAGTTTCCTTTCTGCATCTTTTTGCATTATTATCTGTATAACAAAATTTATTTGAAGTCGATATCTCTTTTGGTTTTTGAGCTATGGACGACGAAAAAAACGTCGCAAAGTTAATAACGATTCTATGGGGGTGCCCGTGCCCGCCCTTCTGCAGCAATACAAAAATTTTGTTTAACAAAGTTAAGAAAAAAATATAAAGAGAAAATTTAAAAAAATTTATCGGCTCGTTTCTGAGAAAATTCGAATTTTCAGTTTTCTACTATAAAATTTATAAAAAGAAAAAACACCTAACGCGAATTTGCTTAAATCCATACTTTTAACAAGTTTGAATTCAATCAACCCAAAGGTTTTGGCTATAGAGGCGAGCGAGGAAAGATAGACAGACAGACGGAATCGCGGTACCCAATTTTTTGAATTATCTACCATCGTAATGTCATGTCTGATTAAAATCTCGAGTTAACATTTGTTTACGAATGCAATATGAACTTGCATACAATTAATTGATTGTGGCAGCTGTCAAAAGCACCATATCCGAAGAAAATTATTGGCAGATTGAAAACCGCACGTCTAAGAAAACATCCGTTACAAAATAACTATTTAACTTAGCTTTTTATTTGAACTGACGAATATATAGACTGTGTTCACTTGTAAAGGACCTAAGCTGTCATATAGGTCGTTCCGTAAAAAATGGTCGTCTTAACAGTTTAAAAATAAATTCAAACATTTGTTTAAGGAAAGGGAAAGAAACTAAGATCGCCGTTTCCTTTCTTTGTTCTGTACTACAATCGACCGCAACAAACAAATTAAATATTTAAAAAAAAAAGTTCCAAAGCCCATTACCTCACCATAAAATAACCTCAATAATATTAGTAACTTCAATTTTCAATAATTTGTTTGTGCACATTGCTTTACGACTTATTTAAAAAAAATACTTTTAAAGAAAAAGGGACTCTTAAAATATTGTTAAATTTATTGAAAAATCTGTAAATAAAAGAAATAATAAAGATTTTTTGAGTGAAAGTAAAAAAGAATTTTTCTATTCACTTTTTTTTCAGAAGCATATTCGTTCTGTGATACATTTTCTTGTCAACCCCACTCTGCGTATTTTTGAAACTGAGAAAAAAAAGAAGAACAAAAGTCGTTATTGCTGTGGCAAAATAGATGATGTCGCGACTGAACGATTTTTCATTTTATTTTTCGGTTGATTTTTCCCATCTCACACCAAGTATTTTCCTTCTTTTTTCTTGTCTGCGTTTTCGTGTTTTTTTTTTCTTAGATTTTCCGCCAAAACACTAAAGAAACAAAATTCGTCACACTTATTTATTTTGGTCGGACGAAATAAAAATACAATATACACAATATCTATTGGTTGCGGAGTAAAGTTCGGATCCTTTTAAAATTGTGTGAGTGGCTTCTGCTTCTTATATTTTCTACAAGTTTATTCAAAACCAATTTATCATTATTTTTATTCGCGTTGTTATGGACAAAAAGATAAATCGCGTTTTGTATAGAGAAGAAGAAGCGAACCATCATTGAAGTTTTGCTATATTCATGCCCTGGCGGTTTTCATAGATATGATAGACATCTTCTTTCGTTTTGTATCTTTTTTGTATAGCAATTTCCATGCCGTCGCTATATTCACCATATCGCTAAGCAAATATTCAATTTGTCTCAAGTGAAGTGGAGTAGCACGTTGTTGTTTGATGGGAAAACTCGAAGAAAAATAAAACAAATTGTGTTTGATACATTGAATGACTGACATCCTTTTTGAATAACGGTTTTCATGGGCGGATTTAGAACAGAGAGTTTTTGATATTTAAACAGTTTTAGACTTCTCTTTTCATTTAAAAGCTACACTTGATGTATTGCAATTTGGTGAATTCTAATGTAGATCGTAGTTTGCCTAAACGCTGAATTTGATTTTTCGGTTAAAATTCACATGTTAAATTTTGAAAATTTGTGTTCTTGCTCTTATCTCGAGATTAACCTTGGACATTGCGCCACAGCCACACAAAAAAAAAACAGATTTCAAGTTGATTTTTAGTCACTCCATCTTCGACTTTGTTATGAAAGTTTCCACATCTTATACTTATCTCAATATTCGCTAACTGATTATTATGGCCTTTCACTTTCAAATCCAGCTCTGTTTGTCTGCCTTTATGGTTGCAGTTAGTTATTTCGAACGGATGAAGCCCCTGTTTGGTGTCCAACTCAATCAATTGAAAGTGAGTTCATTATTCCGTCGCGTCGCAGTCGCGTGTGTCTTCTTTGAAATTGATTGATAATAAGTTGTATATGGATGTTTTTTTGTATTTTTGTAGTTGTTCTTGTATATACTGACATGGACACAAGTATTTATTTCATCCAGACCTATGAGTGGCATATCACAAATGATCATTTGATTGATCTTTGTTCTCTGATGAATTTATACAAATTGTAGGCGTTGAACTCTCTGAATATCTCTATTTTAATTCTTTTTTTTTTTCTTCTTTATCTTTTTGAACAACAATAATTATTTTTGTGTTTGCTTCCTATTTAAGTAGAATCAAATAACCAAGGGTCAACAATCATTTTATCTTAATTCTTGAAATTTAATCTTATTTTCAACATTTTGAACAGTTAGTAGATATAGTATTTCTAAGTAGGAATTTAAAAATTCTTCGTTTATAATAATAATTGAAATCGAGGATAATCTTAATTGAAATAAGTTAACAAAACCAATAAAAGAGGGATTTTACGAATATCATCAAATATGTACATATGTATATCAATTAAATACATGCAGGTTAATGTTTGCTTGAACATTTATTGTGGTGAGTAATTTAGATCTTTTATCAGGATTCTTATTTAAGACAGTTATCAACATATCGAAATTTGTTCAAACATCTTTACTAATATTCCACGTTTAATAGTTATAATTAAAATAAATTCCTTAAACTAATTGAGCTAGAAAAAAATGAATATATATTTTATAAACTTTGGATATTTTTATTGACGAAGTAAGAAAATGACATTGATGATTAAGTTTATCTTTTCCAAAAAAGTGGGTCTGAAGCTGAAAACTATTTTGTACTTATTTTATTTGTTCAGCTCATTTTTGATTTTTCTCTAACTTCTGAAAAAATGTAGGTATAAACTTTTAGACTAAATTTGATGATACAGTACTTTAATAATTAAAAAAAATGAAATGCTGGCATAACCACTACGTAAGCTTTTCCATCTGTCATATTCTAATGGTCTCTTTCCGAGTGGATGGAGAACTGCATTTGTCCAGCAGGTCCCTAAAAAATGCGAATCCTCCTCCCCCTCTAACTATCGTCCAATTGCACTTTCGTCCCTTCTTTCCAATGTCATGGAAACGCTGATTTATTTTCAGCTTAAGAAATATCTTTAAGAACGAAAGCGTTTTTATGACCGGAAGTATGGCTTTCGTTGCAATAGATCCACTTGTGATCTCATGGTTTGTCTCACTGAATAGTTGAACAAATCTTTAAATCGTTTTGGAGAAAGTAAGATTATTGCAAAAGCATTTGATAGAGTTTGGCATCAAACTCTCTTATCGAAAATGTGTGCTTTTGGTATTGATGAATCTCTTCTTTGTTTAGTTGTAAATTACCTTTTGGACCCTTTAATTCAAGTAGTATTGGACGTGTTAAAATCTGATATCCACAAAATAAATGCTGGTATGCCCCAGGGCTCCGTTTTTTTCCGAAGCTTTTCCTTATTTTTGTAAATGATCTTTTGTCTGAAACTTCTAACGCACTAAATTGTTTCGCTGATGATAGTACCATCAGCTTTTCATATTTGTTTTTAGATTCTCATCCTTGTTCTTCGGATGTGGACTACCAACGGCAGCCTATTAGATCATTAAATTCTGATCTTGACAGCGTTGTCTAATGAAGAATCAAAAACTGTGTGGAATTTAATGCTTCGAAAACTCAATGCTGTCTACTGTCCCAAAGCGTAACCCTCCCCCAATGCCACTTTCCATGAGTGGTATTTCCATCGAGGAGACTGAAAAACTATCAATCCTAGGTATGTGCATTACAAACCACTCGTTGTAGAGTAATCACATATTTGACATCGCCAAAAATGCTGCTAAGTGTTTAGGTTTTCTCCGAAGATGATAGAAGTTTTTTACCCCTTCTGATCTGGCTATAATTTACAAGTCTTTCATTCGTCCAAAACTCGAGTATAACTCTCATATTTGGGCAGGTGCCCCAATAACGTACTTGAGTCTTCGGAATAGAATTAAAAAAAGAGGCTGGGATGCGACCCACACTGATAACTTCCCATCCCGTGTGTCGATTTGTCTTGCTTAAAAGTTTGTCTATATGTATCAATTTTTACCAAATTTGCGTACTATTTTGTAGATTTTATTTTTTTGTGAAAAATCGGACTGTTGGATTTTTATTAAAAAATTACTGAATATCGAAAACAATATTTTCTGTGAAATAAAATAAGTTTGAAACCAATATTTGTAATTTTTGAAAAGCTATTTGAGTCGAAGTAGTACCCATGGCATGATGGTTAGTGCGTTGGACTGTCATGCGAGAGGTCTTGGGTTCGATCCCTGCCTATGCCACCTAAAGTTTTTTTCACGGGTACTGCCTCTTGCGAGGAATTGACAAATTCTCCAAGAGTAATTCTTGTCATGAAAAGTGCTTTCTCAAATTTGCCGTTCGGATTCGGCTTAAAACTGTAGGTCCCTTCCATCCCTGACAACAGTACTCGCACACAGGAATGGTTGAGAGTTGTCAGTCACTAGGCCCTAGTTCTCAAAACGGACTGTTGCGCCAACCAAAAAAAAAAAAAAATTTGAGTCAAAGTAAATTTTTACCAACTTTTAGTATTGTTTTTTTTAGGTTTTTATTTTTTGTAAAAAAAACTGTCGAGGTATTCGATTTTTCTCAAAATTTTATCGAATGTTGAAAACAATATTTCTTATAAGTTTAAATTAGTTAGAACCCATTATCTCAAATTTTTGAAAAGATATTTGAGTCGAAAATCAATTTTTACGAACTTTTCTTAAATTTTTTAGGTTTTTAATTTTTTGTTCAAAAGCTGTCAATTCGATTTTCCTCAAAATTTTATTAGATGTCACAAACATTATTCTTCGTTCCACAAAATTGTTCTGGAAATGAAATCATATTTTAGTCGTAAAATTTTCGAGGTGACAAATTTTGTTTTCAGTTTTTTTGATTTATAAAAAGACCGTTAATTGGATTTTTTCCAAAAAAATATTTATTTGGTATCACGATACATTGAGGTTGAGGCCCAGGTCCGCCCCAGACTGTAGCGCCACCTTAAGTAAGTAAGTAATCACGATACATTATGTAATATAAAATTTAATTCAAGTCTCTAACGTCATTGGTTCATGAGATATTTATTTTTAACCAAAATGTTCACCTTTGTTTAAAACTGCTATGGTAAAAAAACCACCCGCGCAATTTTCTTAGGAGTCCTTTTTGCATCTTTCTGCCTTATTATCTGTATAACAAAACTTATTTGAAGTCGATATCTCTTCTGGTTCTTGAGCTATGGACGATGAAAAAAACGTCGCGAACGTACGTACACACGCACGCACATATATCTTTCTAAAAATCTTTTATTTCGACTCTACCTTGACGACCTTGAAACGTCGATAAATGTAAAAATTTTCAATTCGTCAAATCGGACCGATTACAATAACTTCCTATGGGAAGTTAAAAAGAGCTCAAAAAATGATATGAGCTCGTTCTCTTGAACACCGCCGCAAGGTCTCATGTCTGTCATTGTATCATCGTTATTTTTATAAACAATGCTCTAATGAAATAGCCAGTTACATTCCTCCCCTTAAGCAATTCAACCGTAATACCCGTACTGCTAGGAATGACCATCAGTTTACCCTTGAACCCAATTTCAGACGTACTGTTAAGTACTAAGATTCTTTCTTTAGCCGCACTAAGCGAATGTGGAATGCTTTTCCAGGCTCAATATTTCCCACTCATTACAATGTGCAGACATTCAAAACCAATGAGCATTGGTTTCTCATTTCTAATCCAATCCTCCTTTCCTAATTGCTCGCTGTGTTTAATCATTATAAGGGTATCCATAACACGTTTAGTGTGCGCAGAATATAAAAAAAAATTGTCAATTTCTCGCAAGTGGCAGTAAATGGTGCAGGCAGGGATTGAACCCAAGACCTCTTGCCATCACGCAAGGGGTAATATTAGAAATTAAATTACGACGTTAAAATTATGCAATCGGTTGCAAATAAATTATTGTATTTTCATTAAGTAAAAATCAACTAACTATTTTTAATTATTAAAAAAGCAAGTTATATATGAGATATTAATAAGGTTATATCTTTTTTTTGAGAGTCCTATCAGTACAATTATGTGTGAAATCTTACATCATTCAAATGGGCGCCACTTATCGCCGAGTATCGCGCATTCGTAAGGCCCAGTTTTCAATGATTTTATTGCATAAATCACCCCAAATCTCGCAATATTACTTATTCACCCACCCATCCACCGAAACATCTGTCATTGTTAAAGATGATTTTTCGACCAAAATTGGGATCAACCTCCAACTGCTTCAAAATCCAAAAGTTTTATTATTTGCTCGACTCTGTAACTTGCCATGATATTTTGTCTTTATTGACTGATAAAAAGGCATATATTTTGACAGAAAGTAAAAGAACCAATATGGCCGCCACAATCTGTCGAAATGAACATCGTTCCTATTGGAAAATCCTATACCTACATAAATTAAAAAATTACTGATAGAAAGTTTTTTTTGCCTCGAATAATTTCATATTACGATGATTTTGGCATTTGGTAAAATTTTGTATCCAAATACAATTTATTGAAAGTTTTTTTTTTAAATAAATAAAAGTGTGCAAACAATTTTCGAGGCCAGTTAAATTCCGAATACCACAAAAAAAACTTCAATGACTGATCGACAATTGTTATCATTCCAAGTTCTAATAAAATCTTAGTTGTTAAAATATTAGTTTGGTTTCTTAAAAAACATAAAGTTTTTTAAAGTTTTTAAGGGAACATATTCCAATTGGATACTTTTTTGTATCTTGTGTAAGTGTTCACAGTTTAGGGATTTGATTTATTGTATATTCGTATTGGTTTTCTAAATAATATATCTGTTCTAATTATTTAAAATCCCATTATTTTTCAATTCTTATATTGAATTCTTTAAACTGAGTATACAAACCGATAACATATAACATACCACTGCATCATTGTTAACCATGTTGTTTCTGCCAAACAATGAAAATCGCATTAAATTCCAATTCTTTTGTCCTAAAGTGGATTCTAAAAGCGATCTATTATCCCAAACCGATATCACAAAAACAGGTACTACACAACAACTATGCTCATGCTAGAAAGCAATAAATTCTCTTATACTCAGCTGCATCTAAAAGGACTTTAGTTTCACCTAAACTAAGATAAGTTCGCTCGTTGTCGTGCTTACCTTCTATAAACCATTCACTATAAAGATATGTATATAGGTACCTATTTAGGTAAGGTACCTCCCAATCTAACATGCGGTTTTGAAAATTGGTGAAAATTGTGAGCAATTTTTCTAGTCCCATTGTCATCATCCCTCGGTCGGTCGGTCGTAGTTCTTCTTATTGTTGCCGAGATAAAAGGACAAAATCCTTTTTTAATATTATTCTTTTCGCATTCCTTTGTCGTTTTTCATTTGGCATTTTCTATTAATGACCATTGCATTCACTTTTGGTCGGCATTGATATTTATGAATGTTCCTTTTTCAACATCTGCTTGCTCCGCAGCATAGAGAGAGTTTTCGCATACTCAAGATTCAGCTATGCAGCTCGCACTTCGTATCGTAGTCGTCGTCGTTGTCGTCGCACCCGCCAGGATGTCTAGTGGGATACTTGAAAATATACGAATAGATATCATGCAGTGGTGGTCCTGCTTGAAGTAGGTACTCATGTGCATCTTTAGAAAAATATCCTTTGTTAACTTTATTTTGTTTTGTTTCATTTTTTATTCGTCCTGCTTGATATACACGACACATGCTTGTTTCGAGTTTTTTGCTTGATTTCGCATTTCTATTATTATTATTTTTTTGGTTGTGTGTGTTAAAGGACTCCATGATTGTAAATGGCAAATGAAATTGCATTACGGCATTTTTTTGGTAAGACTAAGGTACCAAAGGACTGTGGTACATACTTCAATAAAGTCCTCTTTTTTTGTGTTCAGGAAAAGGAACACTAGATCTTTGAATCATTGCACAAAGGATCCTCTTTTGGTCTTTAATACTGGAAATATTAAAAGATTTTTGGATTTTCATTTGATGACATTTTGATGAAGATTCGAACGAGAAAAGGAAGATAATAGATGACTTTTCGCAATACAAAAGGATTTATAAAGGAAGAATGAACAACAAAACTAATGAAGTATTCTTGTATAGTCAAACCTCAAGACCACAAGAAATATTGGATTTGAAGATAAACACATCATTCAGGTTTGAGGATATGATAATAATTTGAATTTAATTAAAAAAATGTATAAAATTCATTATTAAGATAGGTATTTTCTATTTTGTGAAATAATAAAATACAATAATTGTAATTCTTGATTTTGTTGGTTTTATTATTCCCAAGGAGAACCTAAGACAACATTGTGTGAAACAGGATTCAACTATATAGCACCTGGCTTATAGAGAAATCGGAAGGAAGTCAGGTACCTAGGTTAAGTTCCTACAGTAGATTCAGTTAAAAAATTGCATTTAAATATACAATAAAGAGGAAAGTAAATAAAGGCGGGATTATACTTAAATTTCAAATCAAGTTATGTTGGAGGAGGAAAAAGTAATAATTTTTTATTTATATTTATTCTTCCTTGAAATGTGGGGTCCTTAAAATAATACACATCATATTTTATTTGTCGATGGTCGTGGCTGGAGGCAGGTATATGTGAATATAATTTATGGCCTTACATTAAATCGAAAAGCAACACCGATGCAATTAAAAAAAAAATAAGAATCTAGGTACGCAGGTGAATAAGATAAAACATAGGATTGATGTCAGCAATTTCATTGAAAGAAGGAGAAATTATAGACATTTAATGATATCAAATAGTAATAAATAATAATTACCCCAAAGGCAAGCAGATGTATTTATATTGCTTTGGCTGGAAACCTGCATACCTACAAATTAAATTAATTCTTTCGGAACATAAAAAGAGGTACCGATGATTAAGTACTTCCTATTAAAGATTAGAAAGTAATACTAAATGCTATGAAAAATACTTTATTATTCACGACAATATAATAAATTAACCATTTGTTTTTAAATATTGGTTCAAAACTAATTTTTGTGACCTCTATCTTCTTAAGTCCAGGAAGATTAGATATAATTTAGAAAAATTTGTGACTAGGATGAACTTTGGTGGAGAGTTCCGTTTAAACTTGCTTAAGAGTAATTTTAATAAAGAGTGGAACCAAAATGTAATTATGAAAAAATGAGACACATTATACATATTTTGACACAAAGTTTCAAATTTTCATCACTTTTTTTGTACAGTTAGAAGACTTGAAGAAGTACATTTGATTAAAAAAATTTATAAAATTCAAATTTTTTGCAAATATACCTAACTCGTTTTTGAACGAAAGAAATGTTAAAAAGTTGTCAGTTCAATTATTCTAAAAAAAATTTAAATTACCAACAATATTTTGAATATGACGAAATAGTTTGATTTCAAAATTTATTTTTGTTAAGGAGATTTTTAATCGAAAACCAATTTTTGGCATTTTTGTGTTATTTATTTCTTATATAGGGTTTTTCAATAAGGGCGGGTAGATGTTGTGTGCAGATGTGTCGTGGCGTTTGCTGTGTGGCACGTAGCGCCGTCCTGCTGGAACCACTTGTCGTCTAGGTCAATATCGTTCAATTTGGGGCATAAGAAATTAGTTATTATCGTTATGCAGCGCTCGCTGTTGACGGTGACCGCCTCACTAACGTCGTTTTCAAAAAAATACGGACCAATTACGTCGCCGCCGGCCCAAAATCCACACCAAACGGTAACTTTTTGAGGATGCATTATCAACTGGTGAACCTCGTGTGGGTTGCTTTCATCCCATATACGGCAATTTTGCTTGTTAACACAGCCATTCATCCAAAAATGCGCCTTGTCACTAAAGATGATTTTTCGGCCAAAATTGGGGTCCTCTTCCAAACGATTCGAATGCCACTCAGCAAACAAACGGCTCGGCGTTGTCTATGGTCATGAACTTTGAGCTCCTGGGTTAGTTGGATCTTGTACGGATGTAGGCCCAAGTTCCAAGTTGAAGTCTGCGAAAGGCCGAGTTCTTGTACACGTCGAGGAATCGACTGCCTTGGGTTCTGTTGTAAACTTTCACTGACCGCGGCGATGTTCTTGGCCGATCTTGCGTTCCTCGAACGTACGAGTGTTAGCTGATTGTTTACTGAACCAATCGTCTCGAATTCGGCTACCAAACGTTGATGAGTCGACTATGAAAGGCCATACGACGTCTACCGTAAAATGGGCGCAATGCACACAACGTTTGCGTTAACGAAAACTCATTTTTGATAATAAAGTTTTATCATTTGAAAGTGTTGTTCAATCGTGTAATTTGTCATGATAATTTGGCATAAGCAACTGAATAATAAACAAAAGATT
Organism: Eupeodes luniger; assembly: GCA_951509635.1. NCBI lineage: Eukaryota > Metazoa > Arthropoda > Insecta > Diptera > Syrphidae > Eupeodes > Eupeodes luniger. The sequence goes on from OX608074.1 coordinate 23,584,709, forward strand.
TGACAGATGTCACCAAAACAAAATGGCCGCAACGGTGCACCAAAATCTACCCTCGCCAATTTAAAAACTCTACATATATAAACAAATACAAACTGGATGAATAAAATTAATTTGAAGTCAATACCCATGTTTTGTTGGAAAATCTATCAATAGTATAGTAGGATTTTACACGAATAACAAAAACAATATCCGTAGTATGAATATTACCGATAAAAGTTAAAGTAGAATCTTACTACGGATGGGTTTTTGACATTTATTCGAGTCTCGAATGGATCTTATGTGATTTCGTTCTCAAATGTTGGTACGATTGATACTGCATTTGTATATCGATGGCTGTGTTCGTTGAGTAGTTGTGCATTTGGAATCATGTGTTTTTCATTGGGGAAAAAAAAATCAATCTATTACTGTTGACATTATTTAGTTTTGTTAGTGAAAATGGACTAACTGGGCTTATTTTGTAAGAGAAAACAATAGAAAAGATAATTAAGTTTTGCTATGTTTAAACTAAAGGTTTATCTCAGTTTAGATTAAATAAATCTTTTTGGCGTTTCCACCGCACAAGAAGATTTAAAAATGATTAAGTTTGACAGCACTTTCTAAAATACAAAAAATGGTGTTTCGATGTTTCTTATGAAGTGCAAGAGAGATAGTTTGATTCGTGTTAAACAATGAAAAACTGAATAGTTCAGGACCATATAAGGATATGCTACCTACTCCATGTGCAATTTTTTTTTTAATTAATTTAATTAAAACAAAGCTATATTTTTTGTACACAAAAATGCAAATAAACAGACCATTACGCATTGTCTGTAAAACCAACTCCTCCACACAGGTTTTTCTTCACAAATTTTGACTGATATGAAGAATTTAGGCGAGCTTCAAGCTCGCTTCAACACCACATATTAATGTAGTAGTCTACAAAAAAAACCCCTTCTTGAAGTTTTTATTTTATGTCAAATTGTTTCGTTAAAACTTTGAAATCGACTATCACATTACGCAGACGTATTTTCTTGATTTTGATAGTCAACTATCAAAAATCAGCTTACACGATTTCACCTCTGGTCTATTTTTTTTTTGCAATTTTTTGATAAATTATTCTGGCAAATGTTCAATTGTATCAACTTTCAAATATAAAAACTGGACTACTGCGGATCGTTTTTTTGTTAATTTCTCACTGTACTATATATGGGATAGCAAAAAAACACGGCTAATATCTTTATTATTCACGAGATATCGAGAACCGAACGTAAATTTTTCCCAATTTTGCGTACTATTTATGTAGATTTAAATTTTTTTATGAAAAAATTGAAAGTTGGATTTTATAAAAAAATGTACTGAATGTCGAAAACAATATTTTCTGTGAGATAAAAGTTAGTTTGAGGCCAATATCTCAAATTTTTGAAAAGATATTTGAGACGAAAATTACTTAAGCCTCAATTTTTACCAACTTTAAGTATTGTTTTTTTAGGTTTTTATTCTTTGTAAAAAAGCTGTTAATTCGATTTTTCTTAAAATTTTACCGAATGTTGAAAGCAATATTTCTTATAAGATAAAATTAGTTTGAAGCCATAATCTCAAATTTTTGAAAAGATATTCGAGTTGAAAGCAATTTTTACAAACTTCAAGTAAAGTTTTTGCTAAGTGTTTAGTTTTTGTAAAAAAAAATTTTGTTTCTCAAAATTTTAGCAGATGTTAAGAAGGCATTAAATTAAAAGGAGCTGTTGATTTCACTATTAATTTTTTTAACTGATGCATCAGTATAAGGAATTGGAGTTTCTTTTATTATTTTAAAGTCAGTTGTTCATTAAAAAGAACTAACACAATCGTTCAAAACAAATAAGTAAAATAATCTACTTTCACTACAAAACAAAACACACTTATGTACAATGTACAATGTACATATATGCGTAATTATACATCCTCAAAATCAAGAACTTCAGTTTGCTCAGGTGTAAATTATTATATCAAACATCCACGAACTTAAAGTAAGTATGTACATATATCATTTGATAAGACATTATGAAAAAGAGAAAAACTGATGATAAAATGAAAACAAACACTTTCAACGAATTTATTTGTCCTCCGTATAAGGGTAGGAAACACGATGCCAAGATCATCTGGCGTAATGCAAATATTTACTTCCCCTTACTATATAGCCGCACATGAGAACAAATAACAACAACAATAACTATAAAAGTGCATTCAAAGTAAATATTTTCATAACCACATCAGTCACAATCATACCGCAGCATAAGGTACTTTTGCCCACGAATGTATTTTTAAGAAAAAACACACACGTCAGAAAAATCCACACAAAAAAAACTGCATCCTCTTCAGAGCCAAAGTAAATCCATTAAGCGCCAGTAGTTGTTAAGTTGGCTTAACTGTAATATACCGCCTTCAATTTCATCAACACATTCACTCCATATGGGCTTGTCCTGTCTCCTGTTACTGCATACAGTAAACCATCCCTGAGAATCCATTTATCTGTCATTTCTACCAAACAAACAAAACATCGGAGATCGTTGAATGACAGCTCACTGCTCACTGGAAATGACACCTCCAATATTCTGGAATTGATTTTCTATTTTTGCTTTAACCAACAACATCCTGGAGATGGAGATGGAGACGAAGACAACATCAACTATAAATGGCAACTCATGACACACACCGTTAATGTTACCCCCATCATGCCCATCTGGAACAGAATAGCGCACATTTACACAACCATCCTTTCTTTTTCTTGAATTGTCAGAGAGACAGAGAGATTGACAGTATTTTGCTGATGCCTCTAGATTGGGAAGGTTTTATGTGGCAGTGGCATCGAAGGATAAATTGCGACTTCATATCCTGCAACAAAGCTCTTTCACTCCTTCTCCACATTTCTGGCCATGATAGTTTGTCTGTCACGTGTATGACAATGTAGTGCGTTAAAAAATGTCCTTTGAGACACTTACCACTCCCTTACAATGGCATCAGGAAGGGATGAGGATGAGAATTGTAGATGTAGTGAGTGTACAACCAGCCAGAACACTCTTAACACCATTTCAACTTGCCCTCCGGGTGTTAAAAACTGATGTGAGCTTGAATTTTTTAAAAGGCCATTAACATGAGAGTTTGTTCGAGAAAGTATCTTTTTTTATAACTGAGGCAATGTCACTGCTCCTTCTACTCTTCTTCTTCTACTGCTGCTGCTAGTGCTGCTGATGCTGTTGTTAGGTTGCTGGATGAAGGCTGAGTTCTGTCCCTGACAATTGAGTGAGACATACTCGTTTGACTGGGAACTTGGGATCCTTTTTCCACATCAGGACTTCCTTCAGCTCTTCTCCAGTTCAGTATACTCGTAATATGTTCAGTAGAGTGATGTGATGTTCCTTCTGGATGAAATCTATGTTATATGGAACTGTCATACAAATGGGACGCAACCAGAAGTTGAACATATCTCTGCTAAACGTATCGGTATCATTCAAAAAGGACTCTACGACAACGACAACGACGAGAAGAGAAGATTGAATTGTAATGTTGGTTGTCACGTGAGTTGATGAGTGTGACTGGGCGTATATGTGTACTTTGGATGAAATTTCGAACAATCACCAACGTAACGCCGCCGACACGACCGACGTCGACGACTGACAACGACGACGTAGATGAGAAAACGCAGGAAATTAAAATGTAATAAATTCTCCAAAATGATTTGATGGGTGGTACACAGTACAGATGAGTAAGATTGACAGATATAAGGGAAGAAGTTTTGGATGGAGTAATAGAACAAAGTTTTATCATTTAAGCAATAATGATCGATCAATAGGCAGCAGATGAATATTTCTGATTGTCATGGCATTTTTTGAATATGTTAAAAAAGAAACAACACAATAGCATATAGAATACTCTAATTGAAACACATCAATCAAAAACTAAAAGACTTAGGGCTTTAAAAGCTTTGAAAGTAGATTTTGCATAACATTTGTATGCATAATGTATAAATTGTGATAATGAGAATTAAATATTCAAAAGATGATACTAAGGTATGGTTTCATAGAGCTTGCTTGGCAAACAAAGTTAAAATGCTCTTATAATGTTTTCTATGCTGATTTGAGGGTCAGTTTTATGGCCACTTGAAGAGTTTAAAAAAAAAATTAATTTTTAAAAATTCAAATGTATTGAGACTAATTAAGATTGACTTAAAATAACTTCATCCCATCTCGGTTTCATCAAAATCAAAGAATGTAATTTTTCTTCTTCGACATATTAACTTAACTTCATCTTGGTGTCGGACTTGTTTTTTTGGTTATGAAAAATCTATACCGTTATCATTTTTTAGTCGCAAAATTCTGAATTTTCAGGAGTTTGTTTATTCATCAAGATTTCAACCATTTTTCATCGGAATTAAACAAATTATGGCTTCAAAGACGCACAAAATTTAAAATTCATATAATGTTAACTCTTTTTGAATCTTTCAGAGATTTTTTAATTTACTGAGAATAACGTATAAACAATCATTAAAGAGATTTGATAATTTATTGCTTGACATTTATAATTTAAAGATTATAATCATTTAACTTTTTGAGATTAGAAATAAAAAAGAGTCTGGGATACTACCCACAATGATGACTTCCCATCCTGTCTGTCCATTTGTCTTGCTTAAAAGTTTGTAGGTTTTCGTGTTTTGTTAAAAAAGTTGTCAGTTGAACTATTCTTAAAAATTTAAAAACTACCAATAATATTTTGCATATGATGAAAGAGTATGATTTGAAAATTATATTTTTGTTAACGAGATTTTTAGTCGAAAACCAATTTTTACCAATTTTAGTAGCATTTCTCTAAAGTTGATTTTTATAAAAAATTTGCTGAATCTCGAAAACAATCTATGTACATATCTGTGAGATAAAATTAGTTTGAAGCCAATATTTTTAATTTTTGAAAAGATATTTGGGTCGAAAATCAATTTTTTACCAACTTTTATTAATTTTTTTTGGGTTTTTATTTTTTGTAAAAAAAACTATCAATTACATTTTTTTTTCAAAATTTTACTGAATGTTGACAACAATATTTTCAAAAAATAAATTAGTTTAAAGCCAATACCTCAAAGTTTTGAAAAGATATGTGAGTATTTGTACTTTATTTATTTAAAAAATCGCTTACAAGGTAGGACATGAGTCTTATAAAGTGTTGCAAGCCTTTACATTAATTTCAGAATTTGAATAAAAATTACATACTTTAGACTTCTATTTACATATTTATATAAAGAAAAGGAAATTTGACAGAGTTAATTCGGAGATCGTTCTTTTTTTACCACTGTGAAATGCGGAGCAGATCCTAGTTCATTAAAGCTACGGCATCATTTTTAGTACCCGTAGCGTGATGGTTAGTGCGTTGGACTGTCATGCAAGGGGTCTTGGGTGCCACCTAACTTTTTTCACGGGTACTGCCTCTTGCGAGGAATTGACAAATCCTCCAAGAGTAATTCTTGTCATGAAAAGTGCTTTCTCAAATTAGCCGTTCGGATTCGGCATATAAACTGTAGGTCCCTTCCATCTCTGACAACATTACTCGCACACAGGGATGGTTGAGAGTTGTAAGTCACTAGGCCCTGGTTCTTCATGGACTGTTGCGCCACCTTATTTATTTATTATCATTTTCATCATCAGCATAAAGATGAACAATGTTTAGCAACTTGTGGTAACTCATTTATGTAAAGCGAGAAGAGAATTGGTCCAACGACAGATCCTTGTGGCACTCCACTCAAAAAATTGAGAAATGTGGACGAGTATCCATTGGCCACCACGCATTGTTGCCTTCCGATGAGATATGAAAGAACAAGCTTAAAGGACTCTAAAGAAAACCCAAAGTTAATTCGCAGCTTTCAACAAAGAATTGAGTGGTTAACAGTATCAAAAGCCTTTGAATAATCTAACAGTGTTAGCAATGTAACGTGCTGTCCATTGCCATTCTTATTTCATCAGTTACAAAAAATGAGGCGAATTTGCAGCTGCGCTTAGGTCAAAAACCAGACTGTAAGGTACTTAACAGGTTGTTGATTGTAAGATATTTTTGGATCTGCCCCAGAATAGTTTTTTCAAACACCTTCGAAAGAAACGGAAGAATGGCAATCGGCCGAAATTCTGTAGCAGTACTTGTTTACTTTTTGGGTATGGGAATAATCTTAGCCTTCTTCCATTCTAAAGGAAACTCGGAGGTAGTCAATATGCTGTTAAGTATGTAGGTTATATAGTGCAGTATATATGGAAGCAGTTGTCTCAAGAACTTAGGGTCCTTGGTCCAGGCCAGTAGCATTAGATTTAATCGATATTATTGCCTCTACAATGTCTTCCTCTTGTATTCTTATAAAACTCAGAGAGCTGTTGATAGCAGTTTATTCCTCCTCAGTAAGGGAATGAACGGGTGAAGCAACGTTTAAGGGCATGGACGTAAACTTTTTGTTGAGTGCATCACAATCGACGTCACCAATAGGCGTTTTAGATTGTTTGACAATACCGATTTCACGCAGGTTTTTAAATAATTTTTTGCCAGAGGTTAAAGAACCAAGTTTATTTTCATAATAAAGTTTTTTTGCAATTTGTAGAAGTGCTCCAGTTTGTAACGTCTCCATTGACTGTAGGCGGCATCTCGTCGTGACATTAGAGCAGAAATGTCACTATTCAGCCAAGGTGGAGCCGTAGGCCTAACGAGAAGGGTTTTAATAGGAACATGCCTCTTAAAAAGCTGAATGACGTTTTGCCGTAAAAACCTGACTTGATCATTTACATTTTGCATATGGTACAGTGAGTTCCATTCTACGCAGTCAAAATCACGCACTAAGTCAGATGTGTTTAAGTTTTTGAAGTCTCGGTATAGAAAAAATTGTTGATCAACATGAAAAACTAAATCCAAACATACAAAAAGTAAATCGTGTTTGGAAAAACCAGGTGCTAAAAGCTGGCTGAAAAGCATAACCTTTACCAACATCGCTGGCAAGATACAGATCTAGTAGCGAACTAGACTCTTTGGTAAAAAGGGGGAGCAGTGGAGCAGTTAACGGGACTCAGATTCAGCGCCTTAAATACATTAAGGAAATTTTCAGCTAAACGCTTATCCAACAGATTACAGTTGAAATCACCACACAGTATATTATAAGAAAAGCAAGAACAAATTGTCTCTAACGTCGTAACCAATGGTATTATGCTAATATGGTTGTATGGTCTGTAAACTGATCCAACTAAAACATTTTTAGTGTTACAAACGATACTGACAAAGACATATTCAAAAGGACAGTCGTCATCAGATTTGCATATTAATTTACAACTTATCCCGTCACGCACAAACAAAGCGGCACCTCCCCCACAACTGAACTTTCTATCGGCTCGGAAAATTTTGAAACCCTTCAAACTATAAAAATCATCACAAATGCCTGGTTGAAAACAGGTTTCAGACACAGATTTTTCTCAAAATTTTACCAGATGTCAAAAACCTTATATTTATTTGCACAAAATTATTTTGGAGATAAAATCATTTATCGTTCGTAAAGTTTTCGAGGTGACAAATATATCTTTTTCAGTTTTTTTTTTTAGTTATAAAAAAAACCGTTAATTGGATTTATTCCAAAATAATATTTGTTTGGCATCACGTTACAATATATAATATAAAACTTAATTCAAGTCTCTAAAGTTATTGGTTCGTGAGATATTTAGGGTTAAACAAAATTTTCACCTTTTTTTAAATTGGTATGGCAAAAAAAACCACCCACGCAATTTTTTTGAGAGTCTTTTCTACATCTTTCTGCATTATTATCTCTATAACAAAATTTATTTGTAGTCGATATCTCTACTGGTTCTTGAGATATAGACGACGAAAAAAACTTCGCGAACGTACGTACACACGCACGCACAGACATCTCTCTAAAAATCTTTTATTTCGACTCTAGGGACCTTGAAACGTCGAGCAATGTCAAAATTTTCAATTCGACAAATCGGACCGATTGCTTTGACAAACCATCAATTTTGGCCATTTTAACCTGTTTTTAAGCATCGTTGTAACTTTTAATCGATATACATAGCAAATCCTTGTAAGACCAACAACTGAAAAAATGATAATTTAACCGTTCGTTGGATCTGCCATATTCGTCAATTGCACCGATATAATTAATTTTGTTATGCCAATACTAGACAACTTTCGGATTCAAAAGGACGAACACGATTTGTTTCGAAGGTTTAAATTGCCCACCCTGTATCTTCATTTCATTAAGCAAAATATTTAATACTTTCAACCCAAGCATATTTTACTTCGTTTTAATTTTCTCATAAATAAATGGAGATATTTCAATAACATTTACAAAACAAATGTGACGTAAACACTGTAATTTTCTGTCTGTGCTCTGTGTGCTGTTTCAATGAATCAGCATTATCTTTTCTTTTAATTATGTACAAAGTGCCTGTGGAGTCATTTTTCCAATCCTCTTGACTCCCTAAGAACTATACACTCTGTCATTAAACTTTCACTCACCATACCAACTAATTACCATATAATTTCTATATCTCTATAGTTCTTCGCTCATTGAACTCGTTTGGTATCAGTCAGCGCTTGCTTAAGTTTTATTTTATAACCAAACGTCGCCAGACTTAACGCATAAGCATTACTTTAATGTTATGATTATGTACGGATGAATGGAAGAAGGGACAACCAACCCTCCATTAAGTGTATACCTACCTCTAGACCAGTCCACCACCAATCATGCAACTCAATTACATTTCCGTCAGCTAGCATTAATAGATCCGTCATAAGGCACCATAATGGGCCATTTCATAAAATGAAGGAAGAATATAAAAAAAAGAACGAAAGACATTTCCGATAAACAAAATTTCCAAAACAAACCACATCAATATAAATTTACTATACCGAAACGAACCCAACCCAAGTTGAAAAATAAGACCAACGCCGACGACGCACGACGCGATGATGGAATGGCAATGGACTTCAAATGGTTGGGGACCCCACTCTTCCGTCAAAGTGACGTGCATACCAAATCGCCGAATAAACAAAGTCACCCACTAAAAGGCTTTGTAATGAGACTGACACCGCGTTTCCCCATAAATGCACTTTACCGCGCACATAACACATGACACATACACATGTGTGCTGGATTGAGGGCCTTTTCGTCACACCGCCACTCCACGCCGCCGCGCCGGCCGCACTGTCAGAATAGCTATGAAGCAATAAAACAGAGAACCGTAAAAAACTTCTGGGATTTCAGTGTTTTTGAAATCGAAATAGGACCTTACCGAACTCTTTACTGTGCTGACATTGCATGAAAATAGTTTTACAATGAGGATTGTTATAGGTATAGTTTTTTAACGACGACGTGACCGTGAAATCGTAAATTCCGGTTCTTCCAACTAGTTACGCAGGAATATGGGTCCCATTGTATAGTGAATCAGTATGGAGCCCAGGACCAACGGACAGGATAATTTGCCTAGAAATAACCATTTAGTCGAAGTATGTTGGAATCGCAATGCATGCGATTAATTTCTAAACCATTTCCCCGCCGCAGTGAGCCACAAAAAGTTTTGGTAGGGATAGATAGAGAGAGGGAGGGGACAAAGTGAAGTAAATATTCATGAGCTGCTCGCATTTTTTCCGAGGAATTTTAAGGATTTCGCTCTGACGCTCGTCCTCTTGCTATTTGTAAAATGCGAATTCGACCAGACATTGTGTCCTCAACCGCATGCTGCGTGTGACAGTTTTTCCTTTGAACAGAACAAAAGAGGTCGGTCTGGTCAACATACGACTGCCTGCTGGATGCATTGCATTGCAGTCCCTCTTTATTTGATTCCACGAACCAACATTCACATTAAATAGCACTTGATGAAATCGTGTCAACATTTTAGAGAGGCTCTCCTGCTGGCAAATTAAATGCGCACAAGGATAAATCTGTAAAACCCTACGGCTACGGGGGGTAAAGTACAGCAGTGAATGTGAAGGTATGGCCAAACGGACACATCATATGCATTTCATGTGTGTGATTCCCAGAGACCGAGTGCCAACACCAAATATCTAAATTGTTGTCCGCATATGGGGTGTCAAATGCAACACAACACCGTTCAAGGCTTCAAGTGGACGAGGCAGGGTTCTGATGCAACAAAACTGTTGACATTAGTTGTACCTACTTATGTACATTATATTATGCACATACATAAATATATACATATCTAGCTAGGCATGCTAATGAATGTATTATTAGGGGTTTCTGATGATTGTTAATCGTTTGAGGTGTCGAACGACCAAATGCTTTACATCTGTTTAAAGGTATAATTAAGGGATCTTAAATGCTGATGGTGTGAAAATAAGGGCGTTGGGCGAGCTATATGAGCTACATAATAGTCCATTTCCATATCCATTGGAATCGTATATGGTCAGGCATAAGGATGGAATTATTTTTTGCATTTGACATTTGAGATAATTTTTTTTTTTCAATGAGATTAGAACAAGAAATTTGATTTTGTAGTTGCTTGACATAAAGAGACATAAGCGTAAACTTGTGAATTTAGTGAGAGGGGTGGTGGTTATAAGCATTCAAAGTGATAAATCAGAAAAATTTACATATTTCGTCTGTTTTCCTTACCTTCAACTATTTTGGGAGAATATTTTAAAATAAATACAAAAATACGTATACGCCCAAGGGTACAATTCTTAACTTCCAGTAGGAAAATATTGTGTTTGCTTCAATTTGTCGAATAAGAAATTTTGAAATTTATCGACGTTTCAAGGTTCCAAGAATCTAGATCAAAGATTTTAAGAGAGATGGCTGAGTATGCGTGTGTATGAACGTTCTTTCGTTCGGGAAGCTTTTTTCGTCATCCATATCTCAAGAACCAGCGGAGATATCGAATTCAAATAAATTTTGTTATACCGACAATATCACAGAAAGCAGAAAAAAGAAATTTCAAAAAAATTGAATATGTTGGTTTTTACTTGCTACTTATAGGGACTATATGTCAAGTATTGCATTCGTAACACAATTTCGAACTTGAGATTTTAATCAAACATAACATTACGATGGTAGAAAAGTACAAAAAAATTGGTGTCTCGATTCCGTTCGTCTGTCTGCGCCCTTACAGTTCAAACCATTGGATTTCAAATTTGAAAATAAAGGTTTTTAGCCGATTCGCGTTAGGCGTTTTTAAGTAACCATAGGAAGTTATTCTAATCGGTCCGATTCATCGATTTGAAAATTTTAACATTTCTTGACGTTTCAAGGTCACTAGAGTCGAAATAAAAACATTTCAGGGAGATGTCTGTGCGTGAGTGTGTACCTACGTTCGCGAAGTTTTTTTTCGTCGTCCATAGCTCAAGAACCAGCAGAGAGTAGACTTCAAATAAATTTTGTTATACAGATAATAATGCAGAAAAATGCAGAAAAGACTCTTAAATTTCTTGGGTGGTTTTTTTACCATAGCAATTTAAATAAGGTGAACATTTTGGTTAACCCAAAATATCTTACGAACCAATAACGCTAGAGACTTGAATTAAGTTTTAAACTATATATTGTAACATGATACAAAACCAATATATTTTTGAAAAAAATCCATTAACGGTAAATGCGACCCACACTGATAACTTCCCATCCCTTCTGTTGATTTGTCTTGCTTAAAAGTTTGTAGGTTTTCGTGTTGGGTTAAGAAAGTTGACAGTTAAATTATTCTTAAAAATTTTAAAATTACCAACAATATTTTTCATATAAAGAAATAGTTTAGTTTAAAAATCTAGTTTTGTTAGATAGATTTTTATTCGAAAGCAAATTTTACCAATTTAAGTAGCATTTCTTAAATTTTTACAAATTGGATGAATGAAATTATTTTGAGAGATATTAAGAACCGATCATCAATTTTTAACAAATTTGCGTACTATTTTTTATAGATTAGAATTTTTTTATGAAAAAACGGACTGTTGGATTTTTATAAAAAAAACTACTGAATATCGAAAACAATATTTTCTATGAAATAAAAAAATTTTAAGACAATATTTTTAATTTTTGAGAAGCTTTTTGATTCGAAAGTAAATTTTTACCAAGTTTTAGCATTGTTTTTTTTTAGGTTTTTATTTTTTGTAAAAAAACAGTCAATTAAATTTTTCTCAAAATTTTACTAAATGTTGAAAAGAACATTTTTTAAAAGATAAAAGTAGTTTAAAGCCAATATATCAAAGTTTTGAAAAGATATTTGAGTCCAAAATCAATTTTTAACAACTTTTATTAATTTTTTTTAGGTTTTTATTTTTTGTAAAAAAAAACTGTCAATTCGATTTTTTTCAAAATTTTACTGAATGTTGAAAACAATATTTTTTATAAGTTTAAATTAGTTATAAGTTATTATCTCAAATTTTTTAGCATTTATTTAAGTCGAAAATCAATTTTTAACAACTTTTGTTAAATTTTTTTTCGGTTTTTAATTTTTTGTAAAAAAACTGTCAATTCGATTTTTTCAAAATTTTACTGAATATTGACAACAATAGTTTTTGAAAGATAAAATAGTTTAAAGCCAATATCTTAAAGTTTTGGAAAGATATTTGAGTTGAAAATCAATTTTTAACAACTTTGAGTAATTTTTTTGTTTAAGTTTTTATTTTTTGTAAAAAAACTGTCAATTCGATTTTTCTCAACATTTTTCAAAAAGTTGAAAACAATATTTCTTATAAGATCAAATAAGTTTGAAGCCTTAATCTCAAGTTTTTGAAAAGATATTTGAGTTTTTATTTGAAAAAAAGAAACTGTCAATTAGACTTTTTTCAAAATTTTCTCAGATGTCAAAAACATTATTCTTCGTTGCACAAAATCGTTTTGGAGATGAAATCATATTTTATTCGTAAAATTTTCGAGGTGACAAATTTTTTTTTTTCATTTTTTTTAATTTATAAAAAAAAACGTTTATTGGATTTTTTTCGAAAAATATAATTATTTTGTATCACATTACAATATATAATAATAATAATATAATTTAATTCAAGTCTCTAGCTTCATTGGTTCATGAGATATTTAGGTTTACCAAAATTTTAACTTTTTTTTAAACTGCTATGGTAAAAAAAACACCCACACAATTTTCTTGAAAGCCCTTGTTGCATCTTTCTGCACTATTATCTGTATAAAAAAATTATTTGAAGTCGATATCTCTTCTGGTTCTTGAGCTATGGACGAAGAAAAAACGTCGCGAACGTACGGACGTACACACGCACGCACAGACATCTTTCTAAAAATCTTTTATTTCGACTCTAGGGACCTTGAAACGTCGAGAAAAGTCAAAATTTTCAATTCAACAAATCGGACCTATTACAATAACTTCCTATGGGAAGTAAATAAAAGTTGGTAATTAGTCAAACTAATTTTATTTTATAAGAAATATTGTTTTCAAAATTCGGTAAAATTTTAAGAAAAATCGTATTAACAGTTTTGTTTACAAAAAAAAAAAAAAGTTTAATTAATAAAAGTTGGTAATACATAATTGATTTTACTCAAATATCTTTTCAAAAATGTGATATGATGGCATTATACTAATTCTGTCTTATTTGAAACACTGTTTTCGGAAAAAATTTTGAGAAAAATCGAATCGAAATTTTTTTTTACAAAAAATAAAAACCTCAAAAAAACAATACTAAAACTTAGTCAAAAAATACTTTGGACTCAAATATCTTTTCAAACATTAAAAATATTGCCTTCAAACTAGTTTTATCTCACAGAAAATATTGTTTTTGACATTCAATACTTTTTTTATAAATTATCCAACAATCTGTTTTTTAATAAAAAATTAAAATCTACAAAAAATAGTACGCAAACTTTTGAAAAATTGATGTTCGGTTCTCGATATCTCGTGAGCAATAGAATTAGTTCATTTATCCAATTTGTATTTGTTTATATAAGAAATAAAAACTTATGAGAAATGCTACTTAAATTGGTAAAAATTGGTTTTCAACTAAAAATCTCGTTATCAAAAATAAATGTTGAAATCAAAGTATTTCATCATACGCAAAATATTGTTGGTAATTTTTAAATTTGTTAGAATAATTCAACTGACAACTTTTAAAAAAAAAACAGGAAAACCAACAAACCTTGTAAGCAAGACAAATCAACAGACGGGATGGGAAGTTATCAGTGTGGGTCGCATCCCAGCCTTTTTTTTTGATTGTTTTTAAGACTAAAAACAACATACATACAATTTGCTTTGCCAAAAATCGAATGTTATAGTTTTCTCAAAAAACAGAAGCGATATAATATTTGTATTAAATTTTCCTAAAAATGTTGTTTCTGCACAATTTCTTATACTTTCTCAGTAATATTTTATGATCAAAAATGTAATTGTTTTTGTTTTTGATTTTTAAAAAAATTTTAAACATTTTTTCGGTACCTCGAAGAAGGGTCGTTGGATTTTTATAAAAAAAACTACTGAATATCGAAAACAATATTTTCTATGAAATAAAAAAGTTTGAAGACAATATTTTTAATTTTTGAGAAGCTTTTTGATTCGAAAGTAAATTTTTACCAAGTTTTAGCATTGTTTTTTTTAGGTTTTTATTTTTTGTAAAAAAAACAGCCAATTAGATTTTTCTCAAAATTTTACTAAATGTTGAAAAGAACATTTTTTAAAAGATAAAAGTAGTTTAAAGCCAATATATCAAAGTTTTGAAAAGATATTTGAGTCCAAAATCAATTTTTAACAACTTTTATTAATTTTTTTTAGGTTTTTATTTTTTGTAAAAAAAAACTGTCAATTCGATTTTTTTCAAAATTTTACTGAATGTTGAAAACAATATTTTTTATAAGTTTAAATTAGTTATAAGTTATTATCTCAAATTTTTTAGCATTTATTTAAGTCGAAAATCAATTTTTACCAACTTTTGTTAAATTTTTTTTCGGTTTTTAATTTTTTGTAAAAAAACTGTCAATTCGATTTTTTCAAAATTTTACTGAATATTGACAACAATAGTTTTTGAAAGATAAAATAGTTTAAAGCCAATATCTTAAAGTTTTGGAAAGATATTTGAGTTGAAAATCAATTTTTAACAACTTTGAGTAATTTTTTTGTTTAAGTTTTTATTTTTTGTAAAAAAACTGTCAATTCGATTTTTCTCAACATTTTTCAAAAAGTTGAAAACAATATTTCTTATAAGATCAAATAAGTTTGAAGCCTTAATCTCAAGTTTTTGAAAAGATATTTGAGTTTTTATTTGAAAAAAAGAAACTGTCAATTAGACTTTTTTCAAAATTTTCTCAGATGTCAAAAACATTATTCTTCGTTGCACAAAATCGTTTTGGAGATGAAATCATATTTTATTCGTAAAATTTTCGAGGTGACAAATTTTTTTTTTTCATTTTTTTTAATTTATAAAAAAAAACGTTTATTGGATTTTTTTCGAAAAATATAATTATTTTGTATCACATTACAATATATAATAATAATAATAATATAATTTAATTCAAGTCTCTAGCTTCATTGGTTCATGAGATATTTAGGTTTACCAAAATTTTAACTTTTTTTTAAACTGCTATGGTAAAAAAAACACCCACACAATTTTCTTGAAAGCCCTTGTTGCATCTTTCTGCACTATTATCTGTATAAAAAAATTATTTGAAGTCGATATCTCTTCTGGTTCTTGAGCTATGGACGAAGAAAAAACGTCGCGAACGTACGGACGTACACACGCACGCACAGACATCTTTCTAAAAATCTTTTATTTCGACTCTAGGGACCTTGAAACGTCGAGAAAAGTCAAAATTTTCAATTCAACAAATCGGACCTATTACAATAACTTCCTATGGGAAGTAAATAAAAGTTGGTAATTAGTCAAACTAATTTTATTTTATAAGAAATATTGTTTTCAAAATTCGGTAAAATTTTAAGAAAAATCGTATTAACAGTTTTGTTTACAAAAAAAAAAAAAAGTTTAATTAATAAAAGTTGGTAATACATAATTGATTTTACTCAAATATCTTTTCAAAAATGTGATATGATGGCATTATACTAATTCTGTCTTATTTGAAACACTGTTTTCGGAAAAAATTTTGAGAAAAATCGAATCGAAATTTTTTTTTACAAAAAATAAAAACCTCAAAAAAACAATACTAAAACTTAGTCAAAAAATACTTTGGACTCAAATATCTTTTCAAACATTAAAAATATTGCCTTCAAACTAGTTTTATCTCACAGAAAATATTGTTTTTGACATTCAGTACTTTTTTTATAAATTATCCAACAATCTGTTTTTTAATAAAAAATTAAAATCTACAAAAAATAGTACGCAAAATTTTGAAAAATTGATGTTCGGTTCTCGATATCTCGTGAGCAATAGAATTAGTTCATTTATCCAATTTGTATTTGTTTATATAAGAAATAAAAACTTATAAGAAATGCTACTTAAATTGGTAAAAATTGGTTTTCAACTAAAAATCTCGTTATCAAAAATAAATGTTGAAATCAAAGTATTTCATCATACGCAAAATATTGTTGGTAATTTTTAAATTTGTTAGAATAATTCAACTGACAACTTTTTTAACAAAACAGGGAAACCTACAAACCTTATGTAAGCAAGACAAATCAACAGACGGGATGGGAAGTTATCAGTGTTAGTTGCATCCCAGCATCTTTTTTTGATTGTTTTTAAAACTAAAAACAACAGTAGTCTCATACAATTTGCTTGGCCAAAAATCGAATATTATAGTTTTCTCAAAAACAGAAGCGATAAATTTGTATTAAATTTTCCTAAAAATGTTGTTTCTGCACAAGCTCTTATACTGTGTCAATAATATTTTATGATCAAAAATGTAATTGTTTTTGTTTTTGATTTTTAACAAAGTATTAAACATTTTTTTAGAAATTCGATACCTCGAAGAAGGGTCGTTATTTTTTTACAAAATGTAATTTAAATTTTTTAAAACAAAAATGTATGCAATTAGATTTGAAATTTTAGAATAAAATACAGGAAATATTTTTTAACACACTCTTTGGGTACATAAGCAAGTTCGTGCGAACCAGTCGTGCATTTTTTTTAGTTGCGTCCTAAGAACTATATGGTAGTCACTGGCACAGCGTTGAATTTATAGCAAGCGTGAGATTCGAGGATGAACACAAAAACTTTTTTAAAAATGTAATAATTATTCGTAATGTTTGGTTTTGAAATGAGAATATGGCTTAAAATATAATTTGTCTACCAATGCAATATTTTTTGTTTAGAATCGAAAATCAAATCTATTGAAGACACCTTTTTTAATAACTTATGTAGGTACCTCAACTTACTATATTACATTACCATACTGATACAAATAGTGATTGAAAATGCATACTGTTATAATATCTTATTATTTGTTATTTACTTTATTGTTATTTACTTTAAACCAAAATCTATTTTCTTTGGCTTCTTACGTATTCCGTTTGATATATCTTTCGTAAAAGTATCAATTTCGCAAAAGATTCCAAAACTTAGATAACGCCTAAAATATGCCAATCAAATTTCACTTCTATCTGTAAATAAAATCTCTTATTGATATATCCGAAACAGAAAATCTAACCTTCTCTCCTCCTTTTTCTATATTACACGCAACACTGACACCAACTAAAGCAACTTACTTTAAATCAGATAATCCCAAACCCTCCTTTTGGTCGGTGTATTATGCAGTTCGGCGGTGTCCTCTGATCATTGAGGACATTTACATTACACCTACCCTCACTTTTTGCATTTCCCGATTTGCGCTTCGCTGAGTCTAATAGTTCCTAAAATCCAAAACCCATATACAACCAAAACAATACCAATGTCTAATCCTTGAATACGTTATGTTTGTGCCATTATTTAAAATGCGGTGAATCCTTGTTTATATGCATTGTTCGCCATTGTAGCACTCACAATTGACACAATGGAACTTCTAAGAGGATTTTCGAGGGCACCTCCATTATATGGCGAATTCCAGAAGCATTCTCATCTACACCGCTTGCTGACGCTGCTGGCTTCTCTGTCTGATAATGCACTATACGTTGCCTCCACTACCATATAGTGCAATGTCATGTATGCTCTAGATCTATATGTAACAAGGATTATTGTCTTACTCTGGGGCTAAGTGCACAAACACCAACAAAAACAAAAAAACGAAAACAATGATGACATTATGGTTCACTAGGGGACACTCTCACAACGATTTTATCTTCATCTCAGATGGCCTTTCAAGTCCTTTAACAAAATCCCTCTCCAATATGTGATACCTGAATTGTGGATTTTTCGAGAAGATAAGCTACATATTTGGAATTTTATAGGGACAAACAAAATGATAAAAAGGGATTACCATTACAGAGAGAGAGAGAGAGTGACGGAGGTCTGGTCTGCGGAGTACTTCGATTCGACTGGCATGGCGTCCGACATTGTGATGTGATGTCCTTCAAAAACAAAGTTAGGGGCGCACATCACATTGTATAGGTAGATTGTGATAAGGATGTCAAGAGGCTCTAAATATTTGTGTGGAAAGTTCGTCTCCATTATCAGATCAGCTATATAGTGTATGCTATGCATATAGAGGTGAAAGTGTTTTTTTTTTGAGTGGACGGATGATTCTATTTAATTTGTCAGTGTGAGTTTAATTTATGTACTCCAATTAATGCTGGTTGATAGTGATGGCACCTTTAAGTTGAAAAGGTGTTTGACGAAGGTTTACCAGGTTGTCACGTTTCCGGTGATATTAAGCAGACACAGAGTGTTTTTTTTTTGATGGACTAAATGTATAATAACGCGGATGACTAAGCGCCAGTTTTATAAAAAAGAACTATATTGAAAAGGAAAAAACTGATAGTTTTTCAAAAAAAAAAGATTAAGCTAGAGATTCAATAGTTTAAACAATAAATTTACACTTGTATCTGTTGTTTTTTTTTAGAAGCGAGGATTTTTTTTTGGAAATACAATACCACTTTTTCTAGGAAATTTCAAGATTTTGTTGGCTTTATTAGCTCACCAATTTTATGGGATTTTAAACTTATAAAAATAATTTAAGGTGCATAGGCTCTGCTAGCGTTCTTCCTAAATGCCATCCATGTCATCCTGTCCATCTAATTTTGTGCCACTTTTTTTTAATACACTTGGTGTTATTGCGTCAATATTTTGTCGGGTGTTTGCTTTTAAATGACAAACATTTTTTATTCGAATACTGTTAACTTTTTAGGTGAACAACTTTTCACCAATTACTTGCTTATTTAAGATGGCCCTACGGTCCGGGCGGACCTGGGCCTCAACAACATGCGTCTCCAGCTAGCTCGGTTCTTAGCTAGCTGTCTCCAGTTTCGCACGCCAAGTTGGTTGGGGTCTTCACCCATCTGCGTGCGCCACCTGAGTCGCGGTCTTCCTCTGCTGCGCCGTCCCTCGGGATGGGATTCGAAGAACTTCCGGGCTGGAGCGTTGATGTCCATTCACTCTACATGACCTAGCCATCTAAAAAGTTGGACTTTAAATCTGTTAACAAGGCCAGTGTCGCTGTACAGCCCGTACAGTTCGTCGTTGTATCTTTTCCTCTATTTTCCATCTATGCAGACGGGACCAAAAAGCACCCGAAAAATGTTTCTCTCGAAGCATCCTAAGACGCTCTCATCATTCTTTGACAGGGTCCAGGCCTCAGCACCATAAATGAGAACCGGGATGATGAGTGTCTTATAGATGGTGATTTTAGATGTTCGAGAAAGGGCTTTACTATACTCAATTGCCTTCTCAAAAAACCTAGACATCTTGCGGCATTTTTGGCAACATCGCATATGTGATCGCTCCACAAAAGGTGGTTTCTGATCCACATTCCGAGGATGTCGAGATTTTCCGTTTCGTTGATGCAAGTGCCACTCATAGATAGTGGCAAAGAGGGTTTATCTCGCTTTAACGATACAACACAGCAGTGCGTTTTCGAAGCATTAAATTCGACACGATTTTGTATTCCCCATTGACCAATGCTGTGTAGGTCGGAACTTAATGAGCTAATCATATTTTGCCGTTGCAGTTCCACAGTTCCGAAGAGAAGGGTTGTGAGTCTGGAAACGAATATGAAAAGCTAAGAGTGCTATAATTGTCAGCGAAACAATGTATTGGATGTATTGGAAGAAGGTCGGAGACAAAACGGAGCCCTGGGGCACACCAGCATTTATTTTATGGGTTTCAGACTTGAATCCGTCCAAAACAACCTGTATTGAACGGTTCAAAAGAAAATTTCTAATCCAACGAAGAAGAGATTCGTCGATACCGAAAGCACGCATTTTCGATAAGAGAGCAAGATGCCAAACTTTATCAAATGCCTTTGAAATATCAAGTAAAGATGTAAAGATTTGTTCCACTGTTCGGTGAGATGGACCATGAGATCACTAGTGGACCTATTGCCACGAAAGCCGTATTGCCGTTGATTAAGAAGCTTCCGTTCCTCAAGATATTTCTTAAGCTGATAGTTAATCAGCGTTTCCATGACCTTAGAAAGAAGGGACGTTAGTGCTATCGGTCGGTAATTTGTGGGAGAAGAAGATTCGCCTTTTTTTGGGATTGGCTGAACAAATGCAGTTTTCCAACTAGTTGGAACGAGCCCAGAAGAATAGGATAGATGGAAATGCTTTTACGCAGTGGTTTTGGTAGCGTGGAAGAACACCTATTCAGAATTATAGCGGGATACCATCTGGGCCAGCGGATTTATGAATGTTGAGATCTTTAAGAACTCTCGCCACAGTTCGAGTATACGATAAAAGATTGGTCCCATAGAATCATTTACGCGTTCAAGTTTCCGTCGCAATGCTCAAAAACGCTTCACTGACATCACGCTTTGATCTTCCAATTAGGTCAATATCATCTGCGTATCCTCTTTGTTCCTCTAGTGTTGACGGTTAAGTTTTGCTTTTGCACAATTCTTTCCAGAACGATGTTGAAGAAGTCGCATGACAGAGCATCGCCTTGTCTAAAATCTTTTTTTACATCAAATGCATCGGTGACTTTTTACCAATTAGCACTTAAAACATTTTACAAACCTTAGTTCCTAAGGGTTACCATTAATATTACAAAATTACATATCTCCTGAAAGCTTTTGTTTCACCTATCACGGTTCACCGTAATTTCATTCTGAATGTACACCTCTTTAGCCATCTCTAAAATATCTACCTTTTGGCAAATTTTATATAATACATATTTTCACATCTAATTAACCCGATTCCCAAAAGACCTTCATTAGATTTTATATCATTTTATTTAAAATCTAGGTGAGTCACATATTAAATTGCATTATCCCATCAGCATATGTTTCAAAAAGATTTTTCTCCCACCATATCGTCTTCATCGTCGTCCTCGTCGTCATCATCATCTGTGTAGCCCTCTCTGCATTGTATTCCCAGTTCAATTCATATTAAATGTGATATTTCCCAACTAG
The DNA here is from genome assembly GCA_951509635.1 of Eupeodes luniger. Lineage (NCBI taxonomy): Eukaryota > Metazoa > Arthropoda > Insecta > Diptera > Syrphidae > Eupeodes > Eupeodes luniger. The sequence continues at coordinate 23,606,106 of OX608074.1, forward strand.
GTATAACCCTATGTCGCCTGGCCCTAAGGGTATTAAAATAGGTCACACCCAAGGGTTTCTCAATTCCTTTCCGTTAAATAACTAAAAACTTGATTAAATCAAATCCAATTGAAAAAAAAAGTAAACCTTTTGAGATTTCTATTGATATCTACTTAGGCACTTTTTTTTCCTGTGTTCAATCTACGATCCCCAATTGGGATCCTTTCGATAAAAATTTCACAGACATATGCTTCGTGAAAATCCAACTGGAATGTTAAATAGCCTTAAGGTGTTCATGTTCTGTTCATCTCCCTTCAGCTTTAAAAGGGTGCATTGACTGCATGTAATGTGGGTTGTGGGTGGATTGAGAGTAGAGGGTGTTGATGGCTGGTGATGTTTACGTATATTGGCGGCCACCAGTTGCTCTTACGTATGATGAGTCGTCATTTCCTTCCAGCTGGGGGTGATTTGTGTGGACTGAGTGTTTTTTTTTTTTGAGAGACATTTTTAGCGCATGTCCTTTTTTGTGGATCTTGTTTAAGGTAGTATTTAAAATGCTCTCTCGCTCTCTAACTTACTCTGAGAATTTTTTCCCCACCATTGGCATATGTATGAAAAACCAATTTTCAACTGGACCATAAACTTGGGGCTCTTTTGATGGGTAAGTGTGGGTTTGTTTACAATCAGGATTCAGTTCCTTTCGTGACGGTATCTTACACGAACGTTATAACGGAAAGTTTAATGAAATTTTCGATTCTTGTATCCTTGAGATATTCTACATAAATTTTCGGCAGCTTTATCGTGAGTTGAAACAATCCAAGTGGCCACAAATTTCGACAGTCTGTGTTGTGATTACGAATTGATAACACGTGCTTTTGAGAAGATAACGGTTTAGTGTTTCAATAATCGTTTTTATAATTGCTTTGGTAATACGAATGATAACAAAGTATTTTTAAAAAAATATATGTACATAATAAATCAAAAAAATTTGAAGTAAAATAGTTTTGAAAACAAAACAAAATATAAGTGTAAAAGTGGATCTAGGATAATTTTGTATGACTTATAAAAGGTTCAGCCTGATGTAAGTACATATTATTAGTGAAATTTAACACAATATACATAAGTTATACATTAAATTATTTTAATATTAAAAAGAAACCAAACAATTGTCAATTTTAAATTCAAAAATTCAAAGTAACTTCAATGGCCTTGTCTTGTGGGTTAGAAATAGTATTAAACCAACTTCAGTTAATGATTAAGATTTGAATTTGTGTCATTGGTAATGAGAATGCCCTTTATATAAAAAATATTTAAATTATCGTTCGCATATGGCTAAGCCGTAGTCCCGTGGCATGATGGTTAGTTCGTTGCACTTAAATGCCAGAGGTCTTGGGTTCAATCCCTACCTGTGCCATCTAAAGTTTTTTTCATGGATACTGCCTCTTGCTTTTGCTTGGAGGATTTGTCAATTCCTCATTGACAAATCCTCCAAAGTAATTCTTGTCATGAAAAGTACTTTCTGAAATTAAGATTCGACTTTAAACTGTGAGTCCCCTTCACCCCTGACAGAGTACTGACACACAGGAATGGTTGAGAGTTGTAAGTCACTAGGCCGTACTTTTCAGCTTATTTTCGAGCCACCTAATTTATTTATTATATGACTAACTCAAAGTGCTTACTTTTTTTTAAGTATAGTATAGTTTCTACAGGGTTTTTGGTATAAGGTACACCAAAAGGCTTAAGCAAGTAGGTTGGGTTAAGACAAAAAACAAATTGTTAAGAATTGGGGAATTGTTTCCATCAACTCGTTTAGTTGGGAAGATCAATTTTCTAAAAAAATAACTTAAGACTTTTGAACAAAATGTTTTAAAAATAACAGTAACACATACAGAGTCATGCTATAAGGACACGTATCTATTATTTAATCTCTTTTTAAAATAAAGTTGTTTAGTAAACAGTTTTTGATAAAATAATTTTTAAATTTAGTATTTCAAAAAACTTTTTTTTTTAAGGGTTACCTTTGTGGAAATATTTTCAATTTTAATACAGAAAACTTGTTTGGTTTTCATGGTACATATAATACTAAAATCTTCGTTAAAATTGTAAAAGTAACAGTAAACAATTTTAGAAATTTTCTTAGACAATTAAAATTAGAAATTTTCAATGAGAAAAAAGTTTAAAAAAAATGTTTTTGTTTTCATTTTTAAGGTTTTCACGTTATGATTATAAATAGTTAATACGGGAGTTATAAAACTATTTTCTTAAAAGTCATTTAAAGTTAAGAATATTTCTTTCTAACGAAGTGTGAGTTCTCTTTATGATACAATTTTAAGCGGAATTTCACAAAAATTAATGCGTTTAGATATTATGACATTTACTTAATTTTCATATATGTAACTTCAATACTCTTAACTAGATAATCAAAAATTGTAATGGGTTTTTTGTGTTGTTAACATAATTTCTTTGTTATTAAAAACGGTGGATTTGAAGGCGGTTAAACAATGACAGCTCTTGTAAAAATAAATCATCCAAAATTATATAAATTAGAAAATGGTCCTATTAATTTTATTGTAAGAAACTAAGAAGTTATATGGATTAAGCAAATTACGAAATTCAATAGTTTGTGTTTTTAACTTAAGTAAAATGTTTAGATACATAATATTATGATCTTAAAACGTTTAAATTTTTCAAAATCTCATTTTTGATCTAGTTATTATGTAAATTAATTTAACTAAATCATTTTCCATTTTTGCGCCATTATCTTCAGGTCAATTGAATTCTAGAAATTCTAAAACTACCGCTAACTTTTTTGTAAGAAACTTGAATACTTCGAAACATGGGTATAGTTACTACCAAAGCTATGTAGTTATAAGAATATCTTAGTAACAAATATTAAATTTTATGAAAATTTAATGTATAAAAGAGTTTGCAACCAACGGTGTAACTTTCCTTTGGTATCCTTAAAACTTGAACCTTATATTTTTTTTTTTGAAAGATTCCAAAACATTATTAAAATAACAACGAAAGTATGTTATTATCAAAAATTTCTGTCAAGGCTGTTTTCAAAATATTTGAGACCTGAGGTGCACATTATAGTATAGAATTTTTTTGATGGTAATAATAATTTTTTTCTTAAAATAAAATATTTTTTATAAAATACTAGCTGTACCCGGCGCGCGTTGCTACGCCAACAACTAAAATAAATTTAAGAAAAATAATTTTAAAGAAAAATCAGTACACAAATATTCAATTAGTTCTAAGCCATTTAATTGATTCTGTTTATTTCGAAAAAAGTTGTGACATTACAAAGTTTAGTTTCAATTCGATGTTTATTGAAATTCTGAGGAATACACAATATTTTTTGTTTTTCCATCTGGTGCGTAGAAGAATAAATCAGAACAGAAGGTTTTCCACATAGAGCTGTCCATGTGAGAATCATGGATTCTCCAAATTTAATCCTCACACTTGTAACGATTGTCTTTGAGCTTTGTTAAAAGTCATTGTGAAAGCGAGTCTCACCGGGAACTATAAGCTTTTGAATTTGAATGACATATCTGTCGGGATCATTGGGATACGTGGCAACAGTACGTCTTTACCTTTAAATATTCCAGTATAAATTGTTGCCTCGATAACATTGTTCATCATTTTCTTGATTGAGAGTCCGGTTCCTGGTTTGCTAAGTCGTGGTTATGATTCGAAGAATAAGAAGAATGATGGGTAACACAATTTTTAATGTAAGAACGTGCGTTGGCATGCCTGGAAAATCAAGCGAATTCAAGAATTCAGTTGGATAGTTGACAACCTCGTCTTGATTCTCCACAGTATCGATATTGTCGTTTCCCTGTGTGTTCCATGCTGAATGCATGAATGGTGAAGTTGACGGTAATGACATCGATGTTTTTGGCTATTAATATAGCACTCGTACTGAGCCACTGATGGTTTTTGTAGTTTTGTGCAATGTTTGCACAAATTCGTCGATACTTTCTGTGATCTTACAGAAGTTTGCTAGCAGAGTGATACATTGTATAGATTCCAAAATTTCGATTCGACCATTGTAGTTGTACACGCGTTTTAGTTTTCAAAGTCAATTTCAGTAAATGGCGTCATCATAGAACTGATGATTTAAGACATGCATTAAGTTTATCAGCGGATGTTGAACGTGGTAAACACGGAAAGAAGTGTATGGCATTTATGACAATGCTAGTATGGCCTGGAGTCACATAATAAAAAAGTATCGGTGATATTCCTACATTGTATTGCTACAACTCCTATAAGTATGTGATTATGTACTATACTTTATGGTACCACAATCTTTGCTTGTAACACAAGGGCGCATAGTACGTTTGACGAGACAGCATTGCCTTCAGCCCAATACTGTACCGGAGATGTCGCAATGCTACTAGTTTTTCCCGCGATAATTTATGGCGTGATAATCGATACCCTTATTGGATTGCTGTCAATAGTGTAAGTTTAAGGGACATAACAATAATGTATAGACTTTTCTGCTAGGAGCATTGTAGATGTACATGTCGGCAGTCAGTATGGGCCTGACTCCCATACTGGCATTGGCGTATCGGCTATAACTATTGTCGACGTTACTATTCTCAGTATGGCCAAATTAACTATGCTTACAACTTTTTATCCAATGGAAATCTTCTAAGCCATACAGTATTGCATTCACACCCATACTGACATTGTTATATTCGCAATGTATTTCTTTCCGTGTAATGGGCAGTGTTTGTCGAAAATCACCAGACTTACTGTCTGAGTGCAAAACCGAAAATCCGTCTGTTTCCTTTTTAATTTCGCAGTGTACGAAAGAAAAGAACTTCGAACTTATGTATATTTATACGAATTCTTAGAGATATCTTTTAATCAGTATTGAATTTGATACATGGAAGCGCCATCTGGTGGTAACTTCCCTTAAAACGAATATCTTATTCATATACCATTTTCATGACAATCGGTTGATCGGGGCAGGAGTTGCTACTCTGCAGCGATACCAGGTGGCAAATGACATCAACGAGCAAATCATACACACCTTCTCCGTGGAAAAATACACATAAATATATACCTACTATTTTTCATAATAATGGATCCAGTAGTTTTCGAGTTCATCGATGACATACAGGCAAACATTAATTTTTATATATATAGATAAAATGAATCTAGATTTGCTTATATCATTATTTTGATCCTAATATGTACAGTACATAAAAATATTAAGGAATTAAATTTCAAATAAAAATTTCTTATTTCTTTGTTATGAAAACGAACACCAAATTTTCTGGAAAGCCCTTTTTTTCTTTCATCATAATCTTATTATCTGTAAGAAACAATTTTAAATAATTTATTTATGAATATCATCTTAAAGCAAAATATTTAACATGAAAACTTAAAACATTTTTTTTTAAATATCACCTTCTCAAATAATTAAATTCATCACTTTTCCTTTTATCAATAATTTCCCTCAAACTGATGAATATTTTGTCTCTTAATATTCCTATTTCTTTACAAATCGTCCTTTTTCTACTGAATACAAAAATTATATTGTAATATTTGGCTTGGTCCGACAGTTAAAACTTATTCACACTTCGTAAATAAAAACATAAATTCGCTTTATTCAAATTACTCACAAAAATTCATTATTCAACACTTTCAATTTTTACTTTCTAAACACAATCTTTACTTTCAATTATTACTTTTCAAACACAGTCTTTACTTTATCGCAATTCACAATCAATAATAATGAACCGCTTCGCTTCCGAGCGCATATTTATATACCTCAAATCGGGTCGAGAATGTACTAGGTTGTTCTCGATGCTTAACGAAGCGAGTTCTCCTCTTTATCACTAGATGCTTAACGAAGCTAGTTCTCCTCTTAGCCACTAGATGTTTCTCGATGCTTCACGAAGCGAGTTCTCCTATTAATCGCTAGATGCTTAACAAAGCGACTTCTCCTCTTAATCACTAGATGTTGCCCTTATTCTACTATAACACGATTTAAAAGAGATAAAGAGTGTATACACATTACAATATTAAAGTATAATTATAGATCAATAGAAATGCATAATTAAGATACCTAATTACTTACTTAACCAAACCTTTAATTACTCATAAGACTAATTAAGTTATAGCCCAGCAAATTGTCACTTTTCTTAGTTGTAGTATAAAATTAAAAAAAAAGAATAATTATTATCTAGTCTTTTTATATTTAGATATTTTTCTTTCTGTCCCATATGTTCATCCAATTTTGTTTATATCACTGCACAAGAAGTGTTGATCAAAACACAAAATAGTCACTGTACACTGTATAAGAAGAAATATGTGTTGGAAAAAGCGGAAAAACTAACAAAGCGTAGAAGCATCCTTACGTGCGGAAAATTACCAAATGGCTTGTGAAATGTCATACTCCAACTCATTCTGAAATCCTTTTCGTTCGTTTTTGTTTCATTTTCCCTGATGGCTTTAAATAGAACCAAGCTTTCCCCTTGACAAGTAAAAAGTATACCCATCTAGTATATATAGTACATTATACTCGTACTCCATCTCAAGCCATCCAGATGAAAATAGCAAAGCCTTTTCAGAGCATATCATGTCAGTTATACGTAATACGTTTCATATAGCAAAGACCCAAGTATCCTTTTATATTGTTGTAGAGGATATATATCCTGTCCTACTCCCTAGAAAAACAAAAACAAAAACAAAAACAAAACATCCCTTCTCACGCCCGACTCACCATTCACTTTACTAACAAGTATATATACATAGGTACATCACAATCACAGCCCACTACTCTGCTTAACTATTACTGCCATCACCAACAACGACGACAATAAGGACAATATGGATGAACGAACAAGCTGGTGTTTTTAATCCTCTTAAATACCGTTAGATACTTCATTATTTTCACTAAATATAAATTAAATACACCAACTAGGTAACTATATAATAGAGTAGACATGCGATTGTCGTAAATGGTGACAGTGACAGTGACAAAACTACAACTATTATGCAAAGGACAACAAAAAGGACGACCATCTACAGATAGACTTGGACTTGACTAGAAATAGGAAGGTTTGAAGTCATATTTTGTCCTAGAAGAGTTTATTCGTCAAAATGTCACCATTAGGAGATAAATACCACCCACAAATGTTGTTTCTTTTTTCGTAGGTATAACTCGGTCCTAGGGTGATGGTTATAAGTCCTTCAAATGCATGTTCGAGGACAAGGTTTTCGTGTCATTTCTGGACAAAAATAAAAACATTTCAGAAAAAAATAACAAACACACAGAGTCTAAAAGTTGACATCAACACTATCAGCGCACATCACAACAACCCAAAAACATTCAGGAAAACAAAAAACAAAAAAAAGGATAACGAAAAACAGAAGGAACTCGTTGGGATTTCGGGATTTGTTTCATATTTTATGCACACCCAATGAGTTGGTATTGTTCGAGCGACATTTATATTCAAAACTGATGCCTGAAACGAAGATGGGGTAGTTGATTCGTGTGTGTGGCCATAACCAGATGCCACCCACACCCATATCCAACAACCATACCTTCATCCACATCAAGCCTGGTGGCACTACAAACTCCTTAAGCGCATTTGTGTGATTTAATGCGACAGGATATACAACAATATGGTTTTATTTTTATCAACATTTCTTTTTTTATATTTTTTTTTAAAGAGTAAAAGGACGAGAAGTTTAAAAAGTTTCGTATTTTTTTAATGTCGTCATTCTTATTTGTGTTTTTGTTTTTTGTTGTTGTTGTTCTGTTGATGATGATGATTATACTCTCGTGTTTTCCTTTTTGTGGTAAGTCTCAATGGTGAAGACTGAAGAGCGCGTGAGGCGTCAACTCGAATAATTATTATATACCTTCCCTCATTTGGCTGCCCAACAACATCCCAAATCTGAAATCCCACAGCTCTCAAGGTTGTGTGTGATGGGTTAAGAATAGGAAAGGATGGACGTAGGGAGAAAGGAAGGACAAAAATGTGCCAATAAAAGGATATAAGAGATAGCTATACATGCGTCAAGGGATATAAGATATATTTACCGTCAAATTACTGCACGTGCTGTTTTCTCTATAGCGCTCCGGTTCTGACATCGGACCGGGTACACCGTGCGCCGCAAAAAAGGATATTCTGATATCCTGAATAATTATGAAAAGATTTACGAGTACAGATTATACAATTTCGAAATTTTGGGCACATCCTTTGGGATATAATCGAATGGAGGAACAGGAAACACCTGGACAAGGACAGGGACACGGGCATAGTTGGACGTCGTCGTCGGACACAGACATGGGTACAGAACCGAACACAGCTAGACAAAGACAAAGAAGAATAAGTAAAGGAATTTCTATGGAAGTGTAGTTTTATGATGGCAAGCTTTTTTTTGTTGTTGTTGGTAGGGTTTCGAAAAATTATGTGCTTGGGATTTATGATAAAATATCAAATTTTCCTTAATTTCGTTACCTAGGTGCGTTGTTGGTCGGTGGTAGGATGCTTTAAATATCTTTATAACACAATTTTTAAATTTTAGTCATTTAATTAAAAATGGTGGTTGTCCTTTTTTGTTCCTTTTAAATTAAGTCTTTGGTGTAATGTGATAACGAGAGTTGTTTAGTGTCCTTTTAATTTGTGAAATTGAGAGAAATGTAAAAACCCATATCCCAAAGTAACCTGCTTCATATTTGAGATATAATTTTCCAAACATGGTTTAATGCCTTCATCAGTTTTTTCGGAACAAGTATAATTGAATAAATATGGAAATTATAACCCAGTGAAAAGGTGTTGATTGCTGTCACTGTAGGTTCTGAAACGAACTGAATGAGAAGTTCCCGAAATGTTTGCTTTTTTCTTATTTTTTTTTAAATGATTCCCCGTATAACATATATTTTGGTAGAAAGTCCTTCACCTTAAATATAAACGAGGGTATAACATTCACCTGACCAAAGGGCCTTTTGGGATTTTTCCTCAATTTTTTCATAATTCATGACATGGGTACTTCAGGAAAAAGTTAAACTGAGTGTGTTCACAATCACTTATTACACCACCACTTTGGAATTATAGTTCGTAAATAGCTGTGATCACCCTAAATCGTTGAGTTTTAACTTGGAGCATTTTATGTAAGTGCCAAAATATAGGTGCTGGGTTTAATACCCTCGATATAAATTCGGTTTTCAAAATTGTGTAGTTAAAGGTTTTCAACTGAAAAATTTAATTTTAATATGCCTTTGTTTTTTTTTTTTATAGAGGAATGGTTTTTTGCTCACTTAGGCGTATACGTATTCTAATTAAATTATTACATATTATTTGTTTTATTAACTTCAAGTTAAATTTTTTTATAATATGTCAAATTTGTCAATTGACATTTCTCGACATTTTAACGTAACTAGAATCTCCATCTATTTGATTTTGAGAAAAATATGTCTGTGTGCATAAGTATGTAAAAAGTTTTCAGTATAATTTTAAACTGCGAAAAAATATAGTTATTATTGACAATTAGTAAAATTTTAATAAAACTTCAATGTACAGTTATTTTTAAATTTAAAACAAATTACAAAAATCACTAATAAAACTAAGTACATACAGATGGGTTTCCGACTTAAATAAGAAATAAATAAATAAAGTGGCGCAACAGTCCGTTGAGAACTAGGGCCTAGTGACTTACAACTCTCATCCATTCCTGTGTGCGAGTTATTTTATTAGGAACAGAGGGGACCTACAGTTTTAAGCCAAATTTGAACGGCTAATTTGAGAAAGCACTTTTCAGGACAAGAATTACTCTTGGAGGATTTGTTAATTCCTCGCAAGAGGCAGTACCCGTGAAAAAAAAATTAGATGGCACGTGCTCGTCTTTAATTCCTTCTTATTTTATTTTAACTCACATAAATAGTGTAAGGCTTTCTTTAAGTGTTTTTAACTTCCCATAGGAAGTTATTGTAATGGGTCCGATTTGTCAAATTGAAAATTTGTCTCGACGTTTCAAGGCCCCTAGAGTCGAAATAAAAGATTTTTAGAAAGATATCTGTGCGTGCGTGTGTACGTACGTTCATACGTTCGTACGTCGCGTCTGTACGTACGTCCGTACGTTCGCGACGTTTTTTTCGTCGTCCATAGCTCAGGAACCAGTAGAGATATCGACTTCAAATAAATTTTGTTATACAGATAATAATGCAAAAAATGCAGAAAGGGCTCTCAGGAAAATTGCGTGGGTGGTTTTTTTACCATAGCAGTTTAAAAAAAAGGTGAAATTTTATTTTTTAAACTAAATATCTCACGAACCAATAACGCTAGAGACTTGAATTAAATTTTATATTAAATATTGTAACGTGATACCAAACAAGTATAATTTTGGAAAAAAATACAATTAACGGTTTTTTTTATAAATCAAAAAAACTGATAAAAAAATATTTGTCACCTCGAAAATTTTACTAATAAAAAATGATTTTATCACCAAAACAATTTTGTGCAAAGAAAAATAACATTTTCAACATCTGGTAAAACTTTGAGAAAAATCGAATTGACCTTTTTTTATAAAAAATAAAAACCGAAAAAACATTACTCAAAGTTGGTAAAAATTGAATTTCGACTCAAATATCTTTTCAAAAATTTGAGATATTGGCTTTAAACTGCTTTAATCTTTTAAAAAATATTGTTTTCAACATTCAGTAAAATTTTGACAAAAATCTAATGGACAGTTTTCTTACAAAAAATAAAAACCTAAACAAAAAAATTAATAAAAGTTGGTAAAAATTGATTTTCGACTCAAATATCTTTTTAAAACTTTGAGATATTCGCTTTAAGCTACTTTTTTCTTTTTAAAAATATTGTTTTCAACATTCAGTAAAATTTTGACAAAAATCTAATTGACAGTTTTCTTACAAAAAATAAAAACCTAAACAAAAAAATTGATAAAAGTTGGTAAAAGTTGATTTTCGACTCAAATATCTTTTCAAAACCTTGAGATATTGGCTTAAAACTGCTTTTATCTTATAAGAAATATTGTTTTCCACATTTAAAAAATTTTTACAAAAATATAATTGACAGTTTTTTTACAAAAAATAAAAACCTAAACAAAAAATTTATAAAAGTTGGTAAAAATTGATTTTCGACTCAAATATCTTTTCAAAACTTTGAGATATTGGCTTTAAACTGCTTTTATCTTTTAAAAAATATTGTTGTCAACATTCAGTAAAATTTTGAGAAAAATCTAATTGACAGGTTTTTTTACAAAAAATAAAAACCTAACAAAAAAACAATACTAAAACTTGGTAAAAATTTACTTACGACTCAAATAGCTTTTCAAAAATTAAAAATATTGTCTTCAAACTCTTTTTATTTCCCAAAAAATATTGTTTTCGATATTCAGTAGTTTTTTTATAAAAATCCAACAGTCCGTTTTTTCATAAGAAAATAAAATCTACAAAAAATAGTACAAAAATTTGGTAAAAATTGATGTTCGGTTCTTGATATCTCTCAAATTAATTTCATTCATACAATTTGTAAAAATTTAAGAAATGCTACTCAAATTGGTAAAAACTTGTTTTCGACTAAAAATCTATTTAATAAAACTAGATTTTCAAACTAAACTATTTCTTTATATGAAAAATATTGTTGGTAATTTAAAAATTTTTAAGAATAATTCAAATAATAACTTTTCTAACCCAACACGAAAACCTACAAACTTTTAAGCAAGACAAATCGACAGACGGGATGGGAAGTTATCAGTGTGGGTCGCATCCCAGCCTCTTTTTAGAAATAAATTTGACATCGTTTTCCGTAAAATAAAGTTTTTTTTTTTTTCAAATTCATTTTTATTAATGCATTCTTAAGACTACCTTAAAGCTAGACAAAAATTCATAAAACTAGCCTAATTATCCATAACTTACAACTAACTTACTGGTCCCATACGGACACTCTAAGTTAAACAATAATACTTAATGCTAATGCCTTTCGGCCCTAAGATCTATTTAACTTCAATTCATTTTATTTATTTTTGTATTCATTAGAAAATTTAGAAAAAACTAATGTCAATACCGTAAAATAAAGTATAAACTATTAAAAGGTTTAAAATATTTCATCTTTTTTCTACTCTTGTGTTAATTTTTATTTAATTAATTTCATTTTAAAAATTTATTTTAAAAAAAATAACAAATAAATAAAATTAAATTATATGGAAGCTTCTATTTCTATATAACATAACAAAAACTCTTAATCAATCTCTATAAAATCACAAACAAAAACTAAACTTAATTTTAATTAAATCAAACCTCCCATTCAGGATTTTACGCGAATAAAAATAGAACCAAGGACTTGACGTTATAATGAAGTCCAATATTTTTTTCAGAATTTTCCAGTGTTTATAGTTAGTGTTAGTTGTTATATTTTATCTAAAGTCTTTTTTTTTTATTGGGTTACAAGTTCTGATTATGGTTCTTTTTCTCCCCAAAGCCCAACCAATAAAGCCATTGAAACAATGAAATAATAATAGCTACAATTTCCTAAACCTTGATTTTCATAATTTTTATGAAAAAAATCCCAAGGAATTTATACAGAAATAATCAAAAACACGAATCCACAAACCACATTATTTTATGCAAAAAAAAACAAAAACTTATTTGCATATTTATAGGCCCATTCAATCACCTGCACAGCAATAATAAACACCAAATATGTATTTATGTAGAAAAAGAAAACCAAACTCACTTCCAAAGACAATAACGCTGCCCTCTTGCGGTTAATTAAAATATCACAAATAGAAAAAATGTTTTTCGAGGTCCCAATCCCTTTAAAAGGAAATTGTTATATTTTTGCATACTTTTAGGCACCACAATGGTTTCATTTCTAATTTACCATAACAGTAAATTCAGCAATAAATTTTCATAAAAAAAAGAAATATACAAGTAGGTAAAAGGCAAAAACTAGGCGTTTTTCAACTCGGAAAAATTAAAAACCAACAGCAGGAAAAAGGCTACCAAAAGGTGTCACCTAGAAATTAAATTAAAACACATACATATACAATCAAAAACACGAAACAGATTGCTCGAAAAAATGAACTGATTTAATTTTTCACAAAAACACAAATTTATAAATAACACATGACGGGTAAAGGTGGTAGCTTGACGATGACAGGATATTCCGAAGTTTTTTAATTCATGTTTCAATATTATAAAACCTAATGCTTTAGAGGTTTCTAAATATAGAAAATAGTTTATGTGTGAAAAACTAGTTTTGAAAGTTGAAACTTTAACTTTTAACTTTTATGATGGCCATTTCTATAAACCTACATCCACCAGTGGAGACCTGTTGATAAGTTTTTCGTTTTTCGACCTCGAAATAGTACAAAAAAGGCCTTCCGGTGCAGTTTGAACAAACTCTACAGAAATGCTTTTCTCTATGTGCACCAACACCTAAACGAACTACTTTAAATATTGTGACCTAAAATGCCACATCCTATTTCTGGATCTTAAAGTTAAAAGGACACATACAGAAAAGAAAAACTAAAACGATAGCAAAGCATTAATGTATCTCAAGAAGTTTTGAGAATTTGAACAAAAGGAGTAGCTGCTACTCGTCTTTTGTTGGTTGATGAGATGGTGTTATACCCGGGCGCCACTTAGGAGGTATATAGCGATAAAATCCTTAAAGGAAAGGATGTTTTGTATTCTAAAGCACAAGCAACAAAAGTAGAAACATTACATATACGTATGTGCATATGTGTGTTAACTTATAGTTTTTGTGTTCATTGTTCAGTCACGCTTCCATCATCAAGCTTGGCAATGTTTCTACAGTACGAAGTGAAAATCGTATATGGTATACATGTCTCTGTATGTATAAAATACATAGGTATATATAAAAGTATTAACTTATGTCGGGTCAGAGTCGTCCTTGCGGTTGTGGTGTGGTTGTGGGATTCGAAGACTTGGTGATGATGATGGTGTTAAGCTAGTGCATAGCATGTATGCATGTGATGAACGAGTAAATGTGATGCAATGTGCATTATTGCTCTCTTAGCACATTTTTCCAAGTGGTTGAGTTCGAAAGTTGATGTGTTGTTGATGCTGCTGATATTATAGCTGATGCAAGCGGAAGAGGATATTTTTTTTGTTCTTCTTCAGCAAACAATGAATATTTTTTTGAATAATATTTTGTTGAAAAGTGAGATTTGACACCATTTTCGCATACAATTATTATGAAAATATGCTTTTTGAATCCTGAGATTTATAGAGTGAAAATAATAGTTGATGATGATAAGCTTATACATCTATGAATGCAACTTTCAATTTGCTTAACCTCGTTCCATCATCCACAAAACATTGGCTTCTATTATCTAAATCTAATCTATGTTTATCGTAACAAACAAGTTCATATAAATGAATAAATTAATTTGTTTTAAGGCAGCAGCTTAACCAATTATATCAGCCGAACCCAATGTTATTTTCAAAAACTCGAAAGGTTTTCTAAACATTTAAAAAAAATGCAAGTTCTTTAATATTTGTTAAAAAAATATGCCTTCTAAACAAAATTTAGACTTTTCGTGCAGAAAATATATAAAAAGTGGGCGTAGCACTTGAAGAATTATACTTTAATACAAACTCCACATAATACAAATCTATGAACATAAATAAGAAACCAATAATTGTTAGAAGTGTTAAGTGAAGAAGCGTTTCTTGTACAGGGTTTTTCAACAGGGACGCTAGAAAAGTAGAGTGACAGGGACAGCAAACGACGCCATATTTCTTGCCGCTATTTTGACATTTCTCTTGGCTATTTTGCCATTTCATGATTTAAAGATATACGAGCCAACAACTAGTCGAAATTATAAAATTTACTACTGAAATTTGGAGTCAGTGGCCTCAACGTCCAATTTATGGTCGTCATAATCGTCCTAGCAGATCAACAATGAGCGTCTAGTGGAAAAATTCTAATCCACAGGCACAGTACAAAATGTTCCCGTGCCAGTGAGACAAAGAAGTGCCCGTAGTGTCGAGAATATTGCTGCCACCACTGAGGCTTCAGTTGCAGAAACCCAAATGTGTCACTCACACGTCGTTCTCAAGCGTTGGGCAACTCTGTAACGCCGTTGTGGCGAATTTTGCGAAAAGATCTTGGCCAACATCCTTACAAGATTAAATTGACGCAAGAACTGAAGCCACTTGACCACCAGAAGCGTCGTGTGTTAGTGAATTGGGCTAAGCAACAACTTGAAAATGATTCGGATTCTCATCGAAAAATCATCTTCATCGATGAGACTAATTTCTGGCTGAATTGCTTCGTCAATAAACAAAATATTTGGCATTGAACAGGCAGCAATCCACTCGTACTCCATAAGTCATCATTGCATCCCGAAAAAATTACGGTTTGGTGTGGTTTATGGGTCGGCGGCGATATTGGGCCGTACTTCTTCCGTGATGATTGTTGCTGTTCGCAATAAATTTTGGTTGTTGCCAAACACCCAAAACATCACCCTATAATGTTTTTAGTTTACTTCTAGCACCAAACAGCAACTTCAATGTCAATGCCAAAAACAAATGTAGGCCATAACCAACTAATGCACCTTTGAAAATTATCAGAACGCCTTCATCATCAACCGGTCCAGAATAGCTGTTGTTGTCAATCGCACTTGCCCTAGCACAGAAGTCATCATCTACTTACAACTAGGCTAATGCCAAGGCCATCCAATGCACTTGCACTGTCTTTGCACCATTGACATCGGTCGTTCCCAACTAGCGGTACCTGCGACCGAAAAATACAAACCTTAGAAGTCAACATCATCATCAACATCGGTCGCTCCCAAGTAACTGTTGTTGCGACCGAAAAATACAAATCTTGTATTTTTCGTAACACCTGCACCATTGACTACAGATATGGAACATAAGCACAGAGCATCAACATCAACGGCATGGGCTGCCCTTGACACATATACCAAGTTTTCCATCATCGATCGTCGCTCCCAAATAGCGGTAGTTGCGACCGATAACGATGACTTAGTTTAAGTTACCTAAGCTGAAGCAGTAGCAACAACCAACACCAAGTGTTATGCAGGTGCACAGATGGAACTCGAACTAAAGTATAAAAGCCTATACTGTGTGGGCGTAGGACACAGTCCATTATCAGTGTTTATCGACTTATCATCTCCGCGTTAATTAAATAAAGAATAAAGTAAATTAAAATTGCAATTTTATGGCTTTTAATTTTTTTTTTTTGGTTCACTTCGCATTTTTCTTTGCTCTAATATTCGGCTAAAAAGCTAGCCGCATCAATGATCAAGACCGGCACGTTACTGTGAATGGGGATCGCTACCGTTCAATGATAACCGAATATTTTTGGGCTCAATTGGATGATATGGACTTGGAGGACATGTGGTTCCAACAAGACGGTGCCACAAGCCACACAGCGAATGTCACAATCAATTTATTGGAAACCAAGTTTGGAGAACGTGTTACCTCACGAAATGGTCCAGTCGATTTGACGCCGCCGTTGGACTATTTCCTGTGTGGTCTATGGTCTATGCCAACAAGCCAGCGAATTTTGATGAACTTCGTACGAATATCGACGTGAAATTGCAGCAATATCGGCCGATTTATACTTGAAAACCGTCGAAAATTGGTTTAAGCGTCTGGACTTTCCATGCAAAAGAAATCAAGTTCCATACATAATGGCATTAAACGTACTTGCACAGTCATACAAAATTTCATTAATATACAAAACCGTTTTTGTTTTATTTAAAAAAAACTTTTTTTGCGCTCTTATTGAAAATCCGATATATTAAGGAAGGTTTTACAAAATTTACAAAAAAAGATTGCTTCCAGAATTTGTAGCTTATTAAAGAAACTCAGTAGGTTTCTAAAATCTTTTTACTATTGGAACTTATAAACTCGAGCAAATTTAACGAAACTAAGCCCAGAAGAGACGAGGCTAGACTGGCATATATTAATAAGACTAAAAAAAAAAAGCTCGTTGTGCCTCATTTCTTAGCCACTAATTTTTACTTTAATAAAAGCATTTCGAATAGATAAATAATCAGTAAATAGGGGTGTGGCAGTGGGTGGTCTTTTTTTTTATTTATTTAAACAGTTTTAATTGCTAACCCAAATTAATGCTTATTTAAAATGACGAACATTTTATGTTATAAAAAAAAGCTTAATTTTAATGAAATTTTTTTTTTTTAAAGTCATCTTACAAATCTCATCAAATAAGCCATCTGATTTCTGAAAGATTTCAAATTCCCTAAGATATAAAGATATGCGTGCTAGACATAGATCCAAACAAAAAAATTTTTCCAAAAATGTTAAAATATAAAGTTTAATGTAGAAAAGGCAAAAACTATAAAAAAGCAAGTTAAAAATATTCCTAACATTTCTCAACTCCGTTTGGTTTAATCTTAAATCTTGCTGGAAAATCTGCTGCATTCCATAAATATACGAAGCTTTATGTAGATATCAGACTAATGCCCTAATTGGTACTTGGGGGCCAGAGCTTGTAGGCAAAAATGTATGTCGTCGTCCTCCTCACTTTTTTTTAATACCTGCCTTAAACCACACAAACAAATAACAACCAAAAACATTATAACACATAGGTATATTACCTCACCTCTACTTCTACTCCTCTATATCATACAAAATCACGAGCAGTGGAACAACAGAAAACACTTTTGGTTTTGTTAAATAATATTTTCGGGCGGTGAATTATGTTTGCGTCGCACGAAAAATATAATTATTTCTTGTTTCTTCTTCTGTTCTCTCAACAACACTGGAGCACGCCATATTACATATATTTTCTTCAAAACCCCAACCCGCCAACCCCAACATACATGCCCCTTTCTTTATTATTGAATAACTCACCCTCCCTATTATACCTATACAAACCTACGAGTATGTACGTTCACCTATAGCAAGACCAACATAACTAACAAGAACAAACCCCCAGCTTTATCCTCTTCACTTATGAAGCTTCTTTACTGACAGCGACAAGGTTGAGGACTTTAATGAGTTTGTCGTTAAAACTGGTACGAGTTTACGCAGTGGAAACAGATGTACAAGTTGTTTCACCCATTTTACCCCCCACACCCCATTCCACTTCTTCAACCCCACCTAAACGAAGCATGGTACAGGACAACAAAAAATACAAAAAAAAACTCCTGTTAAACATCTTAAAAAGTATCTCATAAATTTTGTATCCTTATGAAAAGCCCTGGGGGAGGGGGAACTTGCAAGATTTGAAAAAAAGTAGGTAGGTAGGTATGTATACATAGGTGTATATTATGTGAGTTTAAGTTCATAGTCAGTGCTTTTTAAGATGAGTTGGGTTCTTCAAAAAAAAACGAACGAACAAACGACTTTTTTGTGTTCGGTTTTCAAGAGCATCACAACTGGAAGGTCGATGATGATGGTGTTGCTTTTGCTTGCTTGCTTGAGTTTGAGTCCTTGGCTCCTTTTTATGGTTGTTAGGTGCAACTCTTACTCTTACCCACTCTATTCTATTTGATGTAATGGGCTGATGACGGCGGTGGGGTTTTCTTTTCTCTTCGCTTTTCTTTACAGAGATTGGGCGCAATTGGGCTGAAAATGACAGAAAGGATAAATAGATTGGATGTTTTAAAAGGATGTGAATTATGAAGCATTCGAAAGTGTTTAGAAGATCCTTCCTTTTCCAACAAACACACTCACCTATTCACCTAACTGTACCCAAACACACACAACCAAACAAACCATGAACATTAAAAAGAAAAGGGTTTTTCACACACTACGACCGCCCGCCCACCATAGACTTAATGCGATACAGTTACTCGTAGTCAAAAAATTAAATCAAGACACGTGCTAATGCCTTTTTTTGGGAATACAGAACACAAGTGAAAAGAAGAGTGAAGCTTAATCAAACAAATTAATTAAATGGTTTCCCAGGGAGATGCGACAGGAAGACAGCACCAACAAAAAAAAGGACGACTTCGTTGGAGTATATAAAAGACGAAAATAAATCCAACAAATGAAGTACACAAAAATGCTCCTTTTAGTTGTAATTAAAGTAAAAATTTTTCGCTTTGCAGAATGAGGGGGAAGAGGGATGGTGGTGTTTAGGTAGAATAATTCCGGAAAAGAGGATGTGTAGGGTGCAGTTTCCTTCCTTCCTTTATTTATTTATTTTTTTTTAATCTCTATTCTCATCTGCTTCGTTTGGTTTTTATGTACACGACATTATTTGCTGAATTTCCTTTACCTCATCACATCACATCACAGCCAACTCTCAGACCTCGTCCTTACACAAAGATGAAGGGATGCTATGGTTAAATCATCGCTATTAAAGTCTATTTTTGTATACTCAGTTGACACTTGATTAGGCGCTTAATGAGGTGATATCTAATAGGTGGAATGCAGAGTCCTTTTTTTCTGTGTCGTCTTGTTTATATATAGTATCTAAGCAGAGAAGTTATAAATATAAGTAAGTAGGTAGAAGGTTGGTATATGACAGGAACTGAGGTTTGTTTGTGAAATGAAATCGGTTGGAAAACCATTTTGATAAAAGTTCTAAGAATTACTATAGGAAGTATGCGTACACACTATGCGGTGTGAATAAACAAACTTTTATGATAAACAATAATATTATTTTTAGAACTTTGGATTCTTTTAAACTAGAAAAGGTCGTATCTATATTTATATGAACTGGATTTAGGAAAATCATACAACATTTTGTGGAAAATATTATTGAAATTGTATAGATGCTAACTTCATCTTACATATAACAAACAAAGTGACACAGCATTGAATGGACCTTTTCAGCATCAGAAGAGATCTTATATCACTTAAATCCATGAAAGGTAAATTGGCTAAGATATAACTCGATGACTCATACTATGACAGAGGCGGAAAAAGATTAGAATATCCAAAAGTGCTGACTATGAATTATATTTCTCGACGTAAATAAACTAAAAACTTAACTTATGTTTAAAAATTAAATAGTCCTCCAAAGTTAATTTTTTTTAATTGCATAGTTTTCCAGTAAGATGTTCCATTTTGAATATATCTGAAAAACAAGGAATGTCTGAACTGAAAAATACATAAATACCCTAAACACGTTTAAGTTTAAACACTGTGCGAGTGTTAGGAAAATAGGGAAGCATTTAAGAGGAGATACCGGTGCACATTGGTCATAAAATTTTGAATACTGAAATGAATATTGAGTTGGGTAAAACATTCAACATTCTCGATGAGTGGTTAAAAAAGGAATCTCTATACTTAACAGTAAGTCCGAAATTAAGCTCGAGGGTAAACTGATGAGCATTATCCTGGAAGTGCGAGTATTACGCATGAAACATTGCGGCGTTGTTCGAGTGATGTAAATGTTTCGGTTATGCTTCTATCGCCTATCATTTTCAAAGTTCTTTTTTGGATCCTATCTAAAAGACTTAAACTTGTTTTAGGGGCACCTGCCCAAATATGTGAGTTGTATTCAAGTTTTCGACGTATGAAGGCATTGTAAATTATAGCCAGATCAGAAGGGGTGACAAATTTCTTGCACCGTCGTCGGAGAAATCCTAAGCACCTTGCAGCGTTTTTGGCGATATGGAATATGTGACCATTCCACAAGAGGTGATCTGTGATACACATACCGAGTACTGAAAGCTGATTAGCAAGTGCCGCTCATGGATAGCGGCATCGGGGGTGGGTTACGCTTTAACGACAGGAGACAGCATTGAGTTTTTGAAGCATTAAATTCTACAAGGTTCTTAATTCCCCATTTAATTTAATGAGCTTATCATACACTGCCGTTGAAGTTCCACATCCGAAGGACAAGGATGTGAATCTAGAAACGAATATGAAAATCTGAGGGTACTGTTGTCAGCGAAACAGTTTAATAGATTAGAAGTGACAGACAATATGAGGAAGAGAGTCGGAGACAAAACGGAACCCTGGGGAACACCAGCATTTATTTTATGAGTTTCAGATTTAAAACCATCTAATACAACTTGTATTAAACGGTTTGAAAGGTTTCTAATCCAAAGAAGAAGAGATTCATCAATACCAAAAGCACGCATTTTCGATAAGAGAGCTTGATGCCAAACTCTATCAAATGCCTTTGAAATATCAATGGCAATAGTTTGACTTTCTCCAAAACAATGTAAATAATAATTAATCAGCGTTTCCATGACCCTTGCAAAAAAGGGACGTGAGTGCTATTGGACCATAGTTGGAGGGGGGAGAGGATTCGCCTTTTTTAGGGACATGCTGGACAAATGCTATTTTCCATCCACTCGAAAAGAGACCTGTAGAGTAGGAAAGATGGAAAAGTTTACACAGTGCTTTTGCCAGTTGAAGAACACCTCTTCAGAACAATTGCGAGGATACTATCCGGGTAGCGGACTTGTGTATGTCAAGGTCTTTTAGTACTCTTGCAACTGCACGAATGCAAAAGAAGATTCGTCCCATAAAATCGTTTACGCTCTCAAGAACAGGAGGACTCATGACACTCTCCGGTAGCGTCGAATTAACAGCAAACTGTGCTGGAAGCAAATTCGCTTTATCAATCGACCTCACATAGGGAGTGTCATTGTGGACGAGTGTTAGAACCGAGGATGACGTGGTGTTTCGTACTTTTTTTTACAAATGGCCAGAAATTTTTACTACCTTTGGGACATTGTAGTATTTTTTTCCTTAATTTCTGTTTATGCAAAAATTTAGTTCGTCGAATATGACCGTTGCAGGTCTTTTTAGGTTGTTTGAACTTATTCCAGTTTTCCTCAGTGCGGTTGGCTTTCTAAATCTGAAAACTTACATATTTGATTCTAATAACCTCTTCACAGCTCGAATCAAACTAAGAGTTTTAATTGGGTTCGATAGATTTTACCCTATTCCGAATGCGTAAGTGTGGATGGAAATGTTGTTGTTGTCATTTCTTAAACTACATTTCATCATGTTTGAAAAAATGTTATGTGATTTCGCACTTAGACTGCATCCGTACAAAACTCGTAAACAAAAGTTGAAAACCCGTTTGTGAAAAAAAAATTTGAATGGTTAACTTTTTTTTTAAATAAAAAATAGCACCCTTAAAGTTTGTTGGATTTTTATCGAACTTAATGATTTTTTGAGCAGAAATCAATAGCAGTGACTTTTTTCCGAAAAGTTTCAGAAGTTTGTCTAAATCTGTTAAGTGATTAGACTTGTATGGACTTTCCCCTTTATCATACAAAAGGTCCCACTGTGAGATGTTACGTAACGTTATTTCTTACTAATAATAAAGAACTGTAAAAAATCGTACTTTTCACGTCAAATGTTGTACTCTAACGAGATTTTTGTAGTATCAAATTTTGCGTAATTTTCAAGAAAGCCGCTAAAGAGAATGGTTAAGCAACTCATTCTCTTTTTTTCGTAATGCTTCAATTTCATGATAACTAAGGAGTATTTTATAGCAAAAATCTTCCAAAGTCTCCTTTTTTTTTTAAGTAAAAACTATTACAACTTTTAATAGTTTTTGTATTAAACATAATTTAATCCAACTTTCCCTTATCGTTTACAACTTTATATAAAGAAAATATGTTAAATTTTATATAGCTCATCTCTTGGGTCTCGACATGATTAAAAAGTAATTAAATAAACTTTACCATATTCATACGGGATCCCACTTATCTTATAAAAGATCTTCTCGTAAAGCTCCAATCAAATAACAAAAATAAAAGATAAAGACTATAAAATATATATACATATCTAAGCCCATACCATGCATTAAGAGAACCACATCTCCTCTCTTTTGCATTGTGTCCCCTACACAAATTGTCTTGTCGTTAAAAGTTGACAAATTGTCGAACAATTTGAACCTTTTCAAAAAAGACATTCAATTTAATAGCAATTTTAAAGGAAGTCATATACTTATACCTCAAGACCTCTAAAATACAACAGTCCTATATTACACACCATCATCATCAGCCTTGCCAAAAACCCCATCATAAAGAACTTAACCTCTATGTTTATGGGGCAAAGTGTCTACGTCTGTTTATAGTCACACCAAAGAACGTCCATGGATATATAAAACACCCTTGGCTGCTGCAAATAATTCTTCAATATTTGACCCTTGTCTCTTGATTCACAAACAAACACAAACACACACTGACACTCCCTATAAACTGATGGAAACAGAATAACCCCTAACCCCATCAAATATTTTATATACAGAGCCATCGGGCTACAAATAATATTTTCGTAAATTTTGTTCAGAATTATATTAAATAATTCCAAAGACTTATCGAATCCATAACCAGAAACCCTTTTTGCACTAAGCTGAACCCCCTCAGGACGTGGAGACCTCTGTATATATGTATATACGCTTAGGTTGTCTGATATCTCCTCTGTGTTGTAGGATGTATGTGTATATCTACAGCCACACACAATCTAAGGGGATAAGCTCTTCTGAGGATTCAGAAAATCCAAACAAATAAAAAAGTAAAAATCCTTCCTTGAAGTGTTTTTTAAATTTATCCCTGCTGCCTCTGCTGATGCCACCTTTATGCCTGACTTCTTCTCTGGCGAGAATCGAAAACATAAAGCTGCTTTGGGTTTGAGTTTCATGCCGCATGCAAGAGAGTTGTGCGAATTGAACGTATTGGAATTCACTTTGTGGGCATGGCCTTGCCACCCCTATAATCGAAGGCGGCTTTCCCAACCCCTACAACTCGTATACACTTCCTCTCTCAACCGTCAGGATTCTTTCGTCCTCATCATCAAACTTAACATAGTAACTGAGATATTCTGATATCCTGCCGATTATTGCTGCAAACATAAATTTTTATGATTTCTGCTTTCGACATTATCCCTGGAGTGAGGTGGTGAAGGGCGGACGAGGGGGAGTATGTATGTATATACAACAATACACACTTCTCGATTCAGGAGCTAAAAATGAGCACACCCAGAATCGAACTGAGTCGATCCCAAAGGTGCTTATGTCGTGGTGAATGGCAAGCTCTTTGCCGTGAGCTAGATTTGTTTATAATTTGTTAAGGATCGACCTATTTCGATATCTAGGAATGGGAAGATAAAAGATATCGAAAATATTGGTTGGTGTCAAGGGGAGGATGTTAGGTAATGTGTATAGATACATCTATACCTACCAACTTCTGCACCCTACAGCTATGTACGAGTATTATGTACGTCGCGTCGGTGGGTAGGGTATGTTTGATTCAATGCAAAATGATGAATGAGACCAGAAGCAGGAGCATCAGCAGCCTGTATAAATTCGTGTTTCTATGGTGTAAGCTGATTCTTATTACCTACAACTTACCTATACCTTGATGGGGCTTCATTTCTTTTGATATCGATTATGATGAAAGAGGACAGATTAGGAAAAAAATAATAATAATAATAACTTTCTTGTGCCATGGGAATTATTGCTATTGGATACACTTGCTCGAATGGAGAAGTCATAAAGCTACAACAGCTCAGCTATACATAACTTTATCTAATGGAGAATTAATTAAAGAGATCAAAAGATGAATTAGGTTATAAGAGTAGAAACCATCGTTATGAGGCATAACGAGATTTTTCTTTGTATTTGTTGAAAAAGAAAAAAAAAATATCGTAGATAGGTAAGATAATTAGATTGTAATGGAAAAAATTAAACGAAATAACTTGATCAAAAGCCGGAAACAGATTTGTTTTGCCGTCCTTCGTCGTGTTTCAAAAGGGAAAATGTAAAAGTTATAATAATTATGTTACAGCTGTCTCTGTTATGAATTGATGTTAAAGTATTTTTAAATTCTAAGAAATCTGTACTTAAAGCTTTTTTTTACGATTTTAAAAATTCAAACGAATAGAATGTTTTCATGAAGATTGTTTAGTCTAGATTTTGTTCTAAGAACTTAAATAGCAAAATAGTTATCATTTTGACAAATTAAGAATCTTTACTCAATCAAAATATTTGTTATGATAAGTACATTTTTTAGTTTGTTCTTTAGAAAAGAGTTTTGAAATGAAATTTGGAGATCAATATTAGGCAAATTATGTACATATATCGTTTGAAAATAAGTTGAAAACAAATGAAAGCTGAATTCAATTTGCAATAAATATTTTTTTATTTTATCTAAAGAGACACATTTTTCAATTTTGACGAGAATGAGAAGGGACTTCTGTAATTGTCGTTGGGTCTCGTCTCGTAGTCAGCCATATCTTACCAAAGCCTAATTTTCTTAATTTTTTAAATGTTTTTATTTTAAAATAATTTGTCTTGCCACAAGTTAATCTTATTAACTTCCCATAGGAAGTTACTGTAATCGTTCTGTCAAATTATGAATTTGGGCATTTCTCGACGTTTCAAGCTTCCTGAAATATAAACATGTTTTTTAGATAGATGTGTGTCATGTGTACGTACGTTTATTCGTCTGTACGTCCGTTCGTCCTAACGTGTATGTACGTTCGGAATACCTTTATTGTATTCCAATCTCAAGAACTGGTGAATATACCGACTTCAAATAACATTTTGTCTGACAGATAATAATATCACGATGGATATGAATGGTGTTTTAAACAACTTTGTTCAGTACTTTTTTTGTAATATCAATTTTTAAAATAAGTGACAAATTTGTTTGCCCTAAATATCGAACCAATAACGCTTGCTCCTTCATTCTTACATTATACTTAGTGACGTGATACCAAATTGGTATAAATTTGAAAACAAAAATCAAAATTATGTTTATGATTAAAAAAAACAAGGAGAAAAAAAGTTGCTGGGATGCGAACAACACTGATAACTTCCCATCCCGTCTGTCGATTTGTCTTGCTTAAAAGTTTGTAGATTTTCCTTTTTTGTTTAAAAAGTTTTCAATTCCTTAAAATTTAAAAATTACCAATAATATTTTGCATATATCGAAACAGTTTGATTTCAAAATCAATTTTTGTTAACGAGATTTTTAGTCGAAAACCAATTTTTAATAATTTTAGTAGTATTTGATAAAATATTTTATTTCTTATATAAACAAATACAAATTGGATGAATGAAATTAATTTAAATTGATATCTTCTATTATTCACGAGATATCGAGAACAGAACATCAATTTTTACCAAATTTGCATGCTATTTTTTGTTGATTTTTTTTATGAAAAAACGTACTGTCGAATTTTTGAAAAAAATTTACTGAATATTTTCTGTGAGACAAAATTAGTTTAAAGCCAATGGCGCAAAATTTTAAACAACCTATTATTAAGGCCTTAGCACGATACTAGTTAACAATTTACTAAATACATAGTAATCTACTAACTTTTCACTAATTTTAAACACTTTTTATTGTTTTGCTAACTAGTATCATGCTAAACCCATTTTATTAAAAAAAAAAACCATGAACACATCTAAATAATGACAGATTGTGGAGCAAACATCGGTTCCCATCGATCACCGAAATCAAGCATCAGTGAGCGCAGTTAGTAGTCAGATGGCGGACCGACTCGAAACCTACCGCGTGCTGTTGTCATGTGTTCTTTCTAACTGTTCGTTCTTCTTTCTCCTCTGTCCTTCTGTCTTGTATTAATGTCTTGTGTTGTTATCGACTTATATAGTCTTGTCGCTCAAGGTGCTGTGTTCTCTACTCTGTACATTTATGTGCCGAGTAGTGTGAAATGTAATGTAATGTACAAAAAAAACATATGTACCTTAATATTTTTTTATTTATTTTATTTATTTTTATTTTATCAAAAATATACCCGGAGTAAAATTCACCATCGTCCAGCTCTTCAAGAGGATTTGCTCGAGTTTTAAAACTTTTAACTTTCCTACACAACACTGAATCCTCAAACATTTCAAAATCTTCTTCCTCCGAAAACATTTTAAATTAATTTACTTTTTATGATATCTATAAATAAATTTTATTTCACAATTTATCAATTTTAAAACACTTTGCCACATTTGAGAAAAATGACATATGTCATACAGATTTAGTACGATACTAAAAAGATAAAGTAGCCATTTGGTGATTTTAACTTTAGTTAAATGTTAAGAAGATAGTACGATACTAAACTCGTTTAAAATTATCAAAATCCTTTTTTTAACCTAGTATCATACTAAAAATGATTTAACATCGTACTAAATCGTCTAAAATTTTGCGCCAATATTTTTAATTTTTGAAAAGCTATTTGAGACGAAAGTAAATTTTTAAGAACTTTTTGTTATGTTTTTTTCAGGTTTTTAATTTTTTGTTTTAAACTGTCAATTCGACTTTTCTCAAAATTGTTGCAAATGTTGAAAACAATATTTTTATAAAATGAAATTAGTTTGAAACCAATATCTCAAATTTTTGAAAAGATATTTGAGTCCAAAAAAACTTTAATTAATTTATTTTTAGGTTTTTAATTTTTGTAAAAGAAACTCTTAAGTCGATTTTTCTGAAAATTTTAACGAATGTTGAAAACAATATTTTTTATAAGATAAAATTAGTTTGAAACCATAATCTTAAATTTTAGAAAAGATATTTAAGTCGAAAATCAATTTTTACCAACTTTTAGTAATTTTTTAGGTTTTTAATTTTTGTAAAAAAACTGTCAATTCGATTTTTCTGAAAATTTTACCTAATTTTAAAAAACAATATTTTTTATAAGATAAAATTAGTTCGAAGCCATAATCTTAAATTTTCGAAAAGATTTTTAAGTCGAAAATCAATTTTTACCAACTTTTATTAATTTTTGTTAGGTTTTTATTTTTTGTAAGAAAACTGTCAATTTGTTTTTTCTCAAAATTTTACCAGGTGTCAAAATCGTTATTCTTCGTAGCAAGAAAATATTTTGAAGATAAAATGTGACAAATATTTTTTTTTTCAGTTTTTTTTTATTTATAAAAAAAACGTGATTTGGATTTTTTTCCAAAAATTTACTAGTTTGGGATCACGTTACAATATATAATTTAGAATTGAATTCAAGCCTCTAGTGACATTGGTTCGTGAGATATTTTGGGTTGACCAAAATGTTCATTTTTTTTATTACTATGGTAAAAAACCACCCACTCAATTTTTTTGAAAGTCCTTTCTGCATCTTTCTGAATTATTATCTGTATAACAAAATTTATTTGGAGTCGATATCTCTACTGGTTTTTTGAGCTATGGATGACGAAAAAACTTCTCAAACGTACGGACGTACGAACATACGTACACAAGCATGACATCTCTCTAAAAATCTTTTATTTCGTCTCTAGGGACCTTGAAACGTCAAGAAATGTCAACATTTTTAATTCGATAAATCGAACCGATTATAATAACTTCCTATGGGAAGTTAAATATTTGGTAGAATTTTGAAAAAAATCGAAGTAACAGATTTTTTACAAAAAAAAAAAAGCACACTACAAAAATTTAGCTAAAAATGTTGTCTTCAAACAAATTTTATTTTATATAAAAATTTAAATTTTTAAAATCCGTAATTTTTTAACGAATTTTCAAAAAAATATTACGCAAAATTGGCAAAAACTGATGTTTTTGATTATCGCAAGAATAAATGAAGCTATTTCGGAAAACAATAACATATGCACGTAAGAAACATACAGATAAAAACATTTCTTAACTCAAAAATGTATTAGGAGAAGAAATAATGATACCTTTTCTCATACTACAAAAAAGCTAAGTTCTTGGTATTTGGTAAATTAAAAAAAAAATAGCTAACAGTCTTGTTGCAAACACATTGAAAGCTCCAAAAATGTTGCTGATTTCGTGTAATGTCTCGAATATTCTGACAGAAAACAGCTTTCACCTTGAAGATATTCAAATGAAAATTTGTCTAACAAATAATTAGGTATCGGGTGTATGTTTTCAAGCGGCCCAATGGATCAGTGTGATTTTTTGAATTCAAACAAAAAATTGAAATTCAGCAATTTTTCTTAAATTTGGTTTCATGTTGTTTTTTTGAAAAAAAAAAAAAATAGAAAGAATTATATCATACATGTACATTATATTTCTCTCTTAAAAATGAAATGAATAAAACCCAAAATATATTTAAAAAACAAAAATCTTATTCAATATTACGATATTGAGTTTATTAAACAGAGTGAATAATTTTAAAAACATGTAAATCATTAAATTTTTGTTTAAGTAGTCCTTATAAACATTTACATTTCTGCCACATACATTTTAGGCTATTAAATGCTTAAACCACTAATAACACCTAAACATAATATGATAAATACTATATCAAACTGTTTTAAATACCCATATATACCCTTATTTTGTCTATGACTACTTTATACAGCCCAGAATTTGAAATCTAATTCTAATGAATTCAAATTTAAACATTAATTTCAAACCGAATACCATTTATGTTTATATTTTGTGGTTAAAGCTAGATTTTTTTTTGCTACTTAAATTGCTTTAAGCCAGCATTGAACATTATCATAGTTATCCCATAGTTCATTTAAAGCTATTGCATTAAAATACACATATAGGATTTTATCAACTGATTGCTTCGATGGCGACCGACACGACTGACGACCGACGCAATGTGTGGATAGCAATCACATCACTTTGACTAGATTTGCATAAAAATCAAATTCACTCGTGCAATTTGCGATTTAAATTTAATTTGCAACACATATCCCGGGTCCCAAACCCCGCCACACTTTCGAAATGTCAATTTGGATTGATACCAGCTATGGGTGTACATAGATTGGCATTCTCAAAAAAAAAAAAAAAACGAGCCAAAAACAAAAAATGGAGACTCCACACCACTTCCAATCAAAATATACATATATATGCGAAGGATGCGAATCAATTTTACCCCAAAGAGGGATTCATTCACTCACAACTCACCCGCACCAACTTCCTGGAGCTCAGACTGGCATCACTCACTCTCATGTACATACAGTCAGTCACCACACACATTGAAAACAATAAAAACCAATAAAAATAAAAAGGATATCCCGCACATGATACGACGACATCACAGACATTGTGTCAATAAAACAACAGAATCTCTGAGAACATCGATTTGCTGGTTACTCTGGTAAGGGAGGACGAGCATTAGAGAGTTCCTATACCCAACCCATGAACCCACTGTTATTGGATTCATCGGCTTTGGCTTACGTTCCCCCAAACCCAAAAAATGTTCAAGCTAACATCGAGAATATTATAGTACAAGTCTATTCTATTCACACAAATTGATATGTTGGCGTGTATGTTTGGTGAAGAACATTATATTCCAGGAGCAGGCGAATATACCTACATATATACATTTATGTATATCAAGCACAGCAGGAGAGAGGTCAATATTCGTTCATTCAATATTATATTGATCATAGCGCAGAGGGTATTGAAGGAAGGATTGTGGGGGTCGAGACGGGGGGAAACAGATTTTTCCCAACTTAATTCAATCTAAATCCATATCCTTTTCAACTTCCGTCTGCTGTTCAAGTTAATTGAATTAGGTTAGGTCGATCTGTCTATACGTATAACAGTATACACACCACAGTCTCGTATACCTGGATAAGGAGAGAGAGAGTGGCATTCAGCCGAATGAGGTTTAAACCAGGTGATTGATTGCTTCTATCTGTTAACACACACTATTGCGGTATAATCATTTGGAAAATATTTATTCTATCAAAACAAAAGGATCAATCCTTAGATTAATAAAAAACGTAAGCGCATCTCCATATAAGTTATCGTATGCAGGGACGGCTCCTTCGAAAAAAATAAACATTGATTTTTATTATTATTGAGAGCTCTGTAAGATGTAACTTATGACAGATAAATATTTTTGGCTGATATTACGATCGTTATCAATCAAAAAGTTTCTTTTAACAAAGTTCTTTTTTACAGACCTAGAACTTTTTGTTCAACGATCAATAGTCGACTTATAAACAAATAGGCCGATGACGACGTCTTCGTCATGTAAACTTAATCAAACATTGATTTTGATTAAGTATGATTTTTTGGTATGAACTGGAGTCTCAAGAGTCTCATAAGCATTATAAATAACAGTTTGTCCAGAATAGAGCCTTATTTTTGAAGAATTATCTGACTATAAGCTTGGACGATTTTTTAAGAAAAAAGAGGCTGGGATGCGACCCACACTGATAACTTCCCATCCCTTCTGTCGATTTGCCTTGCTTAAAAGTTTGTCTATATGTATCAATTTTTACCAAATTTGCGTACTATTTTTTGTAGATTTTATTTTTTTATGAAAAAACGGACTGTTGGATTTTTATAAAAAAATTACTGAATATCGAAAACAATATTTTCTGTAAAATAAAATAAGTTTGAAGCCAATATTTTTAATTTTTGAAAAGCTATTTGAGTCGAAAGTAAATTTTTACCAACTTTTAGTATTGTTTTTTTTTAGGTTTTTAATTTTTTGTACAAAAACTGTCAATTCGATATTTTTAAAAATTTTGCCGAATGTTGACAACAATATTTTTTGAAAAATTAAAGAAGTTTAAAGCCAATATCTCAAATTTTTGAAAAGATATTTACGTAGAAAAACAATTTTTACTAACTTTTGTTAAATTTTTTTTAAGTTTTAAATTTTTTGTATAAAAACTGTCACTTCGATTTTTTTCAAAATTCTACTGAATGTCGACAACAATAGTTTTTGAAAGATAAAAGTAGTTTAAAGCTAACACCTCAAAGTTTTGAAAAGATATTTGAGTCCAAAATCAATTTTTACCAACTTTTATAAATTTTTTTTTTAGATTTTTAATTTTTTGTAAAGAACTGTCAATTCAATTTTTCTCAAAATAAAAAGATGTTTGAGTCGAAAATTAATTTTTACCAACTTTTGTTATATTTTTTTTCGGTTTTTAATTTTTTGTAAAATTCGATTTTTTTCAATTCGATTGTCAATTCGATTTTTTCAAAATTTTACTGAATGTTGAAAAGAATATTTTTTGAAAAATAAAAGTAGTTTGTAGCCAATATCTCAAAGTTTTGAAAAGTGAGTCTAAAATCAATTTTTACCAACTTTGAGTTTTTTTTTTTAGGTTTTTATTTTTATAAAAAAAACTGTCAATTAGAATTTTCTCAAAATTTTATCAGATGTCAAAAACATTATTCTTCGTTGCACAAAATTGTTTTGGAGATGAAATCATATTTTAGTCGTAAAATTTTCGAGAAGACACATTTTTGTTCAGTTTTTTTGATTTATATAAAAAAACGTTATTATTTTTTTTTTTAAAACGTATTTGTTTGGTATCACGTTACAATATATTATATGAATTTTAATTCGAGTCTCTAGCGTTTTTGTCCATGAGATATTTAGGGTTAACCAAAATGTTCACCTTTTTTTTTAAACTGCTACGGTAAAAAAAAACCACCCACGCAATTTTCTTGAGAGACCTTTCTGCATCTTATTGCCTTATTATCTGTATAACAAAATTTATTTGAAGTCGATATCTCTCTTTAGGTTCTTGAGCTATGGATGACGAAAAAACGTCGCGTCCGTACGGACGTACGGAAATGTCAAAATTTTCAATTCGACAATTCGGACCCATTACAATAACTTCCAATGGGAAGTTAAAAAGTTAAGGATTTCTTAAACATTGTTTGTTGTTGGGTAGAATTGCACAATGGCTTGCTAAAGTATTCTTTAAAAAACTAGTTCAACCAATATTCCTATCCAAGTTCAATAACTAAAAAAAAAAAACACTGGTAAAAATGATGATACGTTGTTTTATAATTGAAGTCGTTTGAATAAAATTATGATCGAAGTTCGTCTTGAATAAAATCATCAATAATTTTAATCAATATCATAATCATTTCTTACTAATGAACTAAAACTCGTGGACTTTTTTAAAAACAAAATTTTTCAAAGCTCGTGTAAGTTTTAAAATGATTTTAAACTTTAATTAATGGTTATATTTTTTTCAATTAGTTAAGAGCAGCGAAACAGGTTAAGTGACTTAAACGAACGCCATTAAAACACACAACTTTTAAAAGATTCCACAACGTTGTCATCAAGGCGCTAAGTTTTCTCGGTCCACCCCGTCTTGCCTCACTTATATCAAATATTACGAAGCTCTATTTTCATTTATTCATCAATTTGTAGGATTCAATTTCATTTGAAATTATCCTGAAAATTCATTTATTCAATTTGCATAGACAAATCCTTTTTGTTTGAATCCAAAGACACTGGAGAAGGATTCGTACATTTATATATGTATGTATGTATGAATATATGTACATAAGTATGTGCTGTATTGTACATATAAATGAAATGAGCTCTTGTTCTATAGTACTATGTGCATATATAAGATTTTGATATGGAATTTTATCATCACAACAGAATCTCTTCTGCATGATGGTTCCATGGAAAGTTATTTCATCGTAGTCAAGTCATCGCATTCTTGACACAAGACTTACAAGAGCAAAAAAAACCTAAAGAAGGATTCTTGTAAAGTAAAGTTTTCATCTTAACGCACACAACACTCGCTAATGAAATTGTGATCAAAACTTAGCGGTAGAAGGTGCTCGTGCTGCTGATGTTTTCTTCTGCTATGGATTTAGTATGGTTACGGAGAGATTCATGGTTGAAAGATATCGTTTTTCTCTTTTCATCCATCGCCACTGCTCACCACCACCACCACCGTCACTTTGCTCCAGCCTTATACTGCTTCGGGGTTCATTAAGCTTTGTATCTGCATCAGCATCAGCATCAGAATCATCATCATCATCTTCGTCTATACATCTTTGGCATCTTGGTGTCGTTTGTAATCAGTAATCACCAACAGCACAGCTCCAGCGCGAAAATTACACTTACCAACACTTTTGGTTTCCAGCGTTGTGAATACTATACGAAGTGGTGAAGGGGAGTATGACAAGAGAGGATATTTAGTCCTTTTGAAAGAAAACTCAACCATCATAGTCTGCCTTTGCCGGCTGGTTTTTGTTTCCTCTGCCGTTTCGTTAGTGTGTTTACTTTGAGGCCTTTTGTATACGATAAGCAAACCATAAACCAAACAACATCACAATTCAACCAGAGAGCGAGAGGAGATGATAATCACTTACAAAACAGAGAGAAAGCGTCAAGGCACAAAATTGTAAACAAAAAATAAACATTTCATTTTCCACAGAACTACAGTCAAAGCAAAAAAGGATATAAGCCACTTTTACACAGAAGGACTTTTTCTGTCTCGCTTCGCTTTCTAATGCCTGCTGGTGAAACCTCTGACATTTATATGTATACTCAAGTTTCACCTTTAAACGTTCCATTTTTGTTTTATTTATAAAGCTCTGGAAATCTAAACGTTTTGGTAAAAGAACGAATGGAGGTGAGGGCGGATGTGAAAAAAAATACTCTACTGTAATTTGGATGAATGTCTTCCTTTTTTAAAGTCTCCTTTTCTGTATATACCTAAATATACATTGGACAAAAATGAAAAGGATATAATATTCAGTGAGCCGGGTGGTAATAAGTATCGACAGGACTTTCTATGTTGGCACCGAGGATTCCTACAATGTTTTTGTTTGTACATATATTTATTTGGAGTCTACTTAATTTTGAGAGCATCATAGCAGAAGAAAGGGAATTTAAAAACAAAAATATAAACCTACTGAAGTTTCATAATGTTTTTTCAATAAAACAGGATTAGGCACTTTAGGTAAAGATGTAATTTTTTTGTATGAAGAATTATATTTTTTGTACGAATGAATTTAAAAGGGAAGCTTTCAAAGAATTATAAATGTCTAAGATTTGTACTTAACTTTGTATTAAAAATGCATTGGGCTGTTAAAAATTGGAAGGTTTTACTTAAACTTAATGGTCTCACAGAGTTCTTGAAAATTACAAGGTTTTTCATTTAAGGTTTTCATCTTTAAAATTAAATGAGATAATGTTGTTTTCATCACTAACTTAAAAAAATCAAGACAAAAATAATGCGTATACGCCTAAGTGTTCCATTTGATTTTCACTGCTATCACAGCGGGTTTTCACCAATTTCACTTAGAGTTATATCAAGGGAGTAATATAAGCTTTAATTTGTGTCTATGGTTCACGAAATTTGTTTTAATATTGTTTCGACGCATATCAGTTAGTGTTTCCCAATTAGAGGTTTCATTTTGAATAGCCCGATAGTTAGGCTTCTGTAAATTTTAAAGTTGCCACCTTTTGAAATTTCACAAGAAAAAAATATGGCATTACTAAAGCTAAAACAATACATGCCTCAAGAACGCAACGAAATTGTTAAAAATTAACTATAAAAATTGTAAAAAGTTTGCGGTCACAAAGGTCATGTATTGATACAAGACTTCTGTCTTCGTCTCAACATGCCTACTGTAAAGGTAAATCCGTGGAAACAGCGTTACACACCTTAGTAAGCACCGTCGAATATTCCATCCATCATAAAGAGTTCACTATGGTTGCTTTCCTTGACATTGAAGGTGCCTTTAACAACGTGGACACATCTGCATTAACATCTCTAAATGTAGAGAGTTCGCTTCGGGAGTTAATTCATTTAATGCTTACTAGAAGCATAATTAACTCAAAACTGAGCAACTCTTTTGGCAGACTTAGTAGAGGGACACCGCAAGTGGTGTTCTATCCCCTCTCCTCTGGAACCTAGTGGTGAATGAAATCCTAACTAGTCTGGATGCGGAGGGTTTCAGAGTGAAAGCCTATGCGGACGACGTTGCTATAGCAGTTTCAGGAAAGCATCTTAACACCTTAAAAGAACTCTTACAAAATGCCTTAGACAGACTAATACTTTGGGCTGATCGGTGTTGACTGGGTGTTAACCCAGACAAAACCGATTTAGTCTTATTTTCGAGGAGATACAAAATTCCATTTGTCAACCCCCCCTATATTAAAGGAATCCAATTAAAATTCTCAGATGAGGCTAAATACCTGGGTCTTGTCTTAGATAAAAAACTAAATTGGAAACGCAACGTACAGGAAAGAGTCAAAAAGCTATACTGTAGCTCTCTTTTCTTGCAAAAAAAGCTTTTGGTAATAAATGGGGCTTACAACCCAGAATCACGCATTGGCTATACACATCGGTAATCAGACCGATTTTAATGTACGGTGTGGCAGTATGGTGGACTGCTTTAGAGAAAGCTATATACCGAGATAAATTAAATAAAGTCCAACGTTCAGCTTGCTTTTGTATAAGCGGATTGCTTCACACGACCCTATCTGGGGCACTGGACACCTTACTCTACCTAACACCTCTTGATATATTTAGCAAGCAAATAGCTGCAAGCTTTGCTATTCGCCTCAAAGCTTCGTCGCAGTGGACTAACAACAACATTGGCCACTCTGTAATTCTTAGGGTTTTAGAATCAATTCCAAAGCACACAGACTACACCATCCCCCAACTGCAATTCGACAGAAATTTCCAGATTTCTATACCTCCTAGATCTTTTGGGAGTGTAGGACATTCTTGGAGGATGAGTCAATCCATTTTTATACAGATGGGTCAAAAACAAAAGAAGGGGTTGGTGGAAGTGTGTACTCTGAACGACTGAAATTAAGTCTCTCATTCCGCCTTCCCAATCATTGTAGCGTGTTCCAGGCGGAACTTTTGGCGATAAAAGAAGTCTTGTCCTGGCTTAAAGAAAACGTGATATCAACATCTGATACCCGTATTTTCTCAGATAGCCAGGCCGCTATCAAATCTCTGGACTCTGTCTCTACAATCTCTATAACAGTCCATAACTGTCGATCATCTCTAAAGGAGATGGCACAACAGTTTAATATTCACCTTTGCTGGGTGCCGGGCCATAGAAACATTCCAGGTAACTGTAAGGCAGATGAACTCGCCAGGAACGGTACAGTGCAGCCCATCCTATCACGTTTGGCACGTACTGGCATACCAATCGCTACTTGTAAACTATTGCTAATGCAAGACGCTGTGAGCAGGGCAGGCACCAGGTGGAACAACTTCACCACTTGTCAAGTCACAAAAAACATCTGGCCAACACTGGATTTAAAACGTTCAAGGTGCTTGCTCTCTCTTAGCAGAACGCATATAAGCTCGATAATAGGTGTCATAACCGGACACTGTCTAATAGGAAAGCACGCCACGCGAATGCGACTAGGCGTATTCTCAAATGACTCTTGCAGAAGCTGTATGGACGAGGAAGAGGAGAAAACAATTCTTCATCTTCTCTGCACATGTCCTGCGCTGGCTCGAAAACGCAAGAATTATATAGGAGAATTCTTCTCTAACGGTCTAAACGATCTAAATCATATCAGCATAATCAGCCTCTCACGTTTCGTAAGGGACTCAAACTGATTCCATTGAGCTTAGGAGGAAGCCTCAAGATTCATGTGGTATCACAATGGGCCATTAAACTGGCCTAGGTGTGTCCATTTCCATCTTGGACAGCCACTTTAACCTAACCTAACCTTGCGGTCACAAATTGCAGTTTTGCTCGAAATCGATTCAAGACCTAAAAGATGGAAAGGGCGAATAATATATCATAAAATAAATATTTGGTGCTATTCTATAGCCAAAGTAACAGAGAAAATCATTCATAACTAGTTATTTCTTAATTTAAATTAAATGTTAAAATATTTTAGAACACACATTTTAAAAATGAACTTATATCAATTTTAATATCCTTAAATTTTTTAATTTATTTTTTAAGTATACTTTTCCTATGTTATACTTTTTAAGTACTACTGTCGCTCGTCTGTGCAAATTCTCTCTTTGCGTTGTATTTCTCAAGCCATTTTAAGATATTTTCCTCATATTTTCTCTGGAATATTTTTCTTGTTGACATTTCGTTTTCATTTTTTCCTTCCATATTAGTTGCTCCGTCACGAATCGCCACCTGCAAAAAAAATATTGAAAATCATAAATTAACTCAATCGAATTTTTCATCAAACAATAATTTAAAAAAAAAAAACATACTGCAGTTTGTTTATCCTTTTGTACTAGAAATTCAAAAATCATTGGTCTCGCCTCGTGATTCAATAGATACAACATTGACAGAGCTTGTGTCCTTGCATATTTACTCCTGCGTTGTGATGTATCGGTTGGAATTTCCAAGGACATAATATCGAGAAAATATCGAATATTTTCCAATGATCTCACACATTTCAATGAGAATAAAAATTCATAGAATTTCACAATACTCCCATCGGGAGTGGTAATTTTAGTGACCAACTTCTTGAATTCCTCAAAAGCAGCTGTTTTGAGACCTTGGCATAGGGTGAAGTCTGATTTTAAATGTTCATCATTTAGTTCGTTTAGAAAATAATCACTGGTAAGTTTTTGAGTATAATGAAGGCAATCAGTCAAATCGACTTCACAAGCAATTTTAAGGATCTTGTCCTTAAGTGACACGGATAAGGATAGATCATCTTTTGAACGATTGTAGATTTTTTTAAAAACATCTCCAACCAAATCACGAATGAAGGACTTGAACATTTCATGTGACCGGCTGCCCTGTAACTGATGGTAGAATAGTAAAATTAAGTCAGCTGCATATTCCCACGCCAGAAGGTCTTCTTCAAATTGGAGGTACTGAATGACATCAAGTAAAGTGTCCACTGAGAAAGCATTTCTATCCTCTAAATCGACAAGATCTCGCAGGAATTTAGCACGATTGAAAAGATGAATCTGCTTATGGTCCTTATTCAGGGCTTCAGCTATAAGACGCATACTTTGATCATCGTAGACAACATGATAGATTCCAGTTTGCTGCTTGTCCACAATTAGCCAATCAGAGTTTGTGACATTTAGATTAAGGTCTTCCAGAAGGCTTATAGTTACTTCTTCTTCTGGGGGCAGTATGTAATCAGCAGTAGTTCTCTCAAAATCTGGTCGTGAAGCAGTGGCAAAACTCAAAGGAATCCACCACTTGTCTTTGGATGAGTCCTTTTTGGATTTTTGTCGAATTGTTATCGTTCCATTGTCGAAGTTCCTTGTGACCATTACGATTGGTATTCCAATGTTATGTGTCCAGGAGCGCATTATAGTCGCTGTTCGGTTATTTTGGAACAGTTCGACCCCATCCTCATCAACAGCTTCTTGGAGAGCTTTAAAGAGGTCATTTTCATCAGCAACGGAGTATTGGCTGTAAAATATAATCTTATGGTTTTAATATTGAAGTATTTTTAATTGTATGTCCTTACAATCTTGTTAAATAAAGAGCAACACCTTTGATGAAAGTCTTATGACCAATAGCATGATGGAACATTCGTACGAAACAGCCGCCTATTGAAAAAAAAAAAACACTCAACGTAAAGACAATTTTTAGTAGAATTTAATTTCATTTTACCGAATCTATAGGAGACCATATTGTAAGCTTTCCTAATGTCAAATTCTTCTTCAACGTAACTTGTCATTGGATGGTGATAGCTATGCTTAAAAGTCTCACGCATTTCTCTCGAAAGGAAATATTTGTCCATGTTCTTTTCGGGAAAGATCTAAGAATTCAAATAATAAATCATACACATTAATTTTAAGAACACATTACTGTGTATCTTACCAACTGCGTTGCAACATAACTAAAATACACTGCAAAGCCTTCCTTAAGCCAAACATAAGTCCACCATTTTGGTGAAACTAAATTTCCAAACCATTGATGAGCGATTTCATGATTTTGTGATATGATCTTATGAACTTCTTCTAATGAATTATTGCGAATGTTTGTGACGAAATTTTTATTATTATAAGTTAGAAGACCCCAATTTTCCATAGCAATACCATAAGTTTTCTCAACTCGAATATGATCTAGCTTTGGCAATGGATATTCAATTCCGAAGTAGTTTTCAAGGGCACTTAGGGTTGAGATGCCATTTTTCAGAGCATGACTTCCATTGTCTTTGGAATTTGGTGGGAAAAATACTCGATGTTCGCGATTATTGACAATTTCACTGATATGGTGGTAATTAGTGACTGCAAAGGCAACAAGATAAGTTGACATTTTAGGAGTTTTGAGGAAAGTTGTTGTGGTCATTTTTGTGTCAACACTGAAATTTAGATAAAGGTGGAACTTGTTAAATTATAAAATTAAATTTCAAAAACTAATTTTTTCACATACTTTTGAATTGGAACTCCATCTACTGGCATATTTGACAAGGCTGTATAGTTGCTTCCATGTGTTACTGTGATTATGAATCGAGACTTGAGATGTGGTTCATCAAAGCATGGAAATGTCATTCGAGCATTTGTAGGTTCAAACTGCGTTATTGCTAGAGGACTAAAATGTAAACAAAAAAATGTTTGGTTTAAAATATGTTTCATACAATTTAGTGTTAAATTTGCTACTCAGAGTTGTATTTACAAATTTGCATTCTCGGATTTGAAAGCAACGTGTAATTTTGACCTTATATTTACTTTACAATTATATAAGTTTTTGAGAAATTCCATGTAAGCTAGTACATGGTCAGGGTTTGTTATTTGGGAACCGATTCGATATCATTTGAAAAGCTTAACCCCAAACTTGCACCACTTGACAGATTTTTAGCAGACATATTGTCAAAAATGGTTTTATTACTTAATAACTTAAGATGGCACTACAGTTCTGTGTGACCTAGGGCCTCACCCAACAAACTTCTTCATCTAGCTCGGTCCCTAGCTAGATGTCTCCAGTTTCAAGCTCCAAATTGGGTGAGGTCACTTTCCACTAGTGCGCACCACCTGATTCGCGGTCTTCCTTTACTGCTCTGTCCTGTGTGAATTCAAAGACTTTCCAGGCCGGAGCATTGGTTTCCATGCGCTCTGCGTGACCCAGCCACCTTTTTCGTTGGACTTTTACCCTTCTGGCTAAGTTTACGTCGTTGTACAGTTCGTACAGCTCGTACAGCTCGTACAGCTCGTACAGCTCATCGTTCCATCTTCTCCTCCACTCACCTTCTATGCATACGGGACCGTAGATCCACGAAGAACTTTTCTCTCGAAACGACCCAAGGTGCTTTCATCCGCTTTTGTCATATTCCATGCTTCTGCACCCTATAGCAGGACGGGGATGATGAGGGTCTCATATAGCGACACTTTGGTCCCGTGAGAGAGGACTTTGCTACTCAATTGCTTTCTTAGCCCAAAGAAACAGCGGTTAGCAAGAGTTATTCATCGTTTGATCTCAGCACTGGTGTTGTTTTCTGCATTCATAGCGGAGCCTTGGTAGACGAAGTCCTTAATTATCTCAAAGTTACGTCTGTCAATGGTGACGTTTTGACGGAGCCGTAGGTGTTGTTAGTCCTTTCTTAACGCAATTATGTACATTTTTTTGCTCTTATTAAGCGTTAAACCCATTTTTCCGCTTCTGCCTCAATACTCACAATAGACCCAATGACATCACGCTGAGTTCTTTCGATTATGTCAATGTCGTCAGCATATGCTAGTAATGGACAGACTTTTAAAAGATAGTGCCTCTAGTGTTGACGTGGGAGCTCTACACTATTCTTTCAAGTTAAACGATGTTAAAAAAATCGCATGACAGCGCATCACCTTATCTAAAGCCTTTTTTGACATCGAAAGGTTCTATTAAGTTGTTTCCAAGATTTATGGAGCAGCGTGAATTCTCCATCCTACACAAACGGACGAGTTTCACAGGGATGCCAAAACTAGACATGCTGTCGATGCTGTCATATGCTGCCTTGAAATCGATGAAAAAATGGTGGGTGTCGATTTGATGTTCTTGGGTTTTTTCCAGGATCATGCCGTAATTTGAATATTTGATCGACTGTGGACTTTCCTGGTCTAAAACCACACTGATAAGGACCTATCAGGTTGTTGACGATTGGCTTCAGATCAGACGTTCACATATTACGGCCGAGAAGATTTTGTAAGTGATGCTAAGTGGACTGATGCCTCTATAATTGGTGCAGTTTAGAGGGTCTCCTTGTTTCAGAATCGGTAAATCGGGTTTTGTTACTATTTTTTTTAATTAAGTCTTACTTGTAGTACGAGTAAATGATGTTTTTCACAATTTTTCAAAAATAAATACATGACATTAGTTAAAAAAAAAACAAAAAGTCGTTTAATTATTATTAATAATAAATAAATAAATAAAAATAAAATTAAAGAAGAGGCTGGGATGCGACCCACACTGATAACTTCCCATCCAGTCTGCCGATTTGTCTTGCTTAAAAGTTTGTCTATATGTATCAATTTTGACCAAATTTGCGTACTATTTTTTTGTAGATTTTATTTTTTTAAGAAAAAACGGACTGTGGGATTCTTATAAAAAAATTACTGAATATAGAAAACAATATTTTCTGTGAAATAAAATAAGTTTGAAGCCAATATTTGTAATTTTTGAAAAGCTTTTTGAGTCGAAAGCAAATTTTTACCAAGTTTTAGTATTGTTTTTTTTAGGTTTTTATTTTTTGTAAAAAAAAACTGACAATTCGATTTTTCTCAAAATTTTATCGAATGTTGAAAGCAATATTTCTTATAAGCTAAAATTAGTCAGAAGCCATTATCTCAAATTTTTGAAAGATATGTGAGTCGAAAATCAGTTTTTACCACCTTTTATACATTTTTTTTAAGTTTCTTATTTTTTGTAAAAAAAAACTGTAAATTCGGTTTTTCTCAAAATTTGTTCCTAATGTTGAAAACAATGTTTCTTATAAGTTAAAATTAGTAGGAATCCATTATCTCAAATTTTTGAAAAGATATTTGAGTCGAAAATCAATTTTTACCAACTTTGAGTAATGTTTTTTTTAGGTTTTTATTTTTGTAAAAAAACTGTCAATTCAATTTTTCTCAACATTTTTCAGAATGTTGAAAACAATATTTCTTATTAGATAAAATAAGTTTGAAGTCTTAACCTCAAGTTTTTGAAAAGATATTTGAGTCGAAATTCAATTTTTACCAACTTTGAGTAATGATTTTTTTAGGATTTTATTTTTTATAAAAAAAATGTCAATTAGATTTTTCCCAAAATTTTATCAGATGTCAAAAACATTATTTTTCGTTGCACAAAATTATTTTGGAGATGAAGTCGTATTTTAGTCGTAAAATTTTCGAGGTGACAAATTTTTTTTTTCAGTTTTTTTGATTTATAAAAAAAAAACCGTTAATTGGATTTTTTTCCAAAAATATAATTGTTTTGTATCACGTTACAATATATAATATTAAATTTAATTCAAGTCTCTAGCGTCATTGGTTCATGAGATATTTAGGTTTAACCAAAATGTTCACCTTTTTTTAAACTGCTATGGTAAAAGAACCACCCACGCAATTTTCTTGAGAGCCCTTTCTGCATCTTTCTGCCTTATTATCTGTATAACAACATTTATTTTAAGTCGATATCTCTACTGGTTCTTGAGCTACGGACGACGAAAAACGTAGCGAACGTACGGACGTACGAACGTACGTACCCACGCACGCACAGACATCTTTCTAAAAATCCTTTATTTCGACTCTAGGGGCCTTGAAACTTCGAGAAATGTCAAAATTTTCAATTTGACAAATCGGACCCATTACAATAACTTCCTATGGGAAGTTAAAAATAAATACATTATATTAATTACGATATAAAACAAAAAGTCGTTTAGTTATTATTTTTTAAATAAATATTTAAAAATCGATACATTTGTTGGGCCTAGTTAACACACCTCCTCAATTTTTTTTTTGTCAAGGCCAATGCAGAAATTAATAGGTTTCTTACCCTCTGATAATAAGTATACTATAAAGTAATTTTCAAGTAAAAACTTCATACTTTTAAACAATGGAAAATATGTTTAAAACACCCCCTTGCAAAATTAAAATTTTAGCATACGAACCTGGACAAACAATAATCAAATCAAACATGAAGCTACTCTGCTAAGACAATAACATTTAATTGAATTAATTTTACACATAATAAAAAAATACATTAAACAAATAGGAAATCTTATGATAATGAATGACAAACTCAAATCAGTTCGCAGACAACGCATATGGCTATCGGCTACTTCTTCCGTTTTTTGTTTTATTTATTTTTTTTATTTGATAACGATTTGTTTCACTTTTTATTATTACTATTTTTTGTATATATATGTAGGTATTAGTTATCATAATAATTGTTATTTAATGTCTGACTGCGCTAGTAATTCGAGCATACTATATTGTATTTTATACAACTTTGACCTCTTCCATGAACATGATTAAACATTTTTTTTTTTTCAAAGCAAAACTAAATAATTTTGCATCGAAAGCAATTTTGAAGATTGTTTATTTTGCATGCAGAACTATGAAATCTTAAATCGACAGGAGTTCAGATTCACTTTGTTCCTAGTACCGTTTACTAAATTGAGTTCGAGAACTATAGTTAAGTGTTTGTTAAGAATGAGTATCAGAGCTATAGTACCTAGTCTTAGACTAGACGAATCAAGTTGTAATTTTAATAGAAACACTAGGACCAAAACTAAGAAACACTTCGAAATAAAGTAATTACAAATCAAAAGGTCTCATTTTAGTGATAATACTCTGAAATGATACAAAAAATCTTATAAACAATTAGACCTTCGAAAAGAGTGCAGAGGAGAAAAATTACAAGTTGAGTTTTCTTATTTTTTTAACATGATAACGAATTTTGCTAAATCACTACATTGTTGTATTTGTTATCGTATGTCTGATTTCTCGGTACTTTACACTTTAATGATAACACACTCAGCACCACTAGCGCCATCTTAAAAAATAATGCCATTAATCGAACACTATACTCACATCTCCTGCCCTTTATCATCCAAATATGTGTCCCTGTAGAATCCATAGTTTGCATCTTGATGTGTGCCTCCAAATAAAATCTCCAAACGATATTGTTCTCCTTGCTTTAGGTTAAGTTCTTTTCTAACTCCAAATATTCTCAAGAAATTCAATTTATG
Source organism: Eupeodes luniger (assembly GCA_951509635.1). Classification (NCBI taxonomy): domain Eukaryota; kingdom Metazoa; phylum Arthropoda; class Insecta; order Diptera; family Syrphidae; genus Eupeodes; species Eupeodes luniger. The sequence goes on from OX608074.1 coordinate 23,650,801, forward strand.
CTCATGAACAAATCGCAATCCTTCAAGTTGTTCACCAGTTTTTAGATTTCTCAGTGAAACTTCAAAGTCATAAAGATATTTTGCATGCAAAACAATCTCATCGGTAGGTTCAATTACCCTAAGTTCGATAGTAACATTTCCGTTGAATGGAAGAATGTTTTCGTGAATACGGGTATTGATGTGCACATAATACTTAGAGGGTATTATTGCGCTTGGCAAACGTATGTGTGATTTTGATGTTATGTTAGAATCTTGATCAAAAACATCAGCTGACAATAATGAAACCGATTGAACTTTGACAAAAAACGGAAGCAAACACAACGCGATCTTTAAGAAAGCGATTAGAGCCAACATGTTGGTAGTTTGGCCGCGGAATTGAGACTAATATTTCGTATAGTTTAATGTATGCGCATTTTAATTAGTTGATGTCAGTTTCGACGTCGACTTACTGAAGGCGCTGCTCTGATAAGATGTTGTTTATATTTATGGATGATGATGATTAAGCTTAATTAATCTGAATTTTATTGACTCAGATTGAATTTGAATATGAAAAAAAAAAGAGAAAAAACTAGCAGAGAGCATAATTAAACTCTCTTCGACTTATTGTTGATCTCTTAAGCCTGATTTTGAGTTTTTAGTACATACATATGAAGATTTCGATCTGTGCTCAAGCTAAGCTTTTTTCACCCATTATATGTACAAACTTCAATTTTTTTTCTCTTAGCAAGGATATTTCTTAATGAAAAGAGAGCTTTTAAATAAAAGACTTCATTAAAGAAGCTATTTGTTCATTTCATCTAAACTCAACTTCACCGCTCCTTATTTTGTCTGCTTAACAACAACCGTGCAAACATTTCTCATCCTTACATTTAACTAGCTTCATTTTACTCTAAAGCTTCTCTTAAGTATACACTTTTATATTCCTGACTGAAGATATCCTCTGCATAATTATATCGTTTATTGCCAAAAATTTGCACTTCGAAAGACAAGTAAATTGTTCTTCCTTCCTTTCAACATCAGCTTGAAGTAGAAACAAAAAAAAAACAAGAACCAAACTCTGTTCGGAAGTATATAGTCTGCTTCCACTTGGAAGACAAATCACCTCCCTATAAATATAGGTAAGAGTTTTGTGTGAATAGGGTGAATTTTATGGTGGGCAGAAATTTCTCAGAAATTATGTAGATATGTATATTTATAACTATCTTAGATACCTATAGGTACTTGTTTCTTGTTTACACTCAAGACTAACATCCTGCGAAAGGTATGAGTATATCCTTAGCATGAAGTTCTTTCACAATCATTGAATGTACGAGCAGAATGGAAGAGAGGGAGACACTTGATGAGAATTGGGTCAGAAGCGAATAAATAATTCCCACATTCGTCCTTGAGTTTTATACAGAGAAGTAAAAAAAAAAAGAAATAATACAATGAAGATTATTGCGTTCTAGTGTTTTCTAGCCATCATCTTCACCAAACTACCAAACATTTACACCAGGATTTCATCATCATCATCATCATCTAGATATATGTGATGAAGAAATAGAGCCAAACAGGAAGCAAAGAAAGAGATACTCACATGCAATAGGAATAGAAAAAGGACGTAAACTAATAAATTCTTTTTATTGCTTTCAGCAATCGTCAATCGAAGGAATCGCCTCTCAGCTTTGGTTGATGTTGTTCGGTCCTTCATATTATTGTTGAGGGGCTTTTGCGGACTTAAGCGTGTGAACCTACTGCAGGACAATATATAGCTTTTCTCCTATCAAGAAGAAGTGTCTATATGTGTATTTACAGACACTCAGAGTTCTTCTCTTGATGTACATTTTCCCTCAATTATCCTTGAGTTTGTTTTCTTTTTGTTGGTGTATTGGTTTAATTTGTTTGTGCTGTGCGTATAGGAGTGTCCTTTCTTTCGAACACAATAAACAGGAAAAAAAAGAAAGCAAACCATTTTTCTTATCGTCCTACAATAATCTAGCTGAAGTGAAGCAAGCTCCTTCTTCAGGACGATGAGTGTTTATAGTTAAGTTTTGTTATGTTTTTTCTTTGCTCGTCCTTTCAATGAAACAAAAAGAAAACAAAACAAAATCCTTGTTATCGACTGATTGTCATCCTTTTGGTTAACTTTTTCAAAGCCCATAAACGCCACACCATCATCCCTATATGTTTCCCATTTGGACAGCACGAGACGAGGTTCTTCTTTTTCGCACTCTTTCGGTGCGATTTCGGACATTATCCTTTAGTGTTGAAATTTATGTCTATCCATTAAAGCCAAAATGAGACTGCAGAGTTGAATGCCAAATAATATATAACATTTCGAAATCAAGACAAAATGCAAAACTCTCTGGTCTTCGGCCATTTGTTTGGAAGGTCGTTTAAATTTTTGTTTGTATTTTTATTTTGCATGTTTAGCTTGAATTTTTTCAACACAGAAAAAAAATAGAATCCTGTCGACATTCAATAAAAGGATATCCATTTTATTTTCTTCTTCTCTTCCTCATATAATAAGATTGCCAATTGGGAAGTTTTTTTTACGATTCTAGGCTGCTGAGTAATCTTCTGATTTTGATGGTTTCAAAGTCTGCAATTTATTGATTTCTATTTCTTTTTTATTTAAGCTTTAATTTGTTCTGGGTTTTCTTTTTTTTTTTTTGTTAAGAGAAAATCGATTTTATTAGTTGGGGAACGACGACGAAGAGAGATGATGTAGAATTGTAGAGAATGTTTAAGAAATAAGGACATGAATGAAATATGGGATTTTTGTTGCTCCTTTTTAAATGAAAGATTATTTTATTTGTAGAATTTGAAAGGAATTTTTATTGATGAAACGTTTATCTTTCGATTTTAAAGTTATATCGTTTTAAAACGTATGTGTGTGTAAGGGTGTGCAGATGATGATACAGGCTCTGTGGTTTTATGTGAAATGAAATTTAATTTAAGTTACTACATCTTACATTTTTTCGTCAATTTTGAGTTTAAAACATTTAGTGAAAATAATTTATACAAATTTTCGAAATGTTTTGTACTAGAAAATCTTGTGTTACAAAAGCATTGTCGAAACCAGAATTGTATTGTTATGTATTACATTAAATATTGACGCAGGAAGACAAATATTTTTAAATACTAATCACAATTAAACCGTTAATCTATAAAAATAGTGCCATCATTTTAATTTCTTAAAATACAAATATTTTCAAATTTCGGTTAAAAATCCAAAATTAAAATGTACGATTTTTTAAAATTGTCAAAAAGACTTTACTTTGGAAAATCGAAAATATAAATACAATCTTTATTCATACAGATTTTGATAAACTTACAGTATTCTATATTTACAGATTAAAAAGTTGAAAAAAAAAACATAGAATTCAGGATAAACAACATTATGGCCATTAGCAAGATATTTTTAACGCATTAAAAATGGGCCTTAAAATACAATTTGTATCTTGTTCCTCATTTTCTGTTTCAAAACTCGTTACATATTGTTAAATATTTCCAAGATTTTTGATTTTCAAAGTTTTGTAAATTAAAGAAACGATTCAAAAAGAAATGAGGCTGGGATGCGACCCACACTGATAACTTGTTAATTTGTCTTGACTAAAAGGTTTGTAGGTTGCCGTGTTTTGTTAAAAAAGTTGTCAGTTGAATTATTCTAAGAACTTTAAAAATTACTAACAATATTTTGCATACGATGAAATAGTTTAATTTTAAAATCTATTTTTGTTAACGAGATTTTTAGCCCAGAACCAATTTTTACAAATTTAAGTAGCATATTTTTTGTAGAATTTAATTTGTTATGAAAAAACGGACTGCTTGGATTTTTATAAAAAATTTACTAAATGTCGAAAACAATATTTTTTTGTGAAATAAAATTAGTTTGACACCAATATTTGTAATTTTTGAAAATATATTTTGAGTCGAAAGTAAATTTTTACCAAGTTTTAGTTTTGGTTGTTTTGGTTGTTTAGGTTTTTATAATTTGTAATAAAACTGTCTGTTCGATTTTTCTCAAAATTTAACCAAATGTTGAAATCAATATTTCCTATGAAATAAAATTAGTTTTAAGCCATAATCTCAAACTTTTGAAAGGGTATTTAAGTCGAAAATATAATTTTTAACCGACTTTTAGTTATGTTATTTTTTTAGGCTTTTATTTTTTGTAAAAAAACTGTAAATTCGATTTAACTTAAAATCTTACCAGATTCCAAAAACGTTATTTTTCGTTGCATAAAATTATTTTGAGGTGACAATTATTTATTTTCAGTTTTATTGATTTATAAAAAAAACCGTTAATTGGATTTTTTTCTAAAAAAATATTTGTTTGGTATATTACAATATATAATATACAATTTAATTCAAGTCGTTATCCTTATTAGTTCGTGAAATATTTTGGGTCAACCCACTCAATTTTTTGTGAGTCTTTTCTGCATTTTTCTGCATTATTATCTGTATAACAAAATGTATTTGAAGTCGATATCTTTACTGGTTCTTGAGTTATGGACGACGAAAAAAACTTTCCGAACGTACGGACGTACGAACATACGTACACACGCACGCACAGAAATCTCTCTATAATTTTTTTATTTAAACTCTAGGGACCTTAAAACGTCGAGATATGTCAAAATTTTCAATGCGACAAATCGGACTAATTACAATAACTTCATATTGGAAGTTAAAAAGAAGATGTGTTCAAGCGTAAAATTGTAGGATATTTTAAAACATAATGAAGCATGAAATTGGAGCTTTTTTGCTTTAATTTAGGTGTGGAGAGACTACAATTTTCAAAAAATGTTTTGTTTAGAATCGCTTTTTGTCATTCTTACTTAAAAGATGTTGTTTTTAAGCAAGTACCATTATTTATGAAACGACGAATCTGTCCAATTCAAAAATGTATAAAAAAATCTAAAACAATATGAAAGGTTTTATTTTTAGTTTTAATTATGTTATTCATATCTTTTGCCTTTATATTACGTCTGCACTGTTGGTTAAGGGACTTAATATTTAAAGCTCAAAAAATAAATATATTTCTTAAAAAAAAAAAAAGATTTTAATATTTTATTTATTTAACTCAAACAAAAAATAATGAAATCCATAGATTTGATATTCAAAGCTAATATCCCTAAATTTACCCAATGCCTAGCCAAATATTTATGTTAGGGTGCAAATAAAATTGTCCTGGAATGTTGCAATGAAGTGCTTACAAAAAAAAAAGAAGACAAAATAAGCCAAGCAAATGCACCACATAATGATGAAAAATAAATTTTATTTATGTTAAATCCATATAAAGCATATGTACAAGTACAAGTTCATAATATGTATAAACTTATGGACATCAGAGTCGTTTTCCTGGCAATCATGTTTATTTTCTCTTAAGCAAATATGAAATAAGCTCTTGCTTAAATGTGAAGCATGATTCTTCTTGTTGTTGAAAGGACAATATTTGAGTATATTTTAATATTTATTTGAAGCGGAAGTATAAAGAACATTCAGAAACATATCGCACTCATGCCCTCACGTTCACACTCACAAACAAAAAGAGAGAAACAAATAAAACAAAATGTTTCATCAACAAGAAGTCATTTTAGAATTAAGTTGCAAAAACAAAAATTAAGTGAAAAAAACTGTCCTGACAAAATCTCGAATCTCTGATGTTCTCCATTTCAAGCCTATTTAAACAAACAATCACTTTTACAATAAACAAAAATGTTCTCAATGTGAAGACATACATAGATATAAGTACATATCTAAGGACGGAGAGTCCTGAAGGAATAAAAAAAAATAAACTACCTCTGAAGAAGAATTCAGAGCTCAAAGACCCAGAAATTCTCAGATGTGGTAAATGTCGTCCTCTTGTTGCAAGGATATAAAATGATTTCAATTACCAGTTTGTCAACAGAGACGACACAAAATTGTACAACTCAAATTCTGGGCATCCTGACAAAAATGACAACAAAAACGAAACAAAACACAGCAAAACACAAAAAGGATATATAGTACATAACATCTCCGAAGGATGAATCCAGAAGAAGAATGGTTGATAAAACAGACGCACTTAATAGAACGACTGGCCAAATTCATTGTGTAACACTTCTAAATTGGTCCTAGGTTCATGGTAGATCCTAGATGAATAGTGAGAGAAATGTATGGGAGTGGGTGAGAGAGTGAGGAGGTAGCATAAGACTCCGTACTCCAATATCGAGCAGTGATGTTTGAGGAGGCGGTGTGTGAACTTTCAGTATGTCACTTCTGCCGCACAATCCAACCGAAACCGAGAAACTCTGTTAGATGGGCGAGAAGTGAATATCCCTGTCTCCAATTCTTCCTGCTATACACGTCCAGCAAACAAAGTGGACAAGTTGAATCCTTTACTGATACCTACTCTTCTGAATAACGACATAAAAGGATTCGTTTGGACATTCAGACCGTTGGTTGGTAAGCTGGACCATTTTAGCCAGGGTGGATCATCATCATCATCATTATCATCATCATCGTCGTCGTCGTTGCTCGTTGCGGCCATTTGGTGCATTAGTCCTTTTTGTCCAAAAGAACTCAACTCAACTCTCAATATCTGTTCAATTCAGCATCAGGACTATACGATGATGATGATGGCTATTGGCATAGCCCGAACCCACCACCATAAAGGATGAATAAATCCGACAAAAGCTTTCCATAGAACTACATGCAGAGGTACAGAGATGGTGTTGCCCAGCCCATATCAAGCTACTCTATGGCTACCTATGCTGAGATTGCTGTTGCAGATGCAGATGTAGACAAAGGAGAAATTGCATAGATTTTCATGCATATGACTTGGCAAGGTTTTCTCTATATAAGTTCTCTGATGCATATACAAAAGGTTAGAGGTGGATATAGAGGGATAGATAGATACCTATTGAGCGTTCCGTTCATGTCTATACACATTCTCTACATATTCATTAAACAGAAAGGCTATCCTGACACTTTGCGCGACTTGAAGGCAGAGAGAGAACACAGACGGGATTGTACTTTTATGTCCAATGGAAATGCACACAAAGTTCCTGTTCCGATAGATTTCATTGAGCAATCATTCAACGGGTGTGTTTTTCCAATTCGCTTAACAACAATCACTTGCAGAAGTGAGTTTAGGCACAGAAGACCGTTTATTGCTTGGTTTGTTTTTGATTTGAACACAAGAATTAAAAAAAAAAACTACCGGACGAACGGCCATTATTCGACTCATAAAAGCAAACAAGAGGTTAACGTTTGTGTCGAAATAATTCAGACTATGAAATGACAGCAAACATTTTCTTAGCCAGAGGTAACTTCTAGTCGGAAATCAATAAACTGTTTCAAAAAGGATAAAAAGACACTTAAAAGGAAATCAGAAAAGGAATGAATTATCGACTTTTTTGCTGTTAGCTTAAATTTCGTTATTTTTAACGTCTTTTAATACAGTCAAGATTGCTTACAAATAAAAGCGTATTTATGAATTAATATTAGAAAAAAATTATGTCGTATTCTTGACTTTTTTTACAAAAATGTGTATGAATTCTGGGTCCTTTTTTGATTTTGTTTCATCTGATTATTTATTCTGGAAGAATTTCTGTTGTATATACCTTTAATATCTTTATATTTTTTAATTCCATGTTTTTTTTATTAAAATTTTTGGTATGAAAATTTTATATAATGTAAATACAAAAAAAGATAAAGTTAAATATTCAAAAGCAACTTTAAGAGCAAAGTATTTGAAAAAAAAGACGCCTCAAATATGTTAATTATCCCAATTCTCTTTTTTGTCATTCTAAGTCTTATGGTAGCTCGCGTATGCATAAAGACAATAATATTCGCACTAAAACTTAACTTTAACCTATTTAACTATAATACTAAAAAAAAAGTACGTATACGCCTAAGTGAACAATTAGTTTGTTTCTTCATTTAATCGTTTCTGTTAAAGATGTGTGGATTTTTAAACTTTTACAGGTCTTTAACTTGGAGAATTATTACATGTAAAATTATGTTTGAAGATTAAATTGATTTGTCAATGTGGAATTTCAGTTAGAGAATAGTTTTATTTAAATGTACATCGCTGCATTACTGGCCAATAATATTATAACGAACAGATACGTCCAGTTACGTCTAATAACTATTAATAATCTCTACTATAGTCCAATAACATCCTATAATACCCAAAAATCATTGGCTCATTTGCATATAGACTTGTAACTTAAAAAAAACTCAACTAAAAAATGTCTAACGAAAAAATATCACACAATTTCGCTGGAAAATTAAAATTGCCTTTCCCTCTTTGTATTTATAATTATGTTGGTTATAGTTTTGAAAACTCTTTTTCATATAGGTACGCAATGTATTTAAATTCCTAATTAATTATTTTATCCTTTTGTTTCAGGAACAAACATTTTTCACCTGGATCATAATGCTTTAATATACCAACCCCTGGAAGGCTCATCTAACTTATTTATACAAACTATTTAAAAACAACAGCAAAAACAAAGCATACATGATTACAACACCTACATCTATGTCCATGTAAGTTTGTATTTTTATAAAAAAATTATTTCTATATATCAATTTACTTTGAATATCTATTATTGTTGTAAATATCAAAGCTTTATGCATAAATAACCACAAAACCAAACAAAAAAATCATTCCTTTCATCCCCCTTCAAAAATTAATTTTCATCCATTTATCCTTTTTTTCTCTTCGTTTATTTTCATGCATCGGAATTTACACACATTCGATTATATTGGCAATCAACAAAACAAAAAAAATTAATGATGATATGAAATACAAAATACAAAACTGGCGGTATGGTTTGATATATTTCCATCCAACCCTACCCTGCCAACCCCAAAATTTTATAAATATAAATGTCATTCTCATTGAACTAAAAAACAAAAAAAATCACAACATCCTTTTCTCAACAACCCCAAAAACCTTCAAAAAATGTGCTTTTTGCCTGCAACCATAACAAAACCAAAATATAAAATAATAATAATAAACTGCTAAAATCGCTTTGGGTGTTACGCTATGTAATTATGCCTGTCTGTTTGGCTTCCGTGAAATGTCGCATATATGTATTCGTGTCGGTTTTGACTTTGGTGGCGACGACGATGGCGGGTGCAGTGAACTTTTTTAAAGATGATAAACAACAATTTGGGATATGAAAAGAACAGCAACGATAATCATAACATTAATCGTTTTAATGTCAGCGGAATGGGTGTTGGATTGGGCGGTGGGAGTGGGCGCAGCATGAGGGTGGATTTGAATTCAATTACAGACAATGCAACAACAACAACTACCACAACATCATCTCCTGGGGCTCGCAGACGACCCATTCATCTCTTCACACAAGCCCACCAAAATTTGAAGTGAGTAAACTGTAAACAACAACAACAACAACTCCTATATAATTGGGGAGGACATCATGGGGATATAAACAATAAAAAAAAAAGAAACTTATGCACCACCCTTAGACATGTCCTTTGAAAAAAAAAAGGACCAAACTGTTCTGACAAAATAAAAATGTCCTCTTTATTGAATGTTAGTGAATGATGCGTCAGTGTATGTGTGTGAGAGATCAATCTTTTAGGTTTCTTTGATTTTATTTGCACTTGGATTTGATATATACACACAAACTTCTTCTATTCCATTAGAAACTCGTATAAAAGAAAAACTTTTCTGATCCTTTTAATGTGATTAAATATTGATTTAGCATGTTTTTTATTTGTCGTTTTATTGTTGTATGTTTGTGTGTTGCTGTACTGGTGGCTGAGGTTCTATTACATACACACTAATAGGACAGTGTATGTGTTGCCAATCACTTTTTTCTTCTTTTTGTTTAAACGAACAAAAAAAACTATTTTCTTATAATGCCTTTCTTTATTTTCTACTACTTTCTCATTTTTCTTATAACATGGAAATAAAACCGACTTGGAACAACAATTAACAAAATTTTAAAATATGCAGCTGCAATGATAACGAGAAAGTTGTACAAACTCCTAGCTCAGACGAGGATAATTCACCAACAGAGTTGAATAACTGCAAACGATTGGGAGACAAGCCGCCTCTGGTAAGTAATAGAAATCTAAGAAAATAGAAACAAATTTTGAAATGTATTTGTTTAAATTTTGGAATATTGAGACTTTCGCAAGGAAAAAGAAACAAAAACGATTTAAAACAACATCAAACGATGTTTACCATTTTTAAACCATAAACGCATTGTAAATAATTAACTTCCCATAGGAAGTTATTGTAATCGGTCTGATTTGTCGAATTGAAAACGTTTCAAGGTCCCTAGAGTCGAAATAAAAGATTTTTAAAGAGATGTCTGTGTGCGCGTGTACGTACGTTCGTACGTTAGTACGTTTTACGAACCAAAGACGATATTATCTCCAAAACAATTTTGTGCAACAAAGAATAACGTTTTCGACATCTGGTAAAATTTTGAGAAAAATCGAATTGACAGCTTTTTTTTACAAAAAACTAGCGGCCCGTCCCGGCTTCGCACGGGTAGACATAAATAGGTACAGATATTTAAGTTGTAAGCATGCTAATTAAAACGACCATGAATCACTAAATTAGAAAATATTTTTTTGTCCGTTCATTAATACTCTTCGCAGCGTATGCGATGAAAGACATTTTATGGATATTTTTTTTACACCTTCGGTTGGTTTTAATAGGAATTTCTAAAGATTTATATAGTAATCTAATACTAAATATAGCCTTTGTTATTCAGTGATAATGTAGCTTTTTAATGAAAAAAGAATTATTAAAATCGGTCCAGTACTTTTTGAGTTTATTCGTTACATACAAAAATACAAACCTTTCCTCTTTATAATATTAGTGCAGATAAGAACCTAAAAAAAAATATTACTCAAAATTGATAAAAATTGATTTTCAACTCAAATATCTTTTTAAAACTTTGAGATATTGGTAGATAAATATTGATTTTCAACTATTAGATATCCAACAGTCAGTTTTTTCAAACAAAATTAACATCTCCAAAAATTGGACGGAAAAGTTACTAAAATTGGTAAGAATTGGTTTTCGACTAAAAATCTCTTGAACAAAAATAGATTTTGAAATCAAACTATTTCATCATATGCAAAATGTTGTTGGTAATTTTTAAATTTTTTAGAATAATTCAACTGACAACTTTTTTAACAAATCACGAAAACCTACACACATTTTAAGCAAGACTAATTGACAGACGGGATGGAAAGTTATCAGTGTAGGTCGCATTACAGCCTCTTTTTTTAGAAAAATAGAACATTTTTTAAGTTTAAGAAATAATATGGACTATCCTCTAGTTAAAAATTTACTTCACTTTACTTTTTATTCATTCAGACGAAGATCGAAAACATATTACCATAAACATAATTATGTATGTATACTAATTGACAGTCCCTTTTAACGCTTCAAATCGGCATCAGAGATCCTTCAAATTACAATAACTAATCTATGTATGTTTGACTGAGAACATAGGCTATGGAAACTCAGTCTGTATTTAGTTGAGAAATATATAAGCCAACTATCTACCGTTTACAGCTAGTACTAAGGATCAATATTAACTAAGGGGTTTTCCAATAAAAGGTTTTATTTTGATATTAAATCGATGGTTGTTCATTTCATATTAAAGAGAAAGTAGGCTATAAACGAAATAGTCTAAGCAAATGGCTTTCTCATTTACGGTTTCAGAACCATATCTTTATCTGTATTTCCTTAATAACTTAACGAAATTGTGGTAGAAAATCACCTCTTTGATAAATAACACGATTATGAAGCTTTTCTTGTACAATCCATCCTCACTCACATCAATATCATCTAAATCCAGTTTTAAAAAATCATTAAACATAGTTCTGTTGATCACATCAATCAGCCTAATTCTCCAAAAAGTAAGGTCCAATCCTAAAGCCAGTCTCAAAACCGCACCAAATAATGACACTTTTTGGCTATAAAAGCTTTACAAAAATTATACTTGTATTTTCCTTATCAACGTAGCCTCTGAGAGAAAAATGCAACTCTCTATTACAATGAAAATGGTTTTTTGATGAAGATGCTAAGTTTCCTCCTTTATTTCTGTTGGTGTTTTCATGAGAAAAATACGGTGTAACGTTGTTTGTGGAAATACAAATCTGGCAATCTTTTTCTTGGAAAATCCTTTGCAAATTAGTAAACATTCTCTTCAAGCTCAAATTTCGTTCGAAAAATATGACACTTTCCTGAATTTACTATAATTTATACACAATTCTGGTGTTAACATTTGACTGGACTAAAAAATAATTCACCCTGTTTACAAAAAAATACAACATCAAAAAAACGCTAAATATCTGTATAAATTGTTTTGAACTCGGGCTTTTCAATGAACAAGAATACTAAATTTCTAAAGGATAATTCTATGTCGTTAGGCCTTAAGTCAAAAAATTGCATTTTTATTTCTAGATTTGGTGTAATGACCTTTCTTTAATCTCTTTCGTTAAATACTAAAAAACTGAGTCTATAACAACTGCTAAATAAAGTATTAATGTGCTACGCTGCCCAGGTGTGGGGATTTCTTCAATATGACCAAGTAAAAAAGCTTTTGAGATACTTTATCAAACAAATATTTTGGCTTCCAGAAAACACCAATAACTACATGCTACATCTGGAGACTGGACTTTCTCCGCTGTACATCTTTACACTAAAAATGCATTTTAACTAGATTTTGAAAGTAATGGCTCTGCCAAGTCATCGTCTACCCAGGATCATTGCACGGCATCTTCTTAACCGAAAATTGCAGTTTTTTAGAAAGTGGATGCTCCTAGAGCATCTAGAAAGTGGGACCGATACTTGGAAGTGTAGCTTCGATAAACTGCTCGCAAGGATTGAAGAAGACAATGTCTGTAAGTTCACCGAGATGGCAGAACGAAGCAACACGCGAAGTATGTACAAGGGTCTGCAGCACAACCTCCACGCCAGCAACTATTTTGATGACCGCTACACGTTGGAGACAATCTCTATACTATCTTTAAAACGAGAGGAGAGTTACTACATCTGAATTACCGACTATATTGTGCAGATGAAAACACAGAGTGTACCCTATGCAACCACAGGGTTAGAGAAGACGTACTGCACTTCATAGCAACGTGCCCTATTCTTGCTGCAATCAGAAGAGGACACTGGGGAAAGAGCGTCTTAACTTTAGATGAAGCCAAAGGAATCCTAAATGGACAGGAGTGGAACGTGTTGAGCAGTTACGTCAAAACAGCGCTAAAATACCGATAACAAATCCTGAACGAAGCCTTCTGAACGCACCTGAAATCAACCCTACAAAACGAACCTTATGAATCTTGATACAAATTTGTTTAGTCAATTAACTTAATACAACTTGAAAATATTAACAATTCTATTTATATTGCACTTGTTCAGATTATACTCTTTATTCTGGCTGACGGCAAAAGCCAATGCTATAACTGTGAAATTAAAACAAAAACAATGAACAATTAATCTGATAAATAAAATCACATTTTTACTACTAGTATCACAAAGTGAGAAAAACGAATTCATAATTACAAATACTAAAGTACATTTTGCCTAAGTCAAAGAATTATGATAAGAATAAAAAAGCTACAGAAAAAACTGCTAAATTTGTCTCACATACTTTTCGAAGTTGCTTTAAACCATTACAAAAAAAATAACGTACAAGAATTCACCTCCCTCAATGGAAAGTTATCATTGTAGACCGCATACATTTTGTATAAGAAAAAATTACAATATTTTACAAAATTATGATACCTTAGCTGCTATATTACAAAAAAAAATCACAAGAAGCAATCCTATAGTATTAATTATCCACTTAATTTTTAACCTTCAACTTATTTTACTTTACCAAAATTCTATGCAATGTTTTGGTAGGATAGTATCACTTCATCGATCTTAACCAAATCACGTACAAATTCAATTTGTATCATCTTCAAACACAATCTCAAGATATGAGGGGAGGAAGATAGGACGTTAAGTGCAAATAACTTTTCCAATCATCCGTGAAATTCAAGAATCATCTCATCCTCCTCCATGAAACCATCAACATTATTTTTGTCCATCGAACTTCGAACTCCATCATCGTTCTCGTTTCGTCGTCTTTTCAATTCAGCTGCGTGCTGCGAGTCGCAATCGCAAAGGCAATACAATAGCTTGACATTATAGCAGATGACACTTTCGGTTCATCCATAAATCATTGGCGTGTTACACTTCATTTGTCATTTAGTAGACTGCCAAAAATGTCCCTTGGGGAGCACCAACGGATACAGATATACAGATTTCTATGTCCAAAAACGGACTTTGTCCGGATTTGCACATGAAAGCGGAAACCAAAGAAAAAAAGCTTACAACTATACAAAGAAAATACTAGTTTGCGCGCCCTCTGTGATTTCTCCCAAGTGAATAGAAAATCTCATCATGACACACACGCTTCTGTCGGTTTCGCATCACTAATTTCCGCTTCCTGTTTGTGATGGCTGTGGGCTATGTGTATTTTGTGGGGTGGGGAGGTTTGTGTTTTTCTCATTCGCTTTGCCTTCGTCCCCTCTGGGCAAAGGAATAAGTAAGAGTATCTTTTTCTTTTTACTTTTGCAAATTAATACCAACCTTTTCTTCCACTATAATACTCGCATAAAAATCATGAACTTTTCAGACAAGGTCGTATGCATACAAATTATTTTATGAGTTAAAGGGGAAGAGATTATTGGGTCAAATTTGATTGATTCTTCATTTCTTAATAATTTTTTCTGAAACTCTTCAATCCATCCAAGTTTTATGAATTTTGTGGGGAATGTTGTGATTCTCAAGGATAACGAAGATATTTTTGTTAGATCTTACGTTACTTTGACCTACGAGATATGGGTGCTTGGGAGATTTTCACTAATCCAGATGACTTAAAGTCCTCAGGGAAGGATGATAATGTGGACCGTAAAATTTACGAATTGCTCAAAATGTTTCTCGAGCAGACGATCAACTGCCATGACACAATTAATTAATAGACACGTCATGTTGTTGAACGGTGTTGATTGTCATATTGCTTGGATGAAATGGACTTTTTAAATGACAGCTTTCTATATAAAACCTTTAGTATTAGCAAAGAACAATTCTATTAACGTTCGCCGTAGCTGCAAGGTGGCGTTGGATGTTTTATAGTATATAAAAGTTAAGTAAAAATCGCAGACGCTAATGTCGCCGTAGTCACTAGGTCCCGGCAGCGTTGAGTCTCTCGATGATAGAACTATAGGTCTTAAATACAAAGGTTACAGTAATAGGTTACATTTGACAAACGTTGCTTCAACAATATTAATCAATATTGGAAGAACATAAAATATTTTGCATAGTTGATTTTTTTTAAATATAAATAATGCTCAGGAAAAAATAATTACCCCCTGATTTTAATTCTAAATGACTACGACCCTGTTCAAAGGAGGGAGCTATAAGAATTATTCGTCTTTTTATTACATTTGTTTCTTATTCTTCTTCTTTTTATACGTTTCTTTTATTTTATTTTCAATCTTCAACGAAAATGAAATTCATTCTTTCACTTTCTTCATCCTTGTGCAATTTTGTTTGGTCTTGATTCTTTTTATGTCTGCGCGACCACTCAATTCGTCCCGGCAGAGCATTAAACGCTTCGAGTGGGTGGCTTTGGCTTTAGTTGGGACTTGGTAGGCGAGAGAGGGGCTGACGGTGGTGGTGGGATTTCGTAGTAAAAGGATGCTGATACGATGGAGTTTTGAGAGTAGATACTTTTTCTAGTTTTATCCCCAAACAATGCAAGGCCGCCGCCGCCGCGCCGCCGTTGGCTGACTGTCCAGAGGCACACCATCCACCACTCCCCACACTACCCGTCAACGATAACTACGACGAAGAATATATATGTGTTTTATCAACGTTCGTCCGTCGTCGTCGTTTCAAGGACTTTTCTAAAGGACATAACGTTGAGTTTAATTTTCTTTTTCCTGCAATGCTTGTTCAGCAAACAGAGATTGCTATAGTAGTATAGTAGTCCTAGTCCTAGTCCTATAGTCGTATAAAAGAAAAAGAAGTGGGGGAAAGTTTTGGCTTTTGTTGCATGCACATTGCCCTGTAGCTGATGCGAGAAGTCTTTAGTTTCATTTTAGTACGAATATACATCCCTTTCTCAGGCTCCCTCGCTGTTTTTTATACATTTTGTTTGTTTGTTTGTCTGTTATGGGGGCTACCGTAATAAATTCCGTTGCAATTTATTCGACCACAAAAGTCTGGTCATGCCAGAAGAATGGCCGCTTTTTCTAAAAAAAAAAAAAAAAAAAAAAAAGAAGATTCAAGTCACATTTATCTTCTGATGTATAGTTTGTGAAATACATAGCTCGGATGAATGTAGCCCTACCGATTTAGATAATCTTTTTTTGTTGAATGCTGAGTGGTTTGTTGCTGCTTGTGGCTAGACCAGTTCGAAAATGTGCTATAATTCTGATAATGACAGTGGATGGTTTTAGATTAATTTCTCATCTCCACTTTTTTATTTTTCTTTGGTTATCAAAATTGAGGTTACAGATTGGTCTGACAGATATATAAGGAATTAAGATACTCAGGGCCGTCGAGAGGAATTCCGGGCCCGGGACGGAAAAATCTCGGGCCCCCACATATTTACCATTTTTTTCAAAGTTCATGCCTACTGATATGGTACGTTCTAATTTCAATTACTAATAGCGAAATTGGTTGGAATTAACGGAAATAATAATTTTTTGTTTGCAAAGTGAACCGAAAAAAGTGTTAATCATCAAATAAATTTTACGGGTATCGTTTAGTTGAAATGGAGGATGGATAGAAAATAATTCTAAATGCGATTAGATCAGAATCCGAACAGAATCATACATTCAATTCGATATTGCCAACGACATGTTAGTAACTGATAATACGGTCGATTAACTATTAAAAATAAAGCATGAAGATCTATTACCTACTATGAAAATAAAATAGAGCGATGTAAAAGTATTTGAAATGTCTTTAAAAAAAAAAAACTAAGTATTTTAAAAGTTTTACATTAAATACTCTTTATTGTTTTTCTTTATATTAAAATATTATTACAATGTTTTATTAGAGTAAGTTTGCATTCAATGAAAGATTTTCTTTTGGCAAACGAGCTTTCCTAGCTTTCTGAGCAGCAAAACAAGTTATAATTGCGTCGAAATTCAATTTCCTTGCCAAAGATGCTTCGATGCTTCATAAATGTGTTTCAGATTAATTATTTCTTCTTTCAACTTTTGAGACACATGCGAGTTATACTTTTGGATGAACCTTGTAGCGGAGTTTTTAATCTCAAGTTCGTCCATTGTTGAAAACTGCCATAAAAATGAAAATGTAGCATTCAAATTCTTCATCGTATCGAACCGACGAGAAAGTCCACATATAATTGAATCAACTTTGACGTAAAAGGTTTTTCTCTTGAAATTTATTTCTTCGTCTGTTTCAATTTGCTTTCCAGCTCCTCGGTTTTCTTCAAAATGTCTCTTTAATTGCCTTTTTCGGTTCGATGGGAACGATTCTGGAACATCCCCCAATCCAGTAGCAACTGCTTTGCATTCAGATAAAAATTGACCTCATCCGTTTTGAATAATGTTCAAATCGAAGATCAAGTTGTCGAGATCTTGAATTTCAACGTCAATAGTACTGTTTCTGGCTCGAAGAAGGAAACTTCTTTCATTTATAGCGCTAAGAACCTTGCACCAAATCAAAAACATCAGGACGCATTCAAATTTGTGCATATATTTTAAAACGCCATTTACATCTCTTCGAGCTTCAGCAGTTAAACTAATATCACTTAAGGCTTCTAATGATGTTCTAAGGTTTTTCAGATGATTTGCAAATGGTTTCACTGCCTTAATTCTGGCTGACCATCTTGTATCGGAAAGTTTGTGAAGGGATCCGGGCACATTTTTCTTAAGAATTTCCCAACGTTGGACACTGCTGCTAAACAAGTTGAAACACTTTTGAACAACACCAAAAAATGTGAGTGCCGCAGTACAACATTCCGCTGAATCGACTCCAAGCAAGTTAAGGCTATATGAGCTGCATAGGTGAATACACGGCAATCGGAGTTTTGTTTAAAATATGACTTTGTGCACCATTATACTGTCCTTTCATATTGCTTCCATTGTCATAGCCTTATGCACAACAGTCTTCTAAAGGGATTCCGTTCTTTGCCAATGTTTCGCAGATCAAATCAGCTATTGCGGTGCCAGTTTTTTTTTTTTTGCAATCGACAAATTCCAAAAACCCTTTTTGGATATTGAACACATTTTCTTCCAAGCGCAGATATCGCAAAATAAATGTGTTTTGTTCCACATCACTTGAATCGGGTGTTGCATCGAAAATTATAGCGAATTATTTGGCGTTTTCTCTCTCCTTCAAAATAGCTGAATTCACATGTTGGGCACAAATTTTAATGAACTCATTTTGAATCTCAACGGAAAGGTAGTGGACTTGGAAACGTTTGTGCTCTTGTTGTGAAATTTATACTTTTTCCAAGTGCTCTTGACGTAAGGGGTCATAATGACTAATTAATTCGAAAATGCCCAAAAAATGTCCATTATTTGACTCTCCAATAAGATTGCTATCGCCTCGTAGTCCTAGTCCCCTTTTGCCATGGAAAAAAATGGTGTCCAATATTCTATATAGAATTCCTTGCTATTTTTGTATGGCTGGTTTAATATACACACTTTGAAGTGACTTGATATCCTTCAAATCTTCAGTAAACAATTTATTCAAAATATTAATTAATTAATATTACGGAAACCACAATTGAAAAAAGTTTGCGTGGTCCCCCGAAACCGAATCAAAAATTTCGTTCCCAGCAGAAACAAAACTAGAAGAAAAGAAACTTTATAAAAACAGAAATCGAAATAAATATTTGCGTTTTGTTTTTAGTTGCCGGGCCTTTTATTTTGATTTTAAAAATTTTCAAAATAAAATAAATTTGAAATTTACGTTAAATTAAGTAAGAAAAGCGAAACAATTTATTATAACTGTCTTTCAATAGTTCAGAGTTGCCCAATTTTTCATTAAATATAAACAAAAATGTACGCCAATAATAATCAGGGGCCCAGATCAGCAAGCTTGTGACTGAAAGATTGGTAGATAACATGCAAACAAGGGCCCGATTGCGAAAGCATGAATGATTTTAAATGTTCCTTAAAAATAAGTGGGAATAGGTATGTTGATGATGGATTTAGAGTACCTATATTGAAAAAAAACACTCCTCATTGCTTTCATTTTTACGGGCCCCTATAAAATCCCGGGCCCGGGGGTTTCCCCCCTTTCCCCCCCCTCTCGACGGGCCTGAAGATACTTTACAGATGAAGCAAGAATACAATATAAAATATTCCTAATATTGGTGACGGAATCTTTACTATTTTTTGTATCAATTTTTTCCGTAATTTAAAGTATTAAAAAGCGAAATATGAAAGATTTTATGAGAATGTACAAATTTTAAAGTTTAAATGCATTATTTTTTCCTGTTCGTCCTTAAGTTTACTTTGTTGTGCTTTTAGGCAAATGAAACACCGTTTAATCTTTTAAATAGAAAACTTAGATTTAAAAAAAATTGGTAATTTGTAGTTAAACAACTTTTGTCACAAAATGTTTTTTGAGTTGAGCGAAATGAGTTTTTATTTTCAGCATTTTATTTGCCAAAACCATTTTAATGCTAAATTCAAATACAAACAGCTTTGCCATTTTTTTTTTTAAATAATAGGAATATATTGAGAAATTTGGTATTACATATTTGTTTTATAAAATGAGTCATAACTACCTTTCAAAATAAGATCGTTTAACGTTCTTGTACTTTTTCTTTAAGTGAAGACAAATTATTGATTGAAAATAAAATGTAGTTGATTAAGGTGACTCCCTTCAAGTGCACCATCAAAATCCATTTATTTACATAACAAAATTATTTTGAACAGAACTATGAAAAGTGGCCAAATTGTTGAAGACCTAACAAGTAGAGCTGATTTCCAGTTGTTGTCTGAAGATTAACCCATTTCTGGAATTGCTGATACATTATCATTTTCTAATATTGACGAAGCGGTTTCAAATTTTTATAAGATCCTTAATTATTTTTGAAAAAAAATGTACCTTTAAAGAAATTAAGAAATACAAACAATACAAACTTTACTGCGTTACAAAAGAAATAAGGCATGGACAACTTATCTCAAAAACCTGTCTCCAATAAACTTCTCTTTTTATGTTGAACTTTTTAACGAATTTAAACCTCTCTGTAATTTTGTATATGCTAGTTATGTTACTGATATGGGCACCTCTTTGAAAGAGAATCCTAAAAAATTTTGGAAACTTGTAATTTGTAAACTTAAAGAAAAAATCAAATGGCTTTCCAGTTAACTTCACTTGGAAGAACCTTTCATCCGATAAAACTGTTGATATCTGTAACGCTTTCGCAACAAATTTCCGTGAGTTATTTGTTAATAGCCCTGAAGAAGTTGATGAGGTTTATTTTCATAACCTTCACTCCTTTTCGCAAACTAGCTCTAGTCACATGTCTGTGCTACAGAGTACGGTCCTTGATTTGTTATCCGCTGCTCAGCCGGTCCCGATGGTATTCCCCCAATAGTATTAAAAAAGTCTAGTTATGCTTTAGTTGAACCTCTTATTCAATCTTTCTCTTAAAACAGGCAAATTACCCAGTATACGGAAGAAGTCATTTCTAACACCAATTTTCAAGAAAGGTAACAAAGCGGATATAACAAACTACAGGCCCATTGCAAAGCTTTCTTGAATTTCTAAATTGTTTGAACAAGTTGTTTGTGAAAGTGTAGCATTTTTTAGTAAAAATCTCATTTGCGAACAGCAACATGGTTCTGTGAAAAAAGAACAACCGTTACAAATCTCCTCAAATTCTCAAACATATGTTCAAACGCTTAAGAACTAGGTTATGAAGTTGATTGTGTATACACTGACTTTTCTAAAGCTTTTGATCAACTTAGCCACGGAATTATTTTATTTAAGCTTAAAGCTCTTGGTTTTCCACCATTTTTCTTAGCTTGGACCAAATCATACCTTGAAAATAGATCATATGAGGTAAAATTAAGAAATTGTCTTTCTGAACCTTTTGTTGCTCAATCTGGTGTTCCCCAGGGAAGCCATCTTAGCCCTTTTCTGTTCATCCTGACTATTAACGATGTATCGTCATGTCTACGCTCAATTGAAGTTCTCATTTTTGCTGATGACATGAACATTTTTACGTCCACCCATGATCGTATCCTTTTTTATTTTTTGTTCTGTAATAGTTCATTTAAATTTTAACTATGTTTTGTATTTTGTGCCTGTGTTAGGCTTTCATTGTATTAATTTCTTACTAACAACTAACGCATGCACTTATGATGAGCCTCTCATCGTAATTTGAAGTTTGCTTTAAGCTAACTACTTTCTGAAAATTCTGAAGTGTAAAAAAAAAGTAAGGTGTCATTTATTAAATTTAGCTCACCAAATAAATATCAAAAGTTAAATATATAACACAATAAAATGATTTAAAATCATCAAAATCATGAAAATAAAATAAATATGATCCAGCAAGTGTTCATATATGCGTTTCGCCCCGGTGCAATGGTTGGGTTCATCAGAAGATGACCATTACACCTTGTCTTGACGCTTGACGCATATTTTCCCGAATTAATCGAGATACCATATAATCCGAGCTACTTAGAGCAACTGCGAATTATATGGTTGCTACAAGTCTTCAGAGAAGATAAATTGTAGCTATAATTTATTGCCGTGCTATGGCTTTTTTGAAAAAGAAATATTTGACTGTTAAAAGTCAAATAGTTTTTTCCTGAACACTGTTCATTTTTAATAAAATGATTGAAAATCATGAAATCACCATATAATTCGCAGTTGCTCTAATTAGCTCGGATAATATGGTATCTCGATTAATTATGCGTCAAGACAAGGTGTAATGGCCATCTTCTGGGGCGAAACGCATATATGAACACTTGCTGGATCATATATATATTTTATTTTCATGATTTTCATGATTTTAAATCATTTTATTAAAAATAAACATTGTTCAGGAAAAAATTATTTGACTTTTAACAGTCAAATATTTCTTTTCCATATAACACAAATTATTCAAATATTTACTTTAACCTATGAGAATGGGTCTTTTTCTCTTGTAACATTTTGTCGACTTCATTCATTCTACGGTCGTTATAATTGCTGTTATGATGGAACTTATGCGTAATGAAATGTAAAACAATTAAAGTGAATTTATAGAAGCCGAAACACTCACGTCTACGATTTTATATAGTATGATCAAATTCCTACTCAAACCAAAAAGCCAACTAACGTTACCCCCTATTAATGCATTTCCCAGCCATTTTAAATTTAATATTCTCCGTACGTTTTTCTTTTACATTTCCATATAAATCCTGTCTGAGTTCCCAAAAAATCAAACAATATTATAAAAATAAAGTTTTTCCATCATATTTTGCAACGTTAAAATGAATTATTTTAAAGAGGATTAGGTACTCAACTGCAGACAGAACATTTTCCTAACTATCTATTATTATGGAGTAAGTTATATGAGTCTATACAGCGTAAAGACTTGAGAGTTGTTGTTTTTTTTCTTACCTATCATCTTCATACCCTCGTTCTATAATATACACAATACATAGACACACATTAGTAATCTATCATTTTATACCCGAAAAATATGTCATGTGCGTATATAAAGTTTGTCAATATTTTCCACTCAAATAACCTTCAAGTTCCCATATCATCTGCACCCGAAAACCAACGACGACGCAACGCCAACGCCAACGCAACGCCCAACCACCAACCCACATATCATTTTGTAACGAGCCAGAATAATAATAATAATAATTAATCCGTCTCTAACCAACAGAAACCTATCAACGTTGAATGTCACTCCATAACAATGGCACCGGAGATGATACTTAACGGTAAAAGCAGACAACGACGACTACGGCGACGTAAAAACTTTATACAACCTATGCCATGGTTGCTTGTTCCTTCCTCATTGTCCTGTCACATTATCCAATCCATCAAGGTGAAGGGTGGGTGGGTCCTCATCCTCTGTATATATTTCCCCCTCTCTATATCTTTACCTCCACCTCAAATTCTCTATTGGTAACGGTGACGGTAAAAACACATCACATCAGACTTCAGACCTAAAAGTTTTGGCCTGTCTTTCAATCTTCTAGTGTTATTTTTGTTGTTGTTATTTTGTTGAGTGATTGTTTTTGTTCGAAAATCGTTGGAATCTAAACTTAATAGACATCTTTTCAAAAACAATGCTAAGGGCTTGTGACATGGTGGTGGGTATAGGTGGGTTCCTAGACTGGAAGAAGACGCAGTCACTTTAAGGAATGAAAATGGTTTCATTGAACTTAAAAGTTTGTTGTTTTTTTTTTTTAATACTTTAGGTATTGTTTTCTTTTTTTTTGGAGACAGTAAAGAACATAACTTTTCGTTGTTCAAATCGAAGTATATTTTTTTTTTCGTAACTTCTTCTTCTCCTTTTTATTCTCAAATTACCTGAAATGGATCTTAGAAGTTGTTTTCGATAAATGTCTTGACTGTAATTGCTAAGTAGACAGGTGGAAGGGATTGTTTGTTTTTGTTTTTAGGTTTTCTGTTTTATTTTTCAATTTTCTCATAAAAAGTTCAATTGATAGATTTCAGTTTGAAAAAAAAAAAAACGAAAATTTAATGGAGATGAAAATGGAGATTGTTAAGCCTCTAATAATGGGATCGATTCGAGTGATTTGTCTTGACGACAGTTTGTTGTCTCAAAACTTTTAGCAACTTAAACTGATGAAACATAATGTGGGGGAAGGAGTTTGTTTTATAAAATACCTAAGTCCCTAAAATCCTTTGTATATTTTTTGTATAATGGGTTGATTTTTGTGCACATAAGAAGAAATGTTTTTTTAAGCTTTTAAGCATTATCTATTTACATTACAAATGAGTATGACTACAGACCTAAAGAGTAAATGCTTGAATAATCCGGAAGAGAAGATGAATATTTTGTAGGGACAGAGGACAGATTTTATAACAGAATGCATTTCAAAATAAAGAATAGTTGAAATTCAGGAATAATAATTAAGTACTGTTTGAAAGAGCTTTCTGAGATTTTAAACAAATCTTATGAATAATAAATTGATATTGCGTTGCGTTTTTTTTTGACGTACTGCAATAGGTGTTTTAAACATTATTCGAATTTGATCTAACATATGTCCGAATAATCTTCTCAGAAAGTTTAAAACGCATATTTTTAACTTCCCATAGGAAGTTATTGTGATGGGTACGATTTGTCGAATTGAAAATTTTGACATTTCTCAACGTTTCAAGGTCCTAGAGTGGAAATAAAAGATTTTTAGAAAGATTTCTGTGCGTGCGTGTGTACGAACATTCGTACGTCCGTACGTCCGTACGTTCGCGACGTTTTTTTCGTCGTCCATAGCTCAAGAACCAGAAGAGATATCGACCTCAAATAAATGTTGTTATATAGATAATAATGCAGAAAGATGCAGAAAGGGCTCTCAAGAAAATTGCGTAGTTTTTTTTTACCATAGCAGTTTAAAAAAAAAGTGAAAATTTTGGTTGACCCAAAATATCTCACGAACCAATAACGCTAGAGATTTGAATTAAATATATTTTAACGCGATACCCAACAAATATATTTTTGGAAAAATCGAATTAACGGTTTTTTTATAAATAAAAAAAAAACTGAAAAAAAAATGTGTCACCTTGAAAATTTTACGACTAAAATATGATTTCATCTCCAAAACTATTTTGCGCAACGAAGAATAATGTTTTTGACATCAGATAAAATTTTGAGAAAAATCTAATTGACAGTTTTTTTTTATAAAAAAATAAAAACCTAAAAAAACATTACTCAAAGTTGGTAAAAATTGAACTTCGACTAAAATATCTTTTTAAAAACTTGAGATGAAGGCTTCAAACTTATTTTATCTTATAAGAAATATTGTTTTCAACATTCTGAAAAATGTTGAGAAAAATCGACTTTACAGTATTTTTTTACAAAAAATAAAAAATTAAAAAAAATTAATAAAAGTTGGTAAAAATTGATTTTCGACTCAAATATCTTTTCAAAACTTTGAAACATTGGTTTTAAACTACTTTTATTTTTCAAAAAATTTTGTTTTCAACATTCAGTAACATTTTGAGAATAAATCGAATTGACAGTTTTTGTTACAAAAAATTAAAAACCTAAAAAAAATTAACAAAAGTTGGTAAAAATTAATTTTTGACTCAAATATCTTTTCAAAACTTTGAGATAATGGCTTCTAACCAATTTTAACTTATAAGAAATATTGTTTTCAACATTGAAAATTTTTGGGAAAAATCGAATTGGCAGTTTTTTAACAAAAAATAAAAACCTAAAAAAAAAAATGTATAAAAAATGGTAAAAATGGATTTTCGACTCAAATATCTTTTCAAAACTTTGAGATATTAGCTTTAAGCTACTTTTACCTTTCAAAAAATATTGTTACCAACATTCAGTAAAATTTTGAAAAAAATCGAATTGACAGTTTTTTTTACAAAAAATTGAAAACCGAAAAAGAAAATTAACAAAAGTTGGTAAAAATTGATTTACGACTCAAATATCTTTTCAAAACTTTGATATATTAGCTTTAAACTACTTTTATCTTTCAAAAAATATTGTTACCAACATTCAGTAAAATTTTGAAAAAAATCGAATTGACAGTTTTTTTTACAAAAAATTAAAAACCGAAAAAGAAAATTAACAAAAGTTGGTAAAAATTGATTTTCGACTCAAATATCTTTTCAAAAACTAAAGATAATGGCTTCTGGCTAATTTCAACTTATAAGAAATATTGTTTTTAACATAAAAAACAATTTTGGGAGAAATCGAATTGGCAGTTTTTTAACAAAAAATAAAAACATACACAAAAAAATGTATAAAAGTTGGTAAAAATTGATTTTCGACTCAAATATCTTTTCAAAACTTTGAGATATTGGCTTTAAACTATTTTTATGTTTCAAAAAATATTGTTGTCAACATTCAGTAAAATTTTGAAAAAAATAGAGTTGACAGTTTTCTTTACAAAAAATTAAAAACCGAAAAAGAAAATTAACAAAAGTTTATAAAAATTGATTTACGACTCAAATGTCTTTTCAGAACTTTGAGATATTGGCTTAAAGCTACTTTTATCTTTCAAAAAATATTGTTGTCAACATTCAGTAAAATTTTGAAAAAATCTAATCGACAGTTTTTTTTACAAAAAATTAAAAACCGAAAAAAAAAATTAACAAAAGTTGTTAAAAATTTATTTTTGACTCAAATATCTTTTCAAAAACTAAAGATAATGGCTTCTTGCTAATTTTAACTTATAAGAAATATTGTTTTTAACATTAGAAACAATTTTGGGAGAAATCGAATTGGCAGTTTTTTAACAAAAAATAAAAACCTAAACAAAAAAATGTATAAAAGTTGGTAAAAATTGATTTTCGACTCAAATATCTTTTCAAAACTTATAGATATTGGCTTTAAACTATTTTTATCTTTCAAAAAATATTGTTTTCAACATTCAGTAAAATTTTGAAAAAAATAGAATTGACAGTTTTCTTTACAAAAAATTAAAAACCGAAAAAGAAAATTAACAAAAGTTTATAAAAATTGATTTACGACTCAAATATCTTTTCAAAACTTTAAGATATTGGCTTTAAACTACTTTTATCTTTCAAAAAATATTGTTGTCAACATTCAGTAAAATTTTGAAAAAATCGAATTGACAGTTTTTTTTACAAAAAATTAAAAACCGAAAAAGAAAATTAACAAAAGTTGGTAAAAATTGATTTACGACTCAAATATCTTTTCAAAACTTTGAGATATTGGCTTTAAACTACTTTTATCTTCCAAAAAATATTGTTGTCAACATTCAGAAAATTTTGAAAAAAATCTAATCGACAGTTTTTTTTACAAAAAATTAAAAACCGAAAAAAAAATTAACAAAAGTTGGTAATAATTGATTTTCGACTCAAATATCTTTTCAAAAACTAAAGATAATGGCTTCTTGCTAATTTTAGCTTATAAAAAATATTGTTTTTAACATTAGAAACAATTTTGGGAGAAATCGAATTGGCAGTTTTTTTAACAAAAAATAAAAACCTAAACAAAAAAATGTATAAAAGTTGGTAAAAATTGATTTTCGACTCAAATATCTTTTCAAAACTTTGAGATATTGGCTTTAAACTATTTTTATCTTTCAAAAAATTTTGAAAAAAATCGAATTGACAGTTTTCTTTACAAGAATTAAAAACCGAAAAAGAAAATTAACAAAAGTTTATAAAAATTGATTAACGACTCAAATATCTTTTCAAAACTTTAAGATATTGGCTTTAAACTACTTTTATCTTTCAAAAAATATTGTTGTCAACATTCACTAAAATTTTGAAAAAAATCGAATTGACAGTTTTTTTTTACAAAAAATTAAAAACCGAAAAAAAATTAATAAGAGTTGGTAAAAATTGATTTTCGACTCAAATATCTTTTCAAAAAGTAAAGATAATGGCTTTTAACTAATTTTAGCTTATACAAAATATTGTTTATAACATTGAAACAAATTTTGAGAAAAATCGAATTGACAGTTTTTTAACAAAATATAAAAACCTACAAAAAAATTATAAAAGTCGGTAAAAATTGATTTTCGGCTCAAATATATTTTCAAAACTTTGAGACATTGGCTTCAAACTAATTTTTTCTTATAAAAAATGTTGTTTTTAAAATTCGGTAAAATTTTGAGAAAAATCGAATTGATAGTTTTTTTACAAAAAATAAAAACCTAAAAAAAAAAAAATACTAAAACTTGGTAAAAATTTACTTTTGATTCAAATAGCTTTTCAAAAATTAAAAATATTGGCTCCAAACTTATTTTATTTCACAGAAAATATTGTTTTCGATATTCTAGAAGACTAATTTTTTTTCTTTTTTCGAGGTATTCCCAAATCCTAGAAGTCTAATTGTCATTAAAAGTGGGACACTTTCAGTCCACACATATCACTCATACAAGAATGATTGGGATTTTGAATTCACTAGGCCCTGTAGTGCAATCAAATTTATGATTTTTACATCCGGCAGTTTCATTCCTTTTTTAAAACACTCTCACCCCAATAACTTACTAACAGAGCTAAAAACATAACCTTGCAACTAAAAGACTTTGTAGATCAAAGTACTTCTTATAACTAAGATTTCATCTTCAAAGCTGATAAAAAAATTGCCTAATAACAAATCAATGTATGAATAGTAAATAAAATGAAATAGGAATAGGAAAATACATTTCATACAACTCTATTTTCTGTAAAAAATTTAACAAAAAATCTCAAACATACTGTCGAAGTAAATATTTCGTTTATTTTTTTTTTGTACACTTCCGCTTCCGCCACCGCATACATTTCAATCTCAATTAGACATACTTTCCCCAAAGCTCATAGGTAAACGGAGCTATATGTACATTATATGAATAAATTAATCTCAAAATTCAAAAGAACACAATTTTTAAAGTCTATAATCCCATCTATCATTTATTTATTATTATCAATGAAAGCACATTCATGTCATCACAACACAGCAAGAAAAAAGAAAAATTGAAAAACGGAATCATGCCCTTTTCATCTTTTTAACCTAATTCAAATGTGACATCTTCTTTTTTTTTTTCTTCTTTCGTCTCCGGCTTATTCTTCTTCTGCCTCTACTTTTTCAGAAGTCTGCTCCAATGCTCCAACCTCCAGCTCTAATTCGTATGCACATACTAATCTATCACATTAGAGAGAATAAGGTTTATGTCTGCCTCCTTTTGATGATACAGAGTTCATTTCCACCCCAATTCCCTTTCGACTCTCCCTTTCAATGAATTTAAAAAATGAAATAAAAAAAACCCTCAAGCCACGCATTTTTTTTTACCCCAAGAATCCCCACAATCAATTCAAATTAAATTCATTTCCTTGTACAACAAACTCTAGAAGCAAGCTGGTTATGTTCAGAGCAGGCTTCACATCTGTCTTTTATTGCTCCATTTTCTTCCATCATGAAACATTCGCACATCCGGGAAATAGAAATCATTTAAGCTAGCAAAAAAATGGAAGAAAAACATCTGTTTCCATTTTTGGATTTAAAGTGCAAAAACAGAGAAACAGAAGCAGGACAGGAAGTATCGAAATAGGGTAAATATATGTATTTGTATTTGTGTTTAGGGGTATGTACGTATGTATATGTATTTTCAAAATTTAATGAAGCTTTGCTCGCTTCCGTGTTCCGGCCACCAACACACCGCCTTGACTATCTATATACTGCCGGAAGCTATGATTTATGTACGAAGACCAATATTTTCATAATGAAAATATCAACTCATCGTGTGCCTGAGGGCTATATATGTAGATGTCATGACTTTCCCTTCATTTCTTCCTATTCTTGGAGCTACAGCACCCCCAAAACGATTAAATCCACTTTGTGCCAAAACGCCACCTTATCACAGGCCCATTTGTATGCAAAACGGGTGACTTTCGATGACATACGACGACGCACGGCAGACCCGAACTAGCTACATCAGATTTTGTGAGAGTGTATCAAAATGGACAACCTGCTTCCCTTCAGGGGTAATAATAACAACAACATGACATTGTAGTGTGCCGCCACATCAGATCAAGGAATAAAATGTGGGTGGTTTTTAAGGTATCATTTCTCTTCCTCCCCAAAACAAAATCATTCCCTAGCAAAACTGTCAAGCGTTTAGCATATTTTTAATTAATTTGCGTTCCACGTTGAAGAATCTGAATTCCTGCGGAATCACCGCCATCACCGCCAACCAAAGCACCATCATCATCACAACCAACCAACACACCAAGAGCGCCCCCTGGCGCGCGTTGACTTTATCGAAATTGATTTATCGACAAAACACAGCTGGAAAGCATAGTTGAAAGGCAGAAGTGGGAGTGGGAGAGCGACAGCGACAGCGAGGTGGCTCTATGGTAGGCGACGACGCTTGGTGGAGGGATAAAGAGGAGGTTATAAGGATACGATTTATAGTGGCCATTAAAGGAGCTGATTGTCATTTTTTGTTCTTGCTTCTGTTCAGCTGCGACAAGGACACATCACCCAGCACCACGATGTATATACGTTGCCGATGATATAGGGTGGAGTGAGGTTCTTGTGCGTCGTCGTGTCGTTCATTTTATTTTTAGCCACTTTGTTCGATGTTCAATGTTCGTTGGGGAGCGGTTGAATGTCATTAAATTTCATATGATAGACTTTGTTCTTTTTTTTTTTGTTTTATGAGTGAAGTCTATATCGGCAGCAGCAGTAGCAGCAGCGTGATGGTGCGTTGTTTGCTAGGATTACTATTCTCTTCAAGGATATTAAGGATATAATAATTTTATAGGTATTTTTTTCCTTAATATGATTGTGACACACACTGGGAATGAGTATGCTAATATCCTTCTGTAAGGATTTATCACTTTGTTTGAGTTTAAGCAACGTATAGGCAGGGCATATAGTAATTCTTATATAATAGTGCACTATGGCGTATGCGTGTTTTTTTATTTATTTTTGAAAATGATTTTAAGTTGACATTTTTAATGGCAAGGAAAATAATAGGTATAAAACAAAAAACAAAACAGCTTCTGAAGACTCATTAATATATGAACAAAGTCGTTAAGATTTTTTTTTTAATGGTATTCCCGGTTCCTATAGGTTTCTTTAACCACCACAACCAACGAGAACGATGAGTTTCTTATTGCTATAATAATTAAGAAGTCATAAAACCAGGAAAGATAAATTTCCACTCATAAATGTAGGCTACTGTATATATATGTATAGACTCCTGCGTGAAACATTGTTTGGTATTTGGTTATTTGGCGGAATTGGAGGGTGGGATTTTTAATGGTGAATGTAAATGGTACAACCACATGATGGTTGTAAATTTGACAGTTATTAGTGTTGTTAATTTTAATTTTAGACATTTTGTATTATAGGAAATATTAAAGGACTTAGGAAAATTAGCTTTTCAAGATTTTTGTAGTCGTTTTATTTATAGAATTTAAGCTCAATGAAGATTTTGGAAGAATTTATTTTTTACAATTTTTCTAAGCTCCACATTAAAAAATGTATCAAACACAAAATTTTGTGTATGAGGTATTACAAAAAATCTACCCTTTGTATGCGGACAGATTTTGATTCTGGACCGCTGGTCTTGGAGAAAGCAGTTTGAGTGTCGTTGTATCCGAGATATTGTTCAAATCGAATTTCTTTTGACCTTCACATCACCACATTTAATCCCTGAGAGTCTGCCTTATCCTTAATCATTTATGTCCACGACAAATAACTTTCATAAGTTTAAAACTTAATTACAAATGATATATTTGGGCGGGAGTCCTTATACCAAACTTTAGTCTTTTGGACAGAACAGGTTTAAAATTGATGAACAATAGAACTACAATCGAACATTTTACATCGATTCAATAATTGATAATTGTACACGTTATTGTGCTGTCAAAATGTCCAGTTTCATTACACCCTCAAACAATTCCGATGTAAAGCTAGAATTTCCAGGAATGCCCGCCAGTTAACTCCTGAGATCATCTTCGAACTTTATATTGTCCAAATTAGAGTAAAGATATTCTTTTTTCAGCCGCACATCAAGAATGTGGAAAGTTTTTTCTTTCTTTTTTTAAATGCTCTTACTTTAATTAAACATATTTAAAGGAGTCATTACTCCTTGGGTTTGATTATACTATGTACTGTTCATGTCTTTAATATATTTAGGGAATAACAATTCGCCAACAATGTAATTTCATTGTTTTTTTTTCACATTTTCCAGGTCAAACGCTTAACAATGGGTCTCCTCAGATCTCACGAAGAAAGCCGTCCACTAGTCAATAACAGTTCAACAACATCAACCCTCAAATCCAAAACAAGTACTCAAATGCTATCGAATGGCTATATCAACGATGAAGCATTTGAGCCGGAAAAGTTTATATCGAGTAAATTTGGGGATTCATGTCGACAGTCTCTAACAGCGATACCAATGATGGATGCACTGAATTTAAATGACAACAGTGAGTTTACACTGAAGAAGCGATATCTTCGTGAAACAAGCAGTGGTAAGCTTAGAAAGATGTAATATTTTCATGCTCAATTTTCTCATCGTCATACTCTCATCTCTTCTTTTATTTCTAAAGCAAATTCAAGTCCAAAAATATTCCCCCAGCGAATGAGATTAAATTCCTACCATCACAGCAATCATCAATCCGAAGTGACAGCTGAAGAAATTGAGCTGAAAGATGCTCCTTGGTTTCAAGCTGGCATATCAAGAGATATTGCTTTGGAGATTCTCTCGAGTGAGAGTCCGGGTGCCTTTTTAGTTCGAAAAAGTAGTTCTAAGCCTGGTTGTTACGCATTGACGTTGCGTGTTCCATCACCGCCTGGACCCAAAACTGCCAACTACATCATTCTTCGATCGGCAAGGGGATACAAAATTAAAGTAAGTTTCAAAATTTCCTAGTATTTTCCATGTCTTTATTTTCTTCTTCTTGAAAATTCAGGGTTTTCGAAAAGAATTCACCTCCCTTCGAGCACTCATCACACATCACTCCGTTATGCCGGAACTCTTACCAGTTCCTTTAGCTATGCCACGACCTACAAACATGACATCGTCTCGACGAAATCTTGACGACTTTGACACATACGATTCCTTGCAAATGCTTCTGAAGTACCTTCGTGCGAAAAACATGGAGAACGAATGAAGGCAACTTATGGTGAAGTGCACCAGGTCCAAACGAAAGGATACGCACTTAAACACTCACATCAGCTAGGCTAAACGGCTCAAACTGCCGACACGCCGAGGCCGTCGCTGTCGCCGCTGCCACCAGCCGCCCTCAGCAGCTGTGTCGCCGCAAAAAATTGCACATCACTATGCACTATACTGCCACATCACGCCGCGAAAATGGCTTCAGATTCAAAGAAGACACACACACATCAGAGCCCAGAAGTGAGAGAACTCAGGACATACTACAAAAATGTTACCTCAATTACGAAAAGGAACTCAATTTCAGATTTATATGTACAAAAAACATACAAAGCTATAAACACAAAACAAAAAAAAGAAAGTTTTTCACAAGACTTTCTTGAACACTGGATTATAAAACCAACAAAAATGAGATAAGGTGTTATGTATAGGATTCACCAAAAAAAATAATTGTACATAAATTGTTAAAAGAAAAAATAATTCACAAAATTTATAGGTTGACTAGTTATTTAAGAAAAAAATAAAAAATAAAATATTTATTCTTTTTTAATAGCGTAAGGATAAAATTGTGATATTATTACAAACAAAAATTTAAATACTTCAAAATAAGAAATAAAAAAAAATAAAATGGTTAAACACAAAAATTGTAAAGCATAATGTTCAATAAATAGTTTTTAAAAAAGAAGTCCAGTTTAATTAATAGTTTTTATGCTTGTTTGTTTTTATTGGCGTTGTCAAGATCAAAATCTCCCTAAGAATTTTTCCCATCTATAAAATATGGATACTTTAAGACTTTCTTACTGTTGCTTAAGAGCGCGAGTATAGATAAATTAAGTAAGAATCGGAGATAATATAAAGGGTCCGCCATTTAACGTTTTTTTCAACTTGTGCTTATTTCGTGAATGGTAAGGGCCCCCGCAGACTGCAGACTTTTTATCGGCCGATAGTTTGGTCAACTTCTTAATCAGTATGGAGAGGAATTCATATGCGCACACTACAGCGATTCAGTATCGGCCGATAAAAAAGTTTGATGGGCTACCCGATTATATTCAACCTAATCTGTCGGCCAACTATCGGCCGACTGTTTAATCAGTATTGGCGCATATACACCTGCGCATACATGACGATTGTTTAGTCGGCCGATAGTTCAGTTCGATATGTGATTTGGCGTCGTGTGCGTGAATTTTGAATTTGGTGTCGCCCAAATCACAATTGTTGATTGTAGAAAGTTCCGTCGAAAAGTTGATTGAAGAAGTCGAGAAAAGACCTGTGCCACCACCGCTTCAACAGTCAGTTACAAACTAGTTCGAGAATAGTCGGCCGGCTGTTGGATAGACTGCGCCCTGTTCACCAACCAAACTGTTCAGTTGGCTCGGTGTGCGCACTTTCAGCCCAACCCAACTA
Organism: Eupeodes luniger; assembly: GCA_951509635.1. Classification (NCBI taxonomy): domain Eukaryota; kingdom Metazoa; phylum Arthropoda; class Insecta; order Diptera; family Syrphidae; genus Eupeodes; species Eupeodes luniger. The sequence goes on from OX608074.1 coordinate 23,685,022, forward strand.
AACTATCGGCCGATAAAAAGTCTGCAGTCTGCGGGGGCCCTAACACTTAGCTCATGTCTGTTGTGACCGATAATTAGTTTTGTCCTTCCGCTGAACGAATATGGTCGTGTATATGCTTGAACAACGCTGGGAACAACGCTTAGAGAAGATGCCGATTTTGCCAAAAAAGTCATTTTTTCAGATGAAGCTCATTTTGATCTTGGCTGGTATGTAAATAAGCAAAATGTTCACATTTGATCATTCATATGATCTTACCATACGTTGCCGTTGAAGCTGCACATTCGAAGGTCAAGAATGTGTGTAAATCTAAAAAAAAACTTATATGGAAAGATTATATACCTATAAGCGTAAGACAAGACATCGTTTCAGAAGGTAAGACACACAAATGGGGAGATAATGGAGTCTAGGTGAACACCTGAACACCTTTATTAGAATGAATGGCAAATGGGACTCATTTGTTTCTTCATATGCATGAAGTTACTTTGATGCTTATTTCCCTAAATAAAAGGATAATACCTCAGAATTAAAAAGCATCTTAAATACTTAATAAAAGCTTTGGATGTATTCGTTTTAATGCTTTTATGTGATTTTTTTGTAAAAAAAAAATTACAAGTCTTCAAAGTCCTTGCTAAATGATTGAGAAAATAAAAATAACGTTGTTTTTATTTTCGCAACTCCTCCAAAAATAAAGTCATAAGATCATATAATTTTGGGAAGCCTTAAAAAAGAAAAAATCATACATTTTTTTTTTTATTTTTCATGTGAAAAATTGACCTCTTTACCTTCATTAAATAATTTAGACTAAGTGAAAAGCCTCATTCCACAACATGACACTCATATATTATTACATAAGTCCTAATACGAAGAGCACTTCGTGTTTTCTAAAGCTTATACTTGAAGTTTCACTGCCATCCCAACATAATACCCAAGGGACAATTTCAGGCTTTGAAAATCTACTTGTATAAATACATTTTCAAGGTATACCTTATGTATGTATCTTTACATTTTTTTTTAGTCCTTGTGTGTGTCTTTCTCTATAGATATACGTACATATATTCACTCAGTGTTCCCTTAGGGATATAAGAGGTTATAACTAAAACTCAAACAATGACTTTGTTCTCTTGCCTTTGCTTTGCAACTTTAGGTATACCAAACATATACATATAGGTACACCAACTGCAAATATATACACAAGTGTACTCATATATAGAACAAGTCCAAGGATGACTCAATTTCCCATGTAATCCGTTTTGGTTGTGATATCATTTGAGTTTACATTGTGCAAGGAAGGACCTCGCTCAGAGCTTCATCTTCATCTCTTGTCGTTTGTGTCCTATAGGAGAAGATACTATAGACCATATTGTCCTGCAAAAACAAGATTAACTTTAGCTTTATATACCACGACGACCGACCACATCACATTTATTGTACCATCTGGAACAGCAATTAAAAGATATCTAGATTGAGAGTAAAATATCTCATAGTATAACGAACGAGAGGAAAAAATAGATAGATGCAGTAAAGACTCTTGGGTCGTATGTGATGTGATGTGATGATGCTGATACCTCTCATAGGGATATTCCAAAGTATATACTCGTACTATAAAGATGAAAAAGTTTAAAGGAAAGAACATAAGATATACTATACATTGATTTTGTATATGGATTGAAAAAGGACAACGGAAGAAATCAAAGGATACACAAATTCAATTTTCAGGTTGGCTTATGTTAATACTGTGAAATTGAGAGGAAAAAATTTTTTAATCGATTTGTATTTGTATAGAAGATAATTTTAAAAAGTGAAATAGGTTTTCGAAGAATTTAACTCAATTTTGTCTTTCAATTTTCTTCACCTGAGCACAAAAAGAAGTCTTACGTAACGAGCTTGTATACTGTAGAATTACACATACCTTGCTGAGAGCAAAGTAAGTTTATCAAATAACACCAAACAATTGCCAAAAAAGTCTTTAACATGTTTTTAAACAATGAAGTAAAAATAATTATGCAATCTTTTGTGAATACAATAATCAATATTTGTATTCAGTAGAAAGAACGCATTCTTTTTCAATGTTTGTCAACATGTTTAACCGTAATACTCGCGCTTCTAGGAATGCTCATCAGTATATCAGTATCCACTTAAGTGTGCGCTTATTATATAAAAAAAAAAAGAAAAATGTTGCAAACTCATTGAACACAATAGCTCTGTTATAGTAGTTAAGTTATATCGTAATTAAAAAGAGACGGCAAAGAAGAACAAAAGCCAGGTAAGAACAGAAGATTGTCAGATTTTAAAATAAGATCAATGAAAAAATCTTCAAATTTCATTATCACAGTTTCTTATAGGATTTTGCATCTGTTGACAAAAATTTATTACATAAGGCAATGAAAAAATTGTCAAGAAATATAAGATTTCTTAAACAACTACATTTGACAATTTCAAACGTCATCTGGCAATGACTGACCACGACGTTTGTGGCAACATAGTCATAGAAAATTTTAAGTCCCCATCGTAATCTTTTAACTTATGTATAAATCTGAAATAATTGTCACTTAAAAGTTTCCTTTTAAATAGCGAAGGCCTGCTAATTCGACCACTATCACTTTTGCAAATGTCATCGTATTTCATTGGCAATTTAAAAATAAAAACTATATTATGTCTAAAACTTTTTTTTTATAATTAGCGAACACTAAAAGGGTTTTGAATACATTTAATATGCCGAAGAAACAGTGTGAGCATTAGGAAAAGAGTTAAGGGTTGGATAGGAGGTGTCGGTGTACATTGATTTTGAATTTCTGAACATTGCAGTGATAGGGAAAGATAGAACGTGGCAAGGCATTCCCCATTCGCGTAGTACGGCTAAAAAATAAATCTCTGTACTTCATAGTACGGCCGAAGTTGGGCTCAAGGGTAAACTGATGTACATTCCCAGAAGCGAGGGTATTACGGTCAAATTGTTTAAGGGGAGGAATGCTTGAGCATAGTCCGTTAAAATAACTTAAAAAAGTGCGGTTTTTGGTACAGCGATGGTATTGACTTGTTAACTTCCCATAGGAAGTTATTGTAATGGGTCCGATTTGTCAAATTGAAAATTTTGACATTTCTCGACGTTTCAAGGTCCCTAGAGTTGAAATATAAGATTTTTAGAGAGATGTTTGTGCGTGCGTGTTTACGTTCGTACGTTCACGACGTTTTTTTCGTCGTCCATAGCTCAAGAATTAATAGAGTTATTGACTTCAAATAAATTTTGTTATACAGATAATAAGGCAGAAAGATGCAGAAAGGGCTCTCAAGAAAATTGCGTGGGTGGTTTTTTTACCATAGCAGTTTAAAAAAATAGTGAAAATTTTGGTTAACCCTAAATATCTCATGAACCAATAACGTTAGAGACTTGAATTAAATTTTAAATTATAAATTGTAACGTAATACAAACAAGTATATTTTTGGGAAAAAATCCAATTAACGGTTTTTTTTATAAATCAAAAAATGTGTCACCTCGAAGATTTTACGACCAAAATATGATTTCATCTCCAAACCAATTTTGTGCAACGAAGAATAATGTTTTTGACATCTGATAAAATTTTGAGAAAAATCTAATTGACAGTTTTTTTTACAAAAATAAAAACCTAAAAAAAACATTACTCAAAGTTTGGACTCAAATAATATTTGAGATATTATCTTTTTAAAACCTTGAGATTAAGGCTTCCAACTAATTTTGTTTCATAGGAAATATTGTTTCCAACATTCAGTAAAATTTTGAAAAAAATGGAATAGACAGTTTTTTTACAAAAAATTAAAAACCGGAAAAAAAATTAACAAAAATTTGTAAAAATTGATTTTCGACTCAAATATCTTTTCAAAAATTTGCGATAATGGCTTCTTACTAATTTAAACTTATAAGAAATATTGTTTTAAACATTAGGACAAATTTTGAGAAAAATCAAATTGACAGTTTTTTTTACAAAAAATAAAAACCTAAAAAAAAAATTATAAAAGGTGGTAAAAATTGATTTTTGACTCAAATATCTTTTCAAAACTTTGAGATATTGACTTTAGCCTTAAAAAAAAATACTGTTTTCAACATTCAGTAAAATTTTGAAAAAAATCGAATTGACAGTTTTTGTACAAAAAATTAAAAACCTAAAAAAATTTAACAAAAGTTGGTAAAAATTGATTTTTGACTAAAATATCTTTTCAAAAATTTGAGATAATGGCTTCTAACTAATTTTTACTTATAAGAAATATTGTTTTCAACATTCGATAAAATTTTGAAAAAAATCGAATTGACAGTTTTTTTACAAAAATAAAAACCTAAAAAAAAAAACAATACTAAAACTTGGTAAAAATTTACTTTTGACTCAAAAAGCTTTTCAAAAATTAAAAATATTGGCTTCAAACTTATTTTATTTCACAGAAAATATTGTTTTCGATATTCAATATTTTTTTTATAAAAATCCAACAGTGCGTTTTAGAAAAAAAAATTTAAAAAAAATATTACGCAAATTTTATAAAAATTGATACATATAGACAAACTTTTAAGCAACATAAATCGACAGACGGGACGAAATGTTATCAGTGTGGGTCGCATACCAGCCTCTTTTTTATTTTCAATTTGCGTCATTAAATCCTAACTTGTATGATCCTTTCTATTTAAAAAAAGAACTATGAATGCATCTGCTATAGCGTATGTCGGATATACAACTTGTTTATTACCTTACAAAATAAGTTCTGTATCATCAATGCAAACATTTCTGTGAAAATTTGGACCCGTATGAAAACTAACGTCGCTGTATTATATCAACTAACTCCTAACTGAACCAACCAACAACATTCAAAGCATATACACCATAAGTATATCTTTCCATTACGAGTGTGTTCTTTCCAATCAATTAGCTAAAATTCTTACTTCATTTATTTTCATTTAGATCCCTCTTTATGAATTGCACATCAAAAAACAAAATCAAAAAAAAATTACGAAGCAAAACTGACTTTCCCTTTGAAATCATTTGAAATGGAACCCTTAATGGTTAGCTTCATCAACATCACACCAAACAAAAAAATACGAGAAGAGTATAATCATACCAAACCAACCATCGCCGTATAGATTACGAGTCGGGTATATAGACCAGTTTGTATAGCCTGATGGTGTATATTCTGTGAACGTGGCAAATTAATTAAGACCTTCCGTTTTTCCGAATTTTCATTATCAGTATTATATATGATGGCCGTGGCCATAGCCATCGAACGCGTTCGGATTCAGAAACCTCAGAGGACATCTGAAAAATAGTTTCACTAAGTTCTTCCACAGCCATCATCATAACATCATTCTCCTCACCGCCGCCGTCGCCGTCGCCCTCCCATTCTCATCATCAGACTTTCACAAAAAAAATATCTGTTCCCTTTCAACGACCATTGGCATTGCATCGTCCTTTCTATAGAATAGTCTATAATGGTTGGAGTTGTAGCTAGAGTAAAAGTGTGGAAAAATATCAAAGCAAAGTGACTCATTGAAGGACTTATGCATTCGTTCTGGTTCTTGTGTCGTCTGACGTCTAGCCAATACCACAGTTGCCGTTGTCGGTTTGGTTTTGGTTGTTTTGATGATGGAAAATAAAACGAAAAAGTAAATAAAGAGAAAAGAAATTAATTTCACCATCAGAAGAAGAATCTAGGACTAGGCTGATGATGGTTTTACAATTCTTTTTTTCCCATTTTTTTGATTCATATTTTTTTCTGTTCTCACAAAAATCAAGGAGCAGCCGGCCAAAGCCAAAAAAACCAAAGGATGCACTTGGACATGAGGAGAAATCTTTTTCCAATGTTTGGCTGGTTTTGGATTTTTTGTTGTTAATCTTCTTCTTTTTTCATCTGACCGAGGCCACCACCGTAGTCAGACTAAATAAAAATGCTTGGACAAGACCATCAAGCATCATGCAGGATTTGCTTGATTGCATCTGAGACTGACTTTGTGTCATAATAAACGTTGCTGCGTTCAAAGAATGAAAACAAAGTCGACTTTTAATTGAGCTTTTTTGTTTTTCTTTGAACTATAGTTGGACTCATACTCGTAGTTCGTTTAGCTGTCCCAAAAAAAATAAAAAAAAGAGATTGACGAGAATTTAATGGATTCAAACACTTTTGGTTGTTTCCATGAGTGATGTGTTTGGTTTGTTACATTTTTGCATATCCTTCAATCAAAATCAAGACTTGGATTCAGAAAACAAAACAAAAATACAAAAAAGTTTTTTTTGGTAAGGAAGCTTTATTTAGATAGTTTAAATTATATCAGTTGCATTTTAAGTCTTTTAAAGAAATTTCATTCATTTTTTGAAAGTACGCACAATTTCTTAAGGATTGCAATATAACAACAATTCTTGATGAGAGCATTGCTTTAAACAACACTCATGATAGATTCCTTCTCGCCTGCGTCGTAATTTAGCTAAAGTATTAGCATTCATGCTGGTCCAAAATGGTAGCTGGTATAGATCAAGCCCAAAGTTTTCCTCTTCATCGTTGTAAAAGTTTTCTTCGAAGGCTGTAAAAAATATTCAAATAAACAGATCTTAAACTTTCTGAGACAAACTTACGAAAGTTTCGTTTTGTTTTATAATTATTGTATCCTTTTCCACCACACACCAGAACCAATGCATCATTTATTGCCTTGCCACAAATTTTTTGATCTGAAAATGTTAAATGAAGAATTGCACAAAAAGCAATTGCAATCAAACAAACAGATCTTAGGCCAAATAAGTTGGCTATAATGGCCATTTTAATAAATATTTAAATTTTACAAGAATGCTTTATAAAAAAAAACTAGCTGTTGCTTTAACAGTAGTCTCGAAGATAATGAGTTATAAAATCTTAATTGTATGCTATTTATAGTTACTATCTTTAAAAATTATAAATTTTTGCTCATAATTTAGAGACGAATTAAATAACCATAAAATGCGGGGGATTTTTAATAAGTTCGTAGAATGATTTTTCTTTTAGTTTGTTGTTTTGAAAAGATGTTTGTTCAACTGTCAAATCAATTAGTAAATGAGAAGAAAATTTATACGTTATATTAGTTAAACGACTTATTTAAGTACGTCATGCTTTTAAATTAATTCGGAGAAAAAATATGAACTTCTATTTTTGCATGACCTATAAGAAATAGTCTAAAATGGGATGGGTCTACATATAAATACATACTATTAATAACATTGGTGCATTATTTTAAGGGATTTGGAAAACGCAAAAGCTTTTTCCGTAAGTTATAGAGTTAAAACACAATTTTTTTTTAATTTTAAACGATTTAAGCATAAGTTGAAATCTTTCTCCGTAAGTTATAAAGTTAAAACACAATTTTTTTCAATTTTAAACAATTTAAGCATAAGTTAAAATCACAACATGTCAGCTTTACATTTTAGAATAGTTTGCTATATCTGTATGAGTTCCCAGTTACTGGCATATCAAATGAATAGGTCTGTTTGCCAGGATTTAGGTTTGTTTACTTTGTTTTTTCTCACGAACTTCCACTGTTTGGACGTGTTCAGATGCATCGTTTTAAATAAAAGGGGATTGCTATTTTAATAGTGAGGAAACTTAATAATAACTTATTTTTAATAAGGGATTACAATTTTAGAATTTCTACTAAATTCCCAAAAATATATAAAATTGATAACTATGCTAAATTGTGCTAAACAATTATAAATAGCTTGTTTAAAATTTTACGCCGTTTTTTATCGAATCAATTTTGTTTGTATAAAGAACTCAGTTGGTATTTTTTCAATGAAGTAATTTAAAAAAAATTTAAACTTCGGTTGAAGTTTTAAAGGACCTCATTTTGTTGTGTTGGTCCCAGAATTATTATAGAGCTTGCCAAGGACCGAAATTCAAACTTTTTTACTACAACTACACAATTTTTAAGGATCCGTTGCCTTTCTCGACAATTCCTTCATATTCTTCGGTATCCCCGGACACATCGATATCGCCGTTTCTACAATTTCTTCTTTTGAATTTCGTCATACATTTTTTATATTTTCCCCGTAAATCATAATTGTTTAACTTTATATTGGATTCAATTCCTATTTTTTAACAAAATATCGTACTTTCATAGTTAATGCCAAAATTTCCAAAGTTTAACCTGCCTCGAAACATTGAACCTGATATACTTACTTTACTTACTTAGGTCTTCAGACCTGTTAAGTCCGTTGGGAACCCCTTAAGGGGCATAGGACCTCTACTACACCTACGCGCCATATTGTGTACGGTTTCCGCAGATGTGTTTCAGATCCCTCCAACTCTTGCCTAGTGACGCTGATTCCGCCTCGACTGTCCTGCGCCATGTGCTCCTCGGTCTTCTCCCTTCTTGTGTGCAATGCAGTTGTTACCTTTTCGAAGCGTATGTCCAATCCATTGCCACTTACGTCTTCGTATTATAGATTCTATAGGTTCCTGACCTGTCCTTCTATGAAGGACCTCATTTGAAATACGGTTTGGCCAGAAAATCCTTTGGATGTTACGAAGACATCTATTTACGAAGGTTTGCAGCTTTCTTGTTATGGCTGAAGTAACCTTCCAAGTGCTGCACCCATAAAGAATCACAGATTCGACATTTGTGCGAAACAGTCGTAGCTTTGTTCTTAAGCTGATAGAGTTATTCCTCTAAATTTTTGACAGCATACCGAACGCCGCTTTTGCCTTGCCGATGCGGCAGATGACGTCTTGTTCGGTTCCGCCTTCGATGGAAACGATGCTTCCAAGGTATTGAAAGCTCTCCACTTTTTCCACCGGTTGCGAGAAAATATTTATTTGAGAGGATGGTCGGGTTCCGAGGCTGATCATTTTTGTTTAGCCGGAATTAATCTTCAGCCTCACAACTTCTGCTTCTCTCTCCACACTTGTTGTCATTAGGTGGAGATCCATGGTCCTATGAGAGAGTAAGCAAACATCGTCCGCGTAATTCAAGTGCTTTAAATAGGATGTCAAAGTCCATTGGATACCTCCGCTACCTTACAGAGCTGAGCGCAATACATCGTTAATCACCAACAAAAACAATATTGGCGACAGAATACAGCCCTGTCTGACTCCGCTTTGGATTTCAAAGTCATCTGACAACCTACCATCGTGCAGAACGTGACACTTGGATCCATCATATGCTGCTTTAATAATAGCAATTAGTTTTTCTGGGATGCCTCTCCCCCGCAAAGCTAACCAGATATACTCCCTGTTAACGCTATCAAAGGCCTTCTCGAAGTCGATGAAAAGCAGATATACATAGTGGTGATCGATATTCAACGGATGAAGCAGTTCGCTTGATGACGTTGGCGCTGCTTGTAAAAGCTCTGCGGTAATTCTGATATAAAGGAGGTTATTCAGAGCTTATCCTGAATTAATGTATATTTGTTTGAAATTCAAAAATTAGAAACAAGATAACTTCTCAATAACATTTTCGATCCTTATCGAGAATAGAATATTTCCAAATTGCCATGTTACCGCTACATCTAGTTATATATACCGTCTTTTGAGAAGACAACCAAACGAACTACTCGTATATTTACGTTTGCATTTTCTCAAGTAAACAACATTTGCCCATCAAAAGGAGTAGGTACGAATATTCTTACGATCCACAGGATAGACATTGCACAAATAATATAATATAGTGTACTTGCCAGTAAAGGGTGTTTTTTTTAAAGGTGCATATATAACTTTGAAATGGAATACAAAAAAGATGAAAAACTATATACCTAGCAAGTTTTGCATTCGTAAAAAATTGAACTCGAGATTTTAATCAAACATGACAAAACGGTGGTAGAGAAGTTGAAAAGAGTGGGTCTCCGATTCCGTCCGTCAGTCTGTCTTTCCTGGCGCCTACAGTCCAAAACATTGGGTCGATTGACTTCAAATTTGGAAATAAATGTTTTTAGCCGATTCGCGTTAGGCGTCTTTTTCATTGTTTTAAAGACTAAAAATAACAGTAGTCTCCATCCAAATTTGTTGGTCAAAAATCGAAAAATCGAATTTTTCCAAAAAAAGAACCGATACATTTTTTTTTAATTTGCTTTACATTTTTAACTTCCCATCGGAAGTTATTGTAAATTTGTCAAATTGAAAATTTTGAAATTTCTCAACGTTTCAAGGTCCCTAGAGTTGAAATATAAGATTTTTAGAGAGATGTTTGTGCGTGCGTGTTTACGTTCGTACGTTCGGGAAGTTTTTTCGTCGTCCATAGCTCAAGAACTAGTGGAGATATCGACTTAAAATAAATTTTGTTATACAGAAAATAATGCCAAAAAATGCACAAAAGACTCTAAAAAAATTGAGTGGGTGGATTTTTTACCATAGAATTTAACGAAAAAAAAAACGGTGAAAATTTTGGTTGACCCAAAATATCTCACGAACCAATAACGCTAGAGACTTGAATTAAACTTTAAATTATATATTGTAACGTGATACCAACTAGTATATTTTTGTAAAAGAATCCAATTAACGGTTTTTTTTTATAAATCAAAAAAAAACTGAAAAGAAACATTTGACACCTTGAACATTTTACGAACAAAAAATGATTTTATCGCCAAAATATTTTGTGCAACGAAGAATAACGTTTTTAACAAAATTTTGAGAAAATCGAATTGACAGTTTTTTTTATAAAAAATAAAAACCTAAAAAGAACATTACTCAAAGTTGGTAAAAATTTATTTCCGACTCAAATATCTTTTCAAAAATTTAAGATTATGGCTTTTAACTAATTTTATCTTATAAGAAATATTGTTTTAAACATTCGGTAAAATCGTGAGAAAAATCAAATTGACAGTTTTTTTCACAAAACATAAAAATATAACAAACATAAAAATTAAACAAAAATAAAAACCTAAAAATAAAAAACAATACTAAAACTTGGTAAAAATTTACTTTTGACTCCAATATCTTTGCAAAAATTAAAAATATTGGCTAAAAACTTATTTTATCTCACAGAAAATATTGTTTTCGAGATCAAGTAAATTTTTTATAAAAATCCAACTGTCCGTTTTTTCATAAAAAATAAAATCTACAACAAATAGTACGCAAAATTGGTAAAAATTGATGTTTGGTTTTCGATATTTCGTGAACAATAGAAGACATTGACTTTAAATTAATTTCATATATCCAATTTGTATTTGTTTAAGTAAGAAATAAAAACTATTAAGAAATGTTACTAAAATTGTTAAAAAATGGATTTCGACTAAAAATAGAGTTTCGAGATCAAACTATTTCATTATATGCAAAATAATGTTAGTAATTTTTAGGTGTTTAAGAATAATTCAACTGACAACTTTTTTAACAAAACACGAAAACCTACAAACTTTTAATCAAGACAAATCGACAGACGGGATGGGAAGTTAAGTGTGGGTCGCATCCCAGCCTATTTTTTCGTTTTTTGGCTTCTTCCAATATAACAAAATTGTTGTATTGCTAAAGAAGTGTATCCGACATAGAACCGTTATTTTGTTTTTAAGTTTTCTCAAGAACTAATGAACCGATTTCAATATTTTTTTCTGCACAACATCTTATATGGTCTCAATAATATTAAATGATCAAAAACGTCATTGTTTTTATTTTTGATTTTCAAAAAAATATTAAACAAATTTTTTTCAAAATTTGATTGCGTATATGTACTAATATGTATATGTGTATGTACTAAGAAGTTCTAAATAACTGCATACCAAAAATATTTTTAAACTAAAATTAAAAAATGTATATAGACAAAAAACCGCTCTAACGATTTTCAAATACAAATTTTAAAAAATTAAGTTTTTTTTGTGAAATCAAATGGCATTTAAATATTTAAAGACAAGCTTATTTTGCAGGTATATCTTTACATCTTAAATTACATGTATTATTTTTCAACCGTCACTTTGGATACAGGATCAAGTTCGTGCCATCCTGTCGTGCATTTTATTATTAAATTGACGTGAAATGTACATTATTTGAAGGATAACCTTCTGGCACCTATCCTCACAGAAAATAGTCGAGCGACTTTATATCACACGATCTTGGAGATTTGTAACGTGAAACTATACCATTACTAAACGTTTCGTTTGATAAATCAACTTGAACATTTGGCCGGAATATGTTGTACCGTCAAATTGAAACCAAAGCTCCTGCACATCATGGTTGTTCCATTGATAAACAAAATAGTCAGAATTTATGGCTATTTAGCGGGCACCAAAGTTTTTAAAGCAGTATGGACCAATTATTCCACCAACCCATAAAGCACACCAAACAGTCACTTTTTGTGGATGCAATGATGGTATTTCTTATGAAAATTGGGATCAATGTCAATCATGTTTTAGGCCTATGTACCGAATGTAAACCTTTAAGCTGTGGCTTCAATTGTTGAAATTCCAAACCAAAATAAAAGCGAATCACTTGACAGCTTTCAAAAGACAGCCAGTTAAAGTAGTGTTGTAGACTTGAAGTTTTACACCTCTAAAAACAAAACACCCGTTATTTAGTGCATCTTTCTTTGAAACATTTACCACGGTGCTATGCAGTGCAAAAGTGGACACAAACTTTTGCAAACACATCTTAAAAAGAAAAGCTCGTTGTAAAGTATATCCTACATTGAAGGAAAAAAAGTCCTTCAACTAACTTACTTTTTTTTCACTCCAACTTTCAACCCAACTCGAATCAACTCAATTCTCAACTATCGGCGAAACATTGCATCCTTTAGTTTTGTTCATTCTTTTTTGTAGTTTTTTTTTTTTTTTAATTTTTGTTTTCTTTTTTTTATGAAAAGAAGAAAATCCAATAAATTGGCAGACCTTCGATTGCTATTATAACTTTGTTCAAGTTCGTCCTTTATAGTTCATTCCTCTCACAAAAACCAAATCAAACCAAACAATTTTCTCGATTATTCGCTTACACAGGTATTATGTGTTGTCGGAAAATTTTATATTTTACATTCAAATATTGAAATATTGAAATATCCATGTTCCACCATAGGACCAACCCCCTCCAGACTCACAGACAAAAGTTCGATTTTTATTTTGGTTGATTTTTTTTTTGTAATTTTTGATTCGGTCCCATGATGTTGGTTATGGTTCGGTTATATGGTGCTCTGTTTCAACAGAATCGAAGGATGCAGCAGCAGCCGCTAAAATAGCAAAAAGATACTGCGACGACGACTATGATGATGATGACGATGGCAATGGTGGATATTCTGATGCCCGCAGTTGTGCAAATGCAAAGTAACTGAACCGACTGAAAATTTCGTTTTAATTGAAATTGCAAGGATTCCCTGATTCGAATTCCATTGAATGCGAGTGCAGCAGACTATCGACCAACCATCAGGGCTCTTCGAACTGGGACCAACCCGACGATGATGACTAGGAAGTCGAGACGACGAAAGAACAAGCAACGATGATGTCTGATGGGAGTTTTTAGTTAACATTGGATTTCTCATCGTTCTAGACGACGACGACGCCGACGACCTCTATCTTCTTGTGTAATAGAATCAATGAGAGTTTTGAATTTGATTCTGATTTGATTTCATTTAGAAAAAGACAAGGAAATATGAGCTGGAGCATCCATCAGACCTTCTGAGTCCTGACCCCTAGAGTTCCATCATCAGCTGATATGCAGCCAGACAGACAAATACGTTGTTGTCGTCGTCGTCCTACAGACAAGATTAATCGGGCTAAAGCCGCTTTCGCATATGAATTCACAAAAATGATGTATCTACCTTCCTTATACAAATTGGCCTCGAATGGGTGGAATAATATTACAACCAGGGATCGCATTTCAACATTTATTTTATTTCATCATAGACTGCTGGTTGGTCTTGGTATATCGGTATGAGGATAAGTATGAGTACAAGTTTGAGTATGAGTACATAAATATAATCTAACGAAATCTGACTAATTGTTTTCTGGATCAAAGGGAATCAAATTTGATATGGTTTTTGGTCTTCTATTCGAGTCCTTGATTTGCATTGTTGATTTTTCGGGTGAGTAAAATTTTATGAAAGGGTTCTTTGTTTGAATGAGTTTTCATTAAGCATAAAAGGGGTGTTGTATGTGTTGCATCACTTCAACGATAAATTACTTAATTAAATTCGAATTTGTAGGCAAAACAAAAATACAGCCAAGGTATGATCTGAGTTTATGTACAAAAATATTCATACTTAGATACTGTGAGTTGGTTGGGAAACGGTCTAGAGGAGATAAGTTGCCTTATACATACAGTTCCCTTTTTTCTTCAGATATACTCTGATACCTACATTGTATCTATATTAATTTTGAAAGCTTCTTCTGGTTCTTGAAAAACCATTGCCGGTTTAGTAGGAATTCATCTAAAATGAGTATAGATATTTTGTATTTTTAAAACATTATAAAATAAATAAACAATAATACTGTCAATAAAATGACATGATCTTAAATTAGATACCTTTATATTTTCTGCAGATAATTGAGTCAGAATACAGTTTTGATAAATTGTGTGTGATTATTTTTGTATTAACATATGTAAGAAAAAACTATTAATCAAATTAACCAGATCAAAAACAGCCCTTTTCGTGATATAGAATCTGTGTGTTGAATATTTTGAAATTCAATCAATTAATGTTTATTAAAAGGTATGACATTAGCAATGCAGAACGATATTACCCAAATGATAGCACCTACCAAAACCATAATGGCTGAATCACAAACACGCTTCAGCTTCGGCTTCGACTGACGTTTACGAGTTCAGCCATAGGAATTGAATGCATGCTATCACAATGGAGCTTCGACCTCACGTTTCGTTTGACAATCGTAAGGAAAAGAACGTAATGTAACTTAATGTGACTCCAAACTGAAGCTCTAGTTCAATTATCTGAACATTTGCTTTGTCTGACAGCTCAACAGCTGTAAAAAAATGTCAACAAACAAAATATTTGCTCTTTGGAGGGATAAAATAATAGAAATGTCATTCAAAGCAACCTCGAAGCAGGCCTACCGTAACGCAGACGAAGCCGAAGCTGAAGCGTGTTTGTGATTCAGCCATAAAGTTTTCGAAGGAGTTCGAAACAATAGACACCACCACTGTCGAAAAAAGCACGAAACTAAAATTATAGTTTCGTGATTTTCGACAGTGATAGTGTCTATTGTTTCATGGGTATATATATTTATATTCGTATGTTTTTAGTAAAGGTGGTTAAATTTTAAGGCCGATGTTGTATGTGAACCACACCTAAACTTCAAGTTTGTTTGTGCATTTCATTTGATATTTCTCAATTTGAACTATACACAATTGAGCAACTCGTTTAAGTCATTCAGGCATATTATGAAAATGGACGTTCGAATGAAAATGCATATAGTGCACTTCGTGAATTTTTCGGTCAATTTAAACGTCCACATGGGAGTACAATCGAAAAAATCGAGCAAAAATTTGAGCGAACCGTATCTGTAGAAGAAAAAAAAGTCTAGGAAGCGACTCACACCGATAACTTCCCATCCCGTCTGTTGATTTGTCTTGCTTAAAAGTTTGTTGGTTTTCGTGTTTTGTTAAAAAAGTTGTCAGTTGAATTATTCTTAAAAATTTTAAAATAACCAACAATATTTCGCATATAATAAATTAGTTTGATTTCAAAATGTATGTTTGTTAACGAGATTTGTAGTCGAAAACCAATTTATACCAATTTTAGTAGCATTTGTTAAAAGTTTTTATTTCTTATATAAACAAATACAAATTGGATGAATGAAATTAATTTGAAGTCAATATCTTCTATTGTTCACGAGATATCGAGAACCGAACATCAATTTTTACCAAATTTGCGTTTGTAGATTTTATTTTTTTATAAAAAAACGGACTGTTGGATTTTTATAAAAAAATTACTGAATGTCAAAAACAATATTTTCTGTGAAAAAGACAAGTTTGAAGCCAATTTTTTTTAATTTTTGAACTTTTAGTAATTTTTTTTAGGTTTTTATTTTTTGTTAAAAAACTGTCAATTCGATTTTCGAAGTAAAAATTTTACCGATTGTTGAAAACAATATTTCTTATAAGGCAAAAGTAGTTTGAAGCCATAATCTGAAATGTTTGAGAAAATCAACTTATACCAACTTTTAGTAATGTTTTTTAGGTTTTTATTTTTCATAAATCAATCGTCAATTCGATTTTTCTCAAAATTTGAAAAGATATCAAAAACCTTATTTTTCGTTGCACAAAATTATTTTGGAGATGAAAATATTTTTTGTTCGTAAAATATTCGAGGTGACAAATATGTTTTTTCAGTTTTTTTGAAAAAAAACGTTACTTGGATTTTTTTACAAAAATATACTAGCGTTATTGGTTCGTGAGATATTTTGGGTTAACCAAAATGTTCACCTTTTTTTTAAATTTCTATGGTAAAAAAACCATTCACGCAATTTTTTTTGAGAGTCCTTTCTGCATCTTTCTGCATTATTATTTCTGCATTATTATTCTCTCCTGGTTCTTGAGCTATGGACTTCGCGAACGTACGTACATACGCACTCTAAGACATCTCTCTAAAAATCTTCTATTTCGACTTTAGGGACTTGAAACGTCGAGAAATGTCAAAATTTCCAATTTGACAAATCGGACCGATTACAATAACTTCCTATAGGAAGTTAATATTGCTGCTGTTCGCGATGGTGTGTCTGAAGAGTCGTCCACCTCAACTCGTTGTAGTGCTAAACAATTGCACCTCTCACGCTCGTCGTTGATAAACATATTATTCATAAGGACTTGCATTTAGACACTTTCAACGTGGAACTTTTTATGGCCCCAATTGGAAGATATGGATGTGGATGATATGGGCTTTCAACAGTATTGTGCCAATTTCCACACTACTAAGGAAACTCTTTTGCGCAACAAATTCAATTGCCGTGTTATTTCATGTGGTGGAAATGAGAATAAGCCGCCAAGATCATGTGATTTGACACAGTTGGAATTCTTTCTTTAAGGTTATTTGAAAAAAAAGGTGTTTGCTGATAAGCCAGCAAAAATTCAAGAGCTAATGGATGAGCACATTAAGGCCATAGAACCTCAATTATGCCTCAGCATCATCGAAAATTTGGACCATCATCGGTAGGAGGTGTGACGAAATCTAAAAATATGCCTCTCATATGATGCTTTCTTTACGAAGAACAAACAATAATTCTCAAATAAATATTCATTACGTCTTTTCCATAAGTCTAGACAATCGTTCTAATTTTGTCACTCTAAATACCACCAACATTGTAAAAGTGTCACAACCTCTCACAACCATTAGGCAAAAGTTCATTAAATAGACTTTTTTTGTTTGCTCTTGTCCTTTCTTAAGCAACATAAACTATCCCTACACATAGCTATACTTATAAGAATAACCGTTAAGTACCGCCGTAAGTCTCTGAAAATATTTTGCAACAAAGAAACTTTATACTCTCTATGCTTAGTCTATAAGTATATACATATACTTACCTTCCTACAAGACAACACAAGTAATCCTTTTTTTTCGTCTCTCTACGTTCGCTATGCAACTTTCTTCTGCTTTCTGTTGTCTCCAAGACAAAAACGAAGAAAGGATACAAAGAAAAACAACAAAAAAAAACTAGAAAACAGATCTAAATTAGACGGTTTTTTATGTGAAATTTATTCATTAAACTCCTCGAAGACGATGACGACGAAGAAGAAGAAGTCTTTTCTAAAGGACTTCTCTCGGCTTTCCTGTGATGGCAGCAGCAGTAGAAGTGGTAGAAGTGAAAGAAAAAAAAATTACACACAAAAAAATATCAAAAAGAACTAAAACGCTTCCGCATTGTCCTTATTGCCGGCAAATTTTCCCTTTTTTTCTATCGCTGATTTTTCTTTTTTCACTTTTTTTTGTATTGCTGTACGAAATAAAAACTTTCTGCGGAGCTATTGCTTTTTTTCATCCTTTTGTTTGGAGCTTTTTTAAACCAACTTCCCTCCGTTCTCCCTCAAACGATATAGGAAGAGGGATTTCCAAACCCCAAGACATGATAACAACATGAAAAAAGGATACTTATTTACCAGTTTAAACAAAAAAAAAATGACAAAATCGCTTGAAATAAAAAAAAAAAAAATAAATAAAGAAAAAGAAAAACAAGAAAACCGGAAAACCGGAAAACAAAAAGAAAATTTTACCCAAGTTAATTTAAACAGTAAAAAGTAAGAAAGATTTTTACAAGCGAAAAATGCAAATTTATGAAACAATTCTGACATCCTTCGTCCCCATTGCGCCGCTTAAAGTCACATTAAAGTTACTCACAGAGAGAGAAAGATAGGGAGAGTTAGAAGTGAAGAAAGTAGGAGAGAAATTCAGCAGAAGCTGAAGAAATCCTTAAAGGATGTGATGGAATTTATTTTTTTGTTGCTCACAAAAAATTACACACAAATTAAATGCAGGTGTGCCTCAGTTCTGTGCTGGTGGTGTGGTGCGGTATGGTGTTGAGGTGAATTCTACACCAGTGCCAGTGCCAGCTTCAAAAAGGATTATAAATCACTTCCTTTGAATCACACATCTAGATGTTGGTGGCGGCAGTGGTATGGCAAAAACAGAAGCAGGAGCCGCGTGTGGTGTTCAGTTTAGTGGGTGGTGAAGAAGGAAGGGGTGGAGGTAAAAGCAGAAGCAGAAGCAAAAGCGGTGTGCATTCATTCAATCTGCGATGATTATCCTGGCGACATTGTTGCTTTTGTGAGAGGGTGTTCTTGTTGTTTTTGTTTCTGTTGTTGTTGTTTGGTTGGTTTTTGATGATTCCACTGTGGCGTAAAATATTCAACAGGACTTATCACATGCTCACATGAATTACCAAACAGAGAAAAGGACTTTTTATCCAATTTTTTTTTATTTTGGTTTTTGTTCAGCATGCGGATCTTGATGGAAGGATTGGAAGAAGGGATGGTTGGTAGATACGTAGGTGAGCAGTATCACGAGTTACTCTATACTTCGTCGGCGTAGTGTCGTATATGTATATGCGGGTGGGCCAAGCCAATTTGAATACTGAAGCAGCAGCATCCTTTTTTGTTTGTGATGCATAGTATTTCCTTGGGCTTGGGATATTCGAGAATCGAGAGAGTAGATAAAGCAAAAGCTTTTTTCAGAGTCAGCGATGTGAATGCCATGATGCTGCTGCAGATTTAGGGATTTGCTTTTCGAGGTTGATGGTACATATCGTTGCTTTTTTTTTAGACTTTTTTCAATTTTTTGTGAATGTCCTGGCATCAAGAAGAGTGGAAAGCATGCATGCATGAGGAATCAGTAAATTGCTGAGTGATATTGGATGCAGCTGTGGATAAGAAAAATGCGGAGATTGAGTTTGCAATGGGGGTTTGGGGGAAGAGAGGGTTTTATATGGTTGGGTGCCAAATTTACTTTTCACTCTTCTTATAAAAAAAAGGACCAACAAAAGTATATGTATGTATCGTAAGTAGCGATATGGCTGTACGGAAGAGGATGAGTTTTGTATGCTAAGAGTTCATAAATTCAGTTATTGAGTAGTGGTTGGGAAATTTTTGAACGTCGTCGGTTGTTCATACCTACATAGGTCCTTTATATAGCAAATTTAAGAGGAGACAATGAAGCAGAATTATGCGGATTGATTTAAAAAAAAAAACGGGTTTATCGGATCGCTAGCAGACCTCAATGCATGTATATATGTACGTACAAGTATGAATTTTGAAGTAGTCTGTGCACTTATATGATGATACACTCATGATTTCACAGTAAAGTTGTTCATTAGCATGAGAGTGTCTGATTTATGGAGATTAAAAGCTTTAACTTGGAGTTGTATGAATTTATTAAAATTGTGTATAAGGACTGAAAACAGTAGAGATATGAAATTAAAGGTAGTTTGCATAGGTACCTACCTATATGCTATATGGAATGGAATTAAAATTTATTTTCAAACCTATGTTTTTCCATAGATAAAATAAATACGCGCTAAACAATTCAGTTTTTAAAAAGGAAAATCCAATTCAAACAGTAGAAATTCATCAAGATTATTCGCAGCGGATGCTTTAGCAATCATGTTGCATCAAACATGTTGCATCTAAGCAGTTTGATGGTTGAACAAACATATTCCATCGAACATATTCAAATCTCAAATATGTTACATCGAGCCCACGTTGTTTTGGTCCACTAGTTTTCAAAATCGATTTTTTCAAAAACTGTTTTTGATAAAAAAAAAAGAAAGGGTGGTCAAAATAGTCTTTAAAAAGAGGCTGGGATGCAACCCACACTAATGACTTTCCATCCCGTCTGTCAATTTGTCTTGCTTAAAAGTTTGTAGGTTTTCGTGTTTTGTAAAAGTAGTTGTCAGTTGAATTATTCTTTAAAATTTAAAAAAATGAATAACACTATTTTGCATGTAATCAAAAAGTTTTATTTCAAAATCAATTTTTGCTAATGAGATTTTTAGTCGAAAATCAATTTTTACCATTTTAGTAGCATTTTTCAAAAATTTGTATTTCTTATAATAAACAAATACAAATTATACGAATGAAATTAATGAAGTCAATATCTTCTATTGTTCACGAGATATCGAGAACCGGATATCAATTTTTACCAAATTTGCGTACTACTTTTTGCAGATTTTATGAAAAAACGGACTGTTGCATTTTTTATAAAAAAATTACTGAATATCGAAAACAATATTTTCTGTGAAATAAAATAATTTTGAAGCCAATATTTTTAATTTTTAAAAAGCTATTTGAGTCGAAAGCAAATGTTTACCAAGTTTTAGTATTGTTTTTTTTAGGTTTTTATTTTTTGTAAAAAAAAACTGTCCATTCGATTTTTCTCAAAATTTTACTGAATGTTAACAACAATATTTTTTGAAAGAAAAAAGTAGTTTAAAGCCAATATCTCAAATTTTTGAAAAGATGTTTGAGTCGAAAATCAATTTTTACCAACTTTTATGTATTTTTTTTAGGTTTTTATTTTTTGTAAAAAACTGTCAATTCGATTTTTTTCCAAATTGTTCCTAATGTTGAAAACAATATTTCTTATAAGATAAAATTAGTAAGAAGCCATTATCTCAAATTTTTGAAAAGATATTTGAGTCGAAAATCAATTTTTACCAACTTTTATATATTTTTTTTAGGTTTTTATTTTTTGTAAAAAAAAAACTGTCAAATAGATTTTTCTCAAAATTTTTCCTGATGTTGAAAACAATATTTCTTATAAGATAAAATAAGTTTGAAGCCTTAATCTCAAAATTTTGAAAAGATATTTGAGTCAAAATTCAATTTTTACCAACTTTGAGTAATGTTTTTTTTTAGGTTTTTATTTTTCATGAAAAAAACTGTCAATTAGATTTTTCTCAAAATTTTATCAAATGTCAAAAACGGGTCTACCACGATATCTAGAAATTAATTATCTAGAAAGTAAAATTCTCGAATATGAAAATCTCGAAAACAAAAATCGAGAAAGGAAAAAATCTCGAAAACAAAAATCTAGAAAATAAAATCTCGAAATGCCAAAATCTAGAAAAAAAAATCTCGAATGCAAAAATCCAGAATGTATGTTTGAATGTTTGAGGCAATGTTTAAAATTCGCGCGAATTTTAAACATTGTCTCAAAAATTCAAACATACATTCTGGATAACTAAAGTTGACAAGTAAAGTTATCAATCATACAATTGCACATTGCTACTCATGCACCTGTGAGAACTGTTATCCATCTAAACACATTGTCAATGAAACTGTAAGAACTTTTATTAAGTATTTGTTTTGTTTTTTTTTTGTTTTGTTTTGTTTAAAATACATATTTAGTTTGTTTTTGTTTTCTTTTTTGTTTATTGTTTTGATTTTCTTATTGTTTGCAACTATTTTACTTGCTCAGAAAATAAAATATTGGGTAAACTGATGTATGTATTTGTGTTTTATTGAGTTTTAACTGTTAAAAATACAAAAAAAAAATCTCGAATTTTTATTTTTTTTCGAGATTTTTTTCTAGATAGAGTCTTTCGAGATTTTTGTTAATTCTGGATTTTTGTGGATTCGAGATTTTTGCGTTCTAGATTTATTTTCGAGATTTTCGGCATTCGAGATTTTTGGCATTCTAGATTTCGTCATGATCCCGTCAAAAACATTATTCTTCGTCGCACAAAATTGTTTTGCAGATGAAATCATATTTTAGTGGTAAAATTTTCGATTTGACAAATTTTTTTTTTTCAGTTTTTCTTATTTATAAAAAAAACTTGTTTTGTATCAAGTCACAATATACAATATAAAATTTAATTCAAGTCTCTAGCGCTTTTTGGTTCGTAAGATATTTAGGGTTAACCAAAATTTTCAATTTTTTTTTAAACTGCTATGGTAAAAAAAAACCACCCACGCAATTTTCTTGATAGCCCTTTCTGCATCTTTCTGCCTTATTATCTGTATAACAAAATTTATTTGAAGTCGATATCTCTTCTGGTTCTAGAGCTATGGACGACGAAAAAAACTTCCCGAACGTACAAACCTATACCTACAGACATCTTTCTAAAAATCTTTTATTTCGACTTTAGGAACCTTGAAACGTCAAAAAATGTCAAAATGTTCAATTCGACAAATCGGACCGATTACAATAACTTCATATGGGAAGTTAAAAATACATAATAAAAATCAAAGCTAAAGTTAATAAAGCTTTGATCGTTAATAATAATTGTAAGACTGAAAGTTGTTTCTATTCAACTTAACTATTTATTTTTATTTATTCATGTTTGTTCAAATTAAAGACAAAACTCTTTATTAAAAATGATACCAACAAATTTTATTTTTTTTTCTCCTAAAAAATAAAAAAACCATTAAATCCTTCGAAATTGAAAGGCAACAAATTCACAAAGAGAATATTCTATAGCAATTCAGATCTGTACTTCTGTCTCGTCTTCTTTTCATCATCAATGAATAGCTATAGCAAATTAATCTAGTGCTCACTGTTGCACTTCACCGCCCACCATTAATGGTTTCCAACTGTACCAAACCATCCCATTGCGTCGCCACAGGACGATGGGGCCATCAAGCGGCAATTTGTGTATATAGTACATACCAATGTTTATTATGGTCTCTCTCACTCTCTCTAAAGTTTATGTTCAATCTTCCTCTGTGTCTCTATGTCCTCTGTGCTCTTGCCTTCAAATAATTTTTTGGTTGAATATTCATTTCAAGGACATAGTCATTTACTTTTCGAATTCATTTCGCCATCCGATGTCCTTGATGATGATGGTGATGTTGATGATGATGGTGATGAGAGAACGAGCAGGAGAAAACAGAAATCATTTCGATAATAATAATTTCTTTGGGATCCTCCAGGGAATTATCATCTACTATGATGGTGATGGGGACTTGCTATTTCGTAAGAAATTAAGTTTTTCTATTCGCAAGACATTTTTTTTAAAAGAAATACAAGATATAATGTTTAAGTGCTTTCCAACAAAAAATTAAATATCCTTTAAAAAAAAAAATACTTTTATAACTAAACAAAGTATAATATCTAACAATTTACGAGATCTTCAAAAATGTATATAATCATGATTAAGATGGTATAAATGAAGATGGTAAAATTTATATAAATATTTAAAACTTAAATTCACAAAATTGAAATATTAACCAGAATCACACGCCGCGCCGCGCCGTTGCCGCCCTTACTGAAATCTGCTGCTAATGGATGCGAAATGGGAATCATATAGAATAATTATTATTAAGCGTTCTAAATTGTTTGCCTTAACGATACAACAGTGAGTTGACGGCCACAGGTTTTGCAAATACTGTTGATTTCCATCGTGTTGCAATAATTGAAATGCGGTACGCGGTACCTGTCCGTAATTAGGACAAATTGTTTGGGATAAACAACAACAGTCACCGTAACAAGCTTGAATACCAGTAAAAGATAAAAGCAATTTTCTTCGGTAAAAATATTAGAGTCTTAAAGTGTTTTACATTGAAAGTAAGTATCGGCTATATATTATTGATACATCTATCAATTTGACTGTCATGTATTTAATCTGTTTTGACAGGGTTATGTATAAGTATGTTAGAAGTTGACTAAAATTGTTTTAAAATTAATATTAGTGAGGAGTCTCATTTCTGAATAATGCGCTTCATTAGGTATAACTAGCAACATTTTCAATTTAGCGTGTTCAAAATTCATAAATAAAAGCATAAGCAATAGCAATACAGACTTCCAACTTCTCAGAAGGAAAAAGAGAGAGCATGAGAAGCGTGCGGTCGAAAATATTGAGAGGTTCAAATAATAGGAATGAAGTTCGAAAGTTTTATGAACAGGTGAAACGAAATTCATTGTTAAATTAACCTCGAACCGAAGGCTGCAAAGATGAAAGTGGAAACATCATAGGGGAACCGCAGTCAATGCTGAGGATATGGAAGCACCACTTTTACAGGGTGTATAACGGCGACGACGAACCGAATTCCACTGTCAGGCAGGATGATCCATTCAGCATAGACGACAAAAGCCAACAATCCCGTCCTCCCGACTTAGACGAAGTAAAGATTGCCATATCTAAGCTTAAGTCTAACAAAGCCGCTGAAGCAGATGGCTTGAATGCCGAGCTCTTTAAAGCAGCTGGAGATAATTTGATTAGGAGCATACACCAACTTATCTGTAAAATATGATCGGAAGAAAGCATGCCCGATGAATGGAACCTCAGCATTGTTTGCCCAATTCTGAAAAAAGGAGACCCCCTAAACTGCACAAACTATAGAGGCATCAGTCTACTTAACATCGCTTACAAAATCTTCTCTGCCGTAATATGTGAACGTCTAAAGCCCATCGGCAACAACCTGATAGGTCCTTATCAGTTTGGTTTTAGACCAGAAAAGTCCACAGTCAATCAAATATTCAAATTACGGCATGATCCTGGAAAAAAACTCAAGATTATCAAATCGACACCCACCATCTTTTCATCGATTTCAAGGCCGCATATGACAGCATCTACAGAGATGAACTGTATAGAGCCATGTTTATTTTTGGCATCTCTGCCACCGTTTGTGCAGGATGACCATGGAGAATTCACGCTGCTCCATAAAAGTTGGAAACAACTTAGCAGAACCTTGTTATGCGATTTTTTAACATCGTACTTGAAGGAATAGTTCCAGAGCTCCCACGTCAACTCTAGAGGCACTATCTTTCAAAAGTCTGTCCCATTACTAGCATATGATGCTGATGACATTGACATAATCAAAAGGACTCAGCGTGATGTAAATGGAGCTTTTGTGAGTATTGGGGCGGAGGCGGCAAAAATGGGTTTAACGGTTAATGAGGGCAAAACAAAGTACATGCTGTCGTCAAGAAAGGAATTACAGCACCGACGTCTTGGTCAAAACGTCACCATCGACAGACGTAACTTTGAGGTCGTTTAGGACTTCGTCTACCTAGGCTCCGCTATGAATGTAGAAAACAACACCAGCGCTGAGATCAAACGAAGAATAGCTCTTGCTAACCGCTATTTCTTTGAGCTAAGAAAGCAAATGAGTAGCAAAGCCCTCTCTCGAGGGACCAAAGTGTCGCTAGATAAGACCCTCATCATCCCCATCCTGCTATATACGGTGCAGAAGCATGGACCATGACAAAAGCGGATGAAAGCACCTTGAGTCGTTTCGAGAGAAATGTTCTTCGTGTGATCTATGGTCCCGTATGCGTAGAAGGGGAGTGGAGGAGAAGATGGAACGACAAGCTGTACGGGCTGTACAGCGAAGAAGACTTATGTAGTTAGAATTGTAAAAGTTCAACGACTAAGATGGCTGGGTCACGTAAAGCGCATGAAAACCAATGCTCCGGCCCGGAAAGTCTTCGAATCCACATCCACAGGACAGCGCAGTAGAGGAAAACAGCGAATCAGGTGGCGCGTACAAGTGGAAAGTGACCTCACCCAACTTGGAGCGCGAAACTGGAGACATCTAGCTAGGGACCGAGCTATAGATGTGGAAGTTTATTGGGTAAGGCCCTTGTTCACACAGGATTGTAGCGCCACCTTAAGTAAGTCTAAGTAAGTAATAGCAATGCATGGACGTCGGTCTTACGATGGTGTAGTATTTAGACTTCAGAAACGATACTCTGTCCAAATTGTCATTTTGTATGTTTCAGGAATTAAAATCTCTAATGAAAGCAAATCTGTATGTGAAAATTAATTAATCTTGGTTGGGGAGAGGGCACTCTCTTCTTAGAACAGTCATAAGACCCATGAACACAAACTTCGTTTTAAAAAAAAACTTTGAGTCTATGGGCATTATTTTATTTATTTCTACTATATTTTATTTTTTTAAATAATTACTCAAGACTTTTCAAAAAATATCTCTCTTTTTAGTAAATATTGATAACCGTTTATTTCTTTGCGAAACACACTGTAACTCATTACCGACGACGACGACGCTAATGTTCGGTTGAGTGCATGTTTAGTTTTTGAGGTAATGCTATCAGGTATGCATCAAACCTCCGCTTCAACTACCTACTAAAACTGCTACTGGCTTCTACCATGCATCTCTACCTTTGTTGCAACACCACAATCTAATTCGCGTGGCCATATATACAAAACACAGCTAATATGATTTGCCCCGTGGAGCTAGTGGCGGTAGACGAAATACCTACTCAACCATTCATGCAATATTAATTTCCCGGATATATTCCTCGGTGTGGTTTCCGTCAAAATATAGAACGAGATTCGTCGTCATCGACATCGACATCGCCGTCGTCGTTATCGTTATCATCACAATCGCAACATATCGCCATCGCTATCGTTGTCCTGTCCTCCATATATTTTGCTCTAGGATAGGGTATACTCTTAGCCAGAGCCATCTCATCATAATGGGTGTGTGCTTTTGCTTCCCGCGTGTGCAACAGTTTAATAATTGATTATAATTGCATATGTTTCAGGGCCAGGGAGAGGCACAGGACTCGCGATATGCAAGGCTGACGATGCTAACAACGACACGATGACGATGAGGACGAAATACTCGTACAAAGGTATACCTCTTATTCATACCTACAAATATATCTGGCCTCTGATGCACACTCCCAATATTTAATTTGAACTTCTGGCTCAAATCGAAAATTGATTATCGATTTGGAACCAGACCACTAATTGAATAGCCAAGCCACATGAAACCCTTGCTTCTCACATGATTTGCTCCAATTTCGTCAATTTTGTTTGCCTTCGAGTTTGATGGGAAAAGCTTGTGGGTTATACGGTTTACGAACCTCGGGATATCAGGTATCTATGTGTGTGTGTGCGTATATCCTCTCAACGGATCGGTTATTATGTTCCAAAAACATATTAACAATATTTTCCCAATGACATACATAATAAAGATGGGTTCGGAGGGATGTGCATCAAGGTCTGTTTTGGCTATTCATTTGGCCTCGATTAAATTGTGGACCTTTTTCGTGGAAACTAATTACAATCGTGTCAGGGTTTGTGTTACGATTCTGTGAGCTACACCTACAGCTGTACATGAACCTATTTTGTGTATCACCATTGTAAACGATCCTTTTGGCCGCCACCATCACCGTACCACCCAGCAAGCCTCGAGAACCGCACGAAACGAATTTATAGCAATCACGTCCTCTCTGACGTTAAATTAATTGCCCAGCAACTTAATGAGCCGAAATTGTCATCACAGTAAATTTTCATTGCGAATAATAACGAAGACTGAAAAGTATATAAAGAACACTGAAAATGAATAGTCTTCGTCACTCTTCGCCTTCGCCTACATACTATATTTTTTTTTCCGCGTTCCGTGCTGCATGTCATGTCTGCTCTTCCGCCATCATCATTGTTCGCTCTATACCTTTTTTTTCATTCTGCAGGAATCTTTTTTAATTGAAGTAATCCTTAGCGTAAAAGAGTGTAGAATTTTTCCGTTCTTTAACGTTCTGGGGTATAGGGTTTATTATATTTATATAAAATTTTTTGTTTTTGTTGTTGTCTTGCTCTATTTTTCTTAAGCTCTCTGTGGATTTTAGTTGGCCTTAGAGTTTTCTACAAATTGAAGCAGTAAAAGTTTACGATAGTTGGCGTCGTCGGTTGAAGCCAAAGGTTGAAGGCACTAGGCACCTATACTATATACCTAACTCCTGGATTGAATTTAGGAAGTAGGATCTTTACCTATAAAGCTTGAACGTTAACCACCCCCTTAATGAGGGTTGAAAATTAGTGTCCGGGTGGATAAACGGAACGTGTTTCCATTAGCAAAGTTATTATCTTAAAAATAGGGAGCTGGATTTTCTATTTCAGATTATGTGAGAGGGTAGGTATGAAAGTGTATTTACCATGGAGGAATTTTGTTATTTCGGATTTAACCTTGGCCATGCAAGGTTTTGACTTTTCTTTGAAATTCTTCTTTTTTTAAATTTTTTTTTTAATGAAGTTCCGTTGTGCGATTTTCCTTCATTTTCATTTTCCTTTTTTCTGATGTTAAACTGGAAAGTAGGACAAACAGTTGTTATATTAAATTCACAATTAATACAAGAATTGGACTAAGTGTGAGTGATGGTGGAGCTCCGCATAGAACGCAAATAACAAGGGTATAAATTAGTTTTGAAAAGCAGGAAATCTACGAACTGTGGATTGTATGTGAAAGTTAATTAAATTTCCCTTTAAAGAAAATTAATTTATGTATACAAGAAGAGGGACATGGGAGGATGTAAAAAGTATTACGAATACATATCCAAGTAGGAAATATGTCCTAACTTTTTTCAAAAATCAGTTCACGGCGCGGCGTGACAAATGAGTTTGTCGTTTTTAAGTGAATGTGTATAATGACAAATTTGATTGTCCTTAAATTGCGTGAAGAGAATTTAGGATATACAATAAAAGTCAAATTGTATGGCAACGGTTGTATAATTTAACTCCACTTAAATCTACGGACCAGTCGAACTCTCACTCTCCTGTCGATGACGATGGACGCCCCTATATTGAGTTTCTAAAATTAAAAGGAAAGCATTTAATGAGATTTTTTTAAAGTACATGTTTTATTATCGCTATATAAGTAATGGGAATCTTATGATGTCCATTTTTCTAAATACGACAATTCAAATAGAATGTATTTTATTTTTTTGATGAATTTATCGTGGAGCTGATGACTGAATTGTAATCAACATTGTTTTTTTTTACTGTCGATATAAAATTAATCAAAAAAAAAAAAAAATTTATTAAATTGAAACGAGGTAGGAAAAAAATCAAACATCAAACCCATACAAAAATTATAGCAAACCATTAAAAAGTATAGTAGGTAATATAGGAAAGCAACTTCAATCGAACTCAATGTCCATAAAACCACATTATCAAAAACAGGGCAATATATTTTAAGATAACATTTTTTCTTGGATTACATTTGATTTAAAATGTAATCTGCCTCTTAATGTTTAGTTAAATTTAAAAAACAAAATACAGTTAACTCCCTCTAAGTGGAACTTTTTATTTAGAAAAAAATGAGTTAGAGAGTTATTTTAATGATTTCATAAATTAAATAACAAATAAATAGTTAAAATATTTTGGCAACTTAACGGTCCGACAGTTTGTCAAATTGAAAATGTTGACATTTCTCGACGTTTCAAGGTCTATAGAGTCGAAATAAAAGATTTATAGAGAGATGTATGTGCGTGCGTGTGTACGTCCGTACGTTCTAGAAGTTTTTTTCGTCGTCCATAGCTCGACCATATCGACTTCAAATAAATTTTGTTATACAGATAACAATGCAGAAAGGACTCTCAAAAAAATTGAGGGGGTGGTTTTTTACCATAGCAATTTAAAAAAAGGTGAAAATTTTGGTTTACCAAAAATATCTCACAAACCAATAACTTGAATTAAATTGTAAATTATATACTGTAACGTGATACCAAACTAGTATATTTTTGGAAAAACATACAATTAACGGTTTTTTTATAAATAAAAACAACTGGAAAAAAATATTTCACCTCGAAAATTTTACGAACAAGAAATGATTGTATCTATAAAATAATTGTGTGTAACAAAGAATGACGTTTTTCAACATCTGGTAAAATTTTAAGAAAAATCGAAATGGCAGTTTTTTTTTATAAAAAATAAAAACCTAAAAAAATATTACTAAAAGTTGGTTAAAATTGTTTTCGACTCAAATATCTTTTCAAAAATTTGAAATATTGTCTTCAAATTAATGTTGTCTTAAAGAAATATTGTTTTCAACATTCGGTACAATTTCGAGAAAAATTAAATTGATATGAAGTTGGTATTAGCACACACAAGTTGTTGTTGTTTCATTCTAAATTTTCAATTCTAAATTGATAATATTTTTACAAAAAATAAGAACATAAACAAAACATTACTAAAAGTTGGTAAAAATTGAAACTTAAGTAATTTTCGACTCAAATATATTTTTAAAAAATTGAGATTATGGCTTCAAACTTATTTTGTCTTATAAGAAATATTGTTTTCAACATTCTGTCAAATTTTGAGAAAAATTGAATTGACAGTATTTTGTACAGTCTAAAAAACAATACTAAAACTTGGTAAAAATTTACTTCCGACTCAAATATCTTTTCAAAATTTAAAAATATTGGCTTCAAACTACTATTTGTATCTCACAGAAAATATTGTGGTCCTCTGTCTGTTTTATCAACAGAAGCACTTTCACCAGACTTAAAAAAAAATGTTGTCAAAAGAAAAAAAAATCGACTTAGAAAGAATGAACTGAACATAATCAAGAGAATGTGTTCGAGTTATAGATAGAACTTCGACTTAGAGGGAGTTCGACTTAGAGAGAGTCTCCTGTTATTGGAATAAAATAAAGCCTTACAAAAATTTTCTTAATAGCAGCTTTTCGTTAGGAGAAATATAAAATTTATATAAAAAAGTAATTGTGAAATTTATTAAAATTTTTAATTTTAAGATATATGTAAATGTACAAACTGAAATCTATTAACTGGCAGATAAGTATGGATCATACAAATTTTAGGAATTTTTGCTTTTGAGACCTGATGAGATACATTTTTTCAGAATGAAGTGCTCTATCGACTTTTTTACATTCTTATTGGAAAATGCCCTTAAGGCTATGAAAAAGTATTACAAAATCCTAAAAATATGTTGATCCCTCAATTTTGTACTTTAGATATTTTGAAATCAAAATTAATATATTTTATAAGTCTTAAATAGTCTTGTGCCCAAAATATTTTTTATTTATCCTTAAATATTTTAATTTTAATAATTTAAAAAAAGACAGAGTAGTTTTCATTTTCTTATTAAAAATAATGATTGAGTTGTTGCTATTTTCTTTTTCACAGCACTGGTTTTGACAGCTCACGTACGTGTCGTGTTTTCTGTCACATCTTTAGTTTGGTCTATAAATTTACCATAAATCGTCTTACAAACGAACAATGAGTGAAAATGATTGAATTTCGTTGAATGCGTTAAGAAAGTTCTTCTTCGCTCATTTTCCATTTTGTGGATCCAGTTTAACCGACCAACTGAGACATTTATTCGGGACATTGTGATAAACTTTCACACCATATTTACATTGTTCGACATTTAAGACTTAACTACGTAGATTGCGAAGTGAATAATAGAGTCAGAGCCGTTTGCAGAAATTGTGCCTCTATTACTGAGCAACGTGGAAAATTTTGCAGAAGAATCTATATACATAAGTGTAAAGCCATTCAAAACATAGAAATGAGGTTCCTCTTACTCGTAGTTAATTATTTTGGAACTATATTTTTAAAGAACAAACATGACAATTTGAGTACAACAATTATGTATGTTATCCTTTTCAATCGAGAAGGGTCTTAGATAATTTAGGTTTAAAATAGATTTTTCTTGTTTGCCTTAATCGTTAAATTACATCGTCCGACAGAAAAAGTCAATTTTTATACTATTATTAGATAAGCAACTTTCTTGACAATTTTCTATCCTTTCTTGTACCAACGTATACGGAATCAAAACAATCCCCAAAGGTTACTTTGATATCGCATAAACTTTGACCTCTTTGGAATCAACTTAATTTTTTTAACCATGAGTATCTGTTTCAAGTCAAGTTATTTATTTTCGGTTGTGCTACAAACAAAATGAAACATGGTAGAAAACTCTTAAACGATTCTTGAACGATTTATCATTTTTCCAATTTCAGAATGCTTGCGGTCACTGATATGGTATACGAGCAGAATCACATTTCACTAAATTGTTACCAATCTCGTTTTAAACATAAAACTCGAAATGTTGCTGCACACATAAATATGTATAAATACAAAAACACATTGGGACAAAAGGACTCACTGTTTTTGTTTTTTTTTTTTGTTCAGCATTTGTTTCATGAAGTAGAAAAAAAAGACAATGTGGTTATCTGAAAACGATATGAATCCCAATTTCCATGCAAAACATAGCAAAACAAAAATTCCAACCCACATCAACCCACTCAAATAAAAAACCTACAAATACCCTCAAGGACATGTGACTTCGAAATCATGCTACTCGTATATAGATTTTTTAGCATATGCCAGTAGTGTCACGTGTATCTAACAACGTCAAACTAAAAAATGTTGCCTTGAGTTCGAGCATGGTTTGAGACAACTTTACCTACCTACCGACACCCGACCGTTCGTTTGGTCCACCACAATCGTTTTGTATTGATTAGGATATGTTTTGAGTTTAGTTTAAAGTGATTTTGTATTTGTTTGTAGGATTCTGGTTCAGCAGCAGCAAGGACTTGTGTCGTGTTGTGTCGCATCCTCTTTAAAAGTTTTTCAATAAATTTCCATGTAGAATGTTTAATAAAAATGGATTCCCATAAAGTTAACCCTTTTCTTTTATTTCTCCTCTAACTCCAACAAAAGGGGTCTGCATACCCATAACACTCGATCATACCACCTCCAAAGTCACAATTTTTTATTGTGTTACCAGTTTAAGTTCTATTTCAAGGGGAATGTGAATTCTCTCGAACTCATAACAAAACGGATAGTGGGTCCTGCTCCTGGTCCTGCTCCTGATGCTCAGCCTTAGAGCATCGTGTTATCTCCCAGCATGAGATTGTTTTTTTTTTTCAAGTTCTTGTTCTCCTTTTGATTTTAAAGTTTACCGTTTGTATATTGTGGGTGGGGTAGGGTGTTGTGTGGTATTGGTATGTAGAAGTAAAATGTGGTATCCTTCGGCAGGACCCCCCTTGGCATTCTATATGCGCTATGCGGTATAACTGTGCGGTTCGACTTTGAAGGCAAACAAAGCATTTTATCACGCAATATGTGACAGCGGGATGTCGCTTTGTCATTTTTTATTGTTTTGCACACATAAAGGACACCATTCAGCGCATACAATGACGACAATATGGCAACGAAACGAAACACAGAGGTGCTTGTGTGTGCTACACCAGTATGCTCTAGCTCTACAATATGGATAGCAGGAGGTAGTAAGGACATTGAAAGTAGTATTAAATATTCTATTTATGATTTATTCATTTTGAGCAAAGTCCTTACTTTTTTATTTTCTTTTTTTTTTATTTTTCTTTATATAAAATGTCCTTTCTGTTTGTAGCTTTGTTTTATTTTATATAACATTGCCACTGTAAAGCTCACAACATCACACGTTCTGTAATGAAGTCCTTATGGATGTTATTTTTGTTTCCTTATTGAAGATATAGCAGCGCTAAGTAGATTGAGCTTTATTTTTATCAACACAGTTTTCATGGTTATAGGCGACTTTATTGGGATTATAGGCTGTTTTGTTAAAGATTTTTATTGAAATTCATTGAAATTTAAATGGGCAATCAGTTAACAGTTAATTTTATGTCAGCTTTTAGAGCCTTCTTATTTCTATACTATTTGCCATTTGGCTTTATGTTTTATATTTTTCACATTGCGACAATTTTATTGAGAGTTATAAAAATTAAATTATATCAATTTGATAATGGTACAAATCTTTGATAAATTGGTATCTACTAAACAAACAAAAATTGGACAAAACTTTATGACTCCTAAGAAAGTATAGGGCCAATTTAATTTGATCAGTAATTTCTTCTCGGATTGAAATAAAAGGAAAATGAAATGTCTGTCTGCAGTACAGTAAGACCCAATTAAGAAAAATTTTTAGAATTCGATTCTATCGAAACAGAATAACAACAGCTGTATTGTGCATTTTTATTTCTTAATTTTTAATGCAAAATAAATATTTTGCATTGGAATTTGAAATATTTTTGTATTAACATTGAATTTCTTTTTTCACAAACTGTTTTTATGATGCATTTTGTTTTAATATGAAAAATTTTCAACAAATTTTGTATTTCCATAAAAAATAATTTGAACGTTTTAAACTTCAATACGAAAGAAATTTAATGTTGATGCATTATTATAATAATCAAAACAATTTTTTGTTCACCTTTATCTGAAAAATAGTTTCTGCAGATTATTTAACTGTACTCTTTCAATTAGACTTTTTTTTACTTAACTGAATACACATTTTTTGGAGTTATTTTTTTTTACTTATCCGATGGACTCCGATTTCGTAATTCGCTAAACTTAACAATTAAAAAAAAATGCATTTAATAACTTTATTTATATCTAAAAAGCTGGTTTTGCTTTAAAACAAAAATAGTTTGATTTCAAAATCTATTTTTGTTCACGAGGTTTTTAGTAGAAAACCAATTTTTACCAATTTTAGTAGCACTTCTTAAACACTTTTAATTCTTCTATAAATACATACAAATTGGATGAATGAAATCAATTTGAAGTCAATATCTTCTTTTAATCACGAGATATCGATAACAGTACTATTTTTTGTAGATTTTAGTTTTTATAAAAAACTGTTGGATTTTCATAAAAATAAAATGCACGACTGGGTCGCACGAACTTGCTCCTGTATTCAAAGAGTTTGTTTAAAAAAGTATCTATGTATGTATATAAGGTTTAAAAATATACCTGTAAAATAAGTTTGTCATCAAAGATATATATGCCATTTGATTTGTCGAAAAAACCTCCATTTTTCAATTTTTTTTGGGAGGGGGTTACATTTAATACAGTTAAAATAATTTAAAAAAAAAAAATAATTTAAGATTCAAAATTTTACCTGAAAAATAAGTTTGTCTTCAAAAATTTAAATGGCATTTCATAAATAAAAAAACCCTTGATTTTTCAAAATTTGTTTTCAAAAATCGTTAGAGCGGTTTTTTTTTAAATTAATTTTTTATATATAAATTTTTTCAATTTTGTTCTAAAAATATTTTTGGTATGCAGTTGTTTAGTGATTGTAAATATACGCTCTACATTTGAATTTCGTAAAAAAATGTTGAACCGTTTTTGAGATATAGAATTTTGAAAAAAATAATTCAATATTTTTTTAAAAATCCAATCAATAAAAAATTGCACTTTTGATAATCCAATATTGTTAAGGCAATATAAGAGCTTGTTCAAAAAAAAAATTATTGAAATCGGTTCAAAAGTTGCTGAGAAAATTAAAAAACAAAAAAACGGTTCTATGAGCGGTACCTTTCCTGAGCAATACAAAAATATGTTTTTCTTATTAAAAGAAGCCAAGTTAAAAAATAAAATTTTAGAGAAAATTAAAAAAAAATCTATCGGTTTGTTTTTGAGAAAATTCGAATTTTCGTTTTTTGACCAAAAAAATTGTATGGGGACCACTGTTAGTTTTGATCTTTAAAAAAAAATGAAAAAAACGCCTAACGCGAATCTGCTCAAAACCTTAACTTCCAAGTTTGAACTCAATCAACCCAATGGTTTAGGCTGTAGGAGCGTGGACAGACAGACAAAACAGACCGGACGGAATCGCGGGACCCACTTTTTTCGACTTCTCTACCATCGTAATATCATGTTTGATTAAAATCTCGAGTTCGAAATTTTGCACGAATGCAAAACTTGCCATATACAAGTTCCTATATGTCGCAAGTAAAAATTACCGAATGTATAGAAAACAATATTTTCTGTGAGATAAAATTAGTTTGAAGCCAATATTTTTAAATTTTGAAAAGATATATGAGTCAAAAAAATTAGTTTGAACACAATATCTTAGGTTTCTGAAAAGGTTTTTAAATCTAAAGTCAATTTTACCAAATTTTAGTAGTGTTTTTATTTTTTATTAAAAAAACTGTCAATTCGCTTTTTTCAAAATTTTACCAGATGTCAAAAACGTTATTTTTCGTTACACAAAATCATTTTATAGTTAAAATCTGTTTTTGTTCGTAAAATATTCGAGGTGATAAATATTTTTTTTCATTTTTTTTTTATTTATAAAAAAACCGTTAATTGGATTTTTTTCCAAAAATATATAAGTTTGGTATCACGTTACAATATTTAATATAAAATTTAATTCAAGTCGCTAGCATTATTGGTTCCTGAGATATTTTGGGTAAACCAAAATTTTCACCTGTTTTTAACTTCCCATAGGATGTTATTGTAATGGGTCCGATTTGTCAAATTGAAAATGTTGACATTTCAATAGGTCCCATAGGTCGAAATAAAAGATTTTTAGAAAGATGTCTGTGCGTGCGTGTGTACGTACGGTCGTACGTCCATACGTCCGTACGTTCGCGACGTTTTTTTGTCGTCCATAGTTCAAGAACCAGAAGAGATATCGACTTCAAATAAATTTTGTTATATAGATAATAAAGCAGAAAGTTTTAGAAATTGCTCTCAAGAAAATTGAGTTTTGTAGTTTTTTTACCATAGCAGTTTAAAAAAAAGGTGAAAATTTTGGTTAACCCTAAATATCTTACGAACCAAAAACGCTAGAGACTTGAATTAAATTTTATATAATATATTGTGTGATATCAAACAAATACATTTTTTGAAAAAAATCCATTTAACGGTTTTTTTTATAAATCAAAAAAACTGAAAAAAAATTTGTCAACTCGAAAATTTTACGACTTAAATATGATTTCATCTCCAAAACAATTTTGTGCAGCGAAAAATAACGTTTTTAACATCTGGTAAAATTTTGAGAAAAATCTAATTGACAGTTATTTTTATAAAAAAATAAAAACCTAAACAAAAAACATTACTCAAACTTGGTAAAAATTGACTTTCGACTAAATATCTTTTCAAAAATTTAGATTTTGGCCTTTAACTAATTTTATCTTATAAAAAATATTGTTTCCAACATTCAGTAAAATTTTGAGAAAAATCCAATTGACAGTTTTTTTTACCAAAAATAAAAACCTAAACAAAAAAATTAATAAAAGTTGGTAAAAATTGATTTTCGACTTAAATATCTTTTCAAAACTTTGAGATATTGGCTTTAAACTACTTTTATTTTTTAAAAAGTATTGTTTTCAACATTCAGTAAAATTTTGAGAAAAATTTAATTGACAGTTTTTTTACAAAAAATAAAAACTTAATAGAAAATTTAACAAAAGTTGGTAAAAATTGATTTTCGACTCAAATATCTATTCAAAACTTTGAGATATTGCCTTTAAAAAAATTGTATCTTATTAGAAATATTGTTTTCATCATTCAATAAAATTTTGAGAAAAATCGAATTTACAGTTTTTTATAAAAAATAAAACCTAAAAAAACATTACTCAAAGTTGGTAAAAATTGAATTTCGACTCAAATATCTTTTCAAAACGTTGAGATATTGGCTTTAAACTACTTTTATTTTTTAAAAAGTATTGTTTTCAACATTCAGTAAAATTTTGAGAAAAATCTAATTGACAGTTTTTTTACAAAAAATAAAAACTTAAAAGAAAATTTAGCAAAAGTAGGTAAAAATTGATTTTCGAATCAAATAACTTTTTCAAAAATTTGAGATTATGGCTTCCAACTAATTTTATCTTATTAGAAATATTGTTTTCATCATTCAATAAAATTTTGATAAAAATCGAATTGACAGTTCTTTTAAAAAAAATAAAAACCTAAAAAAAGCATTACTAAAAGTTGGTAACTAATGATTTTCGACTCAAATATCCTTTCAAAAATTAAAAATATTGGCTTCAAACTTGTTTTATCTCACAGAAAATATTTTTTTCGATATTAAGTACTTTTTTATAAAAATCCAACAGCCAGTTTTTTCATAAAAAAATAAAATCTACAAAAATTAGTATGCAAATTTGGTAAAAATTAATGTTCGGTTCTCGATAACAATAGAAGATATTGACTTCAAATTAACTTTATTCATCCAATTTGTATTTGTTTATATAAAAAATAATTTTTTTTAGAAATGCTACTAAAATTGATAATAATTGTTTAACGACTAAAAATATCGTTAAAATAAAACTATTTCATCCCATGCAAAATATTGTTATTAATTTTTAAATTTTTAAGAATAATTCAACTTTTTTAATAAATCACGAAAACCTACAAACCTTTTAAGCAAGACAAATCTAAATTGGTATCAATTTACCAAATCAGATTATTTACTTATGTATGTATGTATATCAATTCCCATATCGAATGGAAATAATTATTCATTTCTTTCTCTAATTCTTAAGCTTATACATCTTAATGAAGCAAATAAATCCTTTATTGGATCTCCTTCATATCTACTTTATCGATAGAGAGACAGAGAAAGAGAGAGGAAGGAGGATAAAAAAAAAACTCAATCACCAAAACTTACAACAGAATTATGTAATTCATTCAACCTCAGCAATAAAAATATAATTTAATGAGCAAAATCCAATAACAACCATTAGTAATCCTCATTAATAATTTCCCTCTTCCTGCACAATTTTCTTATTTTCTTCCTTTTTCCTATTCCATTTAGGTATACATAACAACCTCCCCGAAGAAGGAAAAAAAAACTATTTTGCTGACACAACTCTGTAACTGTAACTTAGAAAAGTCAGTTGAAATCGAAAAGTAACCAACCCACCATCAGCCAGTACCGTAACCAATCAAGTTAATTATTGGATTGGAATAATATTAATTAATTAGCCATTGATTTAGCACAGAAAAACAAAAAACAATAAAAGACTATCAAGTTTCTAAGTTCTTGTTTGTGTAGTCAATATAGTCCTGTGAGTCCTTGTGAGTGATGGAAGTGCTATAGTTCTAGTTCTGGTTGTTAGGTATCATTTACACAAATACTTGGAATATAATTATAATTAAAAGCTCACGTTTGTTCGTATCTATATAATGTATGTATATGTTGTGTACCTCCCCTCCGGCATCAACTCCACCATCATGATGTGAGAGATTAAACTATTTAATTGGCAGATAAATAATTTCTTTTGGTGCAGATGAGAACAAAGCTAATGAAGTAGCTGTATCCTTTCTATTGGCTCTCGTAAAATAATTGAGTGTGGCGGCTGCTCAGGATACATAAAAAAAAACGTAAACGTAAACGACACGCGTTACACCACACGTAAAGCTACATTTATGTTTCCCAAAGTATATGATAGACGTCCTTCAGTCAGTTAGTCAGAGACAGCATCTATTTCACATATATGTCATCCTTATATATGTATATCCTTTAAATGAAAGGAAGAACGTTGCAAGCAGTATAATTGCTGTTGGCAGATGACGTCTCTTATTTTATACGAGTATGTACGTAATATGGGGTCCTCAATCAAAAACCGGGCTAAAAGGATTCTCGTTAAGTGTCTTCCATCATGCAATTATATACTCCATCCACCACCAGTACCGCATATAAACCAAACAACCGTTATAGTTCTTCAAGGACTATCTGTTTTTATCGTTCGATCCAGGAGCGTTGTAAAAGGGCTTGTTAGAGGATTTTTGTAGGTTTTTCTCTGAAAAAAAA
Organism: Eupeodes luniger; assembly: GCA_951509635.1. Taxonomy (NCBI): domain Eukaryota; kingdom Metazoa; phylum Arthropoda; class Insecta; order Diptera; family Syrphidae; genus Eupeodes; species Eupeodes luniger. Next base: position 23,724,651 of record OX608074.1, read on the forward strand.
AAGGAAGACATTTTTAAGAAATATTTAATACAAAAAATGCTGAGCTTTACAACTCTCTACGGAAATAGGGGTCCCAAAAAAAGAGGAAATTGTATAGCGTACTGAAAAAATTGTGGGTCCTTGTAACTTACAAGTCTCTACCTTTTTTGTGAGCGAGTAATGTCAGCGTTGGAGGGGACCCACAGTTCTTATGAAAAATCTTAAAGATTAATTTGAGAAAGCTCTTTTCACGATGAGAATTACTCTTGTAGGATTTTTTAATTCCTTTGGAATTAAACCCAAACCTCTGGCATGGCAGTTTTACACATTAAAAATCACACAAAGGGTACTTACTTTATTGTAAAAAATGAAAAAGAGAAAACTTAAAAACAAAATAACGGTTCTTGAGCAATACAAACATATTTGTTTTTTATTATAAGAAGACAAACTAGGAACAAAAAATTTCAGAAAATTTTTAAAAAATTTATCAGTTCGTTTTTGAGAAAATTCAAATTTTCGATTTTTGACCAAAAAACTGTTATTTTAAGTCTTAAAAAATTAAAAAAAAAAACACCTAACGTGGATCGGTTTAAAACTTTAATGTCCAAATTTTAAGTCAATCGACCTAATGTTTCCGGGTGTAGGGGAGAGGACAGACAGACGGAACCGGGGGACATACTTATTTCGACTGATATTTCCATCGTAATAATCATTTTTGATTAAAATCTCGAGTTCGAATTTTTTACAAATGCAATACTTGAAAAATATGGTTCATATAAAAAAGCTACTTCATAAACTTAGATAGCCCTAAAATACCTTATGTACAGTCCGTAAAATTTGAATAGCCTCACACATAATTTATTTTCCAATTAGTTTTTTTTGGCACTTCTTTGATGTCTATATATCGAAATGTGTATTGAATGATGGGGTAAGACTAAGCTCTTGAGATAAAAAAAAATCAAGTGATTTTTAAAATCTGCCGGAATTTTGTGAGGTGGTTTTGTTTGTAGGCGCAAAAACGTATATTTTATATGTATGTGGTTTTTCGAATTTTAAAAAGTCAAATCTGACGCAATACAATAGTTCTGAAGTCGGATTTGAATAAAGGCTATCAAGACCCATTAAAAAAGTGCAATTTTATTGCCAGTAACAAAATCTTGTCGACACCAATCTTTTTAATGTGTGATGAAATTTAAAATTTTTGGTAAGTGGTGATTATTCAAAGGAAGTTGCTTTTCGCGCACTAAAAATGTTAAATTGTGAAAAAATTTGAGAGTTGACCTTTACTTAGGTTAATGCACGCTTGTTCCGTCGAAAATATTGCTGCTTGTATTGGAACATCACGATTAAACACAGAAATCTCCGAATTAATAGTTTAAAATAAACTGAGAAGTTTAACTGAAGTCTGACTTTGGCAAGGTGGCCATGTTCAAACTTTATAATAATTAAAAACATATCTTCCACTGTTGATGTTATGTTTAGCTGGAAAACTAATGAAGTAATGATCATGTATAATATTTTCATTCAGGGCGTTATATCCACCCACTATTGTACATTTATAGAAAAAAAAAAACTAAGACTCATAATAAAGAAAGAATTGTTTTAAAAAACTTTAAAATTTCATTAATTTTTGGAACACTTTAATAGGCTGCGGCTGTATAAGTGAAGTGAATGCCTGCCTTACTCATGCCAACTTTTCATAAATTTATAACCTTTTTAACCTAAATAATTGAAAATTTGCAAACAGACCCTTTTACGAGAAGTTTCTTCAACAAACGAATCAATCTCAACATAATTCATAATTTTGATTGAATTTTGTTCTTTAAAAAAACCGTGTTAGCAAACCTCCTTCAGTAAGCTTTAATAACTCTCAAGATAATAATTATTATGGTACGCCCCCATCTATTTTTTCCACTCTTGAACAATGAACACCCCATTTGGTTTTTTAGCGAGCGCCCGCTCCTGTCTGCGACTGTCTTGCCCTGTCTGCTGCAGCACGTTATGTTGTGCTTAATGCAGTAGATAGATAGATATGTGAAATGTGAGGAATGGCAATGGAGTAGCAGTGAGGGAAGGCATCTCTAGTTTTGCCGCTGGTTACAATTACACACGCTAAACTAGAAGTGAATGGCACGAAACTTGAGTGCTTGAGATAGATGGTACCTATGTATATATATAAGTATACAGGAACCTAGGCTAGGACTAGGATGCGAAAATTCTCTGTATGTGATAGTTGGTTCCTTTCCTATACATATAATACAAAGTAAAACACTTCACCGCTTGGTGGCGTTTGTGTGCTGTGAAGTGGACTGAAGAAGTGTATAGAGTGTGGAGTTACTTGATGGTGTTTACATCATTTTCTAAAACGAGAAATGGGCTTCCTGCGGAATGTTGTGAGATATCACTCAATGTCAGTAGATATACCCTGCATATAGTGAATAGTGAAAAGTGAAAAAGGCGAAACTTACCACCACCACACAGTCAGACATATTACATTTCTCGTTTTCGTGTTCTGATGTTGAAGATTGAAGGACATGCATATACAAGCTAACCTACATTCTAGGGAATTCTATAGTTCCTTTTTTTCTTGGGGAGGGGTTGTAGGTAAACTGATATCTTCCTGGGAGGAAAAGCAAATACAAATGTGATGGTTTTGAAAACTAGGTCAGGATCTGGCTAACGATTGACAGGAACATATAAAAATATCCTTTCAAATTAAATTAAAGTAGATTTTCTTTTTCCTTCGATACCTACCCCATCCTGATAAATGAAAAAGGATATTTTTTTTATAAATTATTATCTGGTGTCCCTTTTTTCTTGAAAAGAAATATCTATGTAGATTATTTATTTCTCTTTTTTCTGTCTTTTTGTCGAATGAAAGGAACGACGAAAAAAAAGAAGATGGTGTGGTTGTATGGTTAGGTTTGGTTTGGCATGTTCGAATTCCATTTATCGATAACTCTCAGATTCCCTTTATGTTTTATAATCGCATTCCTTGCATACAAAGTATGCTGTTTTACAGCTGACAGGATCCTTTTAGCCCCATATGCATATTATATCATATGATGCGGGTTAAAAGAGAAGGATGACAAAAATGTGTTAACTATTCAATAATGCCGCACCACTTTGTCGTTGTCGTCTACATCGTCGTCGACGCTCCTTCCGTTTTATATGTATGTATGTTGATACCTAGAATTTTACATATATAGGAAATTCCTTCTTTTTCAAACAAGCGCATTACATAAAGCATCTATATGAAGCTTAGAAAAAACAAAAAATAAAAGACAAACTTTGGTATTTTGTAATGTAATATATTGCGGGGTCACGCACATTTGCATCAAAAACGTGTTCTCCATGACAAAAAGAAAACGGGAATTATTGACATCCAGATATTCGTATCGTGTTTCTAACTACCGCTAGACGATATAAGGACAAGGGATATTCCTAGAGATATTATATCCATAGTATTGATATGAATAACTGGGAGTGCATAAACCATTTCATAAGGAAGTGTTTTATTTAAGGATTGAAATGTATAATGAAATATTTAAGAGGATTTATAATGTAAACTTAACATACAAAAGCGATATGTTAAACTTTTTTGAAGAAGCTGCTTTGATGTTTGTTTTAGAAATGCAGACAATATGAAGACAAAAATATCACGAATACAACATGCAGCGAAGGTTTTTTATCTGCCTCGTTTTAAGGGGGTTTTCTTAAAAGTCAAAGTGTTTTTATAAAAGTAGTCACAGGAGAAAAATTAGACTTAAGTCAAAAAGTTGTTTTAATGGTATCGGTGTTTTGGCGTTAGACCTTATTACGTATTTTTTTTTTGTTAAATCAAAATAAGTTTTAGTTAAATTAATTAAGAAATTAAAACAACAATCCTTTTTCTTTTGGTAAACACTTTATTGGTTTGAATTGACAGAAGGAATGACTTGACAGAGAAAAACTCAATAGCTAAATGCCGATCATCATAGATTAAACATTAATAAAGATCGAACATAATCTTTCAGTCTCTTCATGCCGGTTTCGAAGTTTCAAAAGTTGAACGTGATGGGTGCGTTCAACAATCGGTGTGCCTATTTACGTCTTCAAAACGTGAACTTACGCATCCAAGACATTTTCCTTATTACAAAACTATGATTGTTCGTATTGTGAGGTTTGTTGGTCCGTCTTGTTGGAACAACATATCGTCCAATTCTGCAAAAGCGAAGCAATTGATTAATTCGGATTGTTAGTACTTGCACTTACATCAGGAGCAAAATTTTTTACTGACAGTGTATTACGATAATTCACAGGGCTTACTACATTAATAACGCTTCAACTATGATTAACTTTTTTTTTCACAATTCGAGAACGACCATATTCCTAGCGTTAAATGCAAAAAAAATGGAAATGTTTCTATTGTTAATGGCGAACGTTCAACTTTGTGACACTTAAATTAATATGACAGCACAAACTTCAAAACTAAAATGAACAATACTTTACCATATTAGTTAACTATTATTTTTAATACATGAGCACACAAAATACTCTGTAACCAAATACTGTATTACAGAATCCTTAAAATAATTTTTAACTTCCCGTAGGAAGTTATTGTAATCGGTCCGATTTGGCGAATTGAAAATTTTGACATTCCTCGACGTTTCAAGTTCCCTAGAGTCGAAATAAAAGGTTTTTAGAAAGATGTCTGTGCGTGCTTGTGTACGTACGTATGTACGTTCGCGACGTTTTTTTCGTCGTCCATAGCTCAAGAACCAGTAGAGATACCGACTTCAAATAAATTATTTTATACAGATAATAATGCAGAAAGATGCAGAAAGGACTCTCAACAAAACTGCGTGGGTGGTTTTTTACCATAGCAGATTAAAAAAAGGTGAAAATGTTGGTTAACCCTAAATATCTCACGAGCCAATGACGCTAGAGACTTGAATTAAATTTTATATTATATATTGTAACGCGATACCAAACAAGTATATTTTTTTTATTATTATTTTATAAATCAAAGAAACAGAAAAAAATATATTTTCACCACGAAAATTGTATGAACAAAAAATCATTTTAAATCCAAACCAATTTCGTGCAACGAAGAAAAATCGAATTGGCAGTTTTTTAACAAAAAAATAAAAAAATCTAAAAAATAAATAGACGTTCTTAAAAATTGATTTTCGACTCAAATATCTTTTAAACAATTTGAAATATTGTTTTCAACATTCGCACAAATTTTGGAAAAATAGAACTAACAGTTTTTTTTACAAAAAATGAAAACCTTAAAAAAAACTAATAAAAGTTGGTAAAAATTGATTTTCGACATAAATATCTTTTCAAAACCTTGAGATATTGGCTTTAAACTAATTTTATCATTTTAAAAATATTGTTGTCAATATTCAGTAACATTTTGCGAAAAATCGAATTGACAGTTTTTCTACAAAAAATTAAAAACCTAAAAAAAATTAACAAAAGTTGGTAAAAATTGATTTTCGACTCAAATATCTTCTCAAAAATTAAAAAAATTTACTTCAAACTAATTTTATCTTATAAGAAATATTGTTTTCAACATTCGGTAAAATTTTGAAAAAAATCGAAATGACGTTTTTTTAACAAAAAATAAAAACCTTAAAAAGGCAGTACTAAAAGTTCGTAAAAATTGATTTTCATTTCATTATAAGCAAAATATTGTTGGTAATTTTAAAATTTTTAAGAATAATTCAACTGACAACTTTTTTTAACAAAACACGAAAACCTACACACTTTTAAGAAAGACGAATCGACAGACGGTATGGCAAGTTATCAGTGTGGGTCGCATCCCAGCCTCTTTTTTTTAGAAATAGGTTGGGTTGAATAAATTTAAGGGTTTTCAAAATTATGAATATCAAAATCCTTTAAATAGGCTGAAAGAAAAAAAAGCTTTGTAAAAATCACAGCGGACATAGAATTTCTTCTTACTTATTTTAATTCTGTAGTACCCTGGGCATGATGGTTAGTGCGTCAGACTGTCATGCGAGAGGTCTTGGGTTCGATCCCTGCCTATGCCATCTAAAGTTTTTTCACGGTTACTGCCTCTTGCGAGGAATTGAAAAATTCTCCAAGAGGAATTCTTGTCATGAAAAGTGCTTTCTCAAATTAGCCGTTCGGATTCGGCTTAAAACCGTAGGTCCCCTCCATCCCTGACAACAGAACTCGCACACAGGAATGGTTGAGAGTTGTAAGTCACTAGGCCCTTGTGCTCAACGGACTGTTGCGCCATCTAATTTATTTTTTTATCTTAATTCTATACACCAATTTTATGTTTTCACTTCCACTTTATATAATTACAACTTTAAAAATTGCATGTTTAATAGATCAAAAACACAAAATATTAATTTCTAATTCTTTTAAATTTAATTTATACACAAAAAGGATAAATATCCTATTTCGAAACTTGTTTTTTTAACTGTCAATATTAATATTAGTATATTTAACTATCCAATCTAAATATGCTGTTATCCTTGTAAATACAGTTGGAAATCCCTTAGTACAGCCATGTTCACTACCAAAAGATGTCACTCCCACCAAATACCGACTATCATCGGACGCCTGATAAACCAATGGTCCACCTGAATCTCCTTTACAGGTTCCCTTCATTTCACTTCCATCAATGCAAATATTTGTAGATGTAACCAAACCCTCATCATAGGCCTTGTCACAAGTGTCTTGATTCATGACTTTGACATCTACATAACGCAAGACTTCCGAAATACCTGTCATGTTATCTACAATTTTACCCCAACCAGCTGCTGTGACTTCTTGACCTTGAAGAAATTCCTGATCCATGTAAGATGAAGCTAAATGTATCAGTTGTATGTCATCTGTCAGAGTGACATTAACAGGTAAACGAATGAGTGCAATGTCATTCTGGGTTATAGTTTTATTGAAATTCTCATGAATTATGATATCTTTGGGTTGAATATTAATTATGTTGCCATGAGGTTTGAGGCTGTTTCGCTTGTGAACTCCTAGCTTCACTTGAACGTCAGTGATGTCACTTTGAAATAAAATGAGATTGTAAACATTTTGTGACACTTGATAATTATTTTGTTTTTCTTACCCAAATACACAATGAGCAGCTGTCAGAATGAAGTTTGGTGAAATCAGAGAACCACCACACCAATAAATTCCCTCACTACGAGTCGATTTTGTTATACTCAAACCCACCAGATATGGAAAACTATGCTCTGGAGCAAGTAATCCACCAATTATCCTACCTTCTCCATCAAACGGTGCAGCAGAAATAAAACTGAACACTTTAAAAAATGCTGCCAAACTAAGTAAAGACGCCATATTGACTGATTAACGCTGGTTATGATTCTTCATCTTTTATATACGATACGATAGTTTGGAAACTGATATCATTCTTATCGATAATGATGATGACTGATACTTGGCAAATTCTACGGATCAGTTTGTTGAAGTGGACAGCTAATCTCTATCCATCCGGTAATATCTAGATGAATGGTGTTAGGTGTGGTCTAAGAGTCTTTATTCGAAATCTGGAAAACTACGCAGTTAATGGTCATTAGAACTGGTTCATCTTATCTCTGGTGTGAATCTAAGGATTCTATATTTGTATTTCTTGAAACTAGGTCAATATTGTTAGCTTTTTTTATTTTTCAAGCATAAAGCGTCTGTCGGGATGGGATTGGATTTTTATCAATATTGTGTAAATAACTTATGTTTGTCAAGAACTCAAAGAAGTTATAGCTTGTGAATTTTATGAAGTCAACTTTTAAAAGGTCGTTTGTAATCTTGACCAAAGTCTAAAAGACTTCAATCTGCTGCAAATTATATGGAGAAATATAATAAATACATACACTTTTTACCAATCTGACACAACTGCTGTTTGACAATATGCAACTTGTTGAATTTTAGATTAAGTTCAAAAACAAATATCGAACTTTAAGACTATAAAACTACTCGTATATCCACATCCGTTTCATTGGCTCTCAAATATTCAGTATATTCACACCACAAAAACATCCCAAAACTTCCTGAAGGATGAGCCAAACAAAAAAAAATTGTCTGCCTCTGCATTCTAGATCAAATAGTATAATGTCGAAAGAATAGACGAAATTCCATTCCAGACAACGAAAATCCCATCATCATGGTAGACGTTGGTCCTTGAGACTTGTAGGTACAATAAAAAGGTCAAAAATTGCAACAACGAAAAAAGTTTTAAATAAAGTAAAACAAAAAAAAGATGTCTCTCACTCGCCGCCATAGAGAAAAGAACCGAAAAGAACCAGATGGTTCAAGGACCCTATCCCATCCCAGTTTATGTTGCCGTTGCCGGATGCAATTGCCACAGAAAGTTGATAAAAGTGCATGTGCACGAAATGTAATATGGTCTGGTCAGGGTGGCATGATGGCGGAGAATATACATACATATATGTATAGTGATGTGTTTAAGTGCATTGAATCTTTCTAGGGTGGTATAGAACCTATAGTGGCAGCAGCGGCAGTAAAACTACAGTCATAAACAAGTTTAAATTTTACTCAACTATACCAAACTCAGGAACCATCAGACAGTTATGCGTCCAACTTTGCCCTCCATTTTTTCCTTCAGCCATAAGAAAATAAAAACTTATATTTTTTCCAAACCACTATATATACATTTACATATAGATACAGGGTTAGGTAAGGTACTCTCATATCCTTGTCGTCCTGACATGTTTCTGTCCTCTCAATTTTGTTTAGTTTTTTTTTTTTTGGTGCATGTCTTCTAAGTTATAAAAATCTATGATAGAAAACAACCAACAAAATAAGAGAAGAACAGGATTTAAGTTCTATACAGTTGCATCACTAGATTTGGTAGGGACATATTCTATCGACAGACAAACTATGAACATACGTACTATCAATGGAAAATGGAAGTTTACAGTGAAACTCTGGGAGGCATAAAAGTAAAAACTTTCCGTTTCCTAGTTTGTAAAGGTTTATAATATTATGTACATAAAAATAGGCGACATTATAGTTCAACTTAATTTTCAAACCAAACATGTTTTAAAAAAATGAGAACAAGAAGGTAACATGGCAACCAAAGTTGTAGCCAGATCTTTAAATGTGGGATTTTGACAAGTTGGCAAGTTGGCTATTAGAAAATTCATTTTATCAGAACTACAAATACCAATCGATGGATTCACGGCTACTTATCTTAAACATTTTTAAAAATCTTTAAGTCCATGAAAATTTGATATTTCTGTTAAAGTTGATTTTTAACAGAGATCTTGTAAATTGGGAGTGGGCCAACAAAATTTCTAAGAGTGAGTGTTCAAAGATCTGGAACTTGACGATACTTTGTTTGAGGTTCATAATATAGGGCTCAAATAAATTATAGATTATTAACAGAACACATTGACTCACAGACATCATAAATATGACTTTATGAACAGTTGAAAAGATATTTAAGTCGAAAATCAATTTTTACCAACTTTTACTAATTTTTGTTTAGGTTTTTATTTTTTGTAAAAAACTGTCAATTCGATTTTTCTCAAAATGTAACTGAATGTTGGAAACAATATTTTTTTAAAAGATAAAATAAGTCTGAAGCCAATATCTCAAAGTTTTGAAAAGATATTTAAGTCGAAAATCAATTTTTACCAATTTTTATCAAGTTTGTTTAGGTTTTTATTTTTTGTAAAAAAAAACTGAAAAATTCAGTTTTTCAAAATTTTACCAGATGTTAAAAACGTTATTTTTCGTTGCACAAAATTATTTTGGAGATAAAATCATAATTTGTTCGTAAAGTTTTCTCTCTAAAAATCTTTTATTTCGACTCTAAGGACCTTGAAACGTCGAGATATGTCAAAATTTTCAATTAGACAAATCGGGCCGATTACCATAACTTCCTATGGGAAATTAATAAAAGTCTCCACCACATTTCAGCTTTGTCGGAATTTTTTCAAATTAATGCCATTTTGTATCTAATTTTTCGGGCTACTGTTTTTCGGTATTTTTAAACAATTAAAAAGTATTTAGACCAGTTCAACTGTCACTGACCCATTTCAAACGGCAAGATTTATTTTATAAAATTCGTCTGCAACAACTTTCTCTAAAGTAGGAGTAATGTATTTTTAGAATTTTTTCACATGAATATACCGACTTTATCCCTCGTCAAAGTAGGTATTGAAGATTCATTGTAAAACGATTGGAAATTAAAAAAAAGAAAATCATACTCTTAACTTTTGAAAAAAAAAAATACTCAATTCATCCGAATACAGCTTGTTTGGTCTTCAGATCGGTCCTATAATAGCCTTCCACGGCTTTCTTTTCAACCCAACATCAATCAGCTGTAAATGTAAATAAACTTTTCCATTACAGAAATTAGCTGTGAATTAGTAAGGATTGCCCTAATTCAATTCATGGCAAATCTCACGCACAGCTTCGGTTCCGTCATTGTGTTCTATATAGGTTGTTTTCTTCTTCTTTTTACTCTTTGTTATTTATATTCTATTCTTTGGTTTGGATTTCAAGGAAAAAAAGCCTGACAATGGTGCCATCAATCCAATTGATGTTCATTCTCAGCTCTGCCTTGCCTTGCCTTGCCTTGCCTTGAAGATTTCAACATAAAAGGACGAGTATGAGGATGATATGGCATAGAAAAGAACAACGTAAAGGCGTATACATGTAATACGCCTACTTTACCACCCACCGGAAAACAAAAAACCTTTCCATCGGGCTTTGTCGTATTCTATCCCTTTTTTTTATTTGAACTGAAAAAAGCACACACAAAATCAAGGACTCATCATTTGGACCAGCTCCTGTACTTTAAAAGCCAATGAATAGAAAGGAAATGGTTTTGCCATAAAACTGGCAAAGATGAACCATGAAAAGAAGAAGAACGAAAATTCAACAAAGTAATAGTCCGTGACTATGACGATGAAGATGGTGATGGTGGATTGTAGTTAGAAGAAGAGAACAAAGAATTGGTAGAACGAGGACTTGAACGCGTTGAAGATGTAGACAAAAGAACTGGTGCGTCCTTGGTATAAGGATATACATATACCCACTCGAATTTGAGAGAATCTTTTATCCGGTGTTGGGAGTATAAGACTGAGACCGGGACCGGGAATGGTAAAATGGTAAAATGGATTTATCGACATGGCGGTGTACTTCGACATCGATTGTAATCGAATTTTATTGATATTGACACAATTCTTGTGATTGCCGGATACATGGCGGCCCTTGCCTTAACTTATACTCAAGCCCTCTACCGCCAAGAACACGCAACAGCAATAAAGCCCAATCGCACGATATCCAGCTTTATACTATATTTATATCGCAGGATGTGGGTCTTGATTTTTATTTAAGATATTAAATTGCCCTCAGGGATTGGAATATATAGATGGATAGACGAAAGCACAGAAGGAGAAGAAGAAAACGAAGATACCGGAACCCAGCGAAAACAAACGTATAAAAATCAAATTAACTTGTGAACCCTCACTAAGCGCCCACCATCATTTTGTTGGTTTGTTGTCATAGTCATCTCGCGTCTATATAGTCATCTATACTAAAGTCTCGTCTGTCTTTTGCCTATAGTCTTATGTTGAAGAAAGGTCGAAGAGATGGAATTTCAAAAGATACTATCATCAGATTTAATTGTTTTGTGGGAATACAAAGAGGAACAAGAAGGTCGTTTATTTTAATGGCGTCGATGGAAAGCGATAGAGCGAATGGCAATAATGCCACTAATTGCTAAAGCAAAACAATCATTTTTCTCGTCGTCTTTTTTTCTTTTCTTTTTGTTGTGTTGCCAGAACAAAGGAAGGATGTTAATAGGAGAGCGTAATATTGGAATGTAATGTGGCTAGGCTTTATAGGGTACCTATCAATGTTTAGAGTGAAATTCAATTTATTGACAATGAGAAAATTTCTATATAATTTTTGTTTTGACCAAAATGAATTTATGGGTATAATTATGTTTACAACAGAACTATATATATGTATATCTTCTATGTTAATGCTTTTGTTTTTACTACAGAACTCAGTTAAAGCTTAACAAATATCTTTATTGTGAATAGTCAGCAGATAGTAAATAATGTTTAAATGGGTATTTCAAAGAAATAAACATCTAATTAATAACAAAGCCATTTTATTACCATGAATGACACTTAAATTCTTTTTTTTAGAACAGAGATGAGAATAATTTATACATGCAGTTCAATATAAAGGAACATTCCAGTTAGTGGTTAGCTTATACTACAAAAGGGTTGGAATCGTCAAACTCTAATTCAAAAGTTTATGCGAAAGACGATATAACTTAAAGAGGTACTATTTATATGTTGTTATGCTTTTTAATATTTGGATATTATTTTTAAAGATAGTTACTAAAGAAATATCATATAATCAATAAATCGAAGACATTGCAATAATGTTGACAGTTTTAATAACATTTAATAAAAAGTACGTATACGCCCCGAATTCTGGTTTAAATTATTATGATCCAAAATTTAAATACTAGATGGGATAGAAGTACCTTTTTTCGTTCTCTTTATTTCAAGATAACACAGATATGGACTTCAAATAAATTTTGTTCAGATAATGTTTATATGGTAAAAATTTGAACCAAGAGCTTTCTGGGATAATAGTTAAATAAAAAAATAAACACGATATTAGACCAATTCGCACATTTGCGATTGCATGTCCTCGATAACTTCGTAAAAATTCTATCTTAAAAAAATTCTAAGTGTCACAAAATCTCTGTGGATAACTGTAAATCCTTCTTTAAACAACAAATCAATTGGAAAACTGTTCTTGCTGCGTTGATATTCAGCCCTATTCCACAAACACAGCACAAATTCATCAACTTTTGACCAATGGACGATCCAGGAGGGGGTCATATGACCCATAAAGCTTATACAGTCAAGTTGTATAAGTAAAGATTTTATTTAAAGATTTTGAGCTATCTAAGACAAAGATTAGAAACCTAATCTCTTTTCTCAATGCGACAAAATGGCTCTAACTTAATCGCTATAAATCTTCTCCTTTATTTCACAGGTCAAACGAGTTTTGGTATCAAAACGGCGCACTACAGCGCTAATTGGATCTCAGGCTAGGTCTGCCCTGAGAACGCCATTTCTACCTACCTACCTAAAGATTTGTTAGTAATTTAACGACATTCACCAAAAAGAGGTTTTCTGTCAAAAACAACTCAAATTATTGTTTTCACTCAATTTAGAATTTGAAAAAACTTTAGTCATGCTTTGAATTATTTTCATAAAATTTTTTTCTAAGAAAAAGAGCAAATATTCAGGTTCTTAAGAAGAAACCTTGAATAAGAGATCGTCAATTTTATATTAAGTTTCCTTTAAATTATTAAATTTTTTTGACACCCATAAATAGTGACAATTGAAGTGATTTTTACTTGCAATATATAGAAACTATATCTATTATCTATAGCAAGTTTTGCATTAGTACAAAATTTCGAACTAGAACTTTTTATGATTGGAATTATAGTTTTCCGTCGGCTTTTTGGAAAACTATAATTCCAATAATCAAAATAAGTACACAAATTGGTCAATAAATCAACTCAACTAGAACTTTTTAGTCAAACATGACATTACGACTGTAGAGAAGTCGAAAAAAGTGGGAACCCCGATTCCGTCTGTCTGTCAACACAATTGTGTTGATTGATTAAGCCGATTAGCGTAAGGCGTTTTTTTCATTTTGTTAATACGAAAAATAACAGTAGTCCCCATACAAATTGTTTGGTTAAAATATGTGATTTTTTTAAGACTTTCTCTAAATTTTTTCTTAATTTGGCTTCTATCTACAAGAAAAACATATTTTGGTATTTGCTTCAGAAGGGTCCCCTCATAAAACCTTTATTTTGTTTTTAAGTTTTCTCAAGAACTAATGGACCGATTTCAATAATCTTCGCTTTTTGTGCAAGTTCTTGTCGATGATCAAATGATCAAATTGATGATGTTTTTTTGATGATCAAAAATCCATTTTTTTTTATTTTTAAAAAAATATTAATTTTGTTTACAAAACTAGATATCTCAGAAAGGGGTCAACATTTTTTAACGATGCATATTTATAAGCACTTTATTTAGACAAAATTTAAAATTTGAAATGATTTATAAACAGACTTTTTGGAAGAAATTAGCAAGTTTTAGCGATCCGGTCGTGCATTTAATTTCTTTCAAAACTGATTTTCTGTTGAATACAAAAGATCTTAAAAAATTAAATAAATCTACTTTTGAAGTGAATTCGAATTTTTCTCTCTTCAACTCTTTAGTTTTGTTGACTCCTTTAAGATCAAAATATTTTTAAAAGGTTCACGCAAAACAGTAATTTTTTCGAATTTGTCTTCTAGCATCAGCTTCAACCTACGAGTAAGCAGACTGATAGCGATAGTAGGTAATAATAGACTCCCAAAAATTGAGTTCGAAAAAACACGTCAAAAAAAGCCCGACAGTTCTTCATATCAGATCGTCTCTCTTGAATTTTTGTAGCGTTCTTCGCATTAATAAAAATGGAAACAAGAAAAGTGTATTTTATTTTTGCAAAAAAAAGCTACGTTTGAAAACAATTTCTTACATTTTAGAGTGAAATGCACGAAAAACCCTCTAAACTATTGTGTCTTAAATATGGCATATTTAGAAAACTGTTGTAATCTTGGAATGCTTTCATATGTAGGGAGTCATCCAAATTAAATAGTTAGAACATACCTTGCTGGATAACAGTGTTCTAAAATAATTTGATAACTAAAGGTTCCACTTTAGCAATTGAAATCTCTAAATGTAAGGTTAAGATACACATACACTTAAATTTTGTTAGCCTCCTTTACAAAACATTAAAGAACATTTTTAAGCGGTGAGTAAAAACTCATCTAAGTGTGTGACCCCCCCTGATTAAAAGTCTGGATCCGCCCTTGGCTGAGTATTGTGATGGCAAGACTTTCACTTTCAATATTAAGTTTAGAAAAAATGTATTTCTAAAAGCTATGAATTATTTGAAGTGAATTTTAAATGTTTAAATGCGCTGTTGAGGGGCGTATTGTTCCATAATCAAAAATGAAATTCTATATTTTTTGTGTTTCATAAAATAAATTCTGAAAATTTTACCAGATTTCAACAATGTTTTAAATTTTTGAGCTAAGAAATGGGTTGATTAAAAGATAATGTAGTTAGCAATCAAATTATGCTTTTTCTAAGGTTTTTAATAGCTCGAGGTTTTTAAGATACAACCTTTTATAATTCGGAAAAATACTTTATACTAGGCTTTTTAAGGCTAAACAAAATTCGTGATGATTTTTCAAATCAACAATTTTTTACTTTAATATTCCGTTTAAAAATGTTCAGTAGTTTACTTATTTTTCAACAAAAAATCCTTATAAGTTGCATGTTTTCACCTGATGCCATAAGTTAACTTTAAAAGAATGCTGAAGCATTTATTCTAAAACGGTTCTAAACACAAAAACGCAAAACCGTATAAATGTAAATTTTGATCTTATTACGAGTTCGTAGTCTTAAGGTGTTATAACATCAAGTTTTTGGAATTGATTCGGAATACGAATACGAAGTCAAACATTTAAAAAATACATGGCTAGAGTGAATTGAGTCCCTTAATTCATCTCATATACCCAATGACAAATTACGACAACTTAGAGAAATACTAAAATATTTTAAACTTATCTAAAAGATAAGGTTTTGTTAAGGGTTACGTCGTGTTTTAAGTTTGCATTAAAAAACCCCTTTCAACTGATTTTATCATATTTAAAATGCCATACTTTAAGAACCTGATGTGATAACAAAATTTAAAGGCGAGGTTTTAATTCAGACCAACTTAATTCTTTAAGAAAGTATTCCCTTGTTTGTGCAACATAAAAAAAAAACGAAATTTTATCAAACAGTTTTATTTTGTATTAATTTTATAAATTTTGTATAACGTTATAGCAAGTAGAATTAACATAAATTACAGCAAATAGCTTTGTAATGTTCGTAGAAAACTAAAAACGGTATCTCGAACAAACGAACATCAGTATAAATATATTTATTTAAAATGAATGTTTTTAATTCTACAAATCTGACCAAAAATTTCCAACGGTAATGGGCAATATTGGTATTTTGTCACATGATGACCATCAAGAAACAAAAAATGATTTTTTTTCATCGAAATTCTAAAAAATGTGAAATTTAATTCTAGAAACAGTTTGCTTGCATTTTCCTAAGACCATAGAATTATTCATGACTAATTTTTAAAAAATAATTGACAGACGCAAGTTCCATCTCGAAATCGATTCCATATTGGCCACGAAAAACTATAATTTCCAAATCGAAATCTACTCCAAAGACACCATTAAGGAATCAACTACTCGTAAAATCAAATTGTGTATTAGAAATGTCATAGAGGGCTCTGGTAAGCGCTCGGCATGCTTCAAATTTATCGTAGGCAAACTTTTGAACCATGGAATGACTTCCTCTGGAATCAAGCCAGCATCGCAAAGTTTTATAAGGTCTGCCTTTTTGGCTGAGGAAATCGGCAAACAATCGACGTATGCAGATTTAAGTCCAAATATTTTCCTTCGGCGACCTCTTCCACATACATTTATTTTTTTGTAGTCAGATGTATGATCGTATCTGTAAAATAAAGTTTCCGTAAATTCTTTTTCAAATTTAAGGCACTTTTTTTTGAGACAAGATACTTTGTCACCGCATTCATCTATGTTCCGGTTTTTATTTGTGTTGGCTGCTAGTTCTGGAAGATTAAAGAAATCCGTAAAGACATGAACTTGATATCCACCTGTACTTTTATCTTTTTTAATTGATATGGCTGATTGAAAAATGCGTGTCCAATCGTTCATTGTATAGGCGCTTCTGTTTTTCTTGGCCGACTCAATTGCAGAATGCATGGAGTCACACTCCATGTGTGAGTGTTCTGACTCTAAGAATTTAAGTTTCACTCTATTAAGGTGGCTTAAGTTTTGAACGGCATACTTCAAAACAGCTGCCACTTGTTGGTTTCTGTTCTGGCCACCGTAAGTGTCACAGAACAATGCAACACCAGATACGCTTGTGGGCAACGTTTCCAGAAAACGTTATAGAATTGAGCCTATCTTATTACTTCCTCGCTTACTATTTAATTCGTCCCAAGTGTAACAATGAGCATCTTCTCCACTTCCAACATAGATTATCAAATTATGCACGCATATTTTTCTTGAATAATAAAACAATGAAACACTTGAATATGCCAACTGCAGAACACTTTGCAAATCAAAGGTGCAAGTTATGAATTTGGGACCATCAATGCATCTCAGTTTATCTATATTTTCGGCTTCATTGCATTTGTTTTTTCGCATCAAATGCATTGAGTATTCTGCTTCAAATTCAGATTTACCTTTTTCAGAAGCTTGAGCATATTTTGCACACATTGCGCAAAGGTCTTTTTTTGCTTTGAAAAACGAGTAGTTGTGATTGTAACAAAAAATTCTCCTGTAAGATTTTTCACTGACAATTTCAGTTACATTATGCATCTTGCAAAAATTTTTATCGCGGTCATACATTTTCCAAATTGACAAACTACTGTCAAGATTATATTATAATCCTTAAAGGAAAGTTAAAATATTCCAGATTGGATACAGTTAAGTCAATTCAAAACTTCGTTGATTATAATAGCGGAAATATCAGAAACATATTATCTGTATACAGGATTATGCCATTATGAACAGATAAAGGACAAAAGTGCCTGCCAAGATACGAGTATATTTCGTATATTTACTGCAAATGACTTCCTTTTGTGTATCGCTAACTACCACTTAGAGCTGTTCGCATCAGAATTAATTACTCTACCAATGCCACCTCTTTTCTGCACTTAATTACACCATTAACACTTTCTCAGATAATTTGGACGATTCATTGATTTCCAATACATTTTCGCCCAAAATAAAAGAAACTCTTTTTCCTTCCCTCTTACGTGTTTATATAAAAGTATAGGTTTGTAATTTAGTTAGATATGGACAGAACATTGACTACACTATTGCGGCTATCACAATGACCTTTCCATTTCAGAAGTGGTTGGTATAGAGCTCGGTATATAATACCTAACTTCTGATTAAGTTTGGAACATAAGTCTTCTGCACCCTTTTTCGAAGGTATAGGTACCTCTCTACATAATCTATTGGTGAGGCATGTAATTTATGCCAATAATTCTCTTTTTGGAGAGTTTTTTTTTTGTTTGTGTTGTTTTTGTATTTTTACCAAAGTGTTTTACTGCTGCACGATAAATAAAAGGATTTCAGCAATAGAACCAAATGTCCTGGACAATAACAATTTATCTCAAATCGAAATGTATGTGCGGTTTGAAAGTTTATCGGTTGCCGAGAGTCAAGAGACTTTTTATTCCAAATAGGACAAGAGGAGAATGTATACGGACGTACGAGGATCAAGCATAGGAGGACCCAAGCGGTTCCTTCGTTGTGATGATGTGGAATTCGGATGTTGTCGGTAACGATTGTCAGAGGTAATTGCATAAATTATTTCCGGACATTCAGTTTGGTTGTTGTTGTATAGAATAAAAGTGATTTTTGTTTTTCGTCCTTTCATTGAATAAGGATGGTGTTTTTTTTTCGTGTATGTGTTATTTAGAGTCAGATTGTGTGACATTGGCAGAAAATTGAATTGGAATGGGATATAGGCAATTGTATGAAATTCCACCTCCCATTTCTCTAACCTACACTGTATGTATGTGTGGAAGACATGATGTATACATAAGTAGGTATATATTTTCAGAGAAAAAATAAGTACAATTGTTGACAAATTTGTGGTCATTTGGGGGGACAGCTATAAACTGGGGTCTTAAATGTGCATACGATTTATTTTATATTGAATTAAGCAGAGCTGAGAAGTACATATAGCTTCATGAATACATCTACAGTTTATTTTTTGTAGTTGCTAGATTTCTGAAATCAATTTATTTAATCCAGAGGTTGAATATAATACCCAAATGAATTTCTTGAAATTGTTCAAAACAATTTCTTTGAACGTTTGAAATCAGAGTTAAAAATTGTTGATTTTAACAAAGAATAACACAGTTAAAAGAAAAACCTTTTGTGTTTTAATCAATCTATGACAGCTGTCGCACTTACATAGATGGTCATGTAAGAAATCAAAACTACACCATTAATTATTTTTTAAAGGTAGTTATTGCAATCGGTCCGATTTGTCAAATTGAAAATTTTGACATTTTCCAACGCACGTATCAAGGACCCTCAATTCAAAAAAGACGCTGGGATGCGACCTACACTGATAACTTCCAATCCCGTTGATTTGTCTTGCTTAAAAGGCTTGTAGGTTACTGAGTTTTGTTGAACTGTTATAAATAAATTAAAAATTACCAACAATATTTCACATATGAGTTTGATATCAACATCTATTTTGGTTAACGAGATTTTTATTCGAAAACCAATTTTTAACAATTTAAGACCCATTTCTTAGAAATTTGTATTTCTTCTATA
Organism: Eupeodes luniger; assembly: GCA_951509635.1. Lineage (NCBI taxonomy): Eukaryota > Metazoa > Arthropoda > Insecta > Diptera > Syrphidae > Eupeodes > Eupeodes luniger. The sequence goes on from OX608074.1 coordinate 23,744,125, forward strand.
AACAAATACAAATTGGATGAATTAAATTAATTTGAAGTCAATAGCTTCTATTATTCACGAGATATGGACAACCGAACTATTTTTTGTAGATTTTAATTTTTTATAAAAAAAAACTTGCTGTTGGATTTTTATAAAAAAAATTACCGAATGTTGAAAACAATATTTTTTGTGAGATAACATTAGTTTGAAGACAATTTTTCAGACTTTTGAAAAGATAGTTGAGTCGAAAATCAATTTTTACCAACTTTTAGTATTGTTTTTTTTTAGGTTTTTTATTTTTTGTAAAAAATACTGTCAAATCGATTTTTCTCAAAACTTTACTGAATATTGACAACAATATGTTTTACAAGATGAAATTAGTTTAAACACAATATCTTAAGTTTTCAAAAAGATATTTGAGTCAAAAATCAATTTTTACCAACTTTAAGTAATGTTTCGTTTAGGTTTTTATTTTTTTTTTTTTTGAAAACTGTCAATTCGATTTTTATCAAAATTTTACTGAATATTGAAAACAATATTTTTTTATAAAATAAAATTAATTTAAAGTCAATATCTGAAATTTTTGAAAAGATATTTGAGCCGAACACCAATTTTTACCAACTTTTAGTATTGTTTTGTTTTAGGTTTTTATTTTTTGTAAAAAAAAAATTCAGTTCGAATTTTCTCAGAATTTTACCATATGTCAAAACATTATTTTTGGTTGCACAAAATTATTTTGGAGATAAAATTAGTTTTTGTTCGTAAAATATTCGACGTGACAAATATTTTTTTTCAGTTTTTGTGATTTTTAAAAAAACCGTTGATTGGATTTTTTTCCAAAAATATACTAGTTTAGTATTACGTTACGATTTATGTATATTATAAAATTTAATTCAAGTCGCTGGCATTATTGGTTTGTGAAATATTTTGGGTAAACCAAAGTTTTTAACTGTTTTTTAAATTGCTATGGTAAAAAAAACACCTACGCAATTTTCTTGAGAGCCCTTTCTGCATCTTTCTGCATTATTATCTGTATAACAAAATTTATTTGAAGTCGATATCTCTACTGGTTCTTGAGCTATGGACGAAGACGGACGTATAGACGTACGAACGTACGTACACACGCAAACACAGACATCTCTTTAAAAATCTTTTATTTCGACTCTAGATACCTTAAAACGTCGAGAAATGTCAAAATTTTCAATTTGAAAAATCGGACCGATTACAATAGCTTCCTATGGGAAGTTAATAAATTGATTTTACTTGTCGTAAAACAACTCAAATATATGTTTTTGATAACATAAGTTCTTAAGATGTAAATTTGGTTCTGAGAAATTACATTTTTCTATCTTATACTTCACAGCTGTAACGTCTTTGAGCTATATTTCAGCTTCTTCTCTATTGTGACAAATTTAATTTTTTTTTCTCAAACTATTAACATTAACCTAACCTTTCGGATGTGCATACTGTGCTCGTTTAATATTCTTAAATAATCTCTAGCACTTAATTTGCTTTAAAACATCATTCCACAAGACAAGACACCTTAGGGAACCAACATTTTTTTTTTCTTGCACCCACTCAACCAACCAATCCGGAAGATGGTTTGGTTTCCTCTTCTTTTCTTCATTCATATAGATTTATTTTTAGATTTACCTATAGCAAGCAAAAGGTCCTTGTTTTAAAATATATAAGATTTTCATTCTCTTCGTCCATTGTTTCGTTTCGTTTTTTGGAAAACTTATACATAGATAGATGTACTATGTATGACTAAGGTTTCGTTAATCTATATTTTAAGAGGTATACCTTCAACCTATACACAATTCTAGGATGAAGTGAACACCCACAACCCACATCGCATAACAACAAAATACAAATGCATCGAAATTCTGAGCACTGCAGATGAAAGTTATCCACGAATTATTCCCTCGAGCTATGTGTAGTGTGCTCTGGTAACAGTATATACTATACAATACATACCTTCCTTTGGCAGATTTTGTCCAACAAGACTACTTGCTTAACCTACCTGCACATCTTCCCAACCACCTTCAACGTTAGACTCTGCGAGTGTGAAGAACAAAAGTCGACCAAGGAAGGACTAAGGAAAATTTGTAGAATTGTCCTCCGTTAGAGAAAGCATTCAGCTTTAGCGAGGAAAACCGGAAATTCCTTAACGCTGCCCTGAACAACAACAAAAACCAATTCGCATATAAAAAAAAACACCCACCCTCCCACACAAAAATCAAGTCCTCCCTCTGCTGTTGAATCATTATTTCATCGTGTTGTGTTGTTGTTTTTTTTTTTTAAGTTTAGAGGTAGGTAACTTCGTAAGGTCTTATTCATGGTTGGCTTCAATTGCAAAGCTATTCATATTCATTTTTATTCCGACTCAGACCTCAATACTCCCTCTTAAGAAAAATAGGTAGGTAGGTAGGTATGTTGAAAAGAAACTCTTCTCTGACCAAATAAATGATCTTGACGGTGTAGTGTAGTGTACGAGTATATATGTATATGCATATAGGTGGAGATGATTTTCCATTCTTTAAAATAAAAACTTCAAACAATGGTCATCGTCGTCGTCGTTGTAGTCGTAGTCGTTGTCGTCATCATCATACTTCTATAGACGTTGTTGGTAGTGTATACTTAGGTATAGTCATCATCAAGAACCATTTGTAGAAACTCTTAATTAAAAAGGACAATGCATATCTATACAATCTACCTATACACAAATTGAAAATTCCATTGTTAGCTCAGCGTGGACCTATCAAAAATCTTTTGTGAATTTAAAGAAAAATGTTTAAAAAAAAAATAACCTTAAAGAAAACGAAAAGAAAACCTAAAGTTTTTATACTTATACCTCGATGTGTTTAATTTATTTTTCTTATTTTTTATTTAAGTACAATAGAATTTATAGAAGTTGGTATGAAGACGTCTCATGAAAGTGAAGATATTCCAGGGATGGTGGGCGGCTTTATTCTGTTAAATTTGACCAATTCTGGATTTTTAAAGGAAAATGATGCTTTGCATTTGGGTTATTTCATTTATTATATAATGTTATAAAGAGGAAAGATTTGTATTTTTGTATGTAACGAATAAACTCAAAAAGTACTGGACCGATTTTAATAATTCTTTTTTAATTAGAAAGCTACATTATCTGTACCTATTTATGTCTACCCGTGCGAAGCCGGGACGGGCCGCTAGTTTATTATATTTTATTTTATCAAATTATTAAAAAGTATTTATATGCCTAAGTGAAGGGTTGGTGGCGTTTTTCCCAAGTTAAAGTTCCAAAATCCAAGTTCTCCAGATGAAAAATCATCCATGTCTAAGATCTTCTAAATAAAATCTCCAAAACACTACTTACTTAGATCTTAAAAGACGATGGGGTGACCCTAGTAGGGCATATGGCCCAAGCTACTCCTACGCTCCATACCGTATACAGTTTCCAGCGATGTGTTTGAGGTCCCTCCAGCCTTTTCCCAAACTCATTGATTTCTCTTCCAATGTTCTTCTCCATATGCTTCTCAGTCTCCTGAGTCTTTTGCCTTCTTGAGTGAGTGAAATCCATTCATTGTCATTTCATTACCTTTCTGAATCGTGTGTCAAATTTCGAGTTGTTCCTCCAAACATTGGACAACATCCCGAACGCAGCCTTTGATTTTCAGATACGGCTAGCGACATCTTGTTATATACATCTTTGGGTAATCGGGACCCACTTTTTTCGACTAAAATCGTAAAGTCATGGTTGATTTACGAATGTAATAATTGCCATAGTTCATATATGTTGCAAGTTAGAAAAGAGAAAATCTTTTAAACCAATATCGCTAGTTACTAACATTTTTAATTACCAACAAATACAAATGTACTCAAAATTGGTAAAACCTGCTTTTCGGCTCGAATATCTAGGGAATGAATGGAGGTACATACTTACTTCAAAATTAATTTATTCTATGCAAAACTATTGTTGTTGACAATCTTCTTCTTTTCTTTCTTATAACAAATAAAAACTTTCAAAAAATGCTGCTAAAATTGGTAAAAATTGGTTTTCGACTAAAAATTTCAGGAACGAAGCAGATATTGAAATCAAACTAATTTGATCATATGCAAAATATTATTGCTATCTTTTAGTTAATTTTTTAGAAAAATCTAAATATCAACTTTTTAGTTTGAATAATTTACCATAGAAAGTTAATATATTGAGCCCGTTTTTTGATATTTATAGACGTTTTTAACTTCCCATAGGAAGTTATTGTAATCGGTCCGATTTGTCAAGTTGAAAATTTTGACATTTCTCGAAGTTTCAAGGTCCCTTGAGTCGAAATAAAAGATTTTAAAGAGATGCCTGTGCGTTCGAGTGTACGTACGTCCGTACGTTCTCGACGTTTTTTTTTTGTCGTCCATAGCTCAAGAACAAGTAGAGACATCGACTTCAAATAAATTTTGTTATACAGATAATAATGCAGAAAGATGCAGAAAGGACTCTCAAAAAAACTGTGTGGTTGGGTTTTTTACCATAACAATTTAAAAAAAAAGGTGAACATTTTGGTTAACCCAAAATATTTCGCGAACCAATAACGCTAGCGAGTTGAATTAAATTTTATATTAGGTATATATTGTAACGTGATACCAAAAAAGTATATTTTTGGAAAAAAAATCCAAGTAACAGTTTTTTTATAAATCAAAAAAAACTGAAAAGAAAAATAATTGTCACCTCGAAAATTGTATGAACAAAAAATTATGTGCAACGAAGAGTAACGAAGAATGCAACAAGAATAAAATTTTGAGAAAAATCGAATTGACAGTTTTTTTACAAAAAAATAAAAACCTAAACAAAAAATTAACAAAAGTTGGTAAAAATTGATTTTCGACTCAAATATATTTTCAAAACTTTAAGATTATGGCTTCAAACTAATTTTAACTTATAAGAAATATTGTTTTCGACATTAGGAAAAATTTTGAAAAAAAAATAGAACTGACCGTTTTTTACAAAAAATAAAAACCTAACACAAAAAAATTTATAAAAGTTGGTAAAAATTGATTTTCAACTTAAATATCTTTTCAAAACTTTGAAATATTGGCTTTAAATTAATTCAATTTTTAAAAAAATTTTGTTGTCAACATTCAGTAAAATATTGCAGAAAAATCGAATTGATAATTTTTGTACAAAAAATAAAAACCTAAAAAAAAATAATAAAAGTTGGTAAAAATTGGTTTTCGACTCAAATATCTTAATATCTTTTCAAAAATTAAAATATTGGCTTCACACTTATTTTATCTTATAAGAAATATTGTTTTCAACATTTGATAAAATTTTGAGAAAAATCGAATTGAATTTTTTTTTTTTTTTCAAAAAAAAAAAACCTAAAATAAAACAATTCTAAAACTTGGTAAAAATTTACTTTCGACTCAAATATCTTTTCAAAAATTAAAAATATTGGTTTCAAACTTATTTTGTCTCACAGAAAATATTGTTTTCGACATTCACTACATTTTTAATAAAAATTCAACGCTCAGTTTTTTTTATAAATATTAAAATCTACAAAAAATAGTAAGCAAAATTGGTAAAAATTGATGTTCGGTACTCTATTTCTCGTAAACAATTGAAGATATTGACTTCAAATTAATTTCATTATTTTAATTTGTATTTGTTTTTATAAGAAATAAAAAAATTTAAGAAATGCTACTAAAATTAATAAAAATTGGTTTTCGACTAAAAATCTCGTTAACAAAAATAGATTTTGATATCAAACTCATATGCGAAATATTGTTGGTAATTTTTATTTTTTTTAAATAATTCAACTGACAACTTTTTTACCAAAAAAAAACGAAAACCTACTAACTTTTAAGCAAGACAAATCGACAGACGGGATGGGAAATTATCAGCGTGGGTCGCATCCCAGTCTCTTTTTCTCAATGGTTTTAGTCCGTACATCCCAACGTTCAAGGTACACATTGTGAGGTCGTATACCGAATTGGTATTAGCTTTCAAAAAAATGTAAAATTGTATTTTAATTCTTAAAAAAACTAAACAAAAATGTTTGTCACCTCAAATATTTTATCAACGACAAATGATATTACCTCCACAATAATTTCATCCATAGAAAATTAAGCTATTTTAAGATTTGATGTAATTTTTAGAAAAATCGTTTTGACGGTTTTTCTAGAAAAAATAAAAACCTAAGAAAGATCTCATAGAAATTGATAACAATTTGTTGATTTGACCTCAAACTTATTTTATAAAAAGCAATGATTTTAATATTTGGTAAGTTTTTTAGAAACATCATACATAAAGTACTTAAATATTTGTGATTTCAAATTGTTTGAAGAAAAAGTAATTTGTTCACAAAAACTCCATGAAAATGACAATAATCCAGCCCTGTGCCTCTAAGATGAAAAGCCATACCTACTCAACTTAAGCCCATTTATCGCCATACTCTGACTTCTATGCTTGCAAGTTGCCACTGCCGAACGCGGATCTTTCATGTTAAAGATGAAAAGATTTATTTTCTTTGCTGTCTACCAAATTGGTATATTTACCTATGTATAAATATAATATATGTATTGTATATGTTTGGGTGTAGGTGGGTTGGTTGAGGTGTTTTACCAAGTTAACATCCTTCAGTTTTCTTTGATTACCTCGTACCTGTAAGATCCCGTGTCCCGTTTACATTCCCTCATCATCATCATTATCATTGTCGTTTTCGTCGTCGTCATGTTCGTCATCAGCAATATGGCAAAAGTGAGCTACGGAATTTCATTCTCCAGGTGATGCAGTTGAATGAAAAACATTTCTTGCCTTTTTCGCAATGGAAATAAAGAGAAGTTCGTCTTTTCTTTCTTTATTTTTTTTTTCTTTTTCGTCCTGTCGAAGTTATATCTACAACTTTCGTTATTTGTTTTTCTTTCTTTTGTTCACTTTTTTAATTTTCAAAGGACATTATCGAAAGAATTTGTAACTTTTTAATTAGTACAAATTAAAACGAGAATCCTTAGAGAAGCACTTTGGGATTAACGATTCCAAAATTGAAGAATATTATTTTCATTTGCGGAGCAGCTGCATTGAAGCGAATAAATTGAACACACCAGGATCTGATGGGATGAATGTGAGGTAAGAGACAGAACAAGACAAGATACTTAGTTAGTTGTCGAAGTCGACTTTGAGTTTTTGTATGTATGTATGTGTATGTTTGATGTTTGCAATGTATACATGATTGTATTCGAGTCCTTACGTCGTATATTGTCACTTCAGTTTGAAGTACTTTGTGCATTTTGTCTGCGATAAACTCATCAGCAACATGTTGTTATATGTATGTTTATAAATTGTTTCTTTTTCTGTTTCTAACCCAAGTGGGGATCTAATAAATTTTGTTTTTCTATTTTCTTTCTGTAAAAAATGTTCGTTCTTTATAGACGAAAACATAAAACCCTGTTCTGAAGAATAATGGCAATAAGTTATTAGTAAAACCCTTACTCTTATCGTCGTCCTTAAAAATAGTCTAAACAAGATTTTATTTGATATGTTTTGTGTGTGTTTGTAAATATTCGAATAAATTAAAATGAAAGAAATTTGATTTCAAAAAGAAAAGACATTTACAACCAAAACACAAAAGATATAAAATTGAGCTTTATTGAATAACTATTTGTTTAAAGACAAAATTACACGAAAATGTTTTATATTGAAGTTTCGATGTACGAATTTTTAGAATTTTTTAAAAGTCTTAGAATGACTTAACTATTAAGGGATTTTTCAAATACCGATTTCAGAACTTTGAAAATTGATCGAGGCCACATTGGTAAAGCTACATCTATTAAATTCACTGTCATTTACTTAACCTAATTTGACAAATTGATAGAATTTTATTATTTCTCTTTTCCTATTTCTTCTGATTTAAATTCCCCAAACCCTCCCAAAATTATTGAACAAGTTTAATGGTTATGCTGCGTGCCAAGTTTTGCTGCCAAAATTTTAAAAGATTGAATTATAACTTTTAATGAAATAAATATATTGTTTTATTTTTTGCCGTTTTATGTTATGAAAGTTTTAGCCAAAGTCCTTGTCAAAGTCTAATTGATTTTGAACGTATGTTAAAACTTAATAAAGATTTTCGCTAAAATTCATATTTGGAGGTGCATATGCTGATCACGACTTAAGGGCAAACAAGGACGACATCAACGTAAGTGTTTTTAGCCAATTTGCGTCAAGTCAATAAACACTTTTCCTCGTGACCTTTAAATGAATTTAAAGGAACATTTTCCGATTAAACAGTTTTGAATTAAGGTCTTAACGGTTTCGTCATCGTGGCGAAAGGTTCAACGGATCAATTCTCTAGGTACAGGTTCTAAGCAAATTTTAAAAAAACGTTTTTACAGTTCCATCGTATGTTTTCGTACTTGTAACAAAACTCGAAGATATTTTGTTCGACAAAGTTAACTCTGAAAATATTGAAGTACATTTTTCTAAAATATCAAAAATCAAGATTTTGATGAAATCTGACTTTATTTTCATTTATGTATCTAGAAAACTACAGTATGCTTGTGCCTTAGTGTATTTTCGACCTACAAAAGCTAACAAAATTGTAGGCAACCGCTGCAAATTTTGGAGTCAAAACTCACTTTAAAAATTATAAAAGGGGATTTACATTTAAAGACAAGCCTAATTTCATTCAAATTTTTGGAAAACAAATTTATAAAACCAAGTAACAGAGAAGTGACTGACAAGATTTTCAAAATTACTATGTTTGAAAATCTCTCCTTGATCCCGTTTTAAAGAAATGAATATAAAAATATTATCAGATCATGAGAAATCTGTTGAGTCGTTTCTAGAAAATAGTGTAAATGAAAGCTATTTCATGAGACAAGAAAAAATGTTATTAGGTGCGACAGTGAGTGGGAAATATTTGTTTCTTAAAAAATTCAATCGCCACTTGACAAAACAACCCTTGATTTATAATTTTTTTTTCGAAAATCGTTAGAGCGGTTTTTTTAAATTAATTTTGTATACATACAATTTTTAAATTTTGACTTAGTTTTTGTTTCGTTATGCAGTTATTTAGAGTTTATTAATATACATCTGAAATTCGGTAAAAAACGTTGACCCATTTTTGAGATATCGAATTTTGAAAAATATAAACAATATTTTTTAAAAATCCAAACAAAATAATGACATTTTTGATCATCAAATAATATGAAGACAATTAATACAAGAGCTTGTGTAGAAAAAAAATGATAGCTCCTCTGGAGTAATACAAAAATATGATTTTTTTGTGGTTTGAGTTGTAAGGGCAAAGATAGAAAGACCGACGGATGGAATCGGGGGATGTTTGATTAAAATCTCAAGTTAAAATTTTCATAAGTTCATAATATTATTTGTTATGAAATTTAATGAAAGTCAAAATATATATATTATTATTTTTAAAATTATAAAAAATAACTTACTATTTTTGAAAAAAAGTATTGATTGATTCCTCCAGCCAACCTGCAAATGTCCTACTCTCAAGATTTGTCCTTCTTGCTTTTTCACACTTCGATTTTATTTTTTGTAATAAATTAATTTAATTTGTATTTGTTTTGTTAACTTCCCATAGGAAGTTATTGTATTGGGTCCGATTTGTCGAATTGAAAATTTTGAAATTTCTCAAGGTCCCTAGAGTTGAATATCCCTACGTCCGTACGTTCGCGTACGTCGTCCATAGATCAAGAACCAGAAGAGATATCGACTTCAAATAAATTTTTGTATACAGATAATAGTGCAGAAAGATGCAAAAAAGGCTCTCAAGAAAATTGTGTTGGTGGTTTTTTTACCATAGTAGTTTTAAAAAAAAGGTGACAATTTTGGTTAACCCTAAATATCTCACGAACCAATAACGCTAGAGACTTCAATTAAATTTTATTTTATATATTGTAACGTGATACCAAACAAGTATATTTTTGGAAAAAAAATCCAATTAACGGTTTTAAATCAAAAAAACTGAAAAAAAATTTGTCACCTCGAAAATTTTACGAATTAAAAATGGTTTTATCTCCAAAACAATTTTGTGCAATGAAGAATAACGTTTTTGATATCAGTAAAATTTTGAGAAAAACCGAATTTACAGTTTTTTTATAATAAATAGAAACCTAAAAAAAAACATTACTCAAAGTTAATAAAAATTGAATTTCGACTCAAATATTTGTTCAAAACTATGAGATATTGGCTTCCAACTTATTTTATCTTATAAAAAATATTGTTTTGAACATTCTGTAAGATTTCGAGAAAAATCGAATTTACAGTTTTTTTACAAAAAATTAAAACCTAAAAAAAAATGAATAAAAGTTAGTAAAAATTGATTTTCGACTCAAATAACTTTTAAAAACCTTAAGACATTGGCTTTAAACTAATTTTATTTTTTTTTAAATATTGTTGTCAACATTCGAATTGACAGTTTTCTTACAAAAAATTAAAAACCTAAAAAAAAATTAACAAAACTTGGTAAAAATTGATTTTCGACTCAAATATCTTTTCAAAACTTTGAGATATTGGCTTTAAACTAATTTTATCTTATGAGAAATATTGATTTCAACATTCAGTAAAATTTTGAGAAAAATCGAATTTACAGTTTTTTAACAAAAAATAAAAACCTAAGAAAAGCATTTCTAAAAGTTCTTAAAAATTGATTTTCCACTCAAATGTCTTTTCAAAAATTAAAAATATTGGCTTCAAACTTATTTTATCTCACAGAAAATATTGTTTTCGACATTCAGTAAATTTTTGATAAAAATCCAACAGTCCGTTTTTTCATAAAAAATAAAATCTACAAAAAACAGTACGAACATTTGGTTAACATTGATGTTCGGATCTTGATATCTCGTGAACAATAGAAGGTATTGACTTCAAATTATTTTCATTCATCCAATTTGTATTTGTTTATATAAGAAATAAAAACTTTTAAGAAATGCTTCTAAAATTGGTAAAAGTTGGTTTTCGAATAAAAATCTCGTTAACCAAAATAGATTTTGAAATCAAACTCTTTTATCATATGCAAAATATTGTTGGTAATTTTTAAATTTTTAACTAATAACTTTTTTGACAAAACAGCTTTTAAGCAAGACAAATTGACAGACGGGATGGGAAGATATCAGTGTGGGTCGCATTCCAGCCTCTTTTTACTTTTATTTAATGTTAATTTAAAATTTGTGTACCTTCATCATAAATTTTGACCAAAATAACACTATCAATTCAATTTTTCTTAAACGTTTACTAGATATCGAAAAAGTTTTTTTTCCGTTAGAAGTATTGTGGAGCTAATATAATTTTTTGTTGGTAAATATTTGAAGTCACAAATATTTCTTTTTTTATGTTTTTTGAATTATGAATAAAATTATTTGTAAATCTGTTTTAAGTCCATACCGATTTGGTATGAGAAATTTCTTATGTAAAATTTAATTGAAATTAATAGTGCTATTGGTTTGTGTGATATTTAGAGTCAATAAAATTTTATAAAAGTCCTTTCTTGATGTTAGATCTTCCAAAAAAATTTACTCTTATTTGAAGTCTATAGCACTGCAGGTTCTTCAAATATGGCCTACAAAAAGAAAGATATCCTAAACGTATAGAACAGAGGAATATACATACTATATGTATGTATATCCCAAAGAATAAATGTTCAATTTGACAAAAAGGTACTATTTGACAATAACTTTTAATGGGAATTTAAAAAACGGAGCTATGTTGTGCTTCTACTGTATAAAAAAACATAAGTAACAAGTTTTCCATGAAAAACAATGATATCTAAAAAAAATACTAAATTGAAATTTTAAGGTGGTTCAATATATACATAATTGGTTTTTAGAAGTTTGATGTCTCAAAGTAACTCATAACTATATAAGATTTATACAATTAAATGATAAAAGTAAGTTTGTCTTCTTTACAAGTTTCTTATATTTTAGTTATCCACAATTTATTGGAATTCCAAAAACTTTTTTCTGTAATCTTTACGATTTGTATATTGACGGGAATGGCTATTAAGCCGAAAGGAGACTGACATATTTTGATTTTGACGAGACCGAACCCTACACAATACAACAAATCCAACATATTCAACTATATAGTATATAGACATATACTTATATTTCATGCTTCAAGTTTCGAAAAAGAAATATTTTGCCAATATTTTCAAAAATAATTATTTACCAAATACATATATGTACGACAATTCAACTCATATACATAAAATGTATGCCCATTTATACATAAAATGTATGCTCATTTTTATGCTTACTCATATAAAGTTATCGAATTTTCCAATAATAAACAGATCAAGTCTTTTTGTTATTCTTTTTTATGAGAAACAACAAACAAAAAATACAAATCTATCTTATTCTTAAAAGCTGATGTTTGTAACATACAAAAGTCCATACCCGCACCATCTATCGTACCCCCGAAGGCTTCCCTTAAATCTATATAATATTGTTTTTGTTGTTATAGCTAAAAAAAAAACTCCCTGTATACCAAATACTGAGTAGTTCTACAATTTGCAATAAGTAGCATCACAGAGAATATAAAGTAAAAGAAAAAATAAAAGTAAAAAGGAAAGAAAAAATGACGGAAGTAGCATCTACTACCAGCAGTAGCATCAATTCGATTTGTTTTCCGCCCGCATGCCAGTCACCGTCTCCACCCACCACAATCCCACATCACCCTATATATCAACCAAAGTCGATAAGAGGATTTTCGATTTCTATTGAAATAACAAAGATATTATTTTGATGATATCCTTCAAATCCGAGGACATGATGAACATCCATACATACGAGTATGTATGTGAGCATCATACATTTTACTATATGGGACTACTCTAACTTCACATCTCTAGCGATGCAAAAGATGGATACAAATCTTCAGAGTCTCTCAAGAATATTAAATTTCGGTATGTGAAGAGAAAAAGGATCTTTGTTGGCATAGAATTTCTTTCTGTAACTTATTTTTTTTCTTTAAATAAAGATCCTTGCTTGCGAACAAAATGTTTTGGATTTCTTTTTATTACCTAAACATTGACAAGGATAAACTGAAACTTTCATTTTTCTTTGCGAATTTTTTTTTCTTTATATGCTTTGTGTTCCTTAGGATTTATGAATTTTTTTGTCTGATTTATTGAGGATTTTTGTTAGTTTTTGATAGGTACAAAAAACACTTTTTGAAGATGTGTAGCAATAAATTCGATTGTTATTTCATTTTAATTTCGTGCTCTATTGCCAAAAAAGATGTGACAAAAATTGGTATTGTATGTGGGGTCATCCCTTAATCATATTAAAGTGAAAAACTTTTTGTAGTATGTAGAAATTTGCTGTTACGGAGAAAAGATATTTTTAATATTCGAATCATTCAAAAAAATTACTCTTAACGTTCAGAAAGTAAAGTTTATTAAAAAAAAATACTCAGGGTTTTCAAATAAGAGGTTTTATATCGAAAAAAGAAAAATTTGAATGTACAATACAATACAATACTTATTTCATTATAAATTGTAAGGTATGAAAACTTTAATAGATAAATTGCCTGGATACGGTTTACGGTTGTAGCACTAGGTATATCCTTTTCATTTAATTTTCCATGATCAATTTACACATTTGCGGTTGTATGTCCTCTATAACTTCACGAATCCATCTTTAAGTTCTTAAATCGATTGTGGAGCATTCACATAGACTTTATCTTTACCGAGTTCCAAACAAAAACTTCTAAAGGTCTTAAATCACAAGATCATGGATGTCCAATTGGGATCATGTATCCAAAGAGTCTGTTTTAAAATATTTAGTATATTTAAAGATTTAAAAATGTACCTTCAAAAAAAGTTTTTCTTCAAAAATTTAAATGCCATTTAATTAATGATTTTCAAAATTTTTTTTCGAAAAACTTTAGAGCGTTTTTTAATTAATTTTTATACACACATTTTTTAATTTTTTTTCTTACATACAAATATTTTTGGTATGCAGTTATTAAGTGCTTTTAAATATACATTTTACATTTGAATTTCGTTAAAAAATGTTGACGCCTTTCTGAGGTTCAATATTTTTTAAAATCCAAAAAAAGTAATGACATTTTTGATTATTAAATATTATCAAGATAGAATAAGAGCTTGTGCTAAAAATTATTGAAATAGGTTTATTAGTTCTTGAGAAAACTTAAAAACAAAAAAAGAGGCTGGGATGCGACCCACACTGATAACTTCCCATCCCGTCTGTCGATTTGTCTTGCTTAAAAGGTTTATAGTTTTTCGTGTTTTGTTAAAAAAGTTATCAGTTAAATTATTCTAAAAAAAATTAAAAATTACCAACAATATTTTGCATATGATAAAAGAGTTTGATTTCAAAATCTATTTTTGTTAACGAGATTTGTATTCGAAAACCAATTTTTACCAACTTTTGTTAATTTTTTTTAGGTCTTAAATTTTTTGTAAAAAAGACTGTCAATTTGATTCTTCTCAAAATATTACTCAATGTTGACAATAATATTAAAAAAAAATGAAATTAGCTTAAAGCCAATGTCTTAAAGTTTTGAAAAGTTATTTGAGTCGAAAATCAATTTTTACGAACTTTTAATAATTGGTTTTTAGGTATTTATTTTTTGTTAAAAAAGTGTCAATTCGATTTTTCTCAAAATTTTACAGAATGTTGAAAACAATATTTCTTATAACATAAAATAAGTTTTAAGCCATAATCTCAAATTTTTGAAAAGATATTTGAGTCGAAATTCAATTTTTACCAACTTTAAGTAATGTGTTTTTTTAGGTTTTTATTTTTTATAAAAAAAAACTGTCAATTCGATTTTGCTCAAAATTTTACTTGATATCAAAAACATTATTTTTCGTAAAATTTTGTAAGTGACACATTTTTTTTTTAGTTTTTTTGATTTATAAAAAATCCGTTAATTGGATTTTTTCTAAAAATATATTTATTTGGTATCGCGATACAATATAAAATATAAAATGTCGTTCAAGTTTCTAACGTTATTATTTCGTGAGATATTTAGGGTTAACCAAAATGTTCACCTGTTTTTTAAATTGCTATGGTAAAAAAATCACGCACTCAGTTTGTTTGAGAGTCGTTTCTGCATTATTATCTGTTTAGCAAAATTTATTTGAAGTCGATATCTCTACTGGTTCCTGACTTCTTGAGCTATGAACGACGAAAAACCAACGCGAACTTACGGACGTACAAACGTACACACGCACGCACAGGCATCTTTCTAAAAATCTTTTATTTCGAGTCTAGGGACCTTGAAACGTTGAGAAATGTCAAAATTTTCAATTCGACAAATCGGACCCATTACAATAACTTCCTATGGGAAGTTAATAACGGTTCTATGGAGGGTAGGGTACAAAAATATATTTTTTGTTTTGAAAGAAGGCAAGTCAAGGAAAAAAAATTAGTAAAAATTTAATAAACATCTATGGCTTCATTCAACGAAATTTTTGAATAAGTAAGTCCGATCCCACCCAGCCCAAATTCGCACCGAACAGTGACGCGTTGACAATTCTGGAGTCTCCTAAGTGAAAATGAACCTCATCATTGAAAACAATTTTTTTATGAAAATCCGGATCATTTTGATACATTTCCACGGTGGTTTTGATCTTTCACATCACTAACGTTTTAAAATTTATTAGTTTTTCTTTTGATGCAAGAGAAACAGAAGACAATTTTTGTAGTGAATTTGAACACTTCACAAGTCCCATGTCAAAAGATAATAGCATCAAAAGTGTCAGCTGCTCAAAAAGTGAACTATTTAACATGAAACCTCTTATTGGAGAACACTTTGCATTCATTTCACAACAAAGTTGATGTGTGTGCAGCTTTAGGAACGTTATTTGAAATCTTCTCTGACTATGTTAGAATTTTCCGAACTTGATAATGATATTTGATTTAATTTCCCTTTAGTTTTAAGCTGAACATTAATTATTTTTGAGGTTTAATTATCTTCTGCAAGCTTTCTCTCTCTCTAAATCTAAATATTAGAGTGTAGTTGATCGTGCATCTTGCTATGCAGTTAATTAAAGTCATAAACTTTGTACATATGTATAAGCCCTTTGAATTCTCACTTCTAATTTTATGCAAATCACTTTATCCGTCTATTTCCGTAAACCATCCATCATCAGCTTGATTTCAGCATATACATAGAATCCCCTAACGAACTGACTTAAAACTTTTCTAATAAATTGCACCTTAAAACTATTACCTTATATCACACCTGCAGAATAATTTATAAAATTTGAATCCCTCTTGACCTACTTCCACATGCATATACGAGATACTGCGATTTACACCCTTCTAACATGTCATGTTACATCATAGCAGCTATAGTAGCATTTATAAAGTCATCAGGTGTGAAAAAGCCAAAAGGAGTAAAAGCCAACTAGATATGGGATACAAAAAGTCCCCCACCCTCCCATCTTCCCTTAAAACCCACGCGAACTTGGCCCCCTTAGCGGTGATGACGATGAAGACTCGCGTAAAAATTCACAAAACTTTATATTTTGCCATAAACCAATTTCATGGAAAATTTCGTTAAATATTTTCCGGTGCACTGCAAATGAATTTAATTTCCTCAATTTCATGTTGTATCTGCAATCTACATTTCACATCGCACTTCTCATCCCTTCTCACTTGAACTCTCCCTCACCTCTTTTTCTCTCTTTATCATGCATACATATATGCGATCAAGAGTATATGTTCGGTGCAATCAAAACATTCATTAAAAACTTTTATGACTCTTTTGGTGAAAATTAAATGAAAACTGAACTCCTGAACGAGACAGTTTGACTAACAGTTTTAGTACATATTCGTAAAGTGTAGACGTAGAGTGGACAAAATTTGAAAAGTAGAAGTGATGGCAACGAACTGCACAAGTCACGGCACAAGGAACACACTGCACAAGTCTCTTCTTCTATTTAACACTCATTCAGCTATTCAGCAGCATGAAATCCATTTAAAAAGAACAATCAAATTCACTTTGGTTCTTGGCTCGAACGTTTCATTCGGCCAAGCCACATTGAAACTTTTTTCTTTTTTTTGACCAGCCAACTCCGGTTTCCAAGTCATAAATTTTATCATCACCCCTGGTCTTGTCTCTTGTGTCCTTTTTGGATTTTGGAACCCCAAATAAAATTTAAGGGGTAGCATTTATAGTTATGCGGGTGAATCTTCTTATTGCTAAAGAACGAGGGTGATTTGCGTTCTGGAGATAATGTTGTCATTAGAGTCTTCAAGTTTGGGCTTTCTTTTCGAAGAAAAAGTTAAAAGTTGACTTCTCAACTTAAAACATAACCCCTGCCCGCATTTTTATTGAGGGGGTAGATGGTAGACATATAGATACAGTAGTACATGGAACTATGAGTATTGTTTCCTTTCGTGATACTGCACGGGGGCTCGGCCCGGATGAAAATGGAAGTTTACTCGAATGGGGAAAACTTTCAAAAGGTTGCATGACTCAGCGGCATTTTGTTGCATGACAAGTTAAAATCTCAAAACAATGAGGATTTATGTGTGTAATGTTTTGTAGATGCAAGGAATTTTACCATATAATAAACCAACTACATACCGTTGGTGGCGCTGGATGGTTTGATTTTTCTCTGTGTTATGACTGAAAGTGTTTCTGTTTATGATGATGACGCGGGATACTTGGGAAGTTGGAAGTCCTTGCGTTGTCGACAGGCATAAAGTGTCATCAATCATTTTCGAGTTGTGAGCGTGTTGAATGGAATTACTATTTAAATTTTGACTATGTTTCTTGGATGTGGTGTTGTTGCCAATATAGCACCTCTCTCTCTCTATCTGTCAGCAATCATCATCGTCGCGTCGGTCGGTCGTTGTCGAGTCGTGTTGTGTCGTAGACAAAGAATTATGCTTTTATTCTTGTTGGAAGATTTGATATTTCAGAGATTAATTATTGCAGATGGAAGCATATTCTATTCAATTTTGACTTTATTATGTGGAATTGTATTCACGGTTTGATTTATTATAGAATTTATACTTCTGCTAGCTCTTCGTGTCGTTTTTAATAACTTCTTGACTGTTAATACCACAGGATAGAATGGGAAGACAAGAAACTTTTTTAATGTCGAAATTATATTCGTATCATGAATAATGATGTATGTTACATACATACATAATGATCATCCGGATAACAGAAGCTAAATGCCCGAGTTATCTACAGCGAATACCACACTCTTACAAGTTCTTTCGACTCGAAGTTTCAAACGCTGGCTAAATTTGTAGGAAGTTCAAAGCTACTGTAATTTGTGGATTACTAGCACGCGTGACCTTTGTCTTTAAGAGCCTAGCGAGTTACATGTTGACTTAAAATTACTTGTTTGTGGATTGAGTTGAAAAATGACGTTTGACAGTTGAAAAGACGCAACGTATAGTTTTAGATTAAATTGAATAATTGATCGTGAATCGCGTTCAAACTAGCATTTTCTAACTTACATTTGGAGGTGGTATTTTTTATTGACGTATATGAAACACAAACACTGATGTTCTAAGCTAAAAAAGAAACTCACATTTCTTTTTGACAGCTCGGTATCTGAACAAAAACAAACAGATCAAAGTCAATGATAATGATCAAGACATTTTTTTGGGGATGGTAAGGTAGTGGTTAAACTTAATAGTCTTAAAAAACCACAAACTGTTTTCAAGATAAAAATAAAACAGAGATACCAATAAAAATTTAAGCTGGATGTAATGTACTTTTATATGAAATTATGAAATGAATGCATTCAGTGGTCTGCATGAGTAAATCCGACACAAATGACCAAGGCTTAAACATTGTTTTCAACAATTTGTATGAAGACTATACAATAAGGAAAGCAAACTTCCAAGTTATAATATAAGGAACCATGGAAATTTAATGGCTTTACCCGAGACATTAAGGTCTTTGTCAAAATCCATGACACATACGCGTTTACGTTACATGCATATATTATTTCACTTCAACTTAAATCAATAAACGGATTGAATTGAGTTAACTTGACAATGAGATGTTTTTAAAATTCACGATTTTTCAACAAGATGCAGCAAGCCAGCAAGATTCCTCTGACGTATCCAATGGGCCAACCACTGCCTCAATGGCGAGGCCAGTTCAATTTATTGTATCTTTTCAGACAAATACATACATATACCCACCATTTGTCTAGCTGTCAATCACATGATCCAAAAATAAAAATGTCCTTCCAAGCGCTCGAAACATTGAAACAACATCACAGCTCCCCAACATGAATGATGTTGATTCCAGGGATGGTCATTTTATTTATATAAAACCCACCCACATCACACCACACCGCAACCGTAAACTGTCGTAACTGTAACCTATACTCATCCATCGCTAAATAGACATTAATTCAATTAACTGTGTGCAAGAGAGGATAAAGTGTATAATTGTAATTAATCGCCAGGACAATATCTATTAAAAGCGACACCAAGACAAACTGAACACAATACAGGGATGTTAATTATTATTTTGGTGAAACAGTAAAAAAGTGAATATAGCACATGAACTGATGCGGGTAAGCTAAAAAGGATCATTAAGTTGTTTTTTTTTTAATTGTTGTCTATATTATGTAGGAGTCTATGTTTATCTATAAACATAAATAAACCTGAGTTTAATTTTCTCGAATTATTGGATTTAATTAAAAATCAGGTCACAGGACCTTCGGATTTGCTTCATTTACCTTATCCAGCAAAACCAACCTTGCTGGATGTGTTTTACTTATATTCACTGCAAAAAACAGGAGCCATCTAGCATCTAGCCTACATAAGCTGTTGTAGCTGTAGTGTGCGGTCGCTTTCCCACAGATTGATGAAGGGAGTTTATTTTTGGTTTTGTCTTCTTTCGTCCTTTTTTTGTTTTGTCTGACGCTGATGTCTAAAGCCTTCCAACACCTCCAACCCCTCATATTCATTCGAAGTGAGTGCTTGATAAAATTTAATCAGAAGAACATAATTATATTACGTGTGCATGGTGTGAGCGGAGCATAAGAGGCGGCTGCCTATGGAGATAGCTGGTAGGAATTCCGCCAACAAAGCAGAATCATAATGTTTTTTGGAGCATCTTTTGCAACGATGTCAACACACATAAAGAATTCATTCGGATAAACTCTTGCTTCTGTATGTGCTCCACTGTGCTTACAGAGCGTTTACTGTTTATCACAAGTTTAGTTGGGTATGTCACACAAGGATAATGGGTATGGGGAATATGGCTATGGCAGGCAGTCAGTCTCAGCTCAGTATGCGAAGAGAAAAATTGAAAATCCTAAGGTGTGGGAAAATGTGAAGGATCTTTGAACAGAACAGAAGGATAAAATTGAGTCAGGCCAGAGGGGCCATTGGAATTCTTTTCTCCTTCAATTCGAGTCACGTAATGTGATTTGATATCAATTTTCGGATTAGAGAATCAGAAGGTGTCGGTCGGTCGTCTTGGTCTTGGTCTTGGTTCTAGTCTAGATATTAAACCTACCTATTGAGGATGAGCATTGAGTGTGTTTGCGTTGAATGAATTGAAATCCCACGCTAATTTTGGACTTTAGCTGGACATGGATTTTATTTTTCTACGTTTTGTTAGATTTAGAATAGATTGTATAAGGGTTTTATATTTCGGCCTTGCCTTTACTTTGCCTTTCCTTGTGCTGACAATGAAGGTTTTTAGGAAAAAAAATGTTTTGAGTTTGGGGTATTTTCTGTTTGACAATAGGATTTTGGGCATTTGTCACGTAAGCAAATACCTAATATGGAAAGGGCAGACAATTTCAGTGATGTGGGACACATAAGTACTTAATTGAAAACTGTCCCAAGAGGAATTATGGCATTTTCGAAATTACCTTGTTTTTTTTTCTTTGAAATACAAATCAAGGACCGTTGTCGGAGAATCCAATTGTTTCTAATTAAAATAATCTAATTTCGAGGAATGTCTGGGGCGTGTCATCATCATTACGTGTACTTTTTTCTGAATGTACTTTTTCTGTTTATGCGATAAGTTCACTTTTCCACGGGGACACTAAGGAATTGTTGGAGGAGACTTTTTCAATTTGCTTTTGACTTTTGATTTCCTTAAAAATTTCTTATACTTTTAAAGCGAACAAATAAAATTAAAAAAATGTATGTTTCAAATTTTTCAATCGTGTGATTTTGTTGATTGCCGTGTTTTGCATTGGTAAATTCAGATTAAATAAATCAATTTATTTTGCCCCATGGAATGCAAAAAAACATTCGAAATGTCGGCTTTGACAGATCTAATTAAAAAACTAATTGATTTATTTTACCCATTAAAAACCCCATAAAACTTAAAGTTGCACGAAACTTAGGTTCTTCCTGTAAGAAGAGAGCAGCTAGGAAAGATTTTGTTATGTAGCCGTAATGTTGCAGTGAAGGTTTCATATACAAAGGTTAAGTAAAAAAAAAAAAAACTACACGAGTTAATGTCACAGTGTAGTGTCGTCCCCGTAGAGCCTATTGGCTGAATCACAAACACGCTTCAGCTTCGTCTGCGTTACGGTGGGCCTATTTCGAGGTTGCTTTGAATGACATTTCTACTATTTCATCCCTCCAAAGAGCAAATATTTTGTTTGTTGACATTTTTTTTACAGCTGTTGAGCTGTCAGGCAAAGCAAATGTTCAGATAATTGAACTAGAGCTTCCGTTTGGAGTCACATTACGTTCTTTTCCTTACGATTGTCAAACGAAACGTGAGGTCGAAGCTCCATTTTGATAGCATGCATTGAATTCCTATGGCTAAACTCGTAAACGTCAGGCGAAGCCGAAGCTGAAGCGTGTTTGTGATTGAGCCATATAGGTGTCGTCCCCGTAGAGCCTCACGATAATAGTTTTATAGGTTTTATGTGCAAAAGTAAGATGTTCATTTTCTTGGCCTTTTCAAAAATGTAGATCATATCTTATTCTATTCGAATTCTTTATTTGCAGTGCATGTGCATTGTGCAAGGCACTTGTTTTGAAATGTTTCCCTAGCTTAAGCGATGTTTGCATTGATTCAAAAATGTGTCCAAGATGAAATTCACCTCATTACAGTATTAACTATGTTGGAACGAAATAGTGCACAGATCCGGAAAATTATGTAGGTATGTTTTCTCATACATTTTCACGCTGTCTCCAATTTCTGACAGGTATTACGCAATTCACGAGCAAAATTGCGATGTCTGACTTTAAAAATGCGTTTGCTGAAGTAAAATACTTCCAATTTGATGTAGAAGATCATACATAAAAAAGCCAAGTTTTACGAAAGCTGATTAAGATTTCAGTTTACCAAACGGACATAAAAAAGTCCCTACTTAATTTTAGAGGACAAATATTATTCGAAGCATATCGCTCCTAGTTACGCAAGACTTCACGCACTTGTAACTTTACTCACGCAAATTGTGAATGAAAATGTTTATTTTCTGAAAAATACGTTATTTTTAAGCGAATGCTATACAAATAGCATACGTTATTGAGAAATATCATTCAAAATTCTTGTAGGCACTACATCCGATGTGATTGACGACATGAATTCAAAAATCTAATGGAATTTCACGCCATGTTTTCACTATTATAGAACACTCTTTATGCATACCCAAGGGAACAATAAAGCTGAAAAAGGAAGCGCCCTCTGGATTCATCACAAAATTCCATATCCCGACAAAAAAGGTGTTGTTATAGGTGTCACGCTGCGCTGCTTCTTAAATCAGTGTTTGCTTTGCTTATATGCTTGCTGATATTTTGTGTTGAGCGAATATATTCCCAAAATGAAGCAATAGGGGACTATATAAGATTATCCTATCACAACATCATACAGAGCGTTGTCGTCGTAGTCATAGTAATCCTCATCCTCGTCGTCGTCCTCGTCCTCGTTTTTTAGTCTTGAACTGCTCTTATTTATTGGGCATGAAATGAGCTCTCAGCATGAGCCTTGAATGTTCTTGTGTTGGTTGCATAATATTTTGCATAGAACTTTATGTCTCTGAAAGTGAACTCGAAATAATTTTACCATTTTACCGTGACAACAATTTTGACGCCATCTCCTACATAACAAGAAATGAGGAAAAAAAGTACGACTGATTTTTGGTTGGGGGTGGGGGGTTGGATTTTCTGTCAACAGGGTTTTTTGTTGTCGTTGCCATTGCCATTGCCATCGACATTATAGCGTCATCGTCAAAGAAACGAAAATTGTTCTACCCGTCTGGCATGTTGATGATAGAGCCTGCAATTGGAAAGATTTTATTTCGGGTAACTCCAAACGGATTGTGGTTTTTGAAAGAAGAAAAAGAGTAACCTCCATGTTTGCGGCACTGCTCGTTTTATTCCGAGGTGGTGGCGGATGACGGTACATAGCTGATAGGTATATATAATATATTGAATGGGATTTGATTCTGTATTGACGATTGTGTTGTTGTGATGTGTTTATTGTGTAAAAAGGGATAAAGATGTTAGAAGGGATTTGATTTGAAAGGATTTCAATATTATGATGGTAACTTTTAATAAGTGCCTGAAAGTTCTCATTTCCCGTAGGAATTTGACAATGTACAAAAAATATTATTGAGATGTTTCCAATAAAGAAGTACACAACGGATATACTTATGTACGTTTTTTATTTTATAAAGTGAAAGGTATGAAGTGAAATTTTAAATTTATAGTACTTTATCAAGGCATTCAGGCTACAGTATTAATATAATATTTGCTTAGAATGTTATTTTCAAGTTGCCATATTGGTCAATTGGACATTCTCGTGTTTATCTTAAACGTTTTTTAACAAACTTCTCAATTCTGAGCCAAAAACGAACCCTTTATCTATACGTTTAACCATTAACGCTTCCTTTGAAATGGATTCAAGCATTTTTACTTTACTGTAGATTCTGCCCCAAAGTCTTACAATTTCAATGCCGGGTTATTAGCTGATTGTTTGTGTCGGCGCAAAAGATGCAAATTTGAACATTTTGGCAACATTCAGACGTTTTAGAAAACAACAGTATTGACACAATCGTCACACAAAAATTTAAGTTTACGCGATTGTTGGACATTTAGACCTGGATAGATAGCTAGATAGATAATTCGATTTATTAACATTCGTACATTGTTTACAAAAATAATTAAGTAAAATCGTTAAGGCTTGGCTACGCAGCGCCACGCCGTCTGCCGAACCTGGAAATACATTATGTAATCTACAATTAGGGCCTTAGATGCGTCGAAATGAGTGTTAGTATTATGCAAATCAAAAAATTTGTTTAATTTTATGTAATTAGTCATGATTATCAAATTTAAAATTTTGACATTTCTCGACGATTCAAGGTCACTAGAATTTAAATCAAAATACGTTCATAAGTTCGTACAATTGTACGTTCGGGAAGCTTTTTTCGTCATCCATATCTCAAGAACCAAGAGACATATTAAATAAATCGGGTGGCGCAACAGTCCGTTGAGAACTAGGGCCTAGTGACTTACAACTCTCAACCATTCCTGTGTGCAAGTACTGTTGTCAGGGATGGAGGGGACCTACAGTTTTAAGCCGAATCCGAACGGCCAATTTGAGAAAGCACTTTTCATGACAAGAATTACTCTTGGAGAATTTGTCAATTCCTCGCAAGAGGCAGTACCCGTGAAAAAACTTTAGATGGCATAGGCAGGGATCGAACCCAAGACCTCTGGCATGACAGTCCAACCCCAACGCACTAACCATCATGCCACGGGTACTAAGAGACATATTGGATTCAAATAAATTTCTTTATATAGAATAGAAGGCAGAAAAATGTAGAAAGTACTTTCAAAAAAATTGAGTGGGTGATATCTTCACTAGCAATTGAAAAAAAAATGAAAATTTGGTTAACTCAAAATATCTTACGAACTAATAAGTCTAAATGACGTGATACCAAACAAGCATAATTTGGAACAAATCACTTAACGGTTTTTTTATAAATCAAAAAAAAACTGAACCAAAATATTTTTCACCCCGAATATTATACGACCAACAAATTTTACCTCCGAAATATTTTATGCAAAGAATAATGTTTTTGACGCTAGTTTTGTCTTATAAAAAATATTGCTTTCTACAATTTTTATAAAAATCTAACTGACAATTCCTTCATAAAAATTAAAATTAACAAAAAATACTACACAAAATTGGTAAAAATTGATATTCGGTTCTCGATATCTTGTGAACAAATTGACTTCAAAATTCCATTCCGTGCTAAATTTTGTTGTTAAGGTAAGATAATGGTCCTAGATCTAATCTGTATTATTTTATACATGAAAAATTTCAAAAAATGTTATTAAAATAAAACAGATTTTGAAATCTAACTTATTTCATCATATGCAAAATAGTTTTGCTAAATTTTAGTTATTTTTTTAGAAAACTTTATTTGATAACTTTTTTTTACTAAACACGAAAAACAACAAAAAAAACTGATAAGAAATGGTTTTCTACTCAAGTACAAGAGAACAATGAAAGATATTGACTTAAAATTTTATATCTCACACAAAATGTTGTTATTAATACTTTATTAAAATTTTAGACAAATCGACAAACTTGTACGGATGGGAAGTTATCAGTGTGGCCTCTTTTTCATTTGATTTTGATTTTTTCACTACATTAAATTTTGAATTTTCGTTGTAAAATGTTGAATTAAGATCGGAAATAACCTTGTATTAGGTAATCAGGTTCACCATTCCATTTCACTACTCGTGCAGACTTTTTTGACGCTCCATGACAGAGCTATGTAGAAAGGTGTCATACATTTACCTGATTTGCAAAAAATCCCCTACAATCTTTCATGAAAATAAATTGAAAATGTGAACGAAAATAATTTGATAGTTAAGTAATGTTCATTAGATACAAAAGCAAAATTATCTTTCCAAATGCATGTTGCTCATTACAAAACCGTTAATTTATTTGAATTCCATAAAAATTGTATGTGCTGCATTATAAGTATACAAATCCGCATCTACACTGTAGTACCGACTATTAAAGAAACAGAAACACACCTCACCAAACAGCACAGCTGTCAAAATTAGAGCGCATACTCACCTTATTCCCTTTTCGAGAGCAGCGAACTGTCAAAGTCAATAGGAAAATATAAACTTGCACAAAAATCAACAAAATATAATTTAAACAAAAAAAAAACACAAAAATGCAATAATAAAATGGAACGAATCGTTTTGGGAATTTCATCAATAAATTTATACAGTAGCAGTGAAACTTTTCCTGAAAAACCGTAAATAATCGAAAATATATCTATTTAATAAATTGGGTTAAAAGAGAACAACTATTTTTCATTTCAGTGTTGTTTCTAACGCCGCATTCGACTCTCCCATCGAAAATTGTCGACCCTCCACAACAAACCCATCGTTTTCCTTCACAATGGCCACAACTGGAGAAATCACTGATGGAGGAGATGAATTTCCAGCCGATTATTCCGATCAAACTGACGCGGAATACACTCCACCGCGTTCTCGACGAAGTCTACCTCCTCGAATGGCCAAATCGAAGGAGAATTCCCTGTTGCGGATTAAGCGACGTTCAATTATGAAACCACGACGCAATCTGAATGTTGAAATCAAAAAAATCTACCTTGACAATAAGGTCAAGGGCAACTTTCGACCATCGAATCTTGAAACCATATTCGAGGAACCAACCCCTGACAAAAACAAACAGCTCTGCTTTATTGGAGCGAAGAAGATCAAACGCAGTTTGTCGTGTTCGGATGGTCTCAATGTTACCAAAACAACAGTAAAATCACGAAGAAACAAAATCAAAAAGACGTTCGGGCGTAGATTTGCTCTGAAGAAAATTTCCCTAGACGACTTTATTGATCGACTGAATGCGAGCTTTGAGGATAAACCATTTAGCTCAACTCAAAGTGTTCCGCAAACACCCACAACAACTTATGTAGAGGATAAGGCTGAAGAAACTGCCTATTCCAAGGCAGGAAATGTTAATGAGGCTGATGACATGGAATGCAGTGATGAAACGTTGCTTTAAGAATAGAATAGTGTACCTTCACTTTATAGCGCGTCTTGCAAAACAAATGGACTGTCTTTTTTAGCAAGAAGATTTTGAATAGAGACGGAAGTTGGAAACTATTTTAAGACTTATTCCAAAGTGGTCAAATTATATATTTTTTGTTCTCTCTCTCTTTTGATATACATTTTAGGAAATACCTAATTTTGAATTTATTTGTATTTTTTGTATTCGAAACAACTAACTAAAACTCCCCATCAACACTGTCCATGGATTATTATAAAATAAATATATATGTATTTGTTAAGTGTTTATACTTTAAAATTAATTGAATTTGTTTTTTTTTTTGTGAATACCATAGACCTTTAGCACTAAAAGATCATCTTTTGTAACAGGAAATAGTTATATTGTGCTGAATTGAGTTTCTAGTGGTTCATGAGTTCTATGTCGTTAATTGGATACTTTGCAAAGATATTTGAGAACACGTGATCAATATGGAAGATTTTCTTTGGTTCTTTTTTAAGTAAAGTATTGTGGTGGTATAATGAAAACAACGACTGTATTGAAGCCTACTGTGCAAAGAGTCCAAAATGGTGATCTAAAAGACTGCGGATAGTAGAATTTAAAACTTTTTATTTTGTTTCTATTTATGAATGAATATTCACACTTCAACTTTGTGTATCATTCGAGGTACAGGAACAAATTCCTTGGATCAAGTCATGCGTTGTATTCGTGAGAGCTAAGTTCCATTGAACCAGAAACCACTTCTTGAAAGTACAACGGTTGTAAATAACGTCGGTTAAACTTACTTATATAAAATTGATAGTAAAAACAATGATGGACACTTGCCAGATCATTGGCATTGAATGACTTACTTTATGCTTCGGAAATTAATTATACAAATCTTGAAATAATTTATTCATCCACACGCGCCCAAAACATGTTATCCAATCTTAACAAAAACAAAGTGTAAACAAAACAAAATAAAACATCATAACTCGGTGAAAGCTTAGTTTAGTTGAGTGTCAATCAGTTTGAAATCAACATGTGGGTGAAAACAGTGATAGCTTTTTGTTCAATTGTCCATGTCCTTGTCCTTGCACGTGGAGAGCTTTTAAAAAATTCTAATTTAAACCTTAAAATTGTGGGTGGACAAGAGGTTGTGCCTCACACACACCCCTATCAAGTGGGAATTGCAATTCGAGAACCAAAACACAGGACAGGATGGTGTGGTGGAGCTCTCATATCAGATATGTTCGTCTTAACAGCTGTACATTGTTTAAAGGGGTATACCTATAAACAATTTTAAGAGATATTTTTAACCGTAACAAAAATCGATTTTTTGTTTTTGTTTGAAGAATTCAACTTGCAACCCTTTATATTGGAGCTCATGATGTACGTAACCTTTCGAATACCATGACAATAGACGTTACACCAAGAAATATGCTTCTACATCGTTTGTGGACGCCTAGGTATGCGGTTAACGACATTGCATTGATACGACTACCAAAGTCCATAACATTTAGTGGTAAGACATAAGAGTCTCGCTTTACTATAACCTCTATGCTGTGTGTGTGGCACTGA
Organism: Eupeodes luniger; assembly: GCA_951509635.1. Lineage (NCBI taxonomy): Eukaryota > Metazoa > Arthropoda > Insecta > Diptera > Syrphidae > Eupeodes > Eupeodes luniger. Next base: position 23,772,647 of record OX608074.1, read on the forward strand.
CCAAACCAAAACCAAAGAAATTCAAATACATATAATTTTATTTTCTTCTATCAGATTCCATTCAACCAATCGTTCTTCCGAATAACCCACAGTCAACCCACATTGTCTCACCTGGACAAATGCTTGTGGCAATCGGTTGGGGACGTACATCAAGCAATACTTCCATTGCACGACCTTCGAAATTGCATTCGATTCAACTGAGAGTCGAAGCAGATGCCACATGCAAGAATTTATTCTTTCACTATGACGCAACTTTGAATATTTGTCTCGAGGGGAATGTTGAGAAAACTACTTGTTTTGGTGACTCTGGTGGACCGATTGTCGCTATAAATGAGAAAACTGGGACGCACGTTTTAGTTGGGATTACATCGTATGGGAGGAAATGTGAAAATGTGTCGGTACTTACGAAAGTAGCAGCATACCTGGATTGGATTGAACTCACAATGAGAACGGGAGAGATGTGATTTGACGCTAGTTTTAATTTGTTATAATTTAATAATATCATTTTTGCATTTGTTTAAATTGTTTTATATTGTAGAGCGGTTTTCCAGTTGAACTATGTATCAATTTTTTTGTAAAAATTAAAAGCTTCAGTCAGAAAATTAAATTAAAACATCAAGATTTCCGTGTAATTTGCTATTGACCTTTATTATTGTTTTCACAATTTCAGGCCTTATAAACACTACAATATATTTTGAACTTGCATTCAGTGTATTGGGACTTATTATCGTTATCAAAAGACATAAATGATATGAATTATTGCCCACATTGCAGCATAATTAATTGTTTTTTTTATCCTTTTTCATAAAATAAAGTTATGGCTATTTATAAGGTCAAGTTGAATTTTGTTTTATTCATAGGTATATCTTTGTATAGTCGATAACATAAATTTGTTATCTAAAAATGTTTATCAAATATTACAAAATGCAACATAAATATTTGGTATGGACAAAAGTTAAGTTTTCCAATATAAATGAGGTAAATTCTGAGAAAAAGCATTCAGTTATTGGTAATACTTTAACGCTATGAAGACTTTTACGATATTTTTAGTTTTTGTAGCTTTTGTGGCTTCAGAAGACCAGAAAGAATATAAAACGTTGGATATTGAAACAAATTTTACTCAGACACAACATCCTAGAAAATCTTCATTTCCTGATGCCCGAATTGTTGGTGGACAAAGTGCTAAAAGTGGTCAGTTTCCGTATCAGGCCGGTCTTGTAATACGACTCAAAGAAGGATCATCATTTTGTGGTGGAACTTTAATTTCAAAACAATCCGTTTTAACTGCTGCTCATTGTTGTGAAAGGTACTTTAATACAATTTTTCTTAAATAAACGGTTAAGGATATAATATTGTGTATTTTTTCTTATCTTAGAGCCAAAAACATGACAGTAATTCTAGGATCAGTACAAATATTCAACAAAACTGAACCCAGTAGAAAAGTAATGGTTGTTTCAGGGAATAATATTAAAGTCCATGAGAAATGGTCGAGTCAGAAAAATACAAATGATATTTGTATTTTAAAACTTCCTGAAGAAGTACCACTTTCTGGTAAGTATTCCCTTATGATACACATAGGTACATATATCCAAAGCTCTGAATAAATAATTTAATTTTTGTTTTTTTTTTAAGAAAATATCGCAATTGCTAACCTTCCTAGAGACGACTCAAAAGATTTCAATAATGAAAGTGTTATTGGTTCAGGATGGGGACGTGATAGTGATAGTATGTAATATATGATTTTAAAGTAAACATACTTTTTAACCTATTTTTGTTTTCCAAAAAAAAAAAAAATAGATTCCCATACAGTCAGTCCGGTGCTTAGATATGGTAAAATGAAAGTTTTAAGTAACTTTGTTTGTAGATTATATTTCATGGGTTCGGTATATGATACGAATATTTGTACAAACGGAAGAGGTGGTGTTTCAACGTGTAATGGTGATTCTGGTGGGCCAATAGTTTTGGAAAAAAATTCTCAACGGAATCCGATTATAGTGGGCATAACATCGTTTGGATCTGCTATGGGATGTGAACGAGGTTGGCCTGCAGTTTATACACGAGTTAGTAAATATCTCAGTTGGATAAACAAAAACATGATTTGATTATGAGTTAAAAAATACAATAAAGGTTTTGATGGAAATAAAATAATAATTTTTTTTTTTTCAAAATGTGTTACTTTTCAGAAACAGAAATTATTTTTTTCAACTTTGTGCGACACTGTCTAGCGAAGAGTATGTTTTTAATTTTTGTGTACAGTGAACCAGCTCAGATGATCTATTTCCGTTACAAAAATAAAGCGAAGTCCTAATTTATGCTTCGATCTATTTTTGTGATCCAAAAATTTCCTTTATACTAAAAAATGACTTCCCAAAAGAAGCGAAACTTGGAAAATGATTAAAAATCATTAATTAATCTTTTTTAATGGATCGAAATAATTTCGTGAATATATTTTTTCATGAAATAGACAAATTTGGAAATGACAAACATTTTTCAATTTTCTTGGTAAGCTCAAATTTTGAGAAATAAAATGAGAGCGAACGTTATTTTGAATAAAAGTCCTCATTTTATCATCGAAAAAATAATCTCAAAAGCATTCACGCTGATTGTAGAAACCGACGAACAAGTTTTGGATGAATTCGGAGTTATTTGTTGAAAATTTAAAGTAGTAGATATATGTCAAAATTGATATTCGATTCCTTCCGCAGCCAGGACAAATAAGTCGCTTCAAAACAGTCCTAAGTAACGAACGTCTATAGTAAAGTTCTCCATTTAAACGTACCTATACCCTATTCATATGATTACATAAATTTTACATGTAGCGGCCAATAAAGGGCCTAGTGGCAGACACTGTAGAAACGAGAAAATATACAGGTTCAGACAACAAAGATCTTGAAGTTAAGGCAAGTTTCTAGTTTACCATTAAGCTTTATGTATACTTTCTTGGAAAAAAAAAATTCAACTAATCATGTTTTTGACTCAACTAAAAGCTGCACTTCATTACACTGGTCAAAAAGGTTTTCTAGCTGTTTGATGGCTTTAGTTCCGATCCGACTTCAAAGTCAATCTATCATGCCAGGTTTTTGAAATACAATCCTTTATAATTCTACAAAAAAAAGAGGCTGGGATGCGACCCACACTGATAACTTGGATTAATGAAATGAATTTGAAGTCAATACCTTTTATTTTTCACGAGATATTGAGAAATTTGCGTAGGTACTATTTTTTGTAGATTTTATTTTTTTATGAAAAAACTGACTGTTGGATTTTAATATAAATTTTTTGAATGTCGAAAATTATATTTTCTGTGAGCAAAATTAGTTTGAAGCCAATATTTTTAATATTAAAATAGATATTTGAGTCGAAAATCAATTTTTACGAACTTTTAGTAATGCTTTTTTAAAGTATTTATTTTTTGTTAAAAAACTGTCAGTTTTATTTTTCTCAAAATTTTATCGAATGTTGAAAACAATACTTCTTATAAGATAAAATTAGTTTGAAGCTAATATTTTTTATTTAAAAAAAAGATAATTGAGTCGAAAATCAATTTTTACCAACTTTTATTAATTTTTTTTAGGTTTTTATTTTTTGTAAGAAAATTGTCAATTCGATTTTTGTCAAAATTTTACTAAATGTTGAAAACAATATTTCTCATTAGATAAAATTAGTTTAAAGCCAATGTCTCAAAGTTTTGAAAATATATTTAAGTCGAAAATCAATTTTTACCAACTTTATTAATTTTTTTTAGGTTTTTATTTTTTAATAAAAAAACTGTCAATTCGATTTTTCTCAAAATGTTACCAGATGTTGAAAACGTTATTCTTCGTTGCACAAAATTGTTTTGGAAATAAAATAATTTTTTTGTTTGTAAAATTTTCGAGGTGACATGACAAATGTTTTTTTTTAGTTTTATTGATTTATAAAAAAAATACGTTAGTTGGAATTTTGTCCAAAAATATATTTGTTTGGTATCGCGTTACAATATATAATATAAAATTTAATTCAAGTCTCTAGCGTTATTGGTTCGTGAGATAGTTAACCAAAATATTCACCTTTTTTTAAACTGCTATGGTAAAAAACCACGCCCGCAATTTTCTTGAGAGAACTTTCTGCATCTTTCTGCATTATTATCTGTATAACAACATTTATTTGAAGTCGATATCTCTTCTGGTTCTTGAGCTATGGACGACGAAAAAAACATCGCGAACGTACGGACGTACGAACGTACGTGCACATGCACGCACAGACATCTCTCTAAAAATCTTTTACTTCGAGGGACTTTGAAATGTCAAAATTTTCAATTTGACAAATCGGACCCATTACAATAACTATTGGAAGTTAAAAAATATATTAGGCGTTTTAAGGCTATGTAAATTAATTTTCAATCAAATTCGTGACGATGTTCGAAATCTATAATCCCTTAATTCATCAATTCGTTTGAAAGTGTTCAATATCTTTGTTATTTTTCAAAAAGTCCTCATTAGTTGTTTGTCTTCTATTAAGCTCTTAAAAGAACACTGAAGCATTTTTGATAAAACGGTTCTTAACAAAAAAAACGCAAAACTGTATAAGAGAAATTTGTGTTCTTATTACGAATTCGTAGTTTGAAGGTTATAACATCAAGATTTTGGAATATATTGAAAAAAAATTAAAAAAAAAGTCTTGTAAATGGGTATTTATCAGTTTGAGCACATATAGCTAAAATCGGAGTTCGGATTAGGAATTAGCACTAAAAATTAAATCTAAAACGACATATTCAAAAACATAAATGAATTACATTCAAAGTTTTTCATAACTTCAGATACAGTCAAATGAAGACCCATATAAAATCATCATAACTAATGAGAAATAACGAACATTAAGTGAGGTATTTAAACGATTTAAACTGTATCTAGAATATAAAGTACTCGGTGAAAACATTGTATAACATTTTTCCAAGAACAACCTTTCGTTTTAACGTTGCCTTAAAAACAGCGTATTATGTATTTTTTTTTGCATTTTCGAAGGTGTATATATAAAAAACGTGATGTAATAGAAAAATTATGAGGTGAAATTCCGTCAATACTTCAAATTCCTTTGAAAAAGTAGGCATTGCGTTAACCAAAATAGAGCAAGAAACAGACAACAATTATATTTGAAGCTTTGTCTAACACTCAGTAAAGTTCAGTAAAGTTTGGAGTTTAATATTAATGGTAGGTATATGCAACACTGACTAATTGCCTTGGTATAACTTAGCGTCCAAGGAATGCAGATGAAACATTTTGTATAAGACTCTGACCCCAAAGAATTTACTACTAAATTTTGGTATTTTATATGTGCATTCATTATAACAGAATTATTTTTATCTCATATCAAATTTATTTTCTAAATGACATATTCTAACCGTAATCTTAACCAAATCAAGCTTTTAACTATATCCTTATTTTATTTCCATGTCTCCCATAGGAAAAATCTTTTGAATTCTTCTCAAAAAGTAAATCGTTTTAAAGCCAAACAAAAAAAAAATCACAAAATTTATTATTATATCACAAGTATAATCATAACACAACACATTGACATAACCTACCCAACCCCACTTACAATTGGGTAGGTATGAAGGATATTTGTTCGTTTCGTATATATGAACCGTATTTTTTTAAGTTTACCATGGGAATATACCCTTTTTAACCCTCATAGCCCTTCCCTTCAATCCTCTTTTCGTCCCTGCCCCAACTCCAACTTCATATTATTCTTTTCTACCGATTTAATCTTTATATATTTATGCCATCCTTACTTACAAAAAACGCAAATATCCTTTGGCGGAAACCAAAGAAGTCCCTTGAAACTGTTTTGAATATGATTTTTTTTTTTTACTATCAAGCTATGTCCTGACTTTCTTATAACAGTCCCCATCTCTTCTTTGTATCTGAACTGTACCAGTCAGTGCAACCAGCCAGCCAAAGCCAACACAGCTAGCTTGAGCGCCTTGATGGTGGTTTTGCTTTTAGATTTTCTGCTCATTTCAATGTCGTCTCTTTTCGTCTCTCAATATTATGCCCCAAGGACAATCCATCCGTTTTTAATGAAAAACACAAGAAACTCATTTGCTTTTCAGTGTACAGATAGGTATACGAGGCGAGTATATCTAGTATAGATTTTATGGAACACTATACAAATGAATGGTTCAGTTGAGTTGAGTTGAGGGTCTTCAAAAGCAAGCAAAATTCTTAGCTCAGAAGGCAAATTAAACGAGACGTATACCTATGGCATACAGCAACAGTAACAGCATCGGCAGCGTCTTGGGATAAAAGAAGGTTTTTCTGATATGAATTTTCAGGATATAAAATTGTGTCCGTTTTGGTTTTGTGTTTATTTTATTTTTTCATTATCCTTTATTTCGTGAAGCAATAAGGCTTATTTTTTGTTTGTAAGTAGGTAGAAATACTTTCTATATTTTGTATATCAAAGATCCGCCACTTAAGTTCTTAAGTTAATGCCTTAAAGTCATAATGAAACTTATAAATCCTTCGATGAATTTGATTATGCGTTTAGGAAAAAAATTATTGATCAGACAATTTGGTTGATAAATATACAACATCATGAAAATAAAATGATATTTTGAAATAAATGATTTGATTAAAATTTATAGCAATATGAAAACAGATAATAAGCTGTCCCATTGTTGTACTTTTCACAAGAACCGTCTGTATAAAGACATAGTTATAAAGGGTGATTTTTTAAAAGCTATAGGACAATTTTTCAAAGAAAAAACATAAAATTCAGAAAAATGCATAAAATCTTTATTTGAATCGGTCCATATAATTTAATGTTTAAAGATTATTTTATGCAAATGTTGACCTTGACTGCGCCTCAAATGGTCCATCCGCTGAGTCCAATTTTGGCATACTCTTTCCATAATTTCGGCCGGTATCACACGAATAAATGCTTAAATGTTATCTTCCAATGCGTCAATTGAAGCGGGTTTGTCTGTATAGACTTGAGCTTTAACAAAGCCCCACAAAAATAGTCTAAAGGCATTAAATCGCACGATCTAGACGGCCAATTGACCGGTCCCGAACGTGAAATAAAATATTCACCGAACTCTCCTCTCAATAAGTCCATTGTTGCGCGTGCTGTGTGACATGTGGCAACGTCTTGTTGAAACCACATGTCATGCAAGTCAAGCTCTTGCATTTTGGGTAAACAAAACGGTAGCGCTCACCATTCACAGTTACGTTACGATTCGCATCATCTTTGAAGAAGTACGGTCCAATGATGCCACCAGCCCATAAACCGCACCAAACTGTGACTTTTTGTGGATGCATTGGTAGCTCTTGCAATGTTTCTGGCTGATATTCACTCCAAAATCGACAATTCTGCTTCTGCTTATTTACGTACCCATTGAGCCAAAAATGAGCTTCGTCGCTGAACACAATTTTTCTGTAAAAAAGTGGATGTTCGGCCAACTTTCCAAGAGCCCATTCACCAAAAATTTTACATTGCAGTAGGTCGTTCGGCTTCAATTCTTGCACCAGCTGTATTTTGAAAAGCATCACACCTAAATCCTTCAGCAAAATTTTCCACGTTGTTGAGTAACAGAGGCCCAATTGCTGCGAACGGCGATGAATCGATAATTTATTGATGGTCATCATTAACACTGGCCGATACAGCTGCGATATTTTGTTCAGTTCGCACTCTACGTAAGCGTGTTGGTGGTTTAATGTCCAACAATGTAAATTTGGTGCGAAATTTAGTCACTATAGCCCGAATAGCCGCTTCAGTGGGTCGATTAAACTGAACTTTCTTAACAGAGCACGCATTTTGATAATAAAATTCATTAATTTTCAAGCGTTATTCGTTTGTAAGACGATTCATGGTTAAATTATAGACAAAACTGAAGATGTTTGACAGTGAAACAAAACACGAAACGTGCAATAATACTCTATTTCAATCCAATTCAGTTCCCATCAAATTCTATATGAAAAGGTAGTATCTGTTCAAACCTATCATGGTCGCCTTGCGGATTTGTGTTGGGTTTCATATCTCCTCAATTATTTTCGAAAGAAATAACTCGCGTAAAATGCAAGTTTGTCTTCCGAGCCTGCTTAATATTATTTTTACCGCCATTATCATGGTTCTAATCTGTTATCTGTCAAAACGTTTACGTTGTATTAACTGTAAATATTACATACATAGTTTAATAGCAAGTCGCACAACTACAATATTATTTGAATCCAACTACAATTACCTTTTTTATAAAAATCATTTTTGACCTTTGCAATTAAAAGGTACATACTTTTACAAGTCAAACTTTACCCATTTCAAATTCAATTCTATTAGGATCGCAATCCATTTTAACGAAAAAATTACATTTTCGGAAAAATAGAATGACTTACCTCAATGTTTTTAAACATTTTAAATGTAGAACCTTTATTTGTACCCTTTTACTTACACTTTTTGACAGAAAGAGTAATGGTTTCTTGTTGAAAATCTGCATGTCTACAATGAGATGTCAGTCTGTTTGGAATACTAGTGCAGGTTCGCACAATCCATAGAAGTGCTACCGTTCAGTTTTTGTTTATGTTACTGACCCAACAATAAAAACGAGGCATACAAAACCACAAAAACCCCGCATTCAGTAAGCTTTTGTGGTCTTCAATTAATTTTTACAATCGTCATCATACCGATTATAACATCGAATCATATTTCACAACATCAGAGGCAAAACAAGACAAGACAACGACAAGACATTCCAGCATTTTATTCCCTTACCCACTATCACTCGTATATACCCAGGAAAAAGATTGCTCAGCTTTGAAAATCTATTCACTTTTCCACCTGAACAATATCTAATGTATGCTAACGATTAGGGTGCGTGAAACCGCAACCTATAAAGCCGCCTCTTAATCACCCAAAGAGCTTAGTTTTTCTGCACCACTTGCAGACTTCAGCCAGACGACATCACTCAGGAGGAGACAAGCAGACAAGACCGGCAACGTGGAGCTGATACTCGTATATCTACGAACAACGCGCTTCTAAAAAGTATTGTTACTGCTACCGCTACGACATAGTAAAATGACGGTAATCTCAATCTATGATGTCACACTCTGGTGCCTTGTAATCAGAGCCATAGAGTGTGTCGACTGGACAAAAGTGAAGCCCATGCAAATGGTGGCCATGTACTCAGCAGAGGGTCAACCTATGGTATTTAATCTTGAAAGTGAACGTTTACAAATGGATTTGCTACCATCAGGAGCAAGTATAGATGGTAGTAGTTCGGATGCCATCATGGAAAGGATATTCGGAGGAACTATGGCAAAGCCGAATGCCTTTCCCTATCAGGCTGGGATGATGTTGCAACGAGCCCAGGGACTTTATTGGTGTGGTGGTTCGTTGATTTCCGATGAATATATTCTGACTGCGGCACATTGTGTGGATGCGTATGTATCGGAAGGGTTTTAGAGCAGCCAGGATTTCGCCTAATCACGATACTCTTTAATGCTTCACAGAGTGCGGAGGGCTTTGATATTTCTCGGTGCACACGAGATTCGTAATCGAGACGAGGATGGCCAGAAACGTATAGAAGTTACGAAGGGAAATTTTCTAATTCACCCAGAGTGGAATGCCCGGCGATTAAGGAACGATATAGCGCTGGTCAAGCTCCCTGAGCCTATTACATTCACAGGTGAGTTAGCATGAGCATGTATGTACATAAATATATATATGTGTATGGAGAATCATAGATGTTGTTTGTATTCAAACCTCTTTTACACTCACTCACTCTCTGATGGTAATTTGATTTTCAGAGCGAATCCAACCGATAGCCTTGCCCCAACGAAGTTACGAATACAAGGATTTCAGCGAGAAATTAGCAATTGCCTCGGGTTGGGGTCGTTATGCACCCGGAGTACATGCCATAAGTAACACATTGCGTTACGTAAGGCTTAGAATCATAGATGGCGAAACATGCTCTCGGAGCTTTCCGTTTACATACCAATCGACAAATATCTGCACAAGTGGCATGAATGGGAAGAGCACTTGCCATGGGGATTCTGGGGGTCCGTTGGTTGTGCGAAAAAAATCCTCCAAGAAGAGAATTTTGATTGGATTAACTTCGTTTGGAAGTGTTTTTGGATGTGATAAGGGATATCCTGCAGCTTATACGAAGATTGTGTCATATTTGGATTGGATATTGGATGAAACGGGAATTGAAATTGAATACAAGTCATCGGACGATGAAACAAATATTGGTGGAAGTGGAGAGTTGGTGGATTCAACACAGGGCCTTGGCTACCTTTATGAGTAGTTTTGTTTTTGAATTAATACAAAAATAACTAAGGGAATAAGCTTGTTGTTATTTTATGTTCTCTTAAATAAATTGTTACCTAAGGAAGTTTGGTATCTTAAATGGTATTCAAAGAGCTATAATATGGGAAATTTTGGATAATAAGCTGCATATTATTAATTTTCTTTTAATTCTTTTTTCTTAAGAGGAATCTGATTTTCCAGTTTTTAGATGAGGAGGTCCTAGCATTTACATGTTAGGATACATACTGCCCTATAACTCCACTAGAAAGATTTGTCAATTTTATTCCTTTGAGTATTAGGAAATCATCTAAGTACTTTTCTATCAATTTTGACAGAACTCCTCACAAATTGTCAATTTTAGAAAGCAAAAGGGAGCCATAAATATTTAATAAGAACTCATTTTTTTATTGAACCATTTGAAATTGTATACAATAATTTATAAGTTTCACTTGTTTACAACACCACTGTGCTTTTGAATCCAATCCAAGTATGAGGTGACACGAGTGAATACACCTGGCCATCCCTTCTCACAACCCAAAGCAATACCGAAAGATGTAGCTCCAATAACAGTGTTGCTACCATCGGCCAAAACAAGTGGACCACCGGAGTCACCATTGCAGGTTGATTTGGCTCCCTTGGTGCTAATGCAAACATGGGTATCCTTTACAGATCCTCCGAAGTATGGACTGCAAGCGGAATTGGTCATGATTGGAACTTCAACCCAGCGGAGTTTGTCAGTGGCAGCAGTTGCAGCTTTGATGGAAGAAATCAAAAGAAAAAGTCAAAATGTTCCAATTTAAAAAAAAAATGATATGACTTACAGTCAGCAATTTTGCCCCATCCGGAGGCGATGGCCTTGACTCCAGCATAGTTGGAGTATTTTCCATTCATCTTTGGCAATTTAGCAGGTTGGATGTAAGCTAAAGGCGAATACAGGAATATTAGAATATAAGATGAATGTCACTGTCTCAATTAAAAGACTTACCATTCAATTGCACTGCAGCTGGCAATTTGATCAAAGAAATATCATTCATCAAAGTGCTTGGGTTCCAGTGTTCATGAACGATGACATTTTTCTTGTCAACACGGATGATCTTCTGGCCAGGTTCGTTGCGGTTGGTACGGTCTGTAGCTCCAAGGTACACATCAACAGAGTTGATACTGAAATCGATTTTTCAATTTCATATTGTTATGTTATGCATATAGGAGAAAACTTTAAAACTTACGAATCAGTACAATGAGCAGCTGTTAGAACCCAACGGTTTGAAATCAAAGTACCACCACACCATGCTGATCCCTTTGCCAAGTGCAACATAAGACCAGCTTGGTATGGGAATTGCTTGGGAGATGCAAGATTTCCATTTGTAATGCGACCACCATCTCCGGCTGAACGAAGAGCTGGAACTCTATGATCCACGGTCATTGGCAGGACTTGATGCCAGTCCAAAGCCGCTGCAGAGGCAACAAAAAGTGCGAAAGTAATTAAGAACTTCATTGTGAACAAAGTAAGTTACTACTGATGGTTTGATGTAATTTTTTGAGCATATTTATACTTTAGAAACAAAGTACAGCACTTCAATTGGTTTTTTACAAAATTGTTGAAAATTAATATTATTTCGAGTGGTTGTGAAAATAGCCAGACATTCTTCAATTAATTTTAAGGAGCAGGCACTTACATTCGTGTGCTTCGTTTTGATTGTAATCTGTGATTTTACAATAATATTAAAGTTAATTAATTTCTAGAATAGAAGACGGCACTTAATAGTAGACTTTATGTAGTGAAATTAAAAAAAGAATGTGTTGGGGGACATAAGAGAGGGATATAATAAGCACTCTTAAGATCTTTCCTTATGGTTTACAAGTTTTACCATATAAATGGCTACATATTATCCAAAGAACTTTCCTTACATTTTCAAAAATATTTGCAAAATATTTATATATGTATTGTACATAAAACCATAATTAGTTTATTAATTTAAAGATGTTACTTGAAAACTGTCTTAAATGTTGCCATGCTAGAATATAAATTAATTTTAAAAATAGCTTCAAAGTTCTTACAAGTTTACTGGATGAAAAATAAACTTGCATTACTAAAAAAATATAACAACACAAAAATAACATATGTATATTTTAAACCTTTTTAGAATGAAACATTAATTGTATAATAAATCTCTAAGAGAATAAATATATTATTTTACTCTTTCAGACTATTTTCAAGCTATGGTTTCCATGTATATATTTACTTTTTATTGCGTATACCAGTTTTGCTTGAGAATTGTATGTGCTTTCTCAAAAAAGTTAAAACTAATTTTGTTTGAAAATTTAATAAGATATATGTATATGTGATAAACAAATCTCTGTTTTTAAAACTCAAAAAAGGCACTGCAAGATACGACTTCAACTATTGCTATTTTCTTATACTTGTATACTTAATTACATCGTATTCCGACTTTCTTATTCTGCAAAGGAGGCTTACATAATTTAAATAACATAATGTGTATCTTAACCTTAAATATACACATTTCAAGGGCTAAAGTAACAACTTTAGTTATTAAATTATTTTAGAACGCTGTTATCCAGCAAGGTACATATAGTCTAACTATTTAATTTGGTCGACTCTCTACATATGAAAGCATTCCAAGATTCCAACAGTTTTTTAAATATGCCATATTTAAGAGCAAAACACAATAGTTTAGAGGGTTTTTGTTACTTTCACGCAGAAATGTAAGAAATTGTTTTGAAACTTGGCTTACCTATTTCAAAAAAGAATATATTCTTCTTTGTTGTCATTTCTATTAATTCGAAAAACGCTACAAAAATTCAAAAACCCAGAAAATGAGAAAAAATCTGATATCAAGAATTTTCTGGCTTTTTTTGTTGACGTAGTTTTTTCGGACTCAATATCAGTCTGCTTACTCAGAGATTGGAGCTGATGCTAGAAAATATTTTGATCTTAAAGGAGTCAACAAAACTTAAAAATTGTAGAGAGAAATATAAATAAATAGGAAATAGGTGCATTTAAGTACATAATTTGTCTGAATATAAAATAAAAACAAATTAAGGTTAACAAATAAGTTAGGAAGAAACTTTTGTGTGGCAGTCACAAATTACACGTTTCAGAATATCTTTTCACTTTAGTTCTCAAGAGATTCAAAGCTTTTATATTAATAGATATAAAAAGTACATTGTGTTTTTCAATTAGCCATTAGTTTAACAAAAGTGTCATTTTTGCTGTTTTTGAGACATTTATATTCTTGAAATTTGTGTTTAAATCTTAGTTCTAGAACATCTAAAGCAAATTCACTTCAAAAAGTAGATTTCTTTAATTAACTTAGGAAGTTGTTGTAATGGGTCCGATTTGTCGAATTGAAAATTTTGACATTTCCCGACGTTTCAAGGTCCCTAGAGTAGAAATAAAAGATTTTTAGAATGATGTCTGTGCGTGCGTGTGTACGTACGTTCGTACGTCCGTACTTCCGTATGTCCGTACATCCGTACGTTCGCGACGTTTTTTTCGTCGTCCATAGCTCAAGAACCAGAAGAGATATCGACTTCAAATTAATTTTGTTATACAGATACTAAGGCAGAAAGATGCAGAGAGGGCTCTCAAGGCAATGCGTGCGTGGTTTTTTTTACCATAGCAGTTTAAAAAAGAGGTGAACATTTTGGTTAAACCTAAATATCTCATGAACCAATGACGCTAAAGACTTGAATTAAATTTTATAATATATATTGTAACGTGGTACAAAACAATTATATTTTTGGAAACAAATCCAATAAACGGTTTTTTTAATAAATCAAAAAAACTGAAAAAAAAAATTTTTCACCTCGAAAATTTTACGACTAAAATATGATTTCATCTCCAAAACAATTTTGTGCAACGAAGAATAATGTTTTTGACATCTAATAAAATTTTGAGAAAATTTAATTGACAGTTTTTTTATAAAAAATAAAAACCTAAAAAAACATTACTCAAAGTTGGTAAAAATTGTTGTCAACATTCAGTAAAATTTTGAAAAAAATCGAATTGACAGTTTTCTTACAAAAAATAAAAACCTAAAAAAAAATTAATAAAAGTTGGTAAACATTTATTTTTGACTCAAATATCTTTTTAAAAATTTGAGATAATGGCTTCTAACTAATTTTAACTTATAAGAAATATTGTTTTCAACATTAGGAAAAATTTTGAGAAAAATAGAATTCACAGTGTTTTTACAAAAAATAAAAACCTAAGAAAAAAAATTATAAGAGATGGTAAAAATTGATTTTCGACTCAAATTTCAAATCTTTAAGATATTGGCTTTAAACTACTTTAATCTTTCAAAAAATATTGTTGTCAACATTCAGTAAAATTTTGAAAAAAATCTTATTGACAGTTTTTGTACAAAAAACTGTCAAATATCTTTTCAAAAATTTGAGATTATGGCTTCTTACTAATTTTAACTTATAAAAAATATTGTTTTCAACATTCGATAAAATTTTGAGAAAAATCTTATTGACAGTTTTTGTACAAAAAAATTAAAAACCTAAAAAAAACAATTAACTTGGTAAAAATTTACTTTCGACTCAAAAAGCTTTTCAAAAATTAAAAATATTGGCTTTAAACTTATTTTATTTCACAGAAAATATTGTTTTCTATATTCAGTAATTTTTTTTATAAAAATCCAACAGTCCGTTTTTTCATAAAAAAATAAAATCTACAAAAAATAGTACGCAAATTTGGTAAAAATTGATACATATAGACAAACTTTTAAGCAAGACAAATCGACAGACGGGATGGGAAGTTATCAGTGTGAGTCGCATCCCAGCCTCTTTTTTTTAAGATCTTGAAAGTTTTATTTAACAAAAAACCAATTTTGAAAGATATATAATGCCCGACTGGGTCGCTAGAACTTGCTAATTTCTTCAAAAAATTCTGTTTAAAAATATGTTCTATGTTTTAAGATTTAAAAATGTACCTGTAAAATAAGTTTTTCTCAAAAATTTAAATGCCATTTTATTTCTCAAAAAAAAACCAGATTAACTTAATTTTATTTAGTTTAATTTTTATATACACAATTTTTAAATTTTGTCTTTAAAATATTTTTGGTATGCAGTTATTTAGTGCTTATAAATATACATTTTATATTTAAATTTCGTTAAAAAATGTTCGCCCCTTTCTGAGATATCAAGTTTCTTAAAAAAAATTATTATTTTTTTAAAAATCAAAAAAAGTAATGACATTTTTGATCATCAAAAATCATCATCAATATGAAAATTTGACCATCGACAAGAGCTTGCACTAAAAAAGAAGATTATTAAAATCGGTCGATTAGTTCTTGAGAAAACTTAATAACGGTTAATTTTTGAAAAAATTCGAATTTTAGATTTTAAACCAAAAAATTTGTATAGGTACTGCTGTTATTTTTGTATTGAAAAAATAAAAAAAAAACACTTTTTTGACTTTTCTACCATCGTAATGTCGTAGTACCCGTGGCATGATGGTTAGTGCGTTGGACTGTCATGCGAGAGGTCTTGGGTTCGATCCCTACCTGTGCCACCTTAATTTAAAAAAAAACGGGTACTGCCTCTTGCGAGGAATTGACAAATTCTCCAAGAGTAATGCTTGTCATGAAAAAGTGCTTTCTCAAATTAGCCGTTCGGATTCGGCATTAAACTGTAGGTCCCCTCCATCCCTGACTACAGTACTCGCACACAGGAATGGTTGAGAGTTGTAAGCCACTAGGCCCTGGTTCTCTACGGACTGTTGCGCCACCTAATTTATTTATTTATTTATTTTACCATCGTAATGTCATGTTTGATTCGAAATTTTGTACGAATGCAATTCTTGCCATATAGTTCCTATATGTCTCAAGTAAAAATCACTTCAATCTTCACTTTTTATGTGCATCAAAAAAATAAGATAGAGTTGTAGGCTAGTTTCAGGAATTGAAAGGCAAATTAATATAAAATTGACGATCTCTTATTTAAGGTTTCTTCTTCAGAACCTGAATATTTGCTCTTTTTCTTAGAAACAAATTGTATGAAAATAATTTAAACCATCACTAAAGTTACAAAAATTTTAGTTGTTTTTAACAGCAAACCACTTTTTGGTGAATGTTGTAAAATTACGAACAAATCTTTAGATGAAATCTTTACTTATACAACTTAACTGTTTAAGCTTTATGGTTCATATGGTTCAGGTTACTGCAATAAAATTTGTATGAAAATTTATTTCTGTCTTTGATTAAAATTAATTAACATTTGCATCTTTCTTATACAAATGAAATCATATTTTACGTGACAACGTCTTAAATTAGGTTGCGGCTGGGAGTCACTTATGAAAAAGTGTAACGCCCGGTAACGTTACGATGAGTCCCGAACGAGAGAGAGGCCCGCCGAATGCCTTGCGTCTCTCTCCCACTCAACTATGATCGGTCTGCCGCGCGCGCAGCACTAGAGAATTAGGCGCATTGAATCGGCGCATGCTTGTGTCTCTGTCTTTGTCTTTCTCGAACGTTCTTGGCGTTGGAAAAACAAGAAAGCGTCATAATACAAGTTCACACGTGTGGTTAAAGTATCGTCAGCTGTGTCTGTAGTGAAAATGTGGAGTGCTTAGATTCGTCATTTACAACAACTACAACAATAAAGGTAAATAATTGTACACTGATATTTCATTATCGTAAACTATGATTGATTGATTAATTGTTAGATTGACACAAAAGTTGAGAAACTGAGTTTATAGGTTATGTCATACTATTGATAAATGTTAGTATTGATAATGTTATAATTAAATCGTAACGTAAAATCTTCGCCCGTAAAACCGACTTTACAGGCAACCATTTTTTATCATAAACTTTATGTTTAGATACTAAATATTTGTTTATCTGATTCTCTTACTTTTAATTTTTTAGAAAGACTATGTAAACGTAAAAGGTAAATATTGAATACTTACGTAGTATTTTTCAAGAGCTCGTGTTTACAAAACAAAAAAATGCCCGCGTATGTATGCACTTATGCAGGCCTATATACCTACATATGTACCTCTTGAACTCAAGCATTCTACTTGTGTTTTATCTTACATAATTCTTTTTGAGATTATTCCATTTTTAAGAACCTACTCGACTAACGTTAATCTCCATGTCAACAAAAAACGAGTGATTTGGTATTTTATAAATATTCCAATTTCTATGAAAAAACTGATCAGTATAAAATTATGAAATTCTTAGTTTTTGTTTTGTGTGTTGCTTCTGTGGCTGCCACAATTGATTGGGATACAATTGTCCCAGTTGATGGTGATCAAGGAACTCCTTCTCATCCTGACGTCGTTGGTGACAAAGAAGAAAGTCGTATCACTAATGGACACATAGCAGAACCTAAACAATTTCCCTATCAAGCTGGACTATTACTGCACTTAGAAAAAGGCTCTGCTTGGTGTGGTGGTACTTTGATATCAAATCAATGGGTTCTAACTGCTGCACATTGTACTGATTCGTAAGTCAGCTTGAAATAATCAAAAACTCAATAAAAACACTGAGAAACTTTTAGAATTGTTTCGGTTGATGTGCACCTTGGAATGTTTGATCGTCTCAATCGTTACGAGCAGGGACAAAAGGTTATTCGTGTTGCCCGGGCGAATATTATTGTTCACGAGAATTGGAATCCAAGCTCTGTTCAAAATGATATCTCTCTGATCAAATTGCCTTATCCTGTAGCATTCAATGGTAGGAAAAAATAAGATCATAGATAGTTTTTGTGTATCCCTACCCTAACTACGTTTGTTTCTCTCAGAATACATTCAACCCGCTCAGTTGCCAAGACTAATAGGCACTCCTTCAAGCTATTTTGGTGTTAATGTTATCGCTTCAGGTTGGGGACGTACAAGCGACTGTAAGTGAACAATATTAAACTTTTAAAATATTATTGACCTCAACCATTTTGAAACCAAGTTTATAACTAATATATATTTTTTCAGCTGCATCTGGAACCACTGACAAACTTCGTTGGATTGAGGTGCCCATAATGGACAATTCAGCTTGCGCCTCCTACTATAGCGGATCAGTAAGGGATACCAACATTTGTATAAGCACCAAAAATGCCAAATCCACTTGCAATGGTGACTCTGGTGGTCCATTAGTGCTAGCTGATAGTAGCAATACAATCATTGGACTGACGTCATTTGGTGTTAAACTTGGATGTGAGCAGGGATGGCCAGGAGTTTTTACACGTGTATCATCTTACTTGATTTGGATTTTTCAGAACAGTGGTGTTGTTAACATTTAAATGATAAATTGAACATTTAATTGTGTTCTTGTTATTGAAAAATGGATTTGAATAAATAAAGAACAATAAATAAAAACTGTTATGACATTAAATCACCTCCATATACATTTACAGGCTGTGTTTTAAAGCATTATAAATCTGACAGAATTGTTCCTCCATGAAACGAGATAAGTCGAAATATTGAAAACTTATGTAACCCAAACTCTCTTGTTTTTGAAAAGTATAGATTCGGTCGAAGTGAAAAACTTTGTGAGACTAGTATCCTAGTGGACAACACTATTGGTCCTCGCTGTCGAGAGTATACGACTCAGATCACGAATTCAACTCACCATCGCTCTTATCAGCCCAAAATTGCACGCACTTACCTGGGAAATATTTCACTATTTTACCTACAAGGTCCAATTGTCTTGTCGATGTATTCACAGAGATTGACAGTTTGGTGCGCGTTATGGAATTGTGGCATCATTGGATTCTTTGAAAATCTCACTGTAACAACAGTTTATTCACATTTTAAGCATTACAGAGGTTCATAAACGTACTTCGCTTTGTTTTAGGATTGATGGAGGATTTATTTGGCTAAGAACAGACAACGGTAAGATCTGACAATATTGTCAGAAGTGTAACTTACAGATTTGTGTATTATAATATTTCAAGCAACGTTATTGTCAGCCAATATCGGACGTTTAAAATTGTTAAATGTCGTTGTCAAAGTCATCTGACAATTGCTGTCAAATATATAAGATCTTTTGCGCAGACACAAAATGTAATCAGATAACAATCTGATATAATTTTATATGCATTTAGCAATACGAAGTTTGTTTCCTTGCAGGGTTGGCTATTATCATTGGCAGCGCTTGCCAGACCACTAACAAGGTGCCAGCACGTAACTTGATACAACCGAGTTAAGTCGATACAATCGAGCATTGGCAGCACACATTTAGGTTCAATCGAGTGTCCTCGATTGTTTCTCCAGATTTGGCAGTACACAAACTTCAAATTGACGTTTGAAACAAAAGTTTTCACTCGACAGAAATTACATAGTTATCGTCGGCAGTGATTTTTGTATGAGAAAAATGAAAAAAAAAACAAAATAATATGTCAATAAATAAAAAAACAGACTGAGATTTTGACCAATTTTATGAGTTCTCACGTTGATTTAGCGAGGGGAATTCTTAAAACTGCCCAAGGGAGAAAAAATAGCAATATGCTGTGGGTTGGTTTGGTAACTCCCACTGGCTAGGAGATTTAATGTTGCACAAAGCTGTAGAACTGGTGGAACTGATGTTCTTTTCTGTCTTCTGGAAGATCTTACGAGCTGAGTATCGTGTGAAAACATTCCTTGTTGACTCTAAACTGCTGCGCAAAGCTAAGAAAAATTGTTTTACAAATGTTATAGGTACATAATCTTTCTTTTCTTTTTGAATATTTACTCATTTTCACTCAATTCGAATGGGTTGCTATTATCTCTGAAATATCTTCTTTTGATTTTAACACAGGACACTTCTTCGCCTTCACTTTCACTCTCCGAATCAAAGAAAAACATTCCGAAAAAAACTTAAAATTGAAACTAGAATGAAATAATTTCAAAGAAAACTCATTTGACATTTCATTTTATAGTTCACAATGACTTTTTTAAGTAAAAGTCACAATGGAACTCGTCTCAAATTACGTGCTGTCAAAAATAATTTGTTTCGAGTTGATCGACGATCGACAATCCTCGATTGTATCAAGTTACGTGCTGGCACCCCAGATTTGTCAATATTGGAAGATCCGACAATCGTCTGTACTTACATAGGTATTACTCTTGTAGTTAGTTTTGTTATAAACTGCTTAAAACTAAAAATGAATTTTTCCAAGTTCGTAATCATGTACATACATAAATATTTATTTAAATAAAATATTTTCGCAATGAATAATTTTTACAACACAATATCTATTAGTATGCGAATTTATTTTGATTTTTGGACATAACTCCACAGATATTCCAAAACAAAAACAACTATTGCAAGTATTAATCCAGTTGTCAAATTTATCCAGGCAAATTTAAACTGATATATGTTCAGAGGTTTACGTGATACGTCCTCACCCACATCTCCTGTCTCCATTTGAAAGCCTGCCGCTTTTACCAAATACATAACATCTGAATCCCACTTCAGCATTAACCCAGTTTGTTGTATTTCTATTATAAAATCTTTTAAAATGTCCTTAAATGGTGAATGAAACGGTAGCAAATATCCAATATGATTATAACCCAATACTTCTTTAGCTTTTCGAAATGGGCTTTTCCTAAAAAGTGACTGAAAATTAATCAAAAACTGACATCGATCTCCATCTAAGGCAAAAGCGAAACTAGTATTCTGCATAGTTAAGCATTGTTTTATAAATTCCAAAATATGGATTGGAATGACAATCTTTTCTAAACCATTTGGATGTCCATTATTTTTCATCGAATCCCATGAACCCTGTGGCATTATAATTTTAACATTGTTATCTATAAGATCTTGTACAGTTTCGTATTGTTTTATTTTTATATAAACTGTTAGAAATGATTGAAAGTAACTTCCATAAAACCTTTCAATAACAAAGCCAAAGACAATGACTACCAAATGAAAACGGTAATTTGAAACTATTGGTCGTCCAGAAGAAGAACTCAGCAATGTTAGATAGATCTCAGTAAAACTACCCCAAATGTCTGGTCTTGAATTTGTCAGCGAGTTGAGGGCGACTTTGGAAATAGTTATGAAAATAATAGCTAGTCCAATGCACAGCCATACTGTTGTTCTAAATGGCCTCTGGAAATATTCCGTTGGATTCAGATATCCATTGCAAGGTACCATCAAAGCTTTTTCTTGAAACAAAATTGGATAACTTAGATCGAAATCATTATGGCGGTAAGACGAGCTCATGCTGATATCAATTTTATGATTAACATAGGCATTGATTATAGTTTCCTCAAAAAAAACCTTTGTTTCATCTTTGTTGACCACAACTTCTGTTATAGTTGCGTTGTGTTTCTTCAAAAAATGAACAATTATCATTCCAAATTTTCCTCCTATACGTTTTTGTCCATTTTTGTTTGGGTCTGGATACCAAAACGATCTTGGCAAATCCGTTTGATAGGCCGATGTTCGAATAGCGACACCATTAAAATCTTTCAAAGCATCAGGAAGCTGCGTTTCGTTTTCGACAAGTTGTTGTACTGGATTTTGAGCGAAAGGAAGGTAGCAATATGATGACGCGTTGCTAAGTATTCCAAAGATTCTAGTAAATTTTAGTTGGTGAAAGAAGGAAAAGTATTGAATCAAAATCTCCGTGCTTCTGGCAGAAATTATAACAAATTTCCTAACTTGAAGGCTCTTGATAATCTTTTCCAATAGTTTTGAATACGAATTTTGAAGGATTTCTTCAGGAACTTGGTAAACTATTATAATTTTAACGGATTGTCTTAAGTCATCTTTAAATTGGGTGTTGAATGTCGATATTGGTATGGATCCTTCGTTTTTCATAAAATCAGATACAAATTCGTAATCATTTCCGATGTAATACACTGACGATGAATCACTTTTCAAATGAACTCTCACAATCAATTGTAGAATTTTTGAATTATTTTCAGCTAAAGTGCTTCTTATTGTACTTAATGATAGAAATATAAATATTTTAAATATTTGCATTTTTCTGATCAAATTCAATGAAACGTAAAGTAAGACTGCTCTTAGACAATTTTTAGCAATGGAAATGTTTTAATTATTTCACAATGGTTAAAATTAAAGGCAGAAGAAAGGGTATTAATTTTTAATGTTATTTTTATCTTTTAAATGTAGATGCCTTAAAGCTTTTAAAAATATTTGTTTTTAATTGTTAAATCCCATCTGATATAGAGAATTTAAAACATAACTTTAAAATGAATTGAAAAACATTATTCATTTTTCTTTTTGAGTATTGAACAAATAAAAGTCTTATTTAGTGTGAAGGGTGGGCCAAATACAAGTTTCTTTTTTAAACTTTAATAAAGGGTGTCCCAAAATTGACGCAAGATTTGAATTAAATAGAAAACGCCGTTTTTAGTCTTTTGATAGTTATATTGTTATTGACTCGTAAAGTACATAGGATAGGGTTATGTATGGAATAACACATCGGACAAATGGCCTCCACGGCTTTGCATGCACATGCGCACTCTTTTGTTGAAATTTTCCATGACCATTCTGCATAAATATGGCTGAATTTCGTTGATGCAGCGTTGAATCTGCTCCTTTAATGCATGGGTGGTTGTGGGCTTGTTGACATAGACTTGTAATTTCAAATAACCACATAAAAAGAAGTCTAATGGTGTTAAATCACACGATCTAGGAGGCCAATTTTGATCACCGAAACGAGAGAGTACACGACCTGGAAATGTCTCATGCAGTAATTGAATTGTTTCACGGGCTGTATGACATGTGGGACCGTCTTGTTGAAACCACATATTGGACACATCAATATCATCCAATTTTGGCAGAAAGAACTGTGTAATCATGTCGCGATATCGAGCACCAGTAACAGTCACTGCTTGACCAGCATCATTTTCAAAAAAATATGGCCCAATTATGCCTCCAGCCCAAAATCCACACCATACAGTCACGCGTTGTGGATGCATTTGTTTTTCGACAATCACATGTGGGTTCTCCGAACCCCAAATGCGGCAATTTTGGCGATTGACAAAGCCATCAAGATGAAAATGTGCTTCATCGCTTAGGATGATTTTGCTCGAAAAATCAGGGTCCATTTGTTGATGTTCAATAATCCATTCAACGAACTCTCTTCTCTTTCCATGGTCATTAGGCTTCAATTGTTGTGTTATTTGAATTTTGTAAGCATGAAGACACAGATCTTTGGTGAGTATACGCTGTAGAGAGGTTCTTGAAATTTGCAATTCTTGTCAACGACGTCGAATTGAGGTTCCTGGATTGTCAGCAACACTCTCACGCACTGCTTGGACATTCACATTTGAACGGCTTGTTTTTAGACGACCAGTGTGTTTGGCGTCTCCAACGGATCCAGTCTCCATGAATTTTTCAATTAATCTCTTCACAGTTGACGAAGTTAAAACACTATTCCGACCATATTTTGTATGAAATTTTCGAACTGCAGCCGCCAAGCTTTCACTATTTTTGAAATATTCTTTAATAATGAAGACACGTTGTTCTCTCGTGTGACGCTCCATTTTTAATAAGCCTATACTGTTAGCTGTCAAAATGCTTTTTTTCAGGGTTGCCAACACTTCACTGCACAAATGGCGGCAAATTCAAATCTTGCGTTAATTTTGGGACACCCTTTATAATGAATTTTGTTCAAGTATTTTTCATGGCTTAATATTTATACAAACATTTCCATTAATCATGGACTACAATGTCTATCAAAAGGCTGGTGCGGCTGGCTTTACGTTTTCCTAATTATTGTTGAAGAAGTTTTTGGTGCTTTTAGACAGTAGCTTCTTAAAAGATAAGATAAATTGGCCTTAAGTGGTTCTTGAATTACTGAATTACTGAGTTTTTTGAAATTTTATCGATCCTACACGGTTCCTCACAAAAAGAAGTCCTGCATGAACCAGAAATTTTACTAATCCATGTCCTTAATTTCAGAAAAAAAGACGTTAAAGTGGTTACCATTCTCATTTTCGAAGAATAATGGAACAATGAAGCCATAGCAGCCGAGATGAAAATGTGACTTGTTAAAAATTGTGATTTTTTGCCAAAAATCGTTATCCACTTCAAGCTGCTTAATGGCTCAAAATCTGCTAAGCGATGAGAAAGCGGATGGCCTTCACCACCGCACCGTCAATTGCTGAATCAATTGGACCTTTTTAAGCGAATAATCTAAACTTTGTGTGTAAAATTTCCCCAGGTTAGTGCATAGAATGTTGAGCTGTAAGATCGATGGTGAGTTGAAGTTCGTGAGTTGAGTCTCACACTCTCAGATACCCAGACACATTTTCGTCAGTTTACAAACAATGACTCGGACAATAAGTGTTGTCCACTAGCAAACAAAGTTCACGAACTTTGCTTCATTTTGACAAAAAAAAACAGCTTTCACTTTGAAGATAAGTTTTCAATATTGTTTATGTTCAAGCGAAAAGCAACTCATTACGTCCGAAGTATGGTATTGACTTTTTGTTAAGACATAGCACGGGAAACAGCTGTCAGTATTAAAATAAATCGATTATACAAAAAGATACTATAGATGGACCAAGCTGTATTTAAATAAATTATATAGAAACAGCCTGGGCTTTAAACATACGTGTTCCAAGGCACAGATAAAGTTTTTCGAATAATGCAAATGTATGATATATGACTGTAATTATACCATAAACCCTAACTACTTTCATTTCTCTCCTCATTATTCTACTGAAAGTCACGTTAATTTGTAATAATACTATAGTATACTTATGGGTTAATGGTTTTTTTCTTTCAGAATTTGAATATGCACATATTAATTTTAAATGTGACTGATAAAAAATTAACAAATCTAAATTTAAGTTAATTAAGCTAAATTCAAAGATATAAATACAGCTCTTTACTAGAAGGTCGCTTGTTAAAAAGTGATCAGTATAAAAAAGTGCATCTACTATTTGGTAATAATTTAAATAAAATATTCAGTTAATAGTAGTAATAGTTAGAATTATATAAGTTAGTTTTTGTTTCAGTTAACTACACATTTTGCAACGGTGATGAACTTCATTTAAATGCCTGATAACAAATATTGTTTTTTAACATCCAAAAAGCTTTGCAAACTTCTAACTAACCGCCCTCTGTTATTTTTGGAGATTTGGCAATCCCAAAAAGTATTTGAAATGTTCAACTAAAATAGTAACTGTACAAATTTATTGTTAAGTGTTGACAGCATACAAAAAAACAACATAACCCTAATATTTTTTTGGTTACCAACACTTTTCTTTACAAAAATGATTTCAAATCCAAATTTTGAAACAACCTTTATATAGAAATGTATAGTACAGAATTCATTTTTTACATTAATTGTTTTCAGCGTGTTTATTTTTACGAAACCGTCACAGTTTGGCCTTAAGTCTCATCACCTTAAAAAAGTTCAAGAATAACAACCACAAAATTTGTTATATTTTTGACTTCCAAAAGCCCACAGGTTTCAGTTAAAAGTAATTTAACAAAACTAATCCCTATTCGTATTTTCTTATCATATCAATATTTTACAGGCTAAAGAGATAAAATATTTTTGTTAAAAACTTAAAACCCTCTTCAACAAAAGTAAATATTAACTATTCTGCTAATCTTAAAACACATATTGTCTTAAGTATACATAAGACTGCACTTGTGATAATCAACAGCTATCATATCCTGAGAATAATTTACGCATTGCATTCAAACATTTCTTGTTGAACATTTTAGATTTGAAACTTTTCAGAACATGAATTTCTCCGTCGTCGTCGTCAGTTTTGTCGTTTTAATTTCTTTACTGGCAGTTAACGTAGGAAGTTCATTTAGCAGGACCTATTTTCGTCCAAGACTCATTGACGCTAAATTTGGATTGCGAAGAAGTCATCAATTTGAAGGTCGTATCACAAATGGTCAAGCTGCTGTCACTAAACAATTCCCATACCAGGTCGGTCTTTCGCTAACTCATTCTGATGGAAATTATTGGTGTGGCGGAACTTTGCTCTCAGTTAGATGGATTATTACTGCAGCTCATTGTACCAAAGGGTAAGACTTTTTGTACACCTGTAACCTGTTTAATATACATACATACATTTTTAGTGCATCTCAAATCAAAGTCATCTTGGGTGGTTTGAAGAGTAAACCAAATGGAGACGTTGGTGAAGTTGTGATAGTAGTTCCGGGAAATAACGATAACGTATTTGTGCACAAAAAATACAATGCTAATTCTATTGTGAATGATGTTTCCATGATTCGTTTACCCGAACCAGTGACGTTATCTGGTAAAATTTTTCCATTTAAAAAACTTAATTTGCTTCTTAAATAATTTCTTTATATTTAAAAAATATTAAGATTATATAAAACCTGCTAGATTGCCAAAGTTCACCGGGGAAGCGCCCTTATACACTGGACAAACTGGAATTATCTCAGGATGGGGTCTTGTTAGTGATAGTGAGTTTCTAAAGACAATTTGTTTGTTAAATTCTTTATGCGTATTTATAATTATTATTGTTTAAAGATAGTGAGGGCATTTCTCCAACTCTTCAGTGGACTGATGCTGCTGTAATTTCAAATGCAGCTTGTGCAGTCTTTTATGGACGTAGACCAACTTCACAACTTTGTATTGGTACTAAGGGAACTCACAAGTCAACTTGCAGCGGCGATTCAGGTGGGCCTTTAGTAGTGGAAGGAACTGACACTCTAATTGGTGTTACTTCGTATGGATCAAGTTATGGATGTGAAATAGGATATCCTGCTGGTTTTTCACGTGTAACTTCATTTTTGGATTGGATCAAGGAAACTTCTGGACTGACGCCTTAAATAAAGTGAGATTTTTTTCCATAAGATTTACTTAAAAATAAAATGACATGTTTTCGGGAAATACGTGAATGGTTTTTTAATTGCAGTAACCAAATTTAACATCCCTATACTTTCTATTTTTGTTTTTTTGAACGATACTAAAAAAACAAATACATTTTTCGGTTGGTTTCATTTTGACATTGAATAAAGCCAGTTTAAGATCCTTCGATCATTAGACTTAAACCCAGCTTCAGCGTCAATATGGTGAGCAAACGCAAGCTAATAATAAAGTTGGATGTTTCACCGAATTGAAAAATATCAATATTGAAATATACAATTTATAAGAGTTTTTGATTATTGATAACTTTCCGGTATATTGTGAATAGCAAGAAAATATTTAGCTATCAATTTAAAATTGCTTATTTTCTTGCTAAACACAGTTTGAAAATATTTTTCAACTATACCAACTGATACTTAACACTAGCATAGGGGGAATTAAATTCCGATCTAAGAGACCAAACTTGCAAAGCTTGATTTTTTACATTGAATGAGCACAAAACAAGACAGTAAAATAGTATCAACTGCTTCACAATTTTATTTGTATTTTTGTGTTCTTCTTGACAGATGATAAATGAATTTAATGCCTTGAATCTCCAGTCTTCTGATTTATCCAATCCAAATAAGATGTTATTCTTGTAAATACCCCAGGAAACTGAATTTCACATCCAAAAACAATTCCAAATGATGTCGCCCCAATAAGTGTATCACTTCCATCGGCTAAAACAAGTGGGCCACCAGAGTCTCCATTACAAGTTGATTTTCTTCCTCTGGTATTAATGCAAACATTTGAATCCTTAACATTTCCCATATAATAAACACTGCAAAAGTTATTAGCCATTATTGGCACTTCAATCCATCGGAGCATTTCAGAAGCTCCTCTAGCACCTTAAAGGTAAGAAAAAAAAAAGAAGATTTGGTTAGTCACATTGATCAAAGTTTTTTATGTTTTAATTAAACCCACTGTCACTAGCACGACCCCATCCTGATGCTATTGCCTTTTGACCTTGGTACGAAGTGGTGTCTCTAGATTCTGGCAGTTTTGCTGGCCTTATATAATCTTAAATATTTCAAGTTCCAAGATCAGTCTAGTTCAATGTCTTAGAACTTATGTAACTTACCACTTAACTCCACGGGACTTGGCAGTTTTAAAAGCGATATATCATTCAGCAATTTTTCAGAATCCCAAGCCTCGTGAACAAAAATATTGTCCTTCTCCACCTTCACTATCTGTTGTCCCACTTCAGAACGATCTGTCCGATTTGTAGCTCCCAAATAAACATCAGCGCTCTTCACTCTTAAATATGATTTTTGTGTTTAGCTGTCTTCTATTAAAACTATGATTACAAAACTAACCCTTCAGCACAATGTGCAGCCGATACAATCCATTGATCAGAAATTAAAGTTCCTCCACACCATGACTTTCCTTCATCTGAATTTAGCAACAAGCCTACTTGATAGGGAAACTGTTTTGGCTCAGCAACCTTTCCATTCGTTATACGTCCTTCTTCAGAAGAAACTTCTTCTTCGATATTAGGATTTATTTGAATGCGATCGTCAACGCTTCGCGGTGGAACGTTTGCCCAATCTACTTCTTCATTCTCAGCTCCTGAGAAATGAACTAGAAGACCGATAGGAATTAACAGGGGAATTATCATTGCGCTGTATAAGAAACCAAACTATTTAGAAAGAATTCTTACATTGCACTTTTATAGTAAAAAGTGTATAGGTTCAATTAATAGACATCACGGTTAAGGTTAAAAAGAAATGGAATTTCTACATTTCATTGTGTAATCAATTGAAAAAAAAGCACATCAAAATGATATCACTTCTCCCTGCCTGACTTGAATACTAAAATACTGACATTTATGATAAGGACAGTTTTAATGGGTTACTAGAGGAATTTCTTCTTCTATATTGTTATCGTTTGAAAGTGCATAATTATGTTATTCCACTCCAAAGCTTTACAAACCAACAACAACTTACTTACTTCGACTATATGACATGTAAGAATGTCTTGAAAACTGAAGATTACTGTTTCTCCTTTTATTGCTTTGTACTTTATAAAATTAACATTTTATCTTTAGGTGTTTCAGTTTTTCATAAAATTTCGAATGTTATTTTTTAATTTAGATGGCTACAACTACTGTTGGATAAAATATTAAGCACACGTCACAGTGCACACTCTGACTCCAACTAATTGTATTAAATCAAAGAAATCACCTAACAAATTATAAACTTCTTCAAATCACATTTTTTTAATCTAAACAATAAGGCGAAAAATCATTTGTACATCACTTTTTGTTGTATTGATTAAATACTGTCTTAAATTTATTCATTTGAAATTCCAGTTTTTTCTTTAATCCAATCCAAATACGAAGTTATTCTTGTAAATACTCCTGGAAATTCGACTTCACAACCGAAAATAATTCCAAACGAAGTTGCACCAATAACAGTATTACTTCCATCATTCAACACTAAAGGACCACCAGAATCTCCATTGCAAGTTGATTTCTTTCCTTTTGTACTTATACAAATATTTGTATCCTTTACGGAGCCCTGGTAATAACGGCTGCATACATTGTTGGCCATAATTGGAACTTCTACCCAACGTAAGATTTCAGATGCACCTTTGGCAGCTGAAAATAAGATTTTAACATAATGTACATTCTGATATTTTGAAATTAGAAAAAAGTTTTAATCTTACAATCGCTATCTTTACCCCATCCCGAAGCGATGGTTTTTTCACCTGTGTAGAGTGATGATTCTCCTAATTTTGGCAAAGCAGCTGGTTGAATATAATCTAGATATTTTTAAAGATTAAAAAGAAAAACTCATTAAAATTCTACAATAATTGTTTAATCTCTTTTATACAAACCATTGAAATCAATTGGAATTGGAAGTTTAAGAACGGAAATGTCATTGACCAATTGACTTGAGTCCCATTTTTCATGAACAAAGACGTATCTTTTACCAACGTGAATAATTTGTTGTCCGGCCTCACTTCTATCTGTTCGATTAGTAGCTCCCAAATAAACATCAACACCATTAACTCTTGAATCACCGAAATAAACAAAAAAATCCATAGATAAAGATAATTTAAATCTTATCACTACCTACCCATCAGTACAGTGAGCTGCAGTCAAGACCCAACGATTTGATATTAAAGTTCCTCCACACCAAGCTCTTCCATTGTTCAAGTAAAGCATTAATCCAACTTGGTAGGGGAATTGTTTTGCAGCTGCTGCTTCGCCATTTGTAATGCGTCCATCAATGGCTTTTCTTCGCGGTAGATTCTTCAAAAGAGGGTCAACATGACGCGGTTGAACATTTTCCCAATCGTAATGGGCAGAAACTGTGCTAGCTAGCAATGCAAATATCACAATAAACAACCTCATTTCAGGTTTCAAAAGATTTAACCAATTGGTCACTTAAACCGTGTGCTAACCTATTTATGGAGAAAAGTCTGACAGAAACAAAAGAAAGCTTTGAATAGAATTTGTGTTATGGATTAAGGATAAGATTATTGCCATTGATATCAGACATATTTTGATTTATGGCATATGTATTAGATGATCATAAAAATACGATTTAGGTTATTGTCAATTATTATTATTGTAATAAATGACACCTTTTCGTAATTTTAAACGATCGATTAAGTGTGGGTTATCTTGACGTGAAATACAAAATACAAGGTAACATAGCTATATGAGAAGTTCCACTTGAAAAGTATTGTCTGCACAGTATATTTATAATCAAAATAGTCTGGATTAATATTAAGCTATAACAAGAAAAAACTGACTTATAATTAACAGGGTGGTTTTAAACGATTTTTAAAAGATTAGATTGAAAATGTATGACTCGTGGTCACTTGTTCTAACATCCTATTTGTAATATTGCTCTATCAATTTTTTAAAGGAAATTCTGTATTTGATATTGATAGTCTCAAATAAAATCCAATTCAATGAAAATACTTTTTTTTTTAAACTTGGACTTTCTTTATTAACTTCCCATAGGAAGTTATTGTAATGGGTCCGATTTGTCAAATTGAAAATGTTGACACTTCTCGACGTTTCAAGGTCCCTAGAGTCGAAATAAAAGATTTTTAGAAAGATGTCTGTGCGTGCGTGTGTACGTACGTTCGTACGTCCGTACGTTCGCGACGTTTTTTTCGTCGTCCATAGCTCAAGAACCAAAAGAGATATCGCGACTTCAAATAAATTTTGTTATACAGATAATTTTGGTTACTAAATATCTCATAAACCAATAACGCTAGAGACTTGAATTAAATTTTATATTATATATTGTGACGTGATACAAAACAAGAATATTTTTGGAAAAAAAACCAATTAACGGTTTTTTTTTTTAAATAAAAAAAAAAACTGAAAAAAAAATTTGTCACCTCTAAAATCTTACGACTAAAAAATGATTTCTTTTTCAAAACAATTTTGTGCAATGAAGAATTATGTTTTTGACATCTGATAAAATTTTGAGAAAAATCGAATTGACAGTTTTTTTATAAAAAATTAAAACCTAAAAAAAAACATTACTCAAAGTTGGTAAAAATTGAATTTAGACTCAAATATCTTTTCACAAATTTGATATTAAGGCTTCAAACTTATTTTGTCTTATAAAAAATATTGTTTTCAACATTTTGAAAAATTTTGAGATAAATGGAATTGACAGTTTTTTTACAAAAAATAAAAACCTAAAAAAAAAAGTTAATAAAAGTTAATAAAAATTGATTTTCGACTCAAATATCTTCTCAAAACTTTGAGATATTGCCTTTAAACTACTTTTATCTTTCAAAAAATATTGTTGTCAATTTTCAGTAAAATTTTGAAAAAAATCGAATAGACAGTTTTTTACAAAAAACTAAAAACCTAAAAAAAAATTAACAAAAAAGTTGGTAAAAATTGATTTTCGACTCAAATATGTTTTCAAAAATTTGAGATTATGGCTTTCAACTAATTTTAGTTTATAAGAAATATTATTTTCAACATTATGAAAAATTTTGAGAAAAAGCAAATTGATAGTTTTTTTACAAAAAATAAAAACCTAAAAAAATGTATAAAAGTTGGTAAAAATTGATTTTCGACTCAAATATCTTCTCAAAACTTTGAGATATTGCCTTTAAACTACTTTAATCTTTCAAAAAATATTGTTGTCAAAATTCAGTAAAATTTTGAAAAAAATCGAATTGACAGTTTTTGTACATAAAATTAAAAACCTAAAATAAATTTAAGAAAAGTTGGTAAAAATTGTTTTTCGACGTAAATATCTTTTCAAAACTTTGAGACATTGGATTCAAACTAATTTTATCTTATAAGAAATATTGTTTTCAACATTCGGTAAAATTTTGATAAAAATCGAATTGACAGTTTTTTTTTACATAAAATAAAAACCTAAAAAAGAAAAACAATACTAAAACTTGGTATTGGTAACTTTCGACTCAAATAGCTTTTCAAAAATTAAAAATATTGGCTTCAAACTTATTTAATTTCACAGAAAATATTGTTTTCGATATTTAGTAATTTTTTTATAAAAATCCAACAGTCTGTTTTTTTTTTATAAAAAAATAAAATCTACAAAAAGTATTACGCAAATTTTTTAAAAATTGATACATATAGACAAACTTTTAAGCAAGACAAATCGACAGAAGGGATGGGAAGTTATCAGTGTGGGTAGCATCCCAGCCTCTTTTTTTGTATGTTTTAATCAAACAAGTTTTCTTTCAAAATTCTCTGTGCATTCTTAACAGAAATCTGTCTCATCAGCTTCTTTCAATTTTATCCGTCTGTCTTCAGTTATTTAAAAACTGTAGGCAGGTTCACACTACATACATAAGGGACTTGAAAGTAAGGCAAGTCTGAGTTTGAAATGTATGGCACGTTCAAAGAATGCATTTGACTGCAAATGAAGTCCCTTATGTTGTCTGAACCTGCCTAGTTTAAATCAATCATATCAAAGTGCAGTTTTTGAAAACTAACAAAGCCGTTTCACTTCAATTTAATAATACTTGGGCATTTTTCAAAAAAACATATTTTCTTGCAAAGTAAAATTGTATATTAAAACTATTTTTCCTTTTTGAATTCTTAATAACTATCGAAATATTTGCACATAAGCCACTTTTCCAATTGAAAAAAAAAACCACCAATATTCTTCAGGGGAATTTGGTTTCTCTCGAAATAAATTGACCTGTAATTTCCTGTATAAAAATTATTCCGAGGGAGTCTTCTGAGCATTATTTAGATTCAAAAATTTCTTGAGAGAAATTCAAAATAAAATTTGTATTCCCGACAACCCAAATAAGTTAAGAACGAAAAACATTTTATCAGGACAACTATCAGCGTAAAAAGCATAGAGGAAATATATTATCTAGTGTCCCGACTTAATGGGTTTGCTCTCTTTCGGCCTACAAGCTAAATTGAGAGGATTTTGTCCATAAGGATAAGCATGTGTTAGTTGTCCCGTGCATTTCTTATGGGAAAAAGCCATTATGAATGTAGTTGTTATGGAATTTGTGCCCATATTGCTCAACAGCGGGGGAAAAAACTATGAGGTGAACTGAGCCGTTCAAAAACGTTGAATTCAAAAATTGAAAAATTAATGCAATCATTTATTATAATTTAATAATATATTTCCTCTATGGTAAAAAGTAAAAGCGCCTAAGTCGTATTAAGCCAAAAACTTTCATTTTTAAATATTACAAATAAGCTTAATGTTTTATTTGCTTCTGTAACTGTAAAAATGGCTTACTTTAATTATATAACTTTATATCGCATCTTATATCCAACTAACCATTTCTTAGTTAACAAAAAAAAAAAACTTCAGCAAAGTAAATTTTATGTGTACCTTAGCAGTTTTTCCTTTTTTAATTCTTAATAATTTTGGAATTATGTGCACATAAACCACTTTTCAAACTAAAAACTCAAAATTTAAAGTATTTATCCATTCTTTTGAAAAATGCTTAAAAAAGATTTGAGCCGATTAACTTTTTGAACAGAAAAGTTATGTATCTCTGCATTTTATTTCTACATTATTAGCTTAGTTCTAGAAATCGAACTTGAAAATTTGTTTGTCAGTGTTTTCATACCGTGTGATTTTAAAAACTGTCCAAAACCATTCAAGTTAAATCAATAGGAGCTTTTTTAGTCTTAAAATGCAATAATTTAATCGCGTTGAGTTAAATATTTCAACGAGTTTTCGATTTTATTTCGTGTGAAAGTAATATGCAGAACCTAGTCCTATGTTGTTTAACTGAATTCCAAACAAAACGTTAGGACAACGGACAATAGAAATGATAGGAACATTTTTATAACAGCGTCACCACCATCACCTGAACTCAAAAAGAGTTATTGATATTCTAGTTTCTGGAAGTCGAAAAATAGCACAACTTACACGCCATAGTTTGAGGCGTTAATTATGAATTAAGCTAATTAATGGATTGATTTCGTGGGCTAAGAACCTAACCGCTCTTAGAGGCATTATGAATATATGTACATATATTCAAAATTAAACAAAAAACACATTTTTATCAAATGCGATCATCAAAAATAATTCACTAAAATCAATCTAGTAATTAGGTTTATGGATTTTATTTGTAATTTAAAACAATTCCATAATTTGTCCCAACAATTTCGAAGCAATCTAATAAATGCATTCTTTTTTTGTGTTGTTAATATTACTGGATTTTTGTGAAATCAAGTTGAGAGTTTAATTAAATGATTTTAATCAAATTTTCTACTGGAACTTGAAATTTCGCAGTTGCCATCCTTGTGACATTACAAAAGATTTTGAATATTTGTATTTTGAAGCAAACTATTGATTGCAAACATTAAAGCATCATTTTTGTGTGTCCTTTTTTTGAAAAGTAATCTCAAAAGATCGAAATCACTTTATTGCTGTGAATTGATTTTAGAAAAATGTATCCAATAGTTTAAATGTGAAATTTAATATGAATTCAGAATTTGAAAACTTACTCTAAAAAAAAATCGTTAACTCTTTTAGAATGCCTCATAATTTTGAATGACAGTAAATATTTGCATGAAATAATTATTCATGTTTTTCAATTTTTTTTTAAATCCTTCGATTTCTTTTTTTTAAAAGATCACTTTTTTCTATAAGTTCAAATACTTTTTTTACAATTTCTCAATAAAAACACAGAAACGTTTTTCGTGTTGTAGTTTTTTTTTTATTTATTATTTTTTCTGTTGTTTTCTGTTTCTTTTTTATTTTATCATAGTATAATAATTATAATAATGAATAATAATTCCTTTTTTTTTTTGTTTTCCTTTAGAAGGACTTAATCTAAGATATCTATTATCTAAAAAAAAAGAAGAAAATTAAAAAGTTTTCCATAACGTGGCCCTTTAAGAGTATTGAAATAAAATAAAAAGAAACAGATTTCGTGAAAGGCGTGTGTGTTGTATATTTTTTGTTTTTTTTTTCGTGAATTTTTGTTTGTTTCTTTTTTTTCCGGATAACAATAGGAAGTCTTAACAAATTAAAGTTAATTCAATTGTGTATTGATCTCTTTATTTCTTCGACATAAAGAGTTTGGTACATAGAAAATTATTATTATATTTATTTCTTTCCGGATATGAGAGGTACATAAATGTCACCTCAACGATTTACTTCCAAGGTCAAAAACATAAAGCTAAACAAAATATTTAAGATCAAAAATCATATCTAAACAATCTCGTTAAAATAGGAAAAAAATACAATCATGTTAATTTGTTAAGTTACGTGTGAGTGGTAGCTTTTTTTAATTATATATACTTTTGTTGTTTTATCAGTGGAAGTGTTCGTGTTTTTTTGTTTATTTTATCCGCATACATTTATATAAGTTAAATTAAACAAAGATTTTAATATTTTTGTTTGTTTTTTTTAAGATTTTTTTTTTTAAAGATTTTGTTGTAGAAAATTGAGAATATTTTTTTTCGCATACTAGCTTTTTTGCCTAGAATAAGTATTTGTTTTATTTTTTTTTCGCTTTTTCAGTTTAGTTTTCATATATTTTTTTTTTCTTCAGTTTGTTCGCGTGCCCCTTTTTTCGGTGTAAGAAATTTTGTCAGCTTATTTATGAAAAAAAAGAAGAAAAACAAAATATTTTAAGTTATTGTTGTTGTTATTATTGTTTGGGCATCTCTAGTTTCACGCAGTAGTAGGCGATGGTGGAGGTGAGGATGTTGAATTCTTCGAATGCCTTAGTTGTTGAAGATAGTGCCGTTGTGTGGGTTTATGCAAAGCAAGTTGAGCCAATGCGTCATCGACCGAAAACCATTGACGTTTTCGGCCGATGCTTCGTGAGTCTTCCCATTCTTCGAGTTCTTTAGTAACGGTCATGACAAAAACTTCCGTACGATGCATGTGATCTCGATTCTAAAAAATATAAAATGAGATTTTAATTGGAGTAATAAAACTAAAAACAAAAATCAAAAAGTTTTACCTCGAAAACACCCAAACATCGACCAAGTTTGCCAACAACACCAGCTTCTTCGAGTACTTCTCTAACAGCAGTAACAGATGGCTCCTCTTCGGGTTCAACTCCACCACCTGGGACTATCCACATTTCAGGGCGCCTAGAGGATGTCACCAGTAAAACCTTGAATATATAGAAAAATTTGTTTATTAGTGAAATCATAATTTCCCGGATTTTTTTATCAAATAAATGTGTCAAACTTCAGGCTTAAGGAAAGTTTACTAGAAAAATGAAGGAAATTCGCCAATAATAGTTTTTGTTTTGCAAGAAAAGTTGTGTGAACTTGTTACTTTTTCGAAGAGTCGAAAACATTTGGACAGAGATTTTGTGATTTAAGACTCTTTTCTTTGGTTTGAAGTAAAAAAAAATTGTTTATACCAATGCTCCACAATTGATTTAAGACCTTAAACATGGATTTCGTAAAGTAACCGAGGTTGAGGACATACCTACAGCTGCAAATGTGCGAATTGGTCTTGGAAATGTCATGGAAAATATATTAAGCTGCAACCGTTGTTGTGGCCACTTGACTCATATTTTGTCCATTATCATGACATACCTTCCTGTTTATATTAAAAGAAACATCCACTGATTTCTCTTGAAAAAATTTCGTTTTACCTTATTAATATTAGAATAAAACCAGTGTTTGGACAAACTTTATATTTATAAGAAAGTTTTTCGTGACAACTAACGTGTTTATCGTCTTACTGACGATAGGGACACTTTTACATTTATTGTAATAAACTTCTTCTTTTCTTTTAATACACGTTTCCTTATCTCTTAATAAAAATAAAGGATATGAATAAAGCTACCGAAATAATGGACCTTCCAATGTCAAGTTCAATATATTTTGTAAGATGATCCGTAAGAAGGGACAGTAAGAAAGAAGCATGAAACATAAGACCATGTTTTTTTGCATTCCTCATATACCTATTCTTATACCTACATAAGTTCTTTGGCATGCAATGTAACAAAACACGATACATATTTCCATTTGGGTTGCATAGGTAGTCTTATCCCCATGGGTTTCATAAGAACATAATAAAAAAAAAAAATTTCAAACATCCTGTTTGGAAAGACATTAAACACTATTTATTGGTAGGTAGGTACATATGCATGCCTATCAATAACCCAAAGTTACCATGGCCTTCCCAAGGACGGGAATTATTATGGCATTCAACAATGACG
The DNA here is from genome assembly GCA_951509635.1 of Eupeodes luniger. Lineage (NCBI taxonomy): Eukaryota > Metazoa > Arthropoda > Insecta > Diptera > Syrphidae > Eupeodes > Eupeodes luniger. Next base: position 23,810,381 of record OX608074.1, read on the forward strand.
CAACAATGGTAAACCTAAAATATCAACATTTTTAATCAATCGATTTCTTCGACCAAATACAAATGGAAACATAAATTTGGTTTCTCTTGTGCATCTCTATATAATGCAGTTTACTGGTTTGATACCAGTTTTCCAAATTAATTTTTTTTAATGGCATCAGGCTGAGGCAGAAGCAGAAGCAGAATCAGAAACACCAGATGCAAACATCTTGCAGGTGTTTATGGAGCTTCGGCTTTTTTGGTTTGTGTTGGTAGATAGATACAATTTTAAAAATTTAATTTCAATTCGCCGGCCGGTATCCACGCGCAGCCTGCGAATTGCGTTCACTCTTCATTATGGTCTTCGTCTTTCACTTCACTGGCTGGCTCATGGCTGTCGCTGTCAAATAGAAATCACCATTTTGACAGCTGCTATTGCTGGCTGCTGCTGCTGCTGCGGCGGCTTTTGCTTATGACAACTCCGCATGTTTTCCTGAAACACTTTTCACACACATTTTTTAGCAATTTATTTGTTATAACCCTACATAAAACATGAATTCATAATTTTTTCCAGATGGCAAATTTCCTATCGAGCATGGTATTGGTACGAGTCAAAATGGCAAACGTTAATTACTTCCGGAAAAAGTTTAACAAATTAGCGATAAAGAAAAGAAGGCAAACGAAATACAAAAGAAAAAAAAAAACAAATCGAGAGCACTCTTGCTGGTGGTCTCTGAACTCTGACTCACCTCTGTTTCGGCGTCCGAACGAACGCAAATGCATGCGGCACGCCTTCGGAATCCATCCTTGTCGTAGATTCGAGTTGAGTTTGGCTTCTCCTTGACCATTTTTGCAGCTGGTTTCTTCTTCTCGTGGGATGTGTCTTTTCAAAAAAATTGACGAAATAAGTTAAATTCGTTTTGCGAGGATTTGAAGAGTTTGATTTGTTGTGCTGATGGCTGGTGGCTGATGACCAAAGACCACACGATAAAAAATTATGAAGAAAATGTTGCACAATCGGCGGTGGAGGAGGCGGCAGCAGCTAGCTACGACTTTGACGACAACGATGGGCGATGGATTTGGATGATGAGATGAGATGGTGGCTTCCCTTGAGTGTTGCTGTTGTTGCTGTTGCCGTTTTACTTATTGTTTTCGAATGGTAAACATGTTGATTTGCGAGAGAAATTCCACACGCAAAAGAAGAAAAATTCAAGAAAAAATATCGTTTGTCCCGTTGCTGGTTGCTCTTCTTATCAGAAACAGAATGAAGAACAAACGACACGCAGTCCGAAAAAGAAAAACCAAATCAAAACCGTACAAATAAGAAAATCTTCTTTTAACAAAAAAAAATATATAATTTGCGTTTGTTTTAGCTTTGATTTATACACATTTTTCGTTAGTTCTTTTTGTATTTTGCTTAATTTCTCGGTACGGTACGAGTACGAGTCCAACTCGACTCGAAGATTTTCTTATTCAAGTTTTTTGTCGCGTCAGAAACGTCACACACCGATTCACTTTTGCAAAATAAAAATCTAATAGAAAACTATTATTGTCCCTTTCTTCGTTATTCTTATTTGGCTTTAGAAAATTTCGATGAGACAGAGAAAGAACACCGCACGAAAGAAATCAGGCGAAATGAATGATGCAAAATATTAAAGAAAATTTAAAGAAATGGCGAATTCGGATTTCCGACTTTTTCGGATGGATTCTTTTTTTTTTTCGTCGTTGTTGGATTTCTTTTGTCTCCTTTTTTTTTTGGAAAATGCTCTTTTCACAAAAACTATCTTTTTTGATATGTTGGGCAAGCATCCATGGCTGCAAATTTGTTTGTTTTTTAGTATTTGGTTGTATTTACCGGGGAATCTGGGATCCGCTCCGAAATCTTCCGCTAGCTGCCGAATGGAGATGGACCGAAACCGAAACCGGACAACGAAAACGATGGTCGATGCGATTGCGATGTCGATGATTGCCCAATCAAATAAAAAAAAAACAACAAATGTCACATAAGTGATGCCAAAATACATAAATTCAACTGCATTGGCACATTATTTCATGCAGTTTTTCATTCAACCATATCAGAGACGTTGGTAAATGTATGATAAGTGCTATTTAAAAATACCAAAAATATAAAACAATTAATGTTTGGTGAAATTTAGTTTTTACAACATAATACGCACCTTGAAATGGTGGGTTCGAGTGAACATGTAAAAAATGTCAAATATCTATGTTCTTGAACCACAGTCAATCCGTCTAACTGTATGTCGAAATTACTGTACAACGGATTAAGTAATGTTAAAGATTAATAAGACTGGCTCTAAAGCCTTTTTAATTCGAAGCGGCTTAAGTTTTTAACTTAACTTTCAGGTGTTGTGACTTCAGTTGTTACCTTTAAAGCTGTCTTCTTTTGACATTTTACAAGTAAAAGCCACGTCAATGTCACAAATCAGTAATTGAAATCAGCTAATTTTCTTAATCCAAAATTGACTTATCAATTCATTATTTTATAAATTGTTAATTTTCAAGTGCATTTGAAGACTTACAATATGGTATTATCATGGAATCAAGATGTACATCTGTAAAAAAAAACAACACTCTTAAGCATGTTTACAAAAAAACATTATACATTTTTGAACCTCGTTTTGTGAACGGATTTATTAGCAAAGTTGGTTTTATTAAGGGATAGGTAGTTCACGATGTGTTAAGTTTTTAAGAAAACTTTCAAAAGGGCTTACGTTTAAGTGTGCTTAGCAATTGAAATCTCAGCAGATTAGCTCAATCCATAAGTTACGTCTTAAACTATAAATAACTTTTAAAACATTTTAGATAACAAGTACAATGCAAAGTTGTTAGAGCTGAAATCAGCAACAAAAGTATGACGTAGAGTTACGAAACAAGTCCAAACCATTGCCAGACAAAACCTTAGAGTTATTTAACTCTCTTAGAATTAATTAGAAAAAAACTAAAACCTTTGTTTAGCAATGTTATTTGACCGATTTTGTTGAGTTATTTGAGGTCAAACAAAAAAATAAATATAATTTGAAAACATTAAAAAACCTTAAGCCATGGTTAAAACTCACTTTAGATTTAAAATTGCTAAATTAGTGGACAGACATAATTTATATTGAAATTGGTGGATATTTTGGCATCACTGAATGAGCTACTGTATAAAGAAGGCGAATTAATGATATCGTAGACACACACCACACAGTGAAATTTTCGTGTAGTTCAATTTTTAATTTTTTGTATGGAGTCGATGTTTGAACCTTTTAGTACATAAGAGAATTTTAATTTCCGTTCTTTTTTTTTTTAAATTTATTTGTACCGAATCCGTATTTCCGGGAGAGAATAAAACGTTAATTCAAACTGTATTAAGTCCCAAATCGAAACTTACATATAGAATTTCATTGAATGAGAACATTTTTCACTTTTGAAGAAAATGACAATAAGTAGCAACATACATTCTCAAATGTAGAAATTTGCCTTGTCTTTTCCGACATTCGAAGTTGAGGCGTGAGAACACAGTTTCGGGCAAGTAATTTGACAGATAATTTTTGTAACACAGTCACTTGTCTTGTCACTTTCTGCGTGTTTGCTTCAGGGTATTATGTTTTTTCCCCAATTTCAATAAATTTGCGTTCTAAACATGTATCATAATATACTTTGCATTTTATGACTGGATTTTGAAAAATGATACAAAACCGGGAACACAATAGGTCCGTTCGCGTACCCTCCTAAAACAGTCCAATTTTACTAAAAAATACGAAATTTTACCAAATCCTGTTCGCGTACTCAAAAATTTCGTAGTTTTTCGTAAAAGAGAGCGCTCCTGAGAGAGTAAAATATTTCCCCAACCTACGAATTTTAGCCCAAGAAATTTCTTTGGGCTGATTTGTGAAAATTTCAAATTTGATAGAAATTCAAATAAATTTCTCGCTTTTGTTGTCAGTTATAAAATTTAAAAACAAATTTTCAAAGAACAGCAACAAGACAGTAATACTGTGTGATAAATTTGTTGTTTTCCCGTTCGCTTACTTTTTTGTAGTTTTGTTTTCGGTGAGAGAACTTTACCCCCACTCTTTAAAATATTTCTTTTTTCGAATTTTAGTTCAGAAAGTATTTGAACGGACCTAATAGATAAACTAAGAGCATTTTGTTTATTTCTTAAAAAAAAGTAGTAAGCTACTCTAGTTATTTAAAGTAAATAAATTTTCGAAACATTTACTAGGTATACCATAAAGTAATATTTTTAATAAAATAGATTCTATAAGTTATTTTTAATTTCAGTTTTGCTGTTGACGTTTCTATCGAAGGAGCTGTCAATATTTGTATGGGAATTCTGTCAAGGATTCGATAGGGAAAGTAACTGATATGGCTGAAACACAAACACGCTTCAGCTTCGGCTAAATCTGCGTTACGATGGGCCTGCTCCGAGGTTGCTTTGAATGACATTTCTTAAATGACACGTCTGTCATTAGCAGCTGTTATTTTTTCTCAAAAGTTAATTTTGATTTTTCGTACAGTAAAAAAATATGAATTTTGAAATCGAAACAAATAAATTTATCGTGGAAGTAGCTTTATAGGAAGAAGCGCAGACTGATAGACGTCGATGGGTCCGGGAGCTCAATCTACGGAGTCCTTCAATCTATGAGGAGTTCTTTGAAACTTAAAAAAAGAATATTGATATTAGTTTTTTTTTGAAATTTTCTAATGAATACAAAAATATATAAAATGGAATTGAAGTTGAATAGATCTTAGGGCCGAAAGGCATTAGCATTAAGTATTATTGTTTAACTTAGAATGTCCGTATGGGACCAGTAAGTTAGTTGTAAGTTATGGTTAATTAGGCTAGTTTTATGAATTTTTGTCTAGCTTTAAGATAGGTTTAAGATTGAATTAAAAAAAATTAATTTAAAAAAAAAAAAAAAAAGTTCTTTGAAACTCTTTTTCTGTTCTACAAAAATAAAACGTTTTCAAGAAAAAATTATATACTTATTCTATGTATATACTTTTTCTGATAACCAATGGGAAACCCTTCAAAAGCATATGTATTTTGTTTGTTGACTTTTTTCAAAGCTGTTGAGCTGTCAGACAAACCAAATGTTCAGCGAATTTGAACTCTAGAGCTTCCGTTTGGAGTCACATTACGTTCTTTTCCTAACGATTCTCAAACAAAACGTGAGGTCAAAGCTTCATTGTGATAGCATGCATTGAATTCCTATGGCTGAACTCGTAAACGTCAGGCGAAGCCGAAGCTGAAGCGTGTTTGTGTTTCAGCCAATAAGCATGAACAAATAATTCCTAGCTTTTTTTTATGATAATTTATAACGAAAGTAAGAACTAAAATAGACGTTTTTAGACCGAAAAAAATTATTTTACAAAAATCAAAATTAAAAAGGCACAATTATTTCTAAGGGACGGACGTTCATGTAAAAGTCTGTTGGAAGTGAAGAAATTTGTCAGCAATTGCCAAGTGTTCTAAGCAACACCATTCGAAAATTTTAACATCCTCTTAAAATGGCTGTCAGTGAAGTTTATGGCAAGATTGTCACACAAAATTGTAAGTTCACACACACTATAGTGAAACATTTGAAACAATTTTTTTTAATGACATCTATCACCTTACTGACGGAATAGTTTCTTACAGTCTTTACACTTTCACACATTTTTAATCAAAACATCATTACGAACCTTTATTGAAATAAATTTTAGATTGTTGAGATCGGAAAAAATGTATAAAATAACAAACGATATAAAAGTCAAATTTGGATCTGTGATTCTAAACAGTTGATAATATTTAATTTTAAGTTAAAAAGTGATACAAAAAAGTTATTAAATCTCACAAACTCATTTGCACTCATTTAAGAAAGTCTTTTAAGCGCACCTGTGCATGTGTTGCCTAGATATTCCCCAGGTTTACACAGGTACACTTACATGTATGTATTTGGTTATACCTGAATACTAAATCCGAAATCAAAATTCAAATCTTCAAACAGCAAGATCTTCTTTACCAAACTTCAATGTTAATTAGAAATACCGTGTAATTGAAATCGCAAAACTCTCTCTCTCTGTCTTAAAACAGACAATTAGCTAAAAGGTCAAACGCCTTACACGCCTTATAACTTACCCATGGAAAGAATATATGTATAAAGGAATACGACCATATGACTATACAAGACGTCGCTCGAGACAACGAAGACGACCGCGACGCAACTAGGTATATACGAAACCAAACGTTAGAAGGCGCACGTCAGTTACTGCCAACGGGCATTAGGCGCAAATTACCATCTCACTTCACACATACGTACAACTATTAATTACCAATGTGTACTTAATTAAAACGGTTTGAGATTACACCGCTTGATCGACCAATTCAGTGATAAAGTGTGTGCGCGAACACCTTTTGGCAATCCATGGTTCTCAGGAGCGGGACTGGGAATCATCTGATGGAATACAGTAGCTAGGGAGCTATAGAGCATATTTATAAGAGATTTCCTAAGTATATCGCTGTTTGTTTATACATAGTAGCTTATATACGAAAAGTGTCCGAGACTGCGACCTTTGTGATAAGATCAAGCGACGGACGACGACGCACGGTGATGGTGGCGGCAGTAGCGGCAGAAGCGCAGCGCGACCGACGCGACGGCATGGCAGTGTGCGAAGAAGTCCAACAAACCAAATGCGAGCCCATTAATTAATTTCCATCTATCGGCCATTTGCCCTCGGGAAAGAAAGATCTTCAAAGAGAGAAAAGACTGCTTTTTAAATCTACTATAGCAGTAGGTACACATATACCGTCTACCTACCACACTGGAAGACTGGACACTGGAGTTCTGGGAGTTGGTTTAACATTAACAGCAACAAAATAACCATTTACTCATGTGCGCGGTGTGTTCCCGGTGCGAGCGCGATAAGATGCTGCTAATATTCAAGAACATTGATTTTAGTTGCACTCCCTATCGCTCGGACCGATCTAATTTTCTATATTGCATTATTATTAGCAAACGAATGCGGAATATAAATTAATGAAGTGTGGAAAATACCCAATGGGTCCGTTCGTTCCGTTGCTGTTCGTCAGGATATAGGGATTAGGACGCAACGGGAACTGTAAGCTCCAGCTATAACCCCGCACTTTATCTCAGCGATATGCACATTAATGAGTAAGCATTATAAGTTAAAGTAAACATAGAACAAAAATAAAACGAAACTCTTACCTGTTCAGTGATGTTCAGTGGTCTGATGGTCATACCACAGAAGGCCAGCCAGCCGCTTTAAAGCATCGTCTTCACCTCTTTCCTGTCGTTTTCGTTCAGTTTTAAAGATATCTGGCTCGTGTAAATTGACTCTGAAAACTGATAACCATAATAGGCGGCTTTGTTTAATTACTAAGCTCGTTGTCTAATGGTGTGAGACAGGTCAGTTTGGTAAGGATGTGTACTTTTTGTATCATTTAGAACGTGTGGGCAGAAGGAGACATTTGCATTGGATTCCAGCGAGGAGTGAGTAAAGCTTATTGGAATTTTTTACTTGCTTAATGACAATCGGGGTTTTCCATTGGTATTTGGCAACAAAATAATTTTGTATTTGGATCTGTCAAAACGTAAACATTGTGATGTGGATTAAGCAAAAACAATTTTAATTGATAATTTGGTAATTAGAACAAACAAACTCGTTTTTGAATTTGTAGTTATTTTAAAATTTGTGTTTAAATTAACGGGAAATGTCATGACTTAATTCTGAAATTCATCTAATTGACAGATAGACTTGAAAAAATTAGCACACAAATTATTGTTAACATTTTACATGTGCCTATATTTTTATCAGGCGCTAAAATTATTAAATTTATATTATTTTTTAAATATTAAATTGTCAGTATCGTACTATGGGAATTTTATAAATAAACATCAACTGAACGCGCCTGGAACTGAAACGGGTCGTAAACGAACCTTTTCTGTCATTTATAATGAAATGTCAATGTGTCATAATGTTGCTCTTGTTAGGATAATACTAAAAATCAATGTGCCATTTTATATCCTCAGCTTTAGTACTAGTACAATTTTTGAAGAGATGGTACGCGATAAAATTCGTTTACAGTTAAAGCAGAATCTCTTTAAAGAATATAGCATTAAATTTCATTAAGTATTGCACATAAATAGGTTCTTAAATTTTGCATAAATGAATCTAGGGTAAGCTTCTATTTTAATCATATCCAAAATTATTAAGTAGCAAAAAACTACTGTACTACATCTAATAACTTTCTACTTTCATGCAAAGTTGAATTAAATTAGCTTAAGTACCTACCCGAAGGCGACCAAATAATAGAAAATCTACGTTCATAAGTAGTTAACTATTCAACTACGAGGGTGACAACCATAAAGAAAAAAGCAGTACAAAAAAAGAAAAACAGTCATAAGGAACAAAATAAGAAATCAGTTGTTTCCACATGACAGAGCCAAAAGTTCCTTTAGGTCTTTTAAGAACAAGAAGATGCCTTTAAATGCATACAAAAAAGAACAACAGAAGAAAAACAGAAGAACATTCATAAAATCAAGACTTAATACGCATTAGGAAAAGTACTGTCTGCACATTTTAAAATTGAAAATTGCGAGTATACAAATCCTAACTGTATATGAAAATTTAAAAGAAACGCACAATTGTTATTAATTTAGTACAGGGTTATATGTGCATTTTGCGGTTTCAAAAGTAAAGGTTATTAAAACACATATGAAATATTTTTTCTAGCGCGTAGCCTTACCTACAAAAAAAGTATAACGGTGTTAAATCGCTCGGTGGCCAGTTGATATCGCCACGACGAATAATTACTCGGCCAGGAAATGCCTGAATTGTGTGGCATGTGGATGTGGAACCGTCTTGTTGAAACCACATATTCTCCAAGTTGTATTCTTCAATAGCAGGCAAAAAAAAGTCGGTTATCATATGACAATAACGACCCAAATTGACGGTGACAGTTAGTCGTTCCATCGTCGTTTTCGAAGAAGTAAGGTCTAAACTCCTCCGGACCAAAGAGCGCACCAAACAGTGACTTTTTGTGGATGTAATGACCTTTCTTCAATTACTTGAGGATTCTCAGAAACCCAAATATGACAATTTTGTTTGGGTATGTTAATCCCACCGATAGAGAAATGTGTTTAAGCACCCATTCGACGTACCTACGACGTTGTAAATGGTCAAATGGTTTGAGTTGTTATGTGAGCTGGACTTTATATGGATGTAGGTGTGGATCCAAATAATGCAAAATACGCCATAATGTGCCGTAAGACAGTCCTAATTCCTGAGAACGATGATGAATCGACACATTCGGTTAGCAACTTTCACTTACAGCAGCGATATTTTAAGTGCTACGAGAGAAACGATGATGCAGAGGCCTTACAATATCTGTAACCAATCCAGTCTCTTCAAATTTCTTCACGTAGTTAGACGATTATGTAAACCATACTCTCCTCTTAAAGCGCGATTTGTGGATGTGGCAGTTTCAACATTTTTCTAGTAGGTTTTAAAAATTTGTATGCGTTGTGCGATAGTTAATCGATCCATTTTCGTATAAATGTCAGACTTTCAACTGAAAAAAAAAATGGTTTAACAACTTAGTTTGACAGATGTCGAATTTCAGCCCTATGTTTTTGAAACCGAAAAATGGATAACTCTTAAAAAAATTTAAGTCATCGACTGACTGTTGTTAACTTTTAAATACTACTATCTTAAACTATTTGACATATTGGTATTATAAAATTTTAAAGAGGGTTTATGTTAACGAGCTTTTTAGTAAGAGGATTTGGTATCCTCCTTAAAAAAAAAAAAACACTTTTTTACTAAATTAAATGGCGAAAATTAAAAACAAAATAATGGGGTTAAGCATTTTACTAGTTACCCATTTTATAATTATTAGGCTATTCCGAAATTGGAATTTTAATTATAAAGTAAAATTAAATTAGTTAATTTTTTTTGAAAGTGGCGCATCTGACTATGTCCAAGCAGCGACAGTTAGTTTTGTGACAATAACTTAAGTAAAATGTTAAGATATATTAAGATTCTTAGACCGTTTCTTATCAAAATCAACCTTTTAGTTTAGTAGCTTATTAAAATAAGTCAATATGTTATTACTTATAACTTTTTGGGAGAGTTCTTGAACTAAACAACTTTATAAAAACTATACACAACCATTTGACAGGTGAAAATTCTGACAGCTAAAAGCACAGGGGGTTTTATCTTCAAAAACAAATTTGATCAGAGTGACAGCTATTATTTTGTTCATAATTTCTTTTGATGAAGCACATATGTATAATTTTAAAATTGTTTCTATTTTATTTGTCAGTTAGAAACAAAGAGCAATATGTATATGATACCAGTGAATTGTACTTTTCTCTTGTCGCTTGACTTCCATTATTGGCAGACATAAGGGCGGACCCCTTACGATGTTTAAATTGTCTTACTTGTATATTTTTCTTAGCTTTCTACGAATTTTTTTGTTTTGTTTCAAGTAAAAGCTAGTTCCAAGTTTTTCTTCCTGTTTCTATATAAAATCACTGTGTCCTTGAAGAAGAAAATCGTTTGAATTTTCTTATTCGGTTGCACAGCACACCACAATAAATTTATTTTTGTTCTCTTGAACAAAAAATTAAAGAAAGTGTGAAGCATACAAATGGTTATTTCTTAATGTGTTTTTGAGAAATTTCTTCTTTCCCATTTCCCATCTTTTCTTCAATATACAATAGGAAGCCAACAATTAAGGGAAGTGTGATTTAATTACTTGCTTTGTGAATAATAATTGTTGGGGTTTAATAAGCATAAATGAATAAAAATAGGAACAATAAGAGACTTCAAATTCGATTAAGGCTAAGCACACACTTACAACAACTTTAACTATAGAATTCGGCAACATAAGGTTTCTGTAAACTGCAGGCAATATCAAGCAACTAAGCAACTTTTTATCACCCACTAGGAATGTAGATTTGTAGTAGATTTTTTTTTTAATTAAAATGTTTTATTAACACTTCTACATCTACACTATCTACACGAATATTATAAAGAGGAAGGATTTGTATTTTTGTATGTAACGAATAAACTCAAAAAGTACTGGACCGATTTTAATAATTCTTTTTTCATTAGAAAGCTACATTATCACTGAGTAGCATAGGCTATACTAAGTACTAGATTACTACAGAAATTTCTATTAATACCAACCGAAGGTGTAAAAAAATTAGCCATAAAATGTCTTTTATCGCATACGCTGCGAAGAGTATTAATGATAGGACAAACAAATGTTTTCTAATTTAGTGATTCATGGTCGTTTTAATAAGCATGCTTATAACTTAAATATCTGTACCTATTTATGTCTACCCGTGCGAAGCCGGGACGGGCCGCTAGTAATCAATATAAAAATCACATAATAAGAATTATCAAATGTATTTTGACACCTTTATTAGACATACTAAAAGGATTATGACATAGTTTCATCTTTTCTTATGAAACACTTAAAAATTTCTTGTCTTGAGCTCAGATAAGCTATCGTTGGTTTTCATCATTGAAAGCAATCATTGGAATAATGGAATTATTTGAGTGGTTGTGTAGAGCTATCATTGAAAATTTCTATCATTGAAACAAAATGTTCTGATTGGAATCATTAATTTCCTGAATCAAACATTACATGTTAGCGTTGATCATTGAAAGGGGCCAGTAACAGCTATCATTGGCTTTCATCACTAAAAATTTAGTTTAGAGATTTAAAAGCGTAAGAGAGTCAGATTTGTTATGAAGCTCATGAGTTGTAGATTTTTTTTACTACAACAAATACTATATTTAAACCAAACTTTCCTTATAATTCATTTTTAAATTTGCAATGATGAAATCGTTCTCAATGAACATCGGATTGCTGATTTCACAATTCGGAACATAATCGTTTTAGGCGCCAGTTATAGCTATCGTTGAAATCGATCCGGAAAAATGTTTTCAATCGATATTTGACGGTGTTTCCCTTTGATTAGAAATGATAATTATATACTGATCGATCGGAAATCACACAAAGAATTTTTTTTGAGAAAAAAACGTTAAATAGCGCATTTATTTTTCGCTAAAAATGTGTTTTTCTATTTTCCGGACGGAAATTCATTTTCCTGAACATCTGATTCTTTTATGTCCAAAAATGGAACAAATCGTTCCAATGATTTGTATTTCAATTTCACTCAATTGCAATCAGTAAAAATTTGTCGGTGGATTTCAATCAGGACATTTTTTTCAATGACAGAAATTTGTAATGATATCTATAAACGACTTGTCAACAATGATGAAAACCAATGATAGCTATAACTGGCGCCTTACTGAAAGCATTTCATTTCCTTTGTATTCCCTTTCCCACCTGTCAGTTTTTTATAAGAGAATTGTAATAAACTACAATAATAAGTGGAGAGCGTTCCGAGTTTCGAATATGTGCTCTTTTCATTTTTCGTTGTGGGTGCGTTCAGGGTTAAGAAAGTTTTATATGAAATTGAAAGATGAAAATGATGTTAGTAAAATGTTACAAAAAAAGAAGAGAAAGCACTTGCGATTCACAGAAGATTATTAAGAAATGGAATCTAATGCTTTGAAGGCCTGTTCAGATTGTAAGGCCAGTGACTTAATTGAAATCATGTAGTAAGAGTTTCCATAATACGATGCTGATTTTGATTCTTTTCATAGCGTGCAAAACGGGATAGAATCGATTTTTTAAGTATATAGTCAAAGTTAAGCTGACAATTTATTATTCGAAACCTGCTTAGCTTACGTATAGTTCACACGGTGCAACGCCATAAAATCATCCTTTATTGACTTCTATAACATCGAGATTAAAGCTTCTTTATACTCTATTTTATGACAACCTCAAAGAAGATATTCCCAGCTAACCGAATCCCACATAATAACATCTATTAAATCTAAACTAGCTTCCTTCGTGTCTTTGGCTGGCTGGCTGGCTGGCTGGGCTAGTGTCGTCGTTGGCCGTTGATGTTTTTTTGTTGTTGTTTTTGTTTAGATCAACTACTTCCGAAACAGAATTCGAGAAAGCGCCACGCGATTCATAACATAGGTATAAAGTACATTATGTAGGTACATTTAACTTAACTTGTTGATCTTCTCATCGCGAGCTGCCGCAACGCAAGCCAAAAGGGACATTATTTCTACGTTCTCTCTGCCACCATATTAGCCCGGGTCATAAATAATAAAAACATGTGAAAGGAAGGATTTTATGCTAATATTATCACTTTGTGTGCCTGTCGATATGTCACTCGCTACGCTGAGCAAATAAATTCCCTTCCCATTGTGATTTATTAATTTCGATTGCGCCGAGCAAAATTTTACAGTACCTTACCTTACCTTACCTACCAGTCCAGTTACTACATACATTATGTACTTACTTACAAATATTGATGCTGGAGGTGTGTTTTGTAGGCTTGGGCGTTTGGGGAAAGGATAAGAATAAAAAAAAATGTCAATTGATGGCTTATAGGTAATAATACCAAACTTGGCTTGATGGTACTTAAGTCAAACTACCGGCTTTTCCGTGTGACTCGCTTAAAGCGATATTTTTGTGACAAGACAACAAAACGAATTATAATTTCATATCTTCGATTCCAATGCCATTCGACTTGGCTTCGACTTTAACTCTCGCTGTTTGTATATATGAAGCTTCTGGAATACATCTACCAACCTTACGGAGTTTGCAATAGACGTTGAGATTTATGCTCGCCGAAGGCGATCAAGATGTTGGTCGCTTCATTGGTTTTGTGTTAAATTGAAATTGAATTGAAAATTTGACAGACTACACTAACAGTAGCGCTATGATGGTGATGAGGACGACAGCAGTTTATTAATAGTTTAGTAATAATTCTCCGAGATTGCTGGGTTATGTCATCGTATTTTGTTCAAGGAGAAATTTTCATACATACAGTGGTGGACAAGAATTTAGCACACTTGTTAAAGAAAATAAAAACCATTTAATTTTCAATTTATTTTCTTATTATGAAATTAGTTATATTTTATTTACATTACATATACATAGCACTATGTTTTCATAGTACTTCATCAAATATGTTTAACATCTGTAAGAAGAAAAAAGTATGGAATGTAGAAACATCAATTTTTCGCCTGGACACGAATTTAGCACATTCAACAATTTCCTGATAAAATTTTACTTACCGTTATCAATTCTAAGTTTTTCTTAGTGTTTGGTAGGGAACCCTTTATTTTGCAGTACAGAAGCAATTCTTCTTGGCAAACTTTCAACCAAAGCCTCACATCGTGGCTTTGGAATTGCATATCAAGCATTTTGAATCTCCTGCCACAATTGTGTTAAATTGGTTGTTTTTTTTTGCTCAATGTGATGTTCAACATCATTCCACAAATTCTCGATCGGGTTAAGATCGGGTGATTGTGCTGGCCACTTCAAAACGTCGATTTTATTCAACTCTAAGGCACACTTCACTAACTTTGAAGTGTGTTTAGGGTCGTTGTCGTGCATGAAGCGCCATACTAACGGCAAATTGTCTTCTGCGTAGGGTATCATATGATCCAACAGGATATCTCTGTACACGTTCTGGTCCATTTAAGTATCAATTTTTACGATGGGACCAACGCCGTGCCATGAAAAAGCAGCCCAGACCATAACGTTGGTCCACCGTGTTTCACCGTCTTAATAGTGTACCTTGAATCATATTCCCTGTTTTTTGGATGCCATACATATACTTTTTCCCATCCGATCCGAACCGGCAGAATTTGGATTCATCGCTCCAGAACACGTTTTTCCAAAAACTAATTGGTTTTTCCAGGTGAGCATTGGCAAACTGTAACCTAGATTTCAGATTTTTTTTGATACAAGCGGTTTTCTCTGAGCAACGCACCCACATAGATTGTTTTCATTTAATCGGCGTCTTATGGTCCTTGAGGAAACATTTACTCCATAGTTCGTTGAAAGTTCGCTTCGAATGGCACTGGAGGTCTTAAACGGATCCTTGGTCGATAACCTATAAATAATTCTATCTTCATTTGTAGTTGTCTTTCTGGCCCGGGGGTTTTGTTTAACGTTTTCAATCACTCCAAACTTTTTGAAATGATGAAGGGCATTATAAACCAGCTTCCTGGAGCATTCTAACAACTTAGAAATGTCTGTTACCGTCCGTCGTTTTGACTTCATTTTCAAGATCAGACTTCTTTTTTCCTTTGAGCACCATTTTCCTTTTGCCATGACTAATTAATTTTTTTTTTATTTTTTTTAATATAAAAGGAATTAAAGGAATATTTAATTACCTCAAAAATTATTATTTTCTTTTTAAAAAAACACAAGCATTAAAAATACACTCTTTGATTGCAAAACGGGTTAAATTTATGTCCAGCTGAAAACAACGCAAATCACAAACAATCTTCATTTTTCGCAAAACGGTATTTTACTTTTCAATCATTTACACATTTTTATTACCATATAAGGTAGTCATAGTAACAACATAAAAATGAACCGTTACTTGCAAGTAATAAAGAATTGAAAGTAGAAAAATATTGTACTCTTTTCAATGTGCTAAATTCGTGTCCACCACTGTACATAAGTTCAATGAGATATCTAGAAACAAATAAGATTTAGGTGTAATTAAAATTAAGTTTTAGAGTCGAAGTTTCATAAAATATAGATCGTTTATATTAGGATTGAAGAGAGCTTGAAAATCTTTTCTATCCTCATATAACTTTGAATCGAGTTGCATTGATTGGGGTAAATTAGCAATTGAATTAGGGTCCAGTTATAGCTAAGCTATCATTGGTTTTCAACTTTGAAACCAAACATTGGATTTTTTTTTACCAGGTCCATTCAAATCAGTTGTCAACACAAAGATTTGTTCCATGGCAGCATCTTGCACTTTTGTGTTTTGAACTTTTTCTGATTTGTTCCATTTCCTTCTGGTCTTAATGCGCCAGTTATAGCTATTATTGGTTTTCATCATTGAAAACAAACATTGGAATTTTTTCGGCAGGTCGTTTATAGCTATCATTAAAAATTTCTGTCATTGAAAAAAATTTCATTGAAAGCCACCGACAAATTTTTACTGACAGAAATCTGTCATTGGAATTGTGTGAAATTGGAACACAAATTAGTGGAACGATTCGTTTCACTTTTGGACATAAAAGTATCAGCTGTTCAGGAAAATGAATTTCCGTCCGGAAAATAGAAAAATACATTTTTAAAGAAAAATAAATGCGTATTTACACTTTTTTCTCAAAAAAAATTCTTTGTGTGATTTCCGATCGATCAGTTTATAATTTTCATTTCTAATCAAAGGGAAACACCGTCAAATATCTTCTATGTTTCCCATCGAAATTTTTTCCGGATCGATTTCAATGATAGCTTTAACTGGCACCTAAGTTTATTTGCGAAAGGTGAAAACATTTCGCAACTTTTTGTAAAAAAATGAACAAAGTGTTAATCTATTAATATATTATGCTAGAACTAATTGTTTACGAAAAATTGAAAAAAAGTGTATTTAATCTGTCATTTAAAATTTGACATATCAAAAACTACAATTGACGTTTCTTTTCGAAAACTCAGGTCCCTACTTTATGAGTGTATTTTTGTCTTACAAACATTTTGCAAAAACTTGTTTATGTTGTTAAGCCTCTGCATGTTATTACGGTACATTGTTAAGTATTTATTCATTCGAAAGCTGATGTTCTCCCAATTATTATGCATAAAGACTGCAGACTGTGTCTTTAGCACAATCTTTGATCAGTCATTTGCATTTTCATTTTTTTTGCAACTTTTGGCATCAATTTTATTTTAAGTAAATTTGGGGGCGAAATATCCTTTGCGTGACAAGTTGTATATCCAGCTTGTATAAGTTCTGTTTTTCTCGACCCTTTTATACAAAATATATATGCACTTCTTCAGAGCCCACATATAACATCCACAAACATTGCTGCCTTATAATATACAACTCAATAATTTACGTGGTTTATCTGTCTGGAAGAATCCAAAATTGGCATCCCACACTTTCGCTCGATTTCTTGCTCTAAAAAAGAAACAACAACGATTTATGACCACGATCTCCTTCAATATAAAGGCAAGGTATACACTATATGTATACAACATCACCAAGAAAATAACCCGAAAAATCTTATATGCACTGTCTTGATGCATAGCTTAGATGTTTGTATAAGTGCAGTGCGTTTTTACGCCTTGAAAAAAACTCACTTGCCACAATATCGGAAGCACATACACACAATCGCACACTTCATTTATGGGCTTCCAGAATCGGGCAATCACAACCTGTGGCAATGCATCTCATAGATAGCCACATGAGTGCGAGAGGCTCTCGTGCATGCGCGCGAACAGAAGTCCAAACGTTCACATGGTCACAATGCACGATCCCCGCCTATTTAAAGGGGGAAATTATGGCCAGATCGGTTTTGATAACGTGTCATTAAAACCGATCGATTTTACTGCATGAAGGATATTTATTGCGGTCGACTGCCACTGCGGACTTGCTGCACTGCATTGCCATTGCACTGCACTGCACTAGTACTCACTGTTCGGTGTACAGTTCTGCTTGTTCTGGATGTGTTTTGTTGTTGTTGCAGTTATGCACATAGAAAGGGAAAGATCATGGTTGATGCAGGTGGGTGCTTGCCATACAGATGCAAATCCGGAGGCGGCATAGATGGTTTACTGTAGTAGGCGGTGGAGAACACATGATGATGATGATGATGATGCTGCGGCTGCTATGTTAAAAAATCCTTACATTTAACGTATTTTGTAAGCGCAAAACCTAGAAAGATCTGATAAAGTGTTCCTTTTCTCATAGCTTGAAAAAAAAGCTAGCCTCAAGCTAAGATTTACAGCAGCAAGAACTGTAATGAATGGTTGCATTTATTAGGGCTGTCTATCATTGGATCTTGTTTTAACTTTGATACCTACTGAAGGTGGCTTTGAAATTACTATGTTAATATGAAATATGTACAAAGGTACCTATGTACATAATGATTGATTTAAGGAGTTATAAGGAAATTTTACCGGCCGACGTTTATCTATATGAACAGGAAAAATTGTTCTTTAAAGATCATCAAGTTGAATGAAAATGTAACAAAATGGATGTTACTTTTGAGTTTGTAAGTGCGACGATGGAAATGTTTTAATCGACCTTTTAAATTTACTATTCAAATAACTTTTTCCGGACTAGAAATGTATTTATACCATTTACGTTAGGTCAGCAGCCTTTTCTATAAGTTTAAGTTTAACATATTCAATCAATTGACAAACTGACGTTTAATACTCAAAAAATCAACAAACTTTTTTCCAGATTACATATTTTGAGATTTGCCTGAGCTTTCCATTATACACTTTTCAAAACAGTTGCCTTACGGCGTTTTTCTTTTTTAACTCAGAATAGAACTCTGAACAGAGTCCGAGCATATCAAGCATGCTCTGAACATCCTCTGAACAAAGCATGTTCTGAGCGTTCAGAACTATTTTTGAAACACACCTGAACACTTAAGCTGTCACTATTTGACATTTCAATTTATTTGTCATTTTTTTCAGAAACAAGAAATAACATTAAAATGACAGTCATATTTCTCGTCCACATCAAGCCTCCTGAAATAAAACCAAGACTTAAAAAAATATATTTTTTGTTATTTCTATAAACAAACTTACCTCCTGCACTAGCCCGATTATTTTCTTGCGCCATTTTAATTGTTTGATTTGTTGTTATTCTTAAATTTCACCTGTCAGATGCTTGTATTGAGCATTCAACTCGGTCTGCTCAGTTATTTTATTCTGAGCTCATAGAGCACGCTCTGAACAAGCTCAGAACCATAGACACACCATACCTAATATTCATAATTCATAAATTCATTTAATTATAGAATAAACAATTTCAAATCAATTGATTCAGTAAATAGAAAACAATTCAAATTTGCATAAAGGTTCCTTTTAGTAAACAAAACAACCCGTCGTAGACAGTAAAATTCTCACCACAGCAATTTAATAAAAAAAAAAACATCTGTCAAAACAAGTAAATACACCGCATCGAATTATGTTGGATTTCACATTTCAAAATGGACGTAATGTCAAAATTACAAATACAACAATGTAAACAAATGGGTGTTGGAGGGTAAAACGTACGAAAGATTCCGGTCTTTATATGTATGGTGTGTCTATGCTCAGAAAACGATCAGAACGAAAAAAGAAACACAAATTTGAAGCCCTGAACGTTCAGAGGTAAAAAAGAAACACAATTGATTGTTTGACAGTTCAGGCTCTGCTTTGAACTAAAAAAGAAAAACGCCTTTAGGGGCCGGTTATAGCTATCAGTAAAATCCATCAGTAAAATTTTTGTTTTTGGTTTTTGAACATGTTACATATTTATTTCTAGCAAAAGATTGATGCAATAAGATGAATCCTACATTGAAGTATTTTTTTCAAAAAGAAACATTTAAAGTTTTATTTAATTTATAAATCCATTTTAATTTTTTTAATGATGAAATTTCATTTTACTGAACAGCTGACTGCCAAAAGCCAAAAAAAATTCCATTTCGTTTTACTGTTGGTGTTTCAACTTTTTACTGTTCCGATCACATCATTAAAAATTTTACTGATGAAAGCAACAGTACAAAAATTGTCTGAGGCGCGAAGCCTCAAAGTGACATTTAATTTAATGACGTAAATTTACTGATTGCTATAAACGCTCATCAGTAAAACATTTTAGATTCCTCCTGTTTCAAATTTTACTGATGGATTTTACTGATAGCTATAACTGGCCCCTTAGTTGGAATAAAAATTATTTTGACAGCTGGAAAATACTGGATACCAAAAACGCGCTATACACCCATCAAATGAACTTTCCCATTATTTAACTGGGTCTTCGCAAAATTGTATTTCTATTTTCTGTTTCTTATTCTGACAGTTATTAGTAGAAAACCGCAAATACACTAAATTGTGCCAAACAAATTACAACCGTTCGTTTATCCTCTGAGTAGTAGCTGCCAAAGTGTTTTTGTTGAAGTTTCTCTACATTCCCTGTTTCATATTGACGTTTTGAGAACTGTCAAATTAAAAACAAAATGTTTCTTAAAGTCTAATGGTATCACATTATGCATATTTGTTGATCAAAATTCTTCAATGAAATCTCTAAGAATATGTTGTCTTTCTAAGCCAATTGAAATTCCATGAGAAATTTAAAACATGCTTAAAATAAAGTAGATTTTAAACGACTCTAATATGTATCATATTTAAGTTATTTTAATGCCAAGTTATTTTAATTTTTTAAAGATCATCGATTTCTTTAAAAAAAAAACCCTTTCTAACAGTTCAACCATATTTACAACTTATAAGACAAAACTATAGAGATAGTACATTAATTTTATTTATTTTCAATTTTCATAAAATGTCAATAAAATCGATAAAATTTATAAAAGCATTTAGTATGGTGAATAAAAAATCAAAAATCAATTCAAAATATAAAGCTCACCATAATGTCAAATTGATTATGATACCCTAAGTGATTGAATTTCTAGAATTTCTTAAACAAGAACAAAAAAAAACAAAGCAAAACAAACAATTTGAATAAAATGCATTCTATTTTTTTTTTTTTTTTGAATATCCATTCCAATTTGTGTGATTCTTTTAAATAAAGCAATAAACTGTCAAACTCATTGAAATGTCAAATAAATAACTGCACAACATGACTGAATTAACTTAAACAGTCGATTTTTTGAGTTAACTTTATTACATGAAGCTCACATAATTTCTTAAATTCCAAACAAATAAACAAACAAACAAAAAAATGTTGGGGGCGCTTGAAACTTGCCTCATGGCCCATGGGTGACATGACGGGTGACATTCTAGGTTTGGTTTTCTGATTTGTCATCGGAAAATTATTGGGGGTTTTGTCTTTTTGGTGGATATATGAGTATGAACAAAAGAATTTGTTTAACTTAATGGAACTTTGAAAAAAACCATATAGACTGTTAGATCGATGATATCCGGTTCCGATCAATGATTTGACTTGACATAAGTAACTGTGACTTACTTACTATATAGGCATATGTTTGTTTTTTGTGTTGGTTATACATTTTTGAATGGGTTTTCCTTAAATATATTTACATACCGTAACCTACACGAACAAAAATGTGGAAATTCAAATTTAGGTTAAGTTTCAGGTCAATTTATTGAGCAATTCTATGAGACAAGAGAATAGCTTATTAAGTGGTTAACGAAATAACTTTTGTGAACAATTTTATGGGTTTAAATGATATGAGGACGTGACTTTGAATGGTTTTTATTGCTTATGCTTAGGTATACATAAGTTTATGGATCTTTTAAATTTCTATTGTATTAAGTTACAACTTTTAGCTTAGAATTGGTCTGGTTTTCTTTTTTTTCACATAGAAAATCGTTTTTCTACAATACTCGCAATATTTGGTCTATGGGAATTTTTTTTAGAATATTGTTGGATTTGAGAGGTTGGCCTAGATATTTTCTTAGAAGATTTTGACAAAACCTCTGTTTAAAAATTTATTGTCGGTAGCATTCCCGTTACGTTTGGGAAATTTATTTTTAATATGGAATACCGATACTAAAGCCTGTATTAAGAACTTTTTTTATTGCAGGGTCAAACTTGTTCTAGGTTAGAAAATATATTTAAAGGATTTGTGTGTTTTTCGTTTGAAATAGAGTTATATTTAGAACTTTACCCACTGATCAGTTGAACTACACTCACTGCAAGGAAATAATAAAACAGTTTCATTTTAAACTATTTGCACAGCCTAAGCTTTAAAACTGTAACTTTTAGATATTTGACAAGTAAAAACTAGACAATCGCTTCAAATACGATTCAAGAACTTGTACTTATATGGAAATCGTGATGTTATAAAGGGTTTTTCAATAAGGGCGGGTAGATGTTGTCAATGTAGCGCCGCCCCGCGCCGTCCAATTCAATTTGGGCCACAAGAAATTATTTATCATCGTTATGTAGCGCTCGCTGTTGACGGTGACCGCCTCACTAACGTCGTTTTCAAAAAAGTACGGACCAACTACGCCGCCGCGCCGCGCCGGGCCAAAATCCACACCAAAGGGTAACTTGAGGATGCATTATCACCTGGTGAACCTCGCGTGGGTTGGTGTCGTCCCATATACGGCAATTTTGCTTGTTAACACAGCCATTCAAATGCGTCCTTGCCAAAATAGGGGTCCTCTTCCAAACGATTCGAAGCCCAGTCAGCAAACAAACGGCGTTTTCTATGGTCATGAACTTTGAGCTCCTGGGTCAGTTTGATCTTGTAATGGTGTAGGTCCAAGTCTCGATGCAAAATTCGCCAAGTTGAAGTCTGCGAAAGGCCGAGTATTTGTGCACAGCGAGGAATAGACTGCCTCGGGTTCTGCTGTACACTTTCACGGACCGCGGAGATGTTCTCAGCCGATCTTGAGTTGCTTGAACGTACGGGTGTTGGCTGATTGTTTACTAAACCGGTCGTCTCAAATTTGGCCAATAGACGTTGAAGAGTCGACTGTGAAGGGCTTCTACGTCTACCGTAAAATGGGCGCAATGCGCCTAACGTTTGCGTAAACAAGCACTCATTTTGATAAAAAAGTTTTATCATTTGAACGTGCTGTTTAATCGTGTAATTTGCCATGCTGATTTGGCATAAACAACTGAATAATAAACAAAAGATTTGACAGATGTCACCAAAACAAAATGGACGCCACGGCGAGGTGCCAAAATCTGCCAATTGAAAAATCCTTTAGAAGACATACAACAGGAAATGAGTGAATGGTCATTGGAAATTTCATGAAAAGGATATGGTGCTGTAACCGTTGTTGCCGTGGTGGTAACAATTTGCTTGATATCGTCTTCCCTTGTTAACGTCGTATGTACCTTGCATTTTACAATGAAATACATTTTTTTAATATCAAAATTAATACTTTTGCCGTAAGACCCTATGTATATTGCTTTTGTTACAGTTATTTTTCGATAAAAAGATGACTTGCATGAATGATGTGTCACAAACTACACACAAATATTTTCTACATGAGCCACCCATAAGTCTAAAGCACGCTACATCATCTCCCAACTGCAATTCGACAGAAATTTCCAGATTTTTATACCTTCCAGATCTTTCTAGGAGGAAAGGGCATCACCACGTGTCAGGTCACAAAAAACATCTGGCGAACACTAGATTCAAAGCGATCAAGGTGCTTGCTATCTCTAAGCAGAGAGGAGGAAACAGTTCTTCACCTTCTCTATACATGTCCTGCACTAGCTCAAAAACGCAAGAATTACCTAGGAGAATTCTTCTATTACGATCTTAAACGATCAAAATCATATTACCATAATCAGCCTCTCACGTTTCGTAAAGGACTCAAACTGTTTCCATTGAGCTTAGAAGAAAGCCTCAAGATTCATGTGGTATCACAATGGGCCATTTAACTGGCGTAAGTGTGTCCTACTCCACCACTGACAGCCACTTTAAACTAACCTTACCTAACCCATAAGTCTGGGGTATACATTCATACTTAGTATTAGAATTAAGTTCATTGCCTTCTTTTATAAAATAATTTTCAACCCTGATGCCACCTCCGTAAAATTGTTGATTCGATAAAATGTAATTTTTTTAAGGTCCTCATAAATCGTCTTCTTCGTCTTCGAGACACTTCATTCATCAGTTTTCTTGTGTCAAGAGCAAGTTGATTAGCGTAAAATTATTCATTACCACCCTTTGCATGCCTTATATGTGTGACAAGCTCACATTAAGAACCTCAAATCGAGTCGAGTGGAGTCGAGTGTGTCACTATCGCTGCTGGAGCACAACTCAATCTGATGGAGTAGCATAATAAGCATCAGTCTATATGATACGAGGCTTAAAGAGCTCTGTTGATGAACAAACTCTTCCATGATAGACCAAAATAAGGCAACAACGGATTTTCAACACCCGTAAGCCATGATGATGCCAAAAGGAATAGTTATAGGTATACCGGGGATACGTTTAAGACATCACAAGTTATTCACTGTCGCGTACGCCTACAATGGCCATGAAATTTTCTTAATGGACCATGACAGGCTTCATAACTACATATTTTTTTTCCCTTTATTTGTCAAAGTTTGCATGAGATTTTCATTTGCCTCGATAACAAATTACGTCTTCAAGCGAAGAACATGAGTTTGTTGCACTTTATATCCTCCTCCCACAGAGTGCAATATTGGCACAACGAACGGTATGCAAAGTAGGTGCTTGTGTGCCTATGCCTAATATTATGCCTGATGTGATGCGCCTCACACGTCACTCCAGACAGCCAGACAAAAGAGAAAACCCACACGTGTTTGGTGGAGGTGGTAAAATTACGGTAATTATTGTGCCTATATTTTTGTGTTGTGTTGCACTTATAGTTGCTTGTTGGTGTTTTTGATGTGATGATTGTTGGAATATATCAATGATCATGAATCATGAATGAAACTGGAAAGCATGTGCATTGAAGATATCACAGGGCTTTGTCAAACCTTTAAATTGCAAACTGTGACTGAAAAATTTTCAAAATTTCTTGTAGTAATTTAGCAAATTTCAAAACTTTGTTGGAGCGTGAATAGTTCTGTTTTAGTAATTTCGTTGTTTTTATTTGTCAAATGTCAAAATATGACAGCTGCAAAGTCACTTGCAAAGAATTGACAAATCCACCAAGAGTAATTCTTGTCACGAAAAGTGCTTTCTCAAACTAGGCGTTCGGATTCGGCTTAATAAACTGTAGGTCCCCTACATCCCTGACAACAATTACTCCCACACAGGAGTGGTTGAGAGTTTTAAGTCACTAGGCCCTAATTCTCAACGGACTGTTGCGGCACCAATTCTTTTTATTTTTAAAGTGACAGCTGTCCAAATAGCGTTAAAAAGCTTAAGCTGTTATAATCGTTCCATTTGCTGTGATTCAATAAAATGCCGCTATTTATAAAAATCATCTCGCCTTTTATTGCCATTATGCACAAAAATCGCCCTTAAAAAAAAAATTAAACAAAATCAATTTCTGTTGCCATGATTAATACCTCTTGTAGAATCAACTAAGTTAAATGAAAACTTTTTTTTTTAATATAATAAGTATACACATCCAAAAAAAATGATAAGTGTGCATCGCGTTATTAATTTCATCTCATTTAATTCTCAATTTCACAGCCAGAGGACCTCCATGAAAAGGATGTCCGCACACTCTACTTAGCAAATTTATTCCACTAAATGACAAATGATGGCGTCGGTGGTTGGCGCGACTTGGCTAACATTTTACGACCGTTAAATAATTAGATTTATGCAGGATTCCATTGGAAAACGAAAAAGCCCAATATATACCTATGGATATACCTTCTCGTTACATAATCAACCTAAAGAGCAAAAAGATTTACTCGAACTTCAAGTGGAACCCGAAAACACTAACTTCATCTCTATCTCGCATACATCCATTCCACACACAACTTTAAATGAGATATCCTTAAAAAGGACACTCCTTTGGCTCCTTAAAAGTGTGTGCTCTGTGCTTTACTGCACATTGAGTAGACAAATTAAAATGACCACATCGGAACCCACCATCATGGACCATAGTCAGTGTGTATAGTCATGGTCACATAATAAAAGAAGCCTCCTCCTATAGCTTTATAGCCTATACGCTATACCAAAATAAAGAAAAAGGACAAACTCGTGCTATACATCGAATGATCCTGGGTTATGGGCTTGTGAATGGAAGAGGAAGTGCAAGTTGCAGTATGTTGCCACTAATATTCTTATGCGAAAGCTATACAACGTCGTCGTTGTCGAAGTGAGGGTCGAGTGGAAACAAATCTCTCCACAAAATCGCACAATGGGTGCCAAAAAGTTTTCTTTTACATTCATCCTTTCTTTTTTATATATGTATCTATTTTTTTTTTGTTGTGCTGTGTGATCCTGGAAGAGTTCATGATTTCGCTAGTTCCGTCCGACGACGAAAGTCCGTCCGTGCGACGACAATATTTGCCAACTAACTACACAAGTTGTATACGTTTGTTCTTCGTTTGGTACCTAGAAGAACTTTCAATTGTACATCCAAAAAAATGAAACGATGTTTGGGCCTTAGTGTAAAGGGATGATGCAGGGGAGCATCAGGACACCCCATCGATAGATTTTTGTTTCTTTTTTAGGAATTTTTAAATTTCCAGACTTTTTGACAACAATTGAGGCGATTGTTTTTTTTTTATTCTTACTCCTTCATTGGGTTGTTTTAATGTTGGATTTTTGCTTCCTTTTTTTGTTTAATCCTTCCATAGAAGATTTAATTTAGTATCCTTTTATGAGATGATAGTTTGGGCATTTTGGGTGAGTTTAAAGGATATATGACATTTGGATTTGCTGTTACAATGCAATACTCTTTGATTTTATTATTTTTTTTTTTTTAAATAAAAGTTCAACATTATTTTTTTATGGTGAAAGGAAGAATGGCAGAAATGACAATGTTGCCTTCATTTTTTCTCTTTCTATATTCACATCAGACGGACGTTGGAGTTTAGTGTTTGTATTTTGGCACTGGACAGGATGTCATTCGACTATGAGAAAACAATAAAACACACACAATTTGGCTACTTAAGATTCCAATTTAAAAATGTGGGATATGTTCCTGACAAGTAAATATGTACATAAAATTGAAATCTTGGAGATGGGGGAGGTTCAATGTATTGTTCTGTAGCTTCTATGTAAATAGAGATGCCAAACCTCTATGTTTGGTGTTTTTTTTTTGAAAACAAAAATAAAATTTGCCTGTTTACTTCTTTACTCGATTTAAAATTTATCAAAGTAGGTAGTAGATGTAGTTTTTTGTAAGTTTGCCAAATACTTTTACAATTCCTCACAGTTCATTCAACATATGTATTGCAATTGTGCATTTCAATTTTAATATTAAGTACAGTTTTATTTGGCAATAAGAAGGTAAATATTACAATTTAACTTACAATTTTTAATCTGAATTTAAAACTAAAAAAGGAGAGGTTGTGACGCGACCCAAAAGCATGTGCTAATTATACGTTGGTGTCGAGAATTAAAAAAAAGAGGGTTGCAGACAGAATTCCGAAAACCCAATATTTCGAAAATACAAAATCTAGAAAAGTCAAAATGTGAAAAACACAAAATCCCGAAATTCCAAAATAACCGCAAAATTCCAAAATTCCGAAAAGCCAAAATTCCAAAATCCCGGAAATGAAATCCCGAAAATTTTTATAAAATGAAAAATTTTCGAAAATACCCATAATTTAGAACAAAAATAATAAGTTCCATTTTCGGTATTTTGAACTTTCGGGATTTGAGGTTTTCTGGATTTTGGCTTTTAAGGATTTTGAATTTTAAGGATTTTAGATTTTTGGGATTTTGAATTTTCGGGATTGTGTGTTGTGAAGTTTGAAGTCAATTCTTAATTTGTGTTCAAATACTGCAGTCGAATGTCAATTTTTAATTTCTGTTTGGGGTTATTATCAGTTTTTAAAATTACTATCAGTTGCTAGTCCATTCAAATTCTGCTCAAGTAGTTCCAAATTTTAAAAGCTGCGGTACTGGTTTTGCTATTTTTGAAGATTAAGCCGTCGCGTCGTCGTAGATGCGGAGGTGTTACAGGAGTCATATTTTTGGATTCCGTAGTTAGGGATGATGAAATGGGCTTAGGTAAAACCAATTCTGACGATGTAATGCCCCCATAAGCAGTCAATTACCTTCTTAAATGTTAACGATATGGGGGATATTGAAGTTGGTTAGATATTCTGTTTGTCTCACATGATGCCTATTGAAGCTCTTTGTAGAGTTAGCCAAAGTTGAATCGAGATTCCGAGAGTTCTTAACTGTTAACGTTCATCAAGCCGACATTATCTTCAAGAAGTACTAGAGGTTGATGTAGGCCAGAAATCACAATTTTAGAAGAACCTTGAAAATTACATTCCAGATCGGACCGTAGAATGTCCATTACAATTTACGACTTCGTTTCAGATACGGATGTGAATAAAAGATATACATATGTGTGATTTTAGGAATTCAAAGTGAATATTAAAAAGAGGCTGGGATGCAACAAACACCGATAACTTCCCATCCCGTCTGTCGATTTGTCTTGCTTAAAAGTTTGTAGGTTTTCGTGTTTTGTTGTAAAAAAGTTGTCAGTTGAATTATTCTAAAAACTTTAAAAATTATCAACAATATTTTGCATATAATGAAATAGTTTGATTTCAAAATCTATTTTCGTTAACGAGATTTTTAGTCGTTAACAAATTTTTACCAATTTTAGTACCATTTGCGTACTATTTTTTGTAGATTTAAATTTTTTATGAAAAAACTGAGTGTTGGATTTTTATAAAAATTTACTGAATGTCGAAAACAATATTTTCTGTGAGATAAAATAAGTTTGAAGTCAATATTTTTAATGTTTGAAAAGATATTTGAGTCGAAAATCAATGTTTACCAACTTTAAGTACCTAATGCTTTACCTCAGTTTTTAATGTAATGTTTTCTTAGGGTTTTATTTTTATAGAAAAACTGTCAATTTGATTGTTCTCAAAAATTTACCAGATGTCAAAAACGTTATTCTTTACTGCGCGAAAATTATTTTGGAGATAAAATCATTTTTTGTTCGTAAAATATTAGAGTTGAAAAATATTTTTGTACAGTTTTTTTTATTTAAAAAAAATTAAATTAATTGGATTTTTTTTTCCAAAAATATATTTTTTGGTATCGCGTTACAATATATAATACTAGCCGCCCGTTCCGGCTTCGCACGGGTAGACATAAATAGGAACAGATATTTAAATTATATAAGCATGCTAATTAAAACGACCATGAATCACTAAATTAGAAAACATTTTTTGTCCTATAATTAATACTCTTCGCAGCGTATGCGATGAAAGACATTATGGCTAATTTTTTACACCTTCGGTTGGTTTTAATACGAATTTCTAAAGATTTCTATAGTAATCTAGTACTAAATATAGCCTATGTTACTCAGTGATAATGTAGCTTTCTAATGAAAAAAGAATTAT
Source organism: Eupeodes luniger (assembly GCA_951509635.1). Taxonomy (NCBI): domain Eukaryota; kingdom Metazoa; phylum Arthropoda; class Insecta; order Diptera; family Syrphidae; genus Eupeodes; species Eupeodes luniger. The sequence goes on from OX608074.1 coordinate 23,839,398, forward strand.
TAAAATCGGTCCAGTAATTTTTGAGTTTATTCGTTACATACAAAAAAACAAATCTTTCCTCTTTATAATATTAGTGTAGATAAAATTTAATTCAAGTCTCTAGCTTTATTGGTTCTTGATGTATTTTGGGTTAACCAAAATGTTCATCTTTTTTTTGAATTGCTATGGTAAAATAACTACTAACTCAATTTTTTTGAGAGCCCTTTCTGCATTTTTCTGCATTATTATCTGTATAACAAAATTTATTTGAAGTCGATATTTCTACTGGTTCTTGAACTATGGACGACGAAAAAAACGTCGTACACACGCACGCACAGACATTTCTCTAAAAATCTTTTATTTTGACTCTAGGGACCTTGAAACGTCGAGAAATGTCAAAATTTTCAATTCGACAAATCGGACCGATTACAATAACTTCCTATGTCAAGTTAAAAAGTTCACTAAAATCATTTAAATAGGAGAGGTTCTTTTCGATACCATAACCAATTTGGATTAGTAACATTTATTGTTAAGCTCGTTAAAGATATATAAACCTTCGATAGATTTAGCAAATTCGTACATTTTACTGAATTGGCTCATACAGTTTTTATGAAATGATTTATTGCCCTCTAACAATTTTAACAATGATTGCCCAGAAGAACTTGAAACAAAGATATTATTTCGACAATTATCACAGTAAAATGCAAAATTGGATAAAAACGTAATAAATTGTTTTAACGTCATAATTTGTTAAATAAAATATATATTTTTTTAAATGGATGATTATTGTGTTTATGGTGAACTAAATTTTGAATTTTTGATGAATTAAGGTTAACTTTTTAGTAAACATCTATAATGTCTTATAATTTTGTATGATTTTATTTATTTGCTTAAACTTATTAACGATACAGTAAACTATATATTTTGATATAGAACTTACATAGTTCTCTACAAAGAGTTTTTTGAATGAATTTCCCACATTTCACTTAGTTTTTAAACTGTATACCAAAACCATTTTATTTATCGTCTGAATCACAATTTTCAGTATGATATACCCACTATACCTACATATACACAAAATCAGGAACATCTATCAAAAGCATTTACAAATTTCTTCTAAATTATGTATGTTAATAAATTAAAAGCAATAAAAATAACTTTGAACAAAAAGCCTCTTATCATAGTTTTAAGATTTTTATGCTCAGACAAAACAAAAACAAACAACAACCCACGCACAGTGGGTGACAATTAGTTGCCTACCGTATAAGTTTCCCAAGATGATCACTTTGCTGTAACTCTGACCACACCATATTGCAATATCATATGACTATCATCACGATCAACACATCATGACCATCTTTCATCAGTCGACCAGTGTCCCGATCTCCACCAGACTAACAGAGAAAGAGTTTCAACTCAACAAGACGAAAAACCCATAAAAGTTGCCCCTTTCGCTTCGTTCAGGCGGGGGAGATATATTCTTATATCTTTGCCTAGAAGGGACTTGAGAAATGCGACACAATTAACACAAATGCTTTATAGAGATCCTTTTTCCCTCGAAGATGCTTATCTTCGTCTCATCTTCAGTACCTTACCTATATGGAGGAGGAATACAAAAGTGTATAGTTATGGAAAGACCTCCATATCACCTGCTATGACCGCTCCCGCACCCGTACCCGCTCCCGTGACTCCATAGCGTCATCATCGTCATCTACGACTGAGTCATGTTCTTGTCATCTAAAAGGAAAGAAGATTCAATGCGCTATACGCGCCCGAAGGGTTCAGTTGGGAATCTCATAAAAATTTGTTAAAATTCACTCGACAACATATTCCCGAGAAAAGGGAATCTCCTGCGAAGCCGAATCGCTTCCAATCCAAGTCAAGAGAACCCAACCGCAGAACCACCAACCCAACATATTGCTCCAGCGCATGTGACAGCAACAACAGCAGCAGACGACCAACGACGGTGGCGACAGTATCAGCAAGATAGCAGCCACCAGTCGTTGTCGCGCACTGACTTCTCGGCAATATAGCGCGGCAGCCCAAACCAGCAGCGGCGCTACATGGTCATGTATTCTCGAAATGAGTTATAAATTTTATCCGATGATGGGACTTATGATATCTTCTTACATGTTCCTCCAAATGGTTGCTATGGTGGTGATGGCGAACTTGTACTCAACTGACTGACCAGTTTCTGATACTTTACTTCTGAGGAGGTTACTGTTGCACGGATGTTGGGCTGTTTCCAGAAAGAATTATCGCCATCGGGCTTTATACCAAAGCTGGACGACCAACAACGACGACGACAACGCACGGCGGCGGCCGGGCGGCGGTACGGAGACGGCGACGACGCACGGTATCCGGTTCGCTTTTCAAATATTTTTTTATTATAATTGCTCCCACGACTTTCTCAGAATCGGAATGGACCTGCAGGACAGACTGAAAACCTCAGAGCTCAAACAAACGCAACGCAACGCAAATGAACATGTGCACACGTATAAATCTTGTTCTCTGGCACTCTCTTTTCTCCGAAGATCACATACCTATAGCTTTTGGCTATATAGCCTGACCATCCAATTCAACGACAGACAACAACAACAACAACAACGACGACGAGGTACGAGGACCTAAATTTGTCCCCCAAAAGCAAAAACACAAAAATTAGAGACAACTACAGCTTTTGATTAATTGACGACATTTAATTACGGCGACGTAACATTTATGTTGTCGCTTTATCTGAGCCAATTTATCTCAGTGCGGGGCTGATGGTGGATTCTTTTCTCTTTTCTCATGATGTTTTTGGTATTATAGTGAAGTTGGATATAAATATATGTACATACATACGTAAAGTATATATTTTCTGCTTTGTTTTGTCATTGTTTTTTATAAGTAGTTATTTTGCAGATAGGGAATCTGTGCAAAAGGGATTATCGCAGAATGATAATGCGTTCAAGTTGGCAGGATAACGCGCCAGTGAAATATACCTATACTAACGTTTGTTGCGAAGTATGTGTGAGTCAAAATGTTCTTGGACTGAATTCCTTAAATGCTTTGAATGAAAAATTCTTGCTAATAGTGATTTAAATGCGTTTTCTTAGAAGTGAAACTATAAATTTGGCAGCACTTATTTTAAGTAATATTCCAATTGACGTTTTTCATTGTAGTTTAGAGTGATAACCAAATTGACAGTTCTCAAAAGTCACCTCCAACTATACTTTATTGGCAACACTATTTTGAGATGTGTATATCTGAATTGACAGTTCTCAGTGACAGTTTACAGTGATACCCGAAATGTCAATCCCTGCCTTTGCCGCCTTAAGATTTTTTCACGGGTACTGCCTCTTGAGAGGAATTGACAAATCCTCGCAAAGTAATTCTTGTCATGAAAAATAGTTTCTCAAATAAACCATTCGGATTCGGCATAAACTTGTAGGTCCCCTCCTAGTGACTAGTGATGCCAAACAATCAACAAATCAAACATCTGTTAATGAAAAAAATGAACAAATCTTGAATTTACAATATAATTTTTAATTTTTGAAGAACTAAAAAAATGTGTAACTCTTGGTTTTCAAATAAGAGAATACTTCTAGAACGTATTTAAGGTACAAGGCTGGCTCTCACCTAAAACAAACAATTAAAACATTTGTAAGAATATTTAATGTTCTGTTCAGTATACAACAATCTAAGCTATTAAGTTGATATTGATTTGGAAAACCTTATAGAACTCATAATGTCCTTAATTGACTTAAAATATCCACAAAATTTCAAATCAATTCCATATCCGATGTACCAAGAGAGACTTTCTAAAGTGAATCGAATATGCTTAACAAATCGTTTCTTGGACATTTTAATATTCAATCCACACCACATTGCATATTTGCACACAACCTACCCTATTTAGCATCCTGATGGTTGGCCTCTTTGTGGCATGGCACCTATACTGAAGCTGCCAACAGTTTCCACCACAATTTGTCTCCTTTACATTTGGAATATGAAAACGACCGACCCGACCTCAGAGACCCAGAATGGGGACAGGATCAGAACCATTTGACATTGTGTGTTTCGAGGTGGTTTAAATTCATGTGCAGTAAATTTGCAAAATACCTCGCTTCCAACCTCATAACTAACACACCCGCCCATAAGCTAAAAAATTCCAGTACTGACATTGCCCAACATCACCCAGGCCAAACTATAACCGCATAAGCTCTATATAACACCAACATCATCACCATATAATCCGTCCAACTGCAACAACTCTAGCCTAAGAAACTTTACACATCTTTCCGGTCTGTCGGTCGGTCGGTCTTGGTAAAAGCTAAAGGATTGCCTTAAAAACGAAACATCTTATTGCAAGAATTGCTCCCATTGGGGGAGTCCCAATGGCACAGCCATCTGCAGCGCTTAAAGTTAAAATGCACAACGATGCCAGGACCATGGAGTCTCTGAGTTATTCATAGATTTTCGTGATACAACAACTACGACTAAGTATACTAAAAAGCTCTGCCCTGGGGCTGGCGCATTTCTGGGAAAGTTGGGTTAAGCGATTTCTGCCAGAAGATATGTGTACTGCTGCATTGCACCCGCATGCTGCAGTTACATGTACAAAAATATATTTAACTATAAGAACTATCAAGAAGGAGGGCGATCCTGAGGCAGGACACTCAGTCACATAGAATCAGCATATTTGTCGCTTCGTTTTGCGCGCATTGGGGGTGGCATTTTGGAATCCTTTATAGTTTTTATATTTCTTTTCTTTTTTGCGTTTGTTTTAGCCAAATGGACTCTGACTCTCGCACTGGTGTCCGTCCGATGAAGTTGGAAATGTAACTTCTGTTATTTGGGTGCAGTTTTACTTCTTAAGTCTGCTGCACACTTCAAAAAAGGTTCAAAAGCATTTAATATGCAATTTAACTTAATCTTTCCTTTTCTTTATATAGGCCTTAGTCTAAAACAAGTTTAAGTTTAAGTTTAAGTTTAAGTTTAAGTTTAAGTTTAAGTTTAAGTTTAAGTTTAAGTTTAAGTTTAAGTTTAAGTTTAAGTTTAAGTTTAAGTTTAAGTTTAAGTTTAAGTTTAAGTTTAAGTTTAAGTTTAAGTTTAAGTTTAAGTTTAAGTTTAAGTTTAAGTTTAAGTTTAAGTTTAAGTTTAAGTTTAAGTTTAAGTTTAAGTTTAAGTTTAAGTTTAAGTTTAAGTTTAAGTTTAAGTTTAAGTTTAAGTTTAAGTTTAAGTTTAAGTTTAAGTTTAAGTTTAAGTTTAAGTTTAAGTTTAAGTTTAAGTTTAAGTTTAAGTTTAAGTTTAAGTTTAAGTTTAAGTTTAAGTTTAAGTTTAAGTTTAAGTTTAAGTTTAAGTTTAAGTTTAAGTTTAAGTTTAAGTTTAAGTTTAAGTTTAAGTTTAAGTTTAAGTTTAAGTTTAAGTTTAAGTTTAAGTTTAAGTTTAAGTTTAAGTTTAAGTTTAAGTTTAAGTTTAAGTTTAAGTTTAAGTTTAAGTTTAAGTTTAAGTTTAAGTTTAAGTTTAAGTTTAAGTTTAAGTTTAAGTTTAAGTTTAAGTTTAAGTTTAAGTTTAAGTTTAAGTTTAAGTTTAAGTTTAAGTTTAAGTTTAAGTTTAAGTTTAAGTTTAAGTTTAAGTTTAAGTTTAAGTTTAAGTTTAAGTTTAAGTTTAAGTTTAAGTTTAAGTTTAAGTTTAAGTTTAAGTTTAAGTTTAAGTTTAAGTTTAACTTTAAGTATTAAAACTAAGTCGATACCGGTGATTTCGAACCTTCAAATGTTGACTTAATTATTAAAATTCACTTGTGTAGTGTAAGTCTTTTTTTATTTCATCCTATTTTTGTTGGCAATATTGTGTGGTTAGAGTTTCATGCGAACAAATTAAATTTACTTCGTGTTCAGAAGAGATTCCACATAAAACAGGCAAGCAAGTAAAAAATCTTACCATATTCTTATATCCTATAGAAAACATACCTATACACTACACACTGAATATTTCGGTAAGACAAGAAAAAAAATAATATGCACAAGAATGTGTCGTTCTCGTAAAACGTGTTGTAAGCTATTTCAACCATAAACGGATGTGGGAATGACTTATATGCCCTGCAATTGCCAAGTAAGACAGAATATTCCCACACCTCCTTCCGTCTTTTTCCTGTTCAAATCATCCCAGTCAGCCAGGAGGTTAGCTAACCAGCCAGCCAGCCAGCCAGCTAGCTAGGAACAGGACTACAAAAATATAGGTACAGGTTATAGATTTATATACTCGTATTGTATAGACTCGTATAGTTTATGCAATATTTGCCAAAGCAATCCCAGTGTATCCTTATTTTCGTATTCACAAAAGGTTATTTGCTAGAATAAAATTGATTTATATTGAAGCACGTATCCTTAACTCCATGGCACACCAAATCCCCCGCTGGATTTGTATAGAAGATATATTCAACTTATTCTCATGGTGATTTGTCCTTGGGTCTAAAATTTTTTTTTATTTTACTTTTTTGAAATCCTTCTTAAAGAAATTGTAATCCTTGTGGAGTTCATAGTATATCTAGGAATCAAGACATATACTGGCAGTCAATGTTTGAGAAAAAGAAGGAAGAAATGAAGATGACAAGTGACTTTTATATAGGAAAGAAAATATTTTAACATGAATACAAAAACTGTAGGTATTTTTTAAGGTTTAACTTTAATCGAATATTTCAAAATGGAAAGACCGCTCAGTTCACAATGATTACTGTGATAAATCTATTATACATTTTATATAAATATAAGGAGTTTATAGATCATGATGAAATATTATTATTTCAAACGATTGTGTCTAAAACAGAGCAATATTTAACAGTGCTCATAATGTTTAATATAATTACACAAAATCTTGTTGTAGAGGAATTCACACTTTTTTTCAATTATTCAATTCAGATTGTGGGAAAAAACACTTCAAATCGGAAGATAGTCGGTAGATGCATCGTAAAGTTTAAAACCTGACAAGGACCGTACCAATAAACCCCTTATCAAATATGATTCCTGTCCCGTTTCCTGTCTGTAGAATAAAATGTAAGGTACCGAACTGTTTTTTTTCTTTTGAGAAGCTCTAGCACGCTCGCTTTAAGAATTTTAAAAATGAAAAGAACACAAAATTTACTAGTACCAAAATATGTATAATATTATGTAATATTAAATAATGTTTAGAGGTAGAAACACCGGCGAAGTCGATGACCACTTTTGTTTGTTTTTTCACACAGAAAAAAACTAAGTTAACCGCGTTCAGATTTTTACCCCATTAGTTAGGTTATTTTATTTTCCACTCATAGAGTGCAATCCAAAGCGCAATTGGTCTGTTCCCAACTTTGACCAAAACTGCCAATTGTCAATAATTGACAACAATTATTGCCTAACTGCTGTTCCACACTTCAAAAATTTGGTAGTTTTGAGCAGAAGGTTTTACTCACGGGAGGGTAGAACAATTTCCCTTCCTGAAAAATTTTGCTCAAGAAATTTCTATGGGCAGAAATAGTTCATCTGTTAAGTGTCATATTTTCACATTGAGGTACGTAAATTTACTGTTATTAGCGTCATCCGTTCGGTTCGCTCGGCATTGACATGTTGCCAAGAACCGTTCCATACAGTATCTCTAAGAAAAATGTTGGCAACAAATCAAATCTGTAAATCTGTAAATCTGAGCGGTATTTACTGTTAAAAATAAATAAATTAACAGTTCGTCGAGACTAGGGCCTAGTGGCTTACACTCTCAATAATTCTTGTGTGCGAGTTATGTTGTCAGGGATGGAGGGGACCTATACAGTTTTAAACGGATTCCAAACGGCTGGTTTGAGAAAGCAGTTTTCATGACAAGAATTACTCTTGAAGGATCTGTCAATTCCACGCAAGGGGCAATACCCGTGAAAATAAACTTTAGATGGCACAAGCAGGGCTTGAACCCAAAACCTCTGGCATGATAGTCCAACGCTCTAACCATCACGCCACGGGTATTAACTGTTGCTGAGATGTAATTGTCACACAAATTTTAAAATGCATGTGTTTCTGGGAGTTGTTCACGGGAGTTATTCACGGAAGTTTTTGGCAACTTTTAGTTTAGATTAATTTTTCGATAAAAAAATTATGATGAAAAAATTCAACTCAAAATGTAAAAAATTAAGTTGTATAAAAGTTGTTCGGAGTTGGTTAGTGAGCCGCTTTCTCTATTGCGGTTGCCGGCAGCACCGAGCAACTTCCAGTTTTTACTTGCTACGTAATAATAACTACATACATATATGGCAAGTTTTGCATTCGTAAAAAATTTCGAACTCGAGATTTTAATCAAACATGAAACTACGATGATAGAGAAGTCGAAAAAAGTGGGTCCTACGATTCCGTCCGTCTGCCTGTCCTGTCCCCTACATCCCAAAGTAATGGCTTGATTGACTTCGACTTTGGATTTAAGCCTATTTGCGTTAGGCGATTTTTTCACTTTTTTTTTAACTAAAAATAACCGTAGTCTTCATTAAATTTTTTGGTCAAAAAACGAAAATTCGAATTTTCGCAATTTGGCTTCTTTCAATATAAAAAAATATTTTTATTTAGATTTTTAAAAAAATATAAATTTTTTTTCGAAATTCGATATCTTAAAAATGGGTCATATTTTTTTTACGAAATTGAAATTTTAAAACGTATATTAAGCTTTAAATAACTGCATACCAAAAATATTTGTAAACGTAAATTGAAAAAAATTATATATAGAAAATAAATTTAAGAAAAAACCGCTCTAACAATTTTCAATAAAAAATTTTAAAAATTAGGGTTTTTCAAATGGAGTTTAAATTTTTGAAAAAAAAACAATTTTTGCAGGTATATTTTTAAATATTAAAATACAGAAAATATTTTTAAACATGACCAAGTTCGTAAATCCCAGTCACGCATTTAATTTGTTTTAAGTTTCCAGCAACTTAGTTGATTCGCTACGTAAACAGTAAATATGAAGTTTAGTTGTTCTCAATGCACCTAATGGTTATTATATTACTGTTGGGAAATATTATAGTAGTACATTGTAATGGTTGATTGGTCATTTACTGAAGAAAAAATAATTTAAAAACCCAATAGTAGGTGTAATATTTTTTTTTAAAGAAAACCTATTCAAACATTTAGTACAACCCCATAACAGCTTTTTGGTGGTAAGTATGAATAAATAAATTAGGTGGCACAACAGTCCGTAGAGAACCAGGGCCTAGTGACTTACAACTCTCAACTATTCCTGTGTGAGAGTAATTGCAGGGATTAAGGGGACCTACAGTTTATATGCCGAATCCGAACGGCTAATTTGAAAAAGCACTTTTTCATGTCAAGAATTACTCTTGGAGAATTTGTAAATTCCTCGCAAGAGGCAGTACCCGTGAAAAAAACTTTAGGTGGCACAGGTAGGAATCGAACCCAAGACCTCTCGCATGAGGTGGTAAGCTTAACAATGCATTAAAAAACCGTAATTTTAATACGAAATTAAGCTAACAAATTTGAAAGCAAGTTTATAAAATGTGAAATTGTATTAGCAATATAGGAAAACAAAATAAATGAATGCGTTAATATATAGGTTTTGTTCCATTTACACAACTTAGTATTTATGACCAGATTAAGGGATTAAATTGAAATCTGATAGATTAACGATATTTATTCACTTTATAAATAAAGCTATTTGGCGTCGTGCTATTCTTCTAAAGACTATTTTGGACCATCAAAAAAATCCATATATTCAAATAAATATCATATTTTATAAAAATTCTAAAACCTTTAAATATTGTACTTTATTTTCTTAAAAGACCATGCTAATTTATACCCAATTAAGAAAGTCCAATCCAACGTGCAGTGTGCACCTATAAACGAGCGTGTAAATTGTCATCTCATCATTAACGTATATAAACCATACTGCACCATCGTTATATGTATGCATAAAAGCGAGGATTATATGTATTTAATTATTATTATACACTACACACACTGCATCATTTCCCGTCGTGGTCGTCCTTCGCGTCGCGTTGTGTCGTCATTGCATTGGATCATTGGTCGTGATGTTGTTTTTGGGTGTTGACATCTTTTGAGACCGTGCACCTCCCAAAGATGCACGCAAACAAATTCTCAAGCTGTCAGACAGAATTATGACATGTCTAGCAATTAGATTAATTTCATCGAGCGTTTTGTAGTCAGAGAGTCTGGGTGGGTTGTTGGCTCACTTGATGCGGACGTGCACGAAGCACAAACATACTCTTGGTGAGAGATTTGTGTACCGCAACGCATTCTGGCAGTGGTCCCATCATGTTCCATACGATGGCATAACATAGCCTTCTTCTTCTTTTAAATTTAACACTCTGCTTATAAGATTCATAAATATGTAAACTCCTTCGCCACCCCAGCACTGCCAGTAGTGGCAGTATTATAAAGCAACAATATTTCAATGATGACTACTCGTACTTGCAGAGTAGGACATGGCAATTTTTGTTTTGTGTTGTTGTTGTTGTTGTTGCCTATATAAAGAAGCTAATTAATGAGTTCAATTTTAATGTTGCAGTGTTCATTTGCGAATCGAATTTATAACGATAATTATTAAGGACGCCGCCGCAATATGGATAAATAAATCAACGTTTTGTTGTTATTTTTATACGAGCAAGCTCATTATGCAAACATATGAATTTATGATGATGCCATTTGTGTATAGTCAAGTGGGTGATAATATGAGTTCGATTTTATTAATCACAAGAAATAAAAACATTTTTAAGATATTGTACCTATTTATAATTGAATATATTTCTACAGCTACAAAAAAGAAAAATATCAAGAGAAAGACATTAGTTGGTGTGAATAAAAAAATATTCAGACTGCTAGAATCGGATTTCTAAAATTTAACAGCTATAATTTATCCGTTTTAGAATCAAACTATACCAGACTATGTGCTAGAATCTCTTACTCCTAGATTCTTTCGTATAATTGTTATTGACTGCTAGAATTTTTCTGCAAAAAAAAACTTAGTACTAAAATGTAAATATTGGAAATTGTTTGGTAGAATCTCAAACTTTATTTATTCCATCTATCGAGTATAACCTTTTAAGCCTAAAAGTAAGCATCTCTGGTTATAGGAGGGAATAATATTATCTACCCAGTTCAATTTACGTAGAGCATATCTAGTCAATTTACGCTAAACAGCTTCTGTTCTATTAAACTTACTGGGCACCAAATGCAACTGGCATATTCTAATGAAGATCTCAGCAATGAGATATACGAGGTGTGTTCAAAAAGTACCCGGAATTTTCATTTTTTCAAAAAAATATTTATTTATTCGTTTATATCAAGGTGGTCCCCTACAAAGTAGTCACTCCCAGATATAATACACTTATGTCAGCATTTTTTCCAATCTTGGAAGGACTCTTGATATTCACTTTTTGATACGTCCTCGAGTTTTCTCAGCAATTTTGCCTTTATTTCTTCAATCGAGGAAAAACGCCTACCTTTCATGGGTCTCTTCAACTTTGGAAACAGGAAAAAGTCACACGGAGCCATATCTGAGTAATATGGAGGTTGGGGCATGACTACGGTATTGTTTTTGGCCAAAAAATTACGAACAAGCAACGACGAGTGAGCAGGTGCGTTATCGTGGTGCAAAAGCCATGAACTGTTTTTCCATAAATCTGAGCGTTTTTTTCGGATTGCTTCACGCAAACGTCGCATAACTTCAAGGTAATACTCCTTATTAATCGTACGACCTTGTGGTAAGAACTCTTGATGCACTATACCATTATAATCGAAGAAAACAGTAAGCAAAACCTTCACATTTGATCGAACTTGACGTGCTTTTTTCGTTCTTGACGTTAGATGCTTCCAGGTGGACGATAGTGTTTTGGTTTCGACATCATAACCGTACACCCATGTTTCATAACCAGTTATGACCCTTTCAAGCAAACTTGGATCGTCGTTGACGTCATTTAACAGCTCTTGAGCGATGTTCATGCGATTGTTTTTTTGGTCAAAATTCAGCAGTTTCAGCAAAAATCGCCGAGCTTATAAAAACACGTCGAACCTTAGCAACTACCACAGACAAAGTAAACAGTGAATATAGGGGCATGTATACCAACACAATAAAAAAATAATTTTGACCTTCGGACTCTCCAGACCAGCGGAATTTAAAAATCCCGGGTACTTTTTGAACACACCTCGTAAAGCATTTTTAAAGTATGCGGATAAGTAATTTTCTTAGAATTTCTCATTAGAACACCCAGCATTTTATTTGAATTCGAAATCATATAGTCGTAGTGATCATTAAAAGTTAATTTCGTATCGAAAACAACACCTAAATCTTTAATAACCGAAACTTTATCAAGGCGTATATTATTAACCTTATATTCAAAGTGAATAGGGTTGCGTGATCTAGTATAAGACATTTGCTTACATTTGGAGATATTGTGATGAAGGCAGTTATGTATATTCACACCACTGAAAAATACAATTGAGGTCATCTTGTCAAGTGGACAAGATTTTCAAATCCTCAGCAAATAGTAAATTTTCAGAAAATTTGACACAGTCGGGAAGGTCGTTTATAAAAAGAACAAACAAAAATGGTCCGAGATGGCTTTCTTGTGGAAACCCTGAAAAGTTATAAATTCTTTTTGATGTTTTACATCCAATTTTCACAAACTGTGTATGATCTGTAAAATATTGATCTAACCATTTCAATAATTGAGAATGAAAACCAAGGTGTTCTAGTTTTTTTTAATAACACGCCATGCTGCATCCTATCAAACACCTTTGAAAAGTCGGTGTATATGACATCAACTTGCTTACCCCGTTCAATACCTTTCGTACAAAAGTATGTGAAAAAAGAGACAAGTTAGTTGTAGTTGATCGTTGAATCACAAACCCGTGTTGATTGTCTGAAATCCCTTCCTTAATATTATCATAAATTCTTTTTTTGATAATGGCTTAAGAAATTTTTGAAATAGTTTGAAGCTTTGAAATCAGTCTGTAGTTAAGGACATCTTGCTTCGAGTCTGTTTTATGAATTGGCGTAATGACTGAAGTTTTTCAAGTATCTAAGAATTGACGAAGACTGAGCGATAAATTAAATAATTTTAAAAGAGGTTTAGAAAGACCATATCTGCAGAATTTTAAGAACATAGGATCAATTTCATCACTGTCATGTTTTTTATTGTCATCCACAGACGAAAGTTCTTCCAAAACTTCTTCTTTCGTTAATTCAATTTGACCTAAACATGTTATTGGCTGGTGGTATATGACAATGTTTGGGTTTGAGTTTTCAAACACAAAATTCTTCTGAAAAAAATCAGCAAACATATCACAAATCTCTGTTTCATCGTTTTGTCTTCAAACCTCATGTTGAGGGGTAAACCATAAGATTTCCTTTTACCATTTAAAAATGTAAAAATGAACTGCATTGATATATTTTTTTTGAAGTTTAATGAGCTTGTTTTTCAAATGACTTAGTCTTTTATTAAACCAAACAGGTTTACAGTTCTTGACTATTCTTTTAACTGGCACAAAACCCATTTTTGCTTCTTCAATTTAATATCTTAATTTAGAGAAGTTTGTTTCTAAATTATTCGTATCGAAAAAGCTGTCACATTCACCATTAGAAAAATATGAATCGCGTTGTGATCAACTTTTACATAATCATATTCAAAATTAATATCATTATGGTGAAAATTTTTGGTACAGTGGCATGATGGTTTGTGCTTTTGACTGTCACGCAAGATGTCTTGGGTTCGATCCTTGCCTGAGACATCTAAAGTTTTTTTCACGGGTACTGCCTCTTGCGAGGAATTGACAAATCCTCCAAGAGTAATGCTTGTCATTAAAAGTGCTTTCTCAAATTGGCCGTTCGGATTTGGTTTAAAGCTGTAGGTCCCCTCCATCCCCTGACAACAGTACTCGCACACAGGAATGGTTGAGAGTTGAAAGTCACTAGGAAATAATGGTTTAATGATAGGATACACTGAGGCATGAAACTACTTGAATTTTTTAGTGTCATTATAGCAGCTGCAATATTTACCTTTTAAAATCTAGGTACTGAAATCTACCTGCAAGAATGAAGTAAATAAAATCAATCCTTCTGAATCCAGATCCTGGAAATTATTTGCTAGATTCTAACTACTAGAATCCATCTAGAAATCTTGCAACAACAACTAATTCATTAAATTAATTTATTCTATGATCTCCAACTGCAAGAAATCATCCACATAAGAATGCTGCAGCTGAAAATTCATTACTTCCAATATAGCAACTAATAATTTATTTTTTAGAATCTAAGTACTGCAAACTTTTTACAACAATTAACTAACTTAACTCTATTGTTCTGGATTTATATCCCAGATATTATTTACTAGAATAAATGTAACTGCTAGAATCCATTTTCAGTATCCTGCAGCTACAATCTATCCACTATATTTAATTGAATTTTCAACTGCTAGAATCCCGCAGCTGAAAATCCTATAAAATCGATACTGAATTCATATTTGCTAAAATTCAGCTTGTAGAATTTATATGTTATGCATTAGCTGCTAGAACCATCTTATTCCCATATTAAATCAGCAATATTGTTTTTATTTCCTAGAATCTATAGCTGCTAAAAAGTCTTGGTTTTAGAATCTACTCGCTATAATATTTTCTTAAAATATAACGGCTATTGTGTATCTACTAGAATTTGTCTGCTAGAATCAATATTTTGAAATAACGGTACAGTAATTTAAGTGACAAACCCAAGCTGTTTGCATTTGTTTATTACTTATGGGAATCTATCAACAGAGAATTTTAAACCTCTTAAGGTGCATCCGATTAAATTCATCTCCTAGTCTATGTAACTGCTAGAATCTAATCGCTACAACTAGAAAACACATTGATCGTATAAACTGTAGCTATTTAATCTTATCTTTGTAGTTCAGCAGTGACAAGAAATCCTTAAAGTATAAAGCAGCCCTAAAATTAAGACTACAACTGGTAAGTTCCACAAGAAGAAGTTTATTTGTCAAAATAGTTTAATATAGCCTGGTTCATGTTCCAATGTACCTGCGTAAATTACATTATACCTATAGATTATCATTTCAAATTCTGTACATTATCCAAACAAAAATTAACAAAAGAAAAAACAATCTCAGTTCTCATATTACATTAACGCCTCCTCAAGTAGCGTAACCGCCTTAGACACCACTCTATACAACAAATAACAGATAGTTTCTTTTGTTTTTTTTTTATTTAATTTTTTTTGTTTGTTTTTCTTCAATTTGACAGCTTAGCACTTTTAGGTGATAACGCTCATGTAACAAGTGTCAAACGTTGGTGATTAATTGAAATGATTTTCATTATGAAAAATATTCTGCCAACAAATCGTTCAGCTCTCAATGCATAGAGGTAGAGTGTGTGACACGCGATCAAATAAAAAACTTAAACAAGCGGCTCCATCATCAGACCTCCCTAACACCGAAACGGCTACGGTGCGCAAAACACCGTTCGGTTCCACTACAAGGGAATACTCTTTGCAGCACAGCGTCGTCGTCGTTTCGACGTCAGACACATTCGTGTACTATTAGCCGATAAATTAATCTTTGGTGCACACTCACGCGCTTATGGCCTCCTTTGGAGCTAAATCTGAAGCTGAGAAATTGGTTATTATATAGCAAAAGAAGGTAGTAGGAGTAAGAGCTGCAATGACACCAACGCGCATTCGACAGCGAGTGCAGCGCATAAAGCCAACCGAACTGAACGAAATAATCTGTCAAGATCGCATAAATAACGAACCTAATGGCGAACGACTTTGGTCGCACTCAAGTTTCATTTTTGTAGGTATACACTAAATTCAATATACAAACACAATCCTCGCTTGTGTAGAAGGTGTCCGGAGTCTGGACTTGAGAGTTTCGAGTCCGGCTGTGGTAAGTCATTGGTAAGGTATCCCCTTTATCCTGCCCCTTCTATATACACTGCATACAAAATGTTCAATAAATTATAAAATTGGTCAATTTTAATGGTGGAATATTGGCAATAGAAACTGTTGACGAGATAATAATCAAATGAAGGCTTGGACGGGCATAGGTAGGTACCTGGTGTGGTGTGGTGTGTTGTGTAGTGTTAAGTAGAAACCCCATTAACCTGACCCATCCCAATGTATGACTTAATAATATAACCCACGCCATGATGGTAATGCCTGCCTGAGCCCATATCTCTGATATGTGGACCGAAAAGAAGCACCTTGCGAGAATATAGTTGACAAAGCCAAAAACATACAAAACAAAAAATTGAAAACCTTGTTCCGTTGGTGTAAGGACACGGGATATGTGGTTGCTCGAAACGTGCCCATAAATAATCCGATTGACAGCACAAGTTGGTGGTAGTTGAGGTACATGAGGGTAGATATAGCATAATAATATTTCCCCTTGAATTTGTGGAACTTTTTGCCATTTTTTTGATTCTGTTGGTGTAAAAAGGGTTCTCTGGCTGTGGCGGCGGCCACCGCGTGGTGTATGCCATAGAATTATACACCTTTCCAAGTGCGGTGAAACAAATTCGAATTTAAATTGTAAAAAAGCATAAAATTGGATTGTGGCCAGGCCAGGCAAGGCATGGCACTTGTTGGACAAGTTTTGACCCTGAATTTGTTGGAACATTCGCATATATGTATGTATGTGTCTATGTCTTAAATACATATATGTCGAATTTGATAGTGTTGTCGGGGTTGTAGGCGTTTGGAGTTAGTGAAGGTGATTGTGGGTTCAATGTTCGAAGGAGGTATAAAAAAATGTCGAATTTAGATTTCAATTAGAGAAAAAATGATGGTCAATTGTATGCAACAGGTATTGGAAAACCGGAGCTTGTTGAGGTATATTAAGGCAGTCTGAACAGTCTAAACTGTCAAATTTCGACCTTAATTTTAAAAAGTGTCTACAAAATGCATTCATTTATCCCATTTGAGAATTCATTAATTTATTTGACTCCGTTTCTTTTCCTTAAAAAAAGTTCGAAGAGCTAGCAAAAGAATTATTCAACTCAAAAGAATGTTTTAGTTCTCAAAAAAAAGATATCAATTGATTACCGAACTTGAAATCTCAAAGGAACGCATTCACAAAGGATTGTGATCTCTTACATGTCTACTTACTCAAAATCTCCTATAAAAATACGCTAAAGAAAAGTGTAGACAATTATTATACCTATCAGTACTCTGAAAATAAGCTACTAACGAGCTGACTTTGACTTATTTCTATTCATCGAAATATTGTGGGTTCACACGTGCGCCATATTTGATTGTCAGCATTGTCAAATATTTTAAATAATGACATGTGATATTTTCGCACTTTTTCTGAAAAAAAACCGAAAGGTGTTACATCACAAAATCTTGGTGACCAATTTTCAAGACTAAAGAGGCTGGGATGCGACCCACACATGATAACTTCCCATCCTGTCTGCTGATTTGTCTTGCTTAAAAGTTTGTAGGCTTTCGTGTTGTGTTAAAAAAGTTGTCAGTTGAATTATTCTTAAAAATTTTAAAATTACCAACAATATTTTACATATAATATAAATAGTTTGATTTCGAAATCTATTTTTGGTAACGAGATTTTTTGTCAAAAACCAATTTTTAACCATTTTTTTAGAAATTCATTAAAAAAATTTATTTTTTATATAAACAAATACAAATTGGATGAATGAATTTAATTTAAAGTCAATATCTTCTATTGTTCACGAGATATCGGAAACCGAACATCAATTTTTACCAAATTTGCGTACTATTTTTTTGTAGATTTTATTTTTTCATGAAAAAACGGACTGTTGGATTTTTATAAAAAAAATTACTAAAGGTCGAAAACAATATTTTCTGTGAGATAAAATTAGTTTGAAGCCATTATTTCAAATTTTTGAAAAGAAATTTGAGTCGAAAATCAATTTTTACCAACTTATAATAATTTTTTTTTAGGTTTTTATTTTTTGTAAAAAAACTGTCAATTCGATTTTTCTCAAAATTTTTACAAACGTTGAAAACAATATTTCTTATAAGATAAAATTAGATGGAGCCATAATCTCAAAGTTTTGAAAAGATATTTTAGTCGAAAATCAATTTTTACCAACTTTTGGTAATTTTTGTTTGGGTTTTTATTTTTTTGTAAGAAAACTGTCACTTTTTCTCAAAATTTTACGAGATATTAAAAACGTTATTCTTCGTTACCTACACAAAATTGTTTTGGATATCATTTTTGTTCGTAAAATTTTCGAGGTGTCAAATATTTTGTTTCAGTTTTTTTGATTTATAAAAAAACCGTTTAATGGAATTTTTTCCAAAAATATATTCCTTTGGTATCACGTTACAATATATTATTTCAAATTTAAGTCTCTAGCGTTATTAGTTCGTTTGATGTTTAGGGTTAATCAAAATTTTCACTTTTTTTTGAACTGCTATGGTAAAAAAACCACCCACTCAATTTTCTTGAGAGCCCTTTCTGCATCTTCCTGCATTACGCACACACAGACAGACATATCTCTAAAAATCTTTTATTTCCTCCCTAGGGACCTTGAAACTTCGTGAAATGTCAAAATTTTCAATTGACAAATCGGACCGATTACAATAACTTCCTATGGGAGTTAATAACATGGTCAAGAAATTAGTCCATCCATCTGAAATTGTTTAGTTGTTTGTGTGGCATCTTATGTCTTATTGAAAAGTGTCAATCTATGACGTAGTTTTTACTTGTTAAATGTCAAAATATGACAAAAAGTGAAAATTGACCAAAAAGTGTTCTCACGTATTCAAAACGAAACCTCTTATTGGAAAACCCATTATAAGACTACATCGCGTTGAAACGAGCTGGAATATAGGTTAGGTGTCAAAATTTTCAATAATCACGGAGATAATTTAACGAACATATTCCAAAGCTGCTATATTCGCAGTTGGAAGCCTTGACTAACTTTTTCGTCTTCCTTTCCATCTTTTTCATCTTTATGTTGTAACTCATCATTCCAAACATCTTAATTATTTTGATAAATTCCTTTTACAAAATTCCAGCACTATCGCGTAATTTATTTAACTTCAAGGCAATTTCTCAGCTCTAAACGCTTATTTAATATCCCTAATGTCCTTGAACATATACGTACTTCGTACATTTATATAAAATTTTCTTTTTTTTTATCATCTTAATTCCTTATAGCAAATGCAACCATAAACCTTAAACTTCAATTTGGCATTAGTTGTATGGGGATAAAACGTTTTGTGGCGTGTATCGCACCAAGCAACGTCATCATCGAAGCGATTCATTCAAACACACGCATGGATTTCGAGGGAAACAATATACCGCGCGTCTGAGTATGTTGCGAAGAAGTAGAACTATCATTGCATAACCGATGGAACGTTTTGTTTCTGCTTTTTTTTCGTTGCGTTGGCTAAATTAAGATTCCATTAGTCAGTGCATTACCATCATCATTGCGCTGAGTTTTGCGAGAAGACCGAACGCGGTCGGTGGTGGTGGTGGTGGTGGTGGTAGTGGTGGTAGTGGAGCTTAGCTGAGACGATACGAGTCGAATTGAGAATTGAGATTCCGACAAAGAACGTTAGAAATGTATCTTTCCGTGGAGCGCAATAAATCCAAAGTGTCAGGCTTTTAGGAGGCATCGAATTCCAAAGCTATATATTAGAGATTTTCCTATGCGCGTATAGATAGATACATAAATGTATGTATATATAGAAAAACGCACACTCGCATGAATTTATGTACATATATGTATGTATACAAAGAAATCTCTTAAATTCACTTGCATTATATTTTCTTGGCATTGTACTTTCGCAAGCGCAGAATTTTTGCGAAATGAAGGAAATTATAAATAATTCACCAATGGAAAGATACTGCCGCCACCGCCGCCGCCGCCGTCATAGTCATAGTTGTAGGATGCCGTATGTATTTGCTAAAGCCCTGTCGTACAAAAGACAAAAACTACAATTCCGATCTGTCTTTTATCTACCAAATCCACCTTACTGCTCCTCCAAAAAAGACTAGCCGCACAGAGAAAAGTATATCGAAACGGCCAGGTTGGAACTGGTGTTTGAAGTGCTGGGATCATAAGGCGCCAACAATAAGGAATAACTCTACTTCAATAAAGAATGAATACTACATGCTTCCAGTGAAAGATCTCATCTAGAGGTTGTAACGACATGACATCTCTTAGATTTGTTTGTTGTATTTTTAACAATCCGTTATTTCTTTTGGAATTTTTATTGTGGCATGTTTGCATTGCATTGCATAGAATATGCAGAAGGGCAAAATCACCCAAGGCGCTATTTTGCTCAATACAGCCTTGGCTATTGCATGGGGCGTTTCAGTTCGGCTGCAAAGACTTCTTGCAGTGCTGGTTTTCTATTGTCTTAAAGTTAGGGCTGGCTATATGGGTGTTGGATATTCCATGAGAATGCATTTGTTTTGTATAGGAGCCAATTCCAATTATCTTCACTTACGTATACGATACCCTTGGTATATCTATCTGCCATTACATACGATATGACTACTTATAGAAATACATACATATATTGTATAGTATGTCTCTCTACACATCTATTTAAGGATTTTGTTTTTGTGACGAAGGATTCGGCTGATGGGGTATTCCTTTTCGTTTCGCATGTACATTATAAACATTTAGCGTTGCGTTAATCAGATAAATCCGCGCATCGTTTAGTGTCGAATTATAAAGCATGATTATCTCATTTGAAGTGATTTGCCATAGTTGTTTTATTTTTAGCTGTTTTTGTTTTTAAACATATGAAAATAGTTTGGCTTCATTGCGATAGACATGGAAAATAGAAACAAAAGTTTATTTCTATGTTCGATAGGAGTATGTTGAGCTAAATGACATGAAGTTTAATTTATAGTCCAATTGAAATGCAATTTGAATGGATTTATTTTTGTGTGATTTTTGTTTTTAATCCATGTGATCTCAAGAGTGATGTTAATGAGTCATTTCTTATAGATTTGTTTTTAATTGAAATTGTAAAGTTAGGTACTAAAGTACAGAAGATTTAACTATATCAACATGATATTTTAGTTGAAAAACTTTCTCAAATATATTATAATAGTGTGAACTTAAAATTTTGTGTGACGATATTGTCAGAAAAGTTATTGCTGATATTTTTAGACGGCTCGCGTTTAAAATTTTCAGATGTCATCGTTCAAGATATGTGACATGTGACATGTGCTGATATTTTTTTTCCCAAAATTCCTTGACAGCCAAATCTTAAGACAAATTTTCATGAAAAGTATTTTGATATTGGCAACACTGTCAGAAAAAGTATGTGGCAAGGATTAAACGCAAGTCCCCTGACCACGTCATGAGTATCACTGTCAGAGAACTTACTGATTTGAAAAATTTGTAATATGTAATCTCTAATTTTCAGAAGTTCATATTTGACATTTTAGTTAACGGGTTTCATCAGAAAGCAGTCAACAAAAAATCTGAAGTTAAGGAATATATTTAATTTTAATTGAAGGGCACTCAAACATTTCTACGACAAATATTGACATTTTTGCATTTTTAAACACGTTATTGTACGAAAGGGACTAATTCAAGCTTTGAACTACAACTTTTAGCAATTCACACTTCGCACTCGCTTCTTTTCTTCTTTCGTACTTAAAATTCGTATATTATCGCTCGCAATTCACTCGAAAAAAAAATTTGAAAGAGCTTTTAAAAAAAAACATTAAAAACTAAGCTGACCCCACACTGGAATTTTGGACTCAAATACCTTTTGAAAAATTTAAGATATATCTAGGCTTCAAACTAATTTTATTTTATAAAAAATATTGTTTTCAATATTCGTTTAAATTTTGAGAAAAATCGAATTGACAGTTTTCATAAAAAAAAACCATTTCTTAAAGTTGGTAAAAATTGATTTGCGACTCAAATATCTTTTTAGAAATTTGAGATTATGCCTTCGAACTAATTTTGTCTCATAAGAAATATTGTTTTTAACATTCGGTAAAATTTTAAGAAAAATGGAATTGACAGTTTTTTTTACAAAAAATAAAAACATAAACAACAATTAACAAAAGTTGGTAAAAATTGATTTTCGACTCAAAAATATTTAACAAGTATATTTTTGGAAAAAAATCCAATTATTATTTTTTTTATAAATAAAAAAACTGAAAAAACATAATTGTCACCTCGAATATTTTACGAACAAAAAATGATTTTATCTCCAAAATAATTTTATGCAACGAAGAATAACGTTTTTAACATCTGGTTAAATTTAAAGAAAAATCAAATTGACAGTTTTTTTATAGAAATAAAAAACTAAAAACAACATAACAAAAAGTTGGTAAAAATTGATTTTCACTCAAATATCTTTTCAAAAATTTGAGATTATGGCTTCAAACTTATTTTAGCTTATAAGAAATGTTGTTTTCAACATTTGCTTACATTTTGAGAAAAATCGAATTGACAGTTTAAAAAAAAAAAAAAATAAGAACTCTAAAAAAACAATACTAAAGCTTGGTAAAAATTTATTTTCGACTCAAATATCTTTTCAAAAATAAAAAATATTGGCGTCAAACTAATTTTATCTCACAGAAAATATTGTTTTTTAAGTATTTTTTTTTATAAAAATCCAACTGTCAGTTTTTTTATAAAAAAATAAAATCTACAAAAAATAGTACGCAAATTTGGTAAAATTGATGTTCGGTTCCTGATATCTCGTGAACAATAGAAGATATTGATTCAAATTAATTTCATTCATCCAATTTGTACTTGTTTATATAAGAATTGAAAATTTTAAGAAATGCTACTAAAATTGATAAAAATTGGATTTCGACTAAAAATCTCGTTAACAAAAATAGATTTTGAAATCAAACTATTTTATTAGATGTAAAATATTGTTCGTAATTTTAAAATGTTTAAGAATAATTCAACTGATCATTTTTTTAACAAAACACGAAAACCTACAAACTTTTAATCAAAACAAATCGACAGACGGGATGGGAAGTTATCAGTGTGGGTCGCATCGCAGCCTCTTTTTTGAATAACGTTTTTGACATGTTGTAAAATTAAAAAAAAAACGAAGTAACAGTATTTTTACAAAAACAAAACAAAAATTAATTTTAGTAATAAACATGGAAAACATTTATTTTCGACTCAAATATCTAGAAAAATCGAATTAAAACTAATTTTATGTTATAAAAATATTGTTTTTAACATTTGCCAACATTTTTAGAAAATCCAACTGTCCGTTTTTTGTTTTGAAAAAAAAAAGTAAGAAACTGATGTTCTATTCGAATATGTCGAGAATAAATTGCGGTATTGACTTCAAAATCATTTGATTCTATACAATATTTTGTTATTAACGTTATAATATAATGTTCTAAGAAAAATCTAATAAGCTTTTTTTTGTAATAAAAACTGTCAAAAATGCTACTTCAATTGTTAAAAAGTCTAGGGAAAAAAACAGATATTTTAATAAAACTAAAATTATAATAATAAAAATATTGTTGCTCACTTTTAAGTAATTTTTTTTAGAAAAATACAATTTACAACTTTTATTAGAAAACATGAAAACCTATAAAAACAATTAAAAACTGAAAAGGTGGGTCACCTATCAGCCTTTTATTGATATTGGAACCATGATGGTGACTGCACATATCCTTAGCAGATCAACGGATTTGCGAGACGGGGAGAGGACAGGAAAGAGAGTTTTAACCATATAACACCCCATAAAAGAGTGCATCCAAAGGTATTGCACATTAAAAAACCTTTGACTGGTGTTTTCAATGGTGTTATCTCACTTTAATACTTTAAATCCTATCCAATTGAAACCTTTACCAAACCTAAAAAAGAAGAATTAAAAATACTCTTTGGGAAAGTCACTCTTCACATTTTATTGATGATTGAAAATTAGAGTACATTTTAAAAGTTACTTGTTAGGGAACGTGGGACACTAGATTTGTATAGTAATGATCTTTTTCAAATTATAAATGTTGAAATTTAAGGAATAGGTACATTCTAAAAATATGTATTTACATCGAACAACAAAATAACAAAAGCCAAAGATGTACCTATCTAATTGTATGTACTCGTATTTATATATTTTTGAGATACAAGCTCACAAATTAATTTGTCCAATTACTGCAACTAAATCTCGTGCTGTCACTTATCTACGTTCCGCGAATTCCCTCCATAATTTCAAGAATGACAGGCGGACGTTTCCTGCTCCTTCTACATGCAATTTAGACATTGTGTACATTCTTATAACATCATCGTGCGTCTCGATCGTCTCATAAATGGGGGCCTCAGCCCTTTCAGTAAACTTCATGTGTCGTCAAGTCGTACTAATTACCACCGAATCTTTTGCAATGTTGTACCTATCTAAATTTTTAGCAAACACAAAAAACAAAAACAAAAGCTCATCCCTATTATACAAAGATTCATATCTCACATGTATGTAGGTGCCATATTGCACCTACAAGAATCATTTTTCATTCCCGACACGTAAGGTGTCAACATTGCCATCACGTCCCGCTGCATTGCAAATAATGTTTGTTTTTATTTTATTTTATTTGTTTTTGTATTATTATTTATTTTATTTAATTCTGAGGGAAGATTCTTTCCACGACTGAACATTGAAGACGGGAGAGTCACAGAAAACACAAAAATTAGACAACGTTTGGCTATTTTGGCAACAGCTGCAGCTTGACGCTGGCTGTTGTTCTTCTTCCTCCTTAGCATTGTTTGTCTATGGTTTTAAGTTTTTATTGTAGAAGAATTTTCGTCTAATGTGGCATCTTCCATGCGCACTTTTAATTAAAATTTCTGCGGCTCCTTGTTTCTTTTCTAAATCCGAAAATGAGAGTGCAATTATGAAATGAAACAAATGAGGAACGTGTCTGCGGCGTCTAAGTTTATCCATATATATTTTTTATGTTGATGCAACTTACAACAACACTATTGTGGGAGCCAGACATACCTTACCCATTATGTATATCGATAGAGACTCACTTTAATTGTTTCACTACTCTAAAAATATAAATAACACGCGTTGAGGGGAGGGAAGACGATAGATTCAAGAGTGTCAGGCTAAAGACCAGATCGAATGTCATCGCTTGGGGTTCGATGTCAGATGAATTGAACGAATTCGAGAACCAAAGCCAAAGCTATTCGTATGCATCGATGGTCCAAATGGCCTCTGGCAGTGGTTATCACAACACCATTTGGACTCTAGGAACAACCGACCGACCAACTCGACCCATAGCACTGGAAGACAGCGAGGTTATATGTATCTGTTGGTTAGCTGTAGAGTATTCCAGATGAACGACGTGCCTAAGTTTATGGGGCACACAATTGATTCCCTCGAGGCATTCGTAAATTTGAAATTCCTCTCCAGGTTTTGTGGTGGATGGATGTTTTCCTTTTTTTTCTTGTGGAGGAGATTGTTTCTAGGATGCCACTGTGGTTACTCCTCTATACTCGGTACACCCACCTTCAATATATCGGATGTAGTGCCTCCATTTATATACATATACGAAAATGTGCATCTTGTTTATGCGAGAACAATTCAAATTCATTGAATACGTGCGGATTCGAAGCTGAACGACTTGATGGTGGCAATAGCAATGGCGATGATGTGGTGAAGGTGGAGGAATCGAGATTGGTAATACGGGTTGAGTGGTGCAAAAGAATATTGGAAACAACACTAGCTACGTACATACATATATACAATCGACAGGAGCAATCGTAGGCGAATCAAAAAAGTTTGAAATTTATTGGGAATTGTTACAACAACTGACCAACGGATTTATTGAGCTTGGGTTAGTTGAAGTGCGGTCCATTTTATCTGTTTAACAGATACTTTAGGCAGATTTTACTAAGTGGAGCGAATTGGATGAGGGGTTATATAGTGTGGTTGAGCTTTTTTTGAATACGGGTATGGGGGCTTAAAATGCTTTTATTTTGTATTTCGATTTTAGCTAGTTATTTTTTTTTTAATTTATTTGATTCACACTCATTTTAATTTTTGGGTGATTCGCTCAAATATTTTTGATTGGCAGTTTGAGCATTCTCAGGATTTAAAATCCTTTCATCGGGTCCTGTCGCGCAGACACAACTCCATTTCTCTGCTTTGGGTATGCTCAGTCGCCATGCATCAGACACTAATATTAACAACTATCTTGTGCTATTTGAAAAGGAACTATGTGTTTGCAATAAAACACAACCCCCCCTCCAAAAAAGCATGTATGGCATCAATAAAAAGAAGAAGGAATTGTTTCCCTGCCTTAAAATTGCTATAATGTCATATCCGCAAAATACTGGGAATTGACCTATTTTTTTGTATTGAAAAAGTGCGTATACGCCTAAGTGATCCACTGTCTGTTCTTCTGTCTATAACGGGACTTGCAAATTAGTACCTTAAGTTTTAAGCATATTCCCTATACACTGAACCAAAAAGGTACGTAAATATAATTAAAAAGTTCGTTGAGACAATAAATAAAATGATTGAGTTTGTCCAATAAACATATTAATTGTGTCCATTTCCGGGTGAAAATTTTACAAACAATTTAAAATTTTCATTTATAACCACAATAAACTGAGTTTATTGATTTTAATTAATCCATTAATAAACATAAACAACCGTTCATTATTTCCGTTTATAGTATTAATAAACCCGTTTATAGCCTTAATGAATAGAGTTTATTAATTTTAATAAATGCGTTCATTAATATAAAAAATCGTTTATTATTTCCGTTTATAATATTAATAAACCTGTTTAAACACAATGAACAGAATTTATTAATTTTAATAAATGCATTCATAAATATAAACAAATGTTTATTATTTCCGCTTATACCTCTGGTGGGGGGAAGCCTCTGTTAATATCCAACTTACTTACCACTGATCCTTGCTTAAGCCTAGTACATACTTGTGAACCATCTCGTGAACCCATACAAATTTCGGTTTTTGGTTCACCCGTGAACGTGCTCGTGAAGCTAAGTGGAGAACAAAGTGGAGAGTTTTCGTTCACGGGCAATTCACGTGCAAAATGTACGGGAACTGTTGGTGAAGCTTTGACATTTGGTTACAAAAAAAAGGACAGTTTTCAATTTGTACTGAATACTGATACTGTTTGTGGCTGCTTTGCGTGTGGTTTTTAAAAAAAAGTTAAAATGC
Organism: Eupeodes luniger; assembly: GCA_951509635.1. NCBI lineage: Eukaryota > Metazoa > Arthropoda > Insecta > Diptera > Syrphidae > Eupeodes > Eupeodes luniger. Next base: position 23,866,523 of record OX608074.1, read on the forward strand.
ATTTATATGAAATAGAATACAAATGTTCACAACGTGTATTCACAAGTGTGTACCAGTGAGCAATTTCAAAAGTTCACTTTCTCCACTGGCGAACGTTCACTTCACGAGGAAGTATGTACTAGGCTTTAGCGGCGATCAAAGTCCAACTGGTTTCTGCGGTCTGGTTTACTCTTTTCAACTTCCTTACTTCTATTTCTACTTCTCTTTTTCTGCTTCTGCTACTTTTTTGTTGGTCTTGATCGGTTCTACTAGGCAACCTTTTGGTAACAATATAGTGTGAATTATATCCTTGCGAATGACAAAATAACCTTTGCAAATTAATGTTACCGAGTTCTGGCCAAGTTGAGCTGAGTGTGAACACAATGCTCAGTGTAGTGATAGAATGCATGTAATTTGTTCGTGTTTTCGTTGTAGATTTGTAATGCGTGAATAAGGTTATAAAAAATAATAAACTGCTTGTAAATTTTCCAATTCGTCTCTTAATAATGTTGTTCATTGCAACAATAAACGGTTTATTATTTTTCAATTGACAAATTTGTATGTCTCAGTGAATAAGGTTATAAAAAATAATAAACTATTTGTAAATTTGAGAATTGGTTGTGATATTGGATGAAGGTTGGGATATAATCTTTAACAATCCCTTTTCAAACATCTTGTTTATTGTCGCAATAAACGATTAATCATTTTTAATAACTAAGATGTTTGCGGCAATTAATAATTTTAATAAACGGTGATTAAGTGCTTTATTTTTCATTTAATAAACGGCCGTTAATAGTATTAACAAACGATTATCAAACGCTGACATTTTTTTTGATAAACCGTTCACTCTGACAAGAAAAAGTTTGTTGTGACAATAAATAAGCAGTCAATAAACGCCATTTTTTATATTAATGCACGTTTGTTTTTTCAGTGTAGAGTCACTGAACGTTTGTTTCAAAAATAACGGTACTTGTATTACACAAATTTGTGAAAAACCCACTCTGGTGATTGTGGTCTACCGGTGGGATGACATTAGGTCCACGGACATAATGTTAATGGAACTTAAGTATAGAGAAACGGGTATAAGGTTCACGTACTTCATACAATATAAATTGTAAAATTACCAACTAAATGCTCAAAGAATACCAATCAAACACCAAATAGTACAATATACCCTTTCAATAAATCGTTTCGCGTCATTCTATAGTGCGCTGTTGCAAAAGCACCAGCAACACTGCAACTGCAGTGGTTCTATACTTCCGTACCTCTTACAACGTCACAACCCAAAAACAAAAATCTACCGTAGTCGTCGTCGTTCGTCATAGCGTCTCACCTCGTCGATTGTTCCACAAGAACAGAACAATCGCAAATGCAATCTGAAAACGCGCCGAATCGATTAAGATTCGTCTTAAGTATTAGCTGCGCGATCGATTTGTGCGCGAGCCGTATCTCTGAACTCTCTTTTTGCAAAGCCATGATCCCTCTATATCACTTTACTGATCGTTTCTATAGTTAGGTATACACCACATTCATTCGAATTTGGATCGGTCGATGGATGAGGGGATAGGATTGGCAATGGGAGAGTCAGGAACAGAACCAATTGTTTGTCAATTAGTTACTCCTCCACGGCTATGGAGCAGATGTACAGCAATAGCAGCGGCGCGGCGGCGGCGGCGGCAGCGTCAGCAACGACTTCCAGTTAACCTCGACAAGCTGGATTATCCGCGAAAATTCCTTGTGCGCGGTTAGGTTCAGAGCGATCAAAAGAGGCGTCGTCGTCATCGTATAGTGTATAGTCGCAGGTAGACCTCGCACTCTTGGCCAATTATGAACGCGCCGGTTGATGGTGAATTGGGAGCTCGTTAGTTGGAAGTGAGGTGGTTTTACGGGATTGCTTGCCGGCTAGCGATGCGATGGCGTGGAGGTGGGGATAATCGCTAACACCACTCCAGCCACTAGAAGTGTAAAATTATTTAATTTTCGTTTATCTCTCCGATTCGACTTCGATCGAAATGTATCTAGCTGATGTATCTGTTGGGAATTCCGTTTGATTGAATTAATAAATACACTTACACCCATTTCATCCCAATCCGCATCACTTCTCTCTATATCTATATATATAATACGAGCATGCTCTAGGTGTAACTTATTGTGGAATGTAGAAAATCAATTTGGGGAATAGTAGGAAAGACACAACAACAACACACAAAAAAAGAACATTAAAACCACAAAGCCGGTATGGCTTTGCTGCCGTCTTTAAAAACTCATTTCATTAGCGAATTAGTTGCATTCATCGGCTATGGTTGGTCTTGGTAAAGTGAATAGTTTCATTCCTGATTTTTCATCTTCATCTTTGCAATTGTTTAACGACCGATCATAAAATCCATTCACGTATAGAGGGATGGTGTGTAGTGGTGCATTCTTCGTCGGTGAGAAACAAAACTAGCGCTGAAAGATCCGACCTAGAGAGTAAACTTCGTCAAAGTAGTACTGTTAAAGATGCACGGAGAAGAAGTGCTATATGTACAAGTTAATATGCTGTGGATGCGTCCATGATGCAATTTTTGCCTTTATTGCATTTTAATTAGCGTAATATCAATTTTCCAACTTCACGTCATTCATTTAATTTTTGAAGGCAATTATTTGGCCTACACAGCGTTGCGCCGCGTCGGCCGCTTGTGGGCTATAGCCTTGTCGGGACTTTGATCAAAACGACAGAATAATAAAAGTGCTATTACTTTGTGAGATATTTTGTAAGAAGTTATTCTATTAAGAGAGGGTGTTTAATACCATTGTCCTGTCGTGGCATAAGAGTATGTATGTACATATGTAATGCGTACATATAAATTATAGCACTCACTTAAATGGTTGTTCTGGTTTCCCCGAAACTAATGTAAGTTGTTTCGTTGGTCAATTTTTTGAGTCATAAGTTGAGTGATAAGTTGACACAGTCATGAAATCAACACATGAATGCAGAATTAGATCAATATTTTTTCACGAGAGAGAATTAAAAACTTGAAAATATGTTTACTCCTATTCTATATTTATAACCTTCAATTTTTAACTGAGAGCTCAGGTGGACGCAAGAACGTGGTAATAACGCAGGCACGCACAACTGGGCGTTCTTTTTATCAAATAAAACGAAGATTCGAAATTTTGGATTAAATTTAGTATTGCATTTATGCCACGAAATGTCCCCTCCTTAATTTCTGTATATTTTGGGTGCAAAATACTGAGTCTGGTAAAGCATTCTACAGTACGTTCGAAATTGAGCTTAAGAAGTAAACTGATGGGAGGAATGCAACGGGCTATTTCGCTAGAGCATTGCTTTTGAAAACAGCGATAAAATAATGACAGGCATGAAACCTTACCACGGTGCTCAAGAGATACAAAAATTTCAGTTAAACAACGGTCACCTATCATTTGTAGAGCTCTTTTTTGAATTATGTCTAAGAGACTCAAGTGTGTTATTGGAGTACTCTAGTTTTGGACGAATATAGGCTTTATAAATTAAAGCCAGATCAGAAGGGATAAACAACTTCTTACATCGACGGAGAAAACCTAAACACTTAGCAGTGTTTTTTGTGACTTCATAAATATATGATCACTCCACATCCACAAGAGATTGTTTGTGATGCACATATCTAGAACTGAAAGCTGTTCAAGAACCACCCATGAATAGTGGCATTGGGGAAGAGTTACGCTTTTTTTGACAATAGAAAGCATTGAGTTTTCGAAGCATTAAATTTTACACGGTATTTGATTCCCCATTGGACAATGCTGTTAAGATTAGAATTGAATGAGCTTATCATACGCTGCCTTTGATAGTCCACATCCGAAGGACAACGTTTGGAATGTAAAAACGAATATGAAAAACTAAGGGTACTGTCATCAGCGAAACAATTTAGAGGGTAAGAAGTTTCAGACAAAAGATCTATTATAAAAATAAGGAAGAGTGTTGGAGACAAAACGGAGCCATGGAGCACACCAGTATCAGATTTTAACCCGTTCAATACTACTTAAAATTGAACGGTCCGAAAGGTAATTTCTAATCCATCGAAGAATAGATTCACCAAATACCAAATGCACGCATTTTCGATAAAACAGCTTGGTGCCAAACTCTATCAAATACCTTTGAAATATCAAGTGCAATAATCCAAAACGATGTAAAGATTTGTTCCACTGTCATTTAAAAGCTTCGATTCTTCAAGATATTTCTTAAGCTGAAAATTGATCAGCGTTTCAAGTGCAATTGGACGGTGAGGTGGTTGAATTACCTGTATAAGATTAAAAGTCATCTTGCTGCAATTACATTAATTTAAAAAATACCAAAATTGTCCATTTTGGGCCACTAAAAGTCGGATGCCATCATTTTGAGAACCGTAATGTTGTTCCTTTTTACCAATTTTTCGTACCATTTTTTGTGGATCTTAATTTAATATGAAAAAAAATTAACTCTCCGATTTGTATATACATTTTACTAAGCGTCGAAAACAAAATTTTCTTTGAATTTAGTTTGAAGCCAATATCTTCAATTTTTGAAAAGATATTTGAGTCGAAAATCATTTATTTTGTAGCTTTTAGTAATGTTTTTTTTTAGGTTTAAAAAAAAAAACTGTCAATTTGATTTTATCAAATTTTTTACCAGATATTAAAAACGTTTTTCTTCTTTGCATAAAATTATTTTGGAGATACATTTTTTTTTGTTCGTAAAATATTCGTGGTGACAATTTTTTTTGAAGTTTTGTTGATTTATAAAAAAAACCGTTTGTTAATTTTTTTCAAAATTTTATTAGATTTGTTTCTAATATAAAATTGAATTCAAGTCGCTAGTGTTACTGGCTCATGAAATATTTTGAGCTAACCAAAATTTTCATTTTTTTTAATGGCTATGGTAAAAAAACCACCCACTCAATTTTTTTAAGAGTCTTTTCTGCAATATTATCTAAATGACAAAATGTATTTGAAGTCGATATCTGCACTGATTCTTGAGCAATGGACAACGAAAAAGCTTGAATAACACAAGGACGTTCGAACGTACGTTCACATGCACGCACAGACATCTTCTTAAACGCTTTTATTTCGATTCTAGGGACCTTGTAACGCCGACAAAAGTCAAAATTTTTAATTCGACAAATCGGACCGATCACAATAACTTCCCATGGAAAGTGAATAAGCATTCATTATTTTTGAATACATTGATGTTTTGCTTCCTTACATCATTGAGGATTTCACGAAACTAAAAACTCTATTTATTCGCAACTCAGAGGTGGTTTTGTAAAGGGTCACAGGTGGTATTGGACCTTTATGAAGAGTTTTTTAAGAGTGTAGTTTTACAGAAAAGGTTTATCTCTAACTTTCACCTCATTTATCGTAGATTTAGGAAAACAGCAACTTTGGTATACGCTGAACTGTTTTAAAAATACTTAATCCAATATTTCTATTGGTAGACACTTTTTTAAGGATTTGAGTTTTGGAGGAAATGCTATATTTAAAAAGTGTGTTTAAATTAAGTGGATATATTCTCCTAGTCTTTATACGAGTATATCCAGTTTCTATACAATTCCATTTTTCTGGCCCAGGCTATAATATTTTTGACTATGAGATGATTTCAACAAAACGCTCTACTATTTAATAACAAAAAAATCAGTGGCAAGCTTTCGTAAAATCTTTCGGTTTTATGAAACTCTGTTAAACCTTGATCAGGTACACTTTCAAGAAAAGCGTTTTTTTTGCTTTAAGCGTCAAAGGCGCTCAATGTTATCCTCTTTGGTTTTGTGTTAACTTGTACATCAAAATCTATATCATAGAGAAAAATGACTAACAAAATATATTTATAACGACTTTTTCAAACCATTTCTTTTTTTGCCACCCATAGCTACTTTTAAAGTAATTTATTTTAAAAGGATGCAACAATTGTGCGCTAATTTGCGAAGCCCCCGCATGAATATTTATATCCATCAAACGCTTATCACAAAATTCAATCTTATTGTCAAAAGAGTTTGAATGAATAACGCCCCATCCCCATCCTCATCATCATAATCAGTAGCCATATCTGTTTAAACATCGAAGCTTGTATATATTTAATAAGAAATTAAAACACGCACGCCTCCGTCATCGACATCATCGTCGTCATCATCGTCATCAAAAAGCTAGAATACCTATGCTGGGTATAAACTAAGTTTGGTTGGTGATCTCTTGGTCACCGGTCGGTCGGTTGGCCGTTGCCTTGTGTCTAGTAACTGAGATCCTTTTACGGTATAAAATATTCGACCGTATTTGTCAGAGTCCATTTGAAACAGCTATCACCATGTTCAGCAATTTATCAGCACTGCACCATATATGCAGGTGGCATAAGCATAAATTATTAACATATTTATCCGTGGAATAGACTCATGGTGATGGTGATGGCGATGGTGTTTCCACCATCTCGTCTCGGGTCTGGGATAGGACAACGCAACGCAACGCAGCGCCCCAACTGGACGCATTCTGCATCATACCCACTCTTCGTCTTGCCTATAGATTAAGTTAGCTGATGCAGAATATAAGCAGTCCTCGCGTTATATAGTCGAGTCAGTGTTGCATATTCACACGCACGTACGCAGCGAAACATACTTCCAGCTGTTTACATGCCACATGCATAGAATGGCCAACAACCACATCAAGACAGAGTTGCAGCAGCTATATGCGTCGCGTATTGTGGGCCCCCAGCTCAAGCATGTATGTATATACCTACTATAGGTAGAGTCTCTATCGCGAGATCCCGTCCGCGTCGGTGCGTCGGTCGTCGTAGTCGTCGTGCTTGTTGTCGTCGTTGGGGCAAATTAGGAAAATGAATAGAAAATTTCGCATTAACTCAAATCACTGCGGGAAAAGTGCGCAGCTATCTGCAGTTCTGCAGCTTTGAAACTGTGGGGCTGCTTCCTGATGATGCCATTTGTCCGTATTGGGCCAGCTGCAAGAATTATGCGAGGTACATCTTAAACACTCTAATTGTCAGAGCTGCCATGTGACAGAGCAGGGTTTGACGCACAGCATAAAACACCCACCTGACCAGGCAGACACCTCGTGATGCACATCGTTCGTCGTTTTCGTCTCTTATGAGTTCAACGAAGTCCCTGTCGCAATGAATGGTTCTGGTTGTTGGTTGGTTGATGGCCTAGTCTGTACGTCCTCGAGAAGTCAACTACTGAAATTAGCCCATTCCTCCCTCCCAGAGAGCGGCAGCCGTCGAAAATTATGCGTGCATGTTTGGCATCCCTGTGCGTTTGTATTTTTCTGGATGTGGAAATGAACAAACATGGAGTCCAGCTCTATACCAAGAGCAGTAGCAGCCGGCTAGAAAAATTCAAAGAAATTATTCGAATGGCAGGTGAGTGACGGACGCACTGCCACAGCCATCGCGCCTAAGGGGAAGAGGCAGCAGAGGCCGCTATGGAGTGCGTTCAACGCTCAACTAGTTTCCGTTCGGTCATGTGAATAGGTAAATGGGTTTGAGGCAAAGTATCTAGTATCTGTACAGTGTGCGTACATGTGAGCTTATATACATACATAGCTGTGCTGTAACCGGTGACGAACGTCAACCCAACAACGACGACCACGACTACGGCTACGACGACGACGCAACGCACAATGCGAAGGAGTTAAACTCCATTGAAACGACAGACATGTCACTGTGCAGTGCACTGCTCTATAGCATTCCAACAGGTATGGGTTCTGAAAAATTGCCAAGAAAATAAGGAATTTCAGGTGCTCAGCTCATTCAGTGTTTGGTTCTTTGAGTTCAAGTTTTATCTCTTTTATGCTTTTTTGTTGATGTTGTTGTTGTTGTTTTTTCTTTCTTTCTTTTTCGTAAGGGGTATCTTGACGCTTGTTAGGGATGAGGAAGTGAATCAAAAAAGGGGGCGGGGGGATAGATAATTTTCCTATGAGAGGAATAATTCAAAGAAAAATACCGGTGGAAATACTTAAGTCACCCATTGACAGCTTGGTGACAGATGCCCGTGATGGTCTATAAGTAAGGCCAGACCTAGAGCCACATCCAACCAGTACAGGCACAGCCAGCGGTGCCAAACTTATAGCCTTAGCTATTTGTTTGATATCCAAAACAGGGAACTGATATAGGCCCGTAAATGTATCGGTGATAGTGCCCTTTGCACGTTTTATTATGGAGATATATTATTAAAAAGCGCATTCCTGATGTGGACTATTAGGATTCGTATTAGAAGAGAAGAGCGCAGAATATGGTGTTCAATCAAAAATATCAAAGTAGGTACTAAATATGAACGTGCGATGAGTGAATACTGTGTGTTTCAGTATTTCAAAGCCAGAACGGACGAATGAAAAAAAAAAATAATACTAAACATAACCTGGTTACGGTTTTACGAAGTCCGGAAATGTCATTCAGTAATCAATCAATCAATCATTAGAAAACAATAACTGACAGAGAGAAAAAAAAGAATTGTAACACTCGTGAAAAATATAGTGCATCCTTAAGCAGAATATTAAACTCCTTATATTTCCAAGCGTCATATTGGAATGCAATTTTAAATGGTGTAAAAACTTAACCTTAGATTCTTTAAATAGCCTTTTTAAGGAATTTAATCTTGCGTCTTTTTTTGAAATTAAATAGTACTCGTATGTAGTGGAGACCCAATTTAAGCGGATGCTGAAAAATTATTTTATTTTCCTTTTCAAATCATTCTCCATTACCTAGATCCCAAACAAAAGAGCTGAGCAACGAACTTTCTTCTAAATATAAGTTTAAAACTTGCTGTACCCATTGAAATAAGAGATTTATGATTGACTTCCAAAAAGAAGGTTTCATAATACCATGAGTCCTGTGCGTTAGCTTGCGAGTTTTTTGGAATTCTTGTAGCTCAAGCGAATTTTGACATACCTACCATAAATGTTTGTCGTAATTTTAAGAACAGTTTTAAATGCCCATAAATTGTTGCAAAATGAAGAAAACGTATGATTTGATCATCAACAAGGATTCAATACAGTTTTTTTTGGTTAAATTTTGGCTTAAACCAGTATTTTATTGTGCTTGTTCAAGATTTAAAGTCGGATGATGGCAGATAGCGTTAAGGCCAAAAGTCATCTTTTTAGGCAAGGTCCAATTTCGTGTCAGCATTTTCGTCAAGGATAAAAATAAAGTCTTTTTTTTTAATTAATTGCACTTTTAGAAATTAATTTAGATATATCAGTAAAAGGTACACTACTCCTTTAAAAGTATGCCACTTTTGTTGATAGCCAATCTCTTTTGCATCCTCTTGACATTTTCCAAAAGTCTTCATTTCCAAAATTAGTCCAAAATTAGTTTACTACAAAAGCGCTAAATTGTCTTTTTCAGTATATGTTGCATTTAATAATTGTTTGTTTCCTTAAAGCAGATGTTCTCACCAAGGGCGGTATGATAATGCTTAACAGCTTCTCTGTTGCGCTCATGTCCTTCAAAACGATAATAATGTTGACATAATTATCATCAGAGCAACAAGTCCAGCGATGGCCTCATTCAGAGTAAATTCTGATCATGCCAATCATCTTTCTTTTGATGCAACTTTTAATACATGTCGGTATGCAACGATTGCACTTGCAAGCGGATGATGATCCACGCCACCTCCAAAATAAAATGTTAACACTACTGTTCCAAATTGCTACAATGTTGCAAAATTACGTGATGCTTGATGTATATAAAAATGAAAAAAAGTGATAAGTAACGTCACATACAACCCTGGAAATTAATTTACAAAAAAAAAAACCCAAATGAACAACGATAATCTTTTTAAGGTTCAATATATCTACCTGCACATAGGTGTATGTATATGTATACGAGGACATTTTATGTGTTCTTGGTTTAAACTTACAACTCACAAATCTATAACCATGTTCGAAATGTCAATTTCATCATTCCTTAAAATCCTTATCCCCTCGCATACAACATATACACATAACGATGAAGTTCAGATACACCATACACACATCAATTAAAAATCGATCGATCAAAATGCTGCAGAGTTAAAGTCAAAATGTCATTCTACAACTTAATTGATTGGCTTTGGGGATTACATGCGTTTTTGAAAACATCAACATCAACAATGTTGCTGCTGCTGTGACACTTTTGTTTTAGGTAGGCCGGCATGCGGTGTTCGGCCGGCGGCGGTGCTTAAGGCAGCTTTATGTGTGTGGTTGAGGATAAAGGTTGATGTTTAGTTTGAAGTTTAACAGATTTTCTTTTTTTTCTCCGATTAAACAAAAGAAAATACTCTTTAAACATTTAAAGGATTTTTAAAACCTAGATTTCGTAAATGTTTATATTTATTTTTTTTTAAGTGAAAAGATGATTTTGGCCTTAAGTTTTCATTTACTGTATGATATATGTTTTTTATCGTTAGAACATATTTTTAAGCAAGTTATAGACTACTTAACTTGCTTGAAAATAGAGATATGCCATTCATACTATGTAAGCAAATTATTATTTGTATTTTATATTCAGAAGAACATCCTAAAAATCCAGAAATTGGTTACAAAAAATAAGTAATAATTTTAAAAAAATTGTCTGTTCCAGATTTTTTTTCTTTTTAAAGGAAATCCAAACTTTTTTTCAACACTCTTTTGACAATTCCACAAATATTTAAGAGGATAATATCCCTCGGCTCGTTTCACACTACACGGTTTTGACCGTACGGTAAAAAACCGGATGGCGACATTTTGCTAGAGGCCGTGACCGTATAATATGAAAGCGTATATGCTCTTCTTCGCCGTCCGGTTGTTTGCCGTACGGTCAAAACCGTGTAGTGTGAAACGAGCCTTAGGGGTATCATTAATACCTACATTTGAAGTAATACCCATACTTTATTAAATTTCACATATTCAAAACTTGTGTACCTACTATTTATTAATATCCCAAAAGCAAGGTATTTAAATTTCCTTCCTCAAGGATCTTTTAAGTAGATAAAAGATACTTGGCTGGGTTTAAACAAGTCGTATGACAAATAATCTTTTAATGGTTGACTATTTTCAAATATGGCAAATGTAAGTATTCAGAAATAAAACAAAAACCCCAACATTTTATTTCCAAATCCCAACATAAAATAAAAAAAGAGGCTGGGATGCGACCCACACTGGTAACTTCCCATCATGTCTTGCTTAAAAGTTTTCGTGTTTTGTTAAAAAAGTTGTCACTTGAATTATATTTAAAAATTAAAAATACCCAACAATATTTTGCACATAGTGAAATAGTTTGATTTCAAAATTTATTTTTGTTTACGAGATTTTTAGTCGTTAACCAATTTTTACCAATTTTAATAGCATTTGCGTACTAATTTTTGTAGATAGATTTTTTATGAAAAAACTGATACTTGGATTTTTATAAAAAAAAATTACTGATTGTCGAAAACAATATTTCCAGTGAAATAAAATAAGTTTGAAGCCAATATTTTTAATTTTTGAAAAGATATTTGAAAAGATTTTTAGGTTTTTATTTTTTGTAAATAAAATGTGTATTTTCGATTTTTTTCAAAATTTTATCGAATGTTGAAAACAATATTTTTTATAAAATAAAATTAATTTGAAGCCTACATCTCAAATGAGTGGAAAATCAATTTTTACCAACTTTGGGTAATGTTTTTTTAGGTTTCTATTTTTTTGTAAGAAAAACTGTCAATTCGATTTTTCTTTTAATGTTACTCAATGTTGAAAACAATATTTTTTAAAAAATAAAATTAGTTTAAGGCCAATGTCTCAAATTTTTGAAAAGTTATTTGAGTCGAAAATCAATTTTTACCAACTTTTTTTCATTTTTTGTTTTGGGTTTTTATTTTTTGTAAAAAAAATTGTCCATTTGAATTTTCTCAAAATTTTATCGAATGTTGAAAACAATATTTCTTATAAGATAAAATTAGATGGAAGCCATTATCTCAAATCTTTGAAAAGATATTTGAGTCGAAAATCAATTTTTACCAACTTTGGGTAATGTTTTTTTTGGGTTTTTATTTTTTATAAAAAAAACTGTCAATTCGATTTTTCTTAAAATTTTTCCAGATGTTAAAAACGTTATTTTTCGTTTCACAAAATTGTTTTGGAGATAAAATCATTTTTGGTTCGTAAAATTTTCGAGGTGACAAATATTTTTTTTCAGTTTTTTGATTTATAAAAAAATGGAATTTTTTCAAAAAATTTATTTGTTTATTATTACGTTACAATATATAATTTAAAATTTAATTAAAGTCTCTAGCGTTATTGGTTCGTGAGATATTTAGGGTTAACCAAAATTGTCACCTTTTTTTTAAATTGCTATGGTAAAAAAACCACCCACTCAATTTTTTGGAGAGTGCTTTTTGCATCTTTTGGCATTGTTATCGGTATAACTGTATATATATCGGTATACTGTTTCTTGAGCTATGGACGACGAAAAAAACGTCACGAACGTACGGACGTACGGACATACGGACGTACGAACGTACATACGTACACACGCACGCACAGTAATCTCTCTAAAATTTTATTATTTCGACTCTAAGTACCTTGAAACGTCGAGAAATGTCAGCATTTTCAATTCGTCAAATTGGACCCATTACAATAACTTCCTATGGGAAGTTAAAAAATAAAAAACCTCGACAATCCCAAATTAGTTGATTTTGGTTGAAACAGAAAAATCTTGCGTGCCACTCTTAACAACGTGTTGATTTATTATGCTTTTTGTCACTCTTTGTTGTTCTCAGAAGCCTATTTAAGTATATAAATTGTGACATAGCTTATAGCAAAGTAATACATGTGTATCGTGTTAGAACGTTAGTAATAATATAATAATGAAAGATAGAAGCCTATACTTACTTTCAAAAGACTCCTTTTTAATAATAAAAAAAAACCTTATTAAATTATATCCCCGAGGACAGAAATGCCCTCATTTTCTGCAAAATATAATAATTTAACGCTGCAATGTCATAATGGAAACGGTTTTTATCATCACAGTTTGTTGTTCCTGTCCAATCGTACATGGCTCACGCACCTACGTACGAATATATGCATTCCACGCACAACGGACTTAAGCCACCATCACATCGATCGACGCCGTCACCGCTCCGATGCAGCAGCCACCACCGCCTCCACTGCTGCCATCCACCACCACCACCAACATCACGCAACATCAGCACCGCTATTCATAAGAAATGGAGCACCTGTCATTTGCCATTTAGTTGAATAACCAGTTCCATATTTTCAAAGGACAAGGAAAACAAACCAAACAACAACAACAAAAAATATCTCCAGACTTGCAAGAAACCAGTGTATCTATAGAGAGTTCTTAACCCAAAACCAAATCCAAAAGCATCATCAACAGTGCGTTTCTACGGTGGTGACCATTGTGTATACGCGCGTTAAGACTATACTCTGTTTTTCTCATGATGGGACATAAAACTAAAGACAAAGCCCCTCAGCATTAGGTATAACTGGAGGAATTCGCGACAACACCCTCTTGCAGACATGGCAAGCATACACCAGCAGCTTCCTTCAGGGTCTTACATCTGATCGGACTTAACGACGACTACGAAGAAAACAACGCCGACGACCGACGACGATGACGACGACCGACGTACAAACGAGGATGACGTTCCCGTCTTCATCCGTATGGGGGCCAAACCGCGAGATAAATTATAGGCCTAATGCAAAGTGCTCTCCTTTTGATAGTCATTAACTGATGAGTAGGCGTATGTATTAGCGCAAGAGTCTAGTAAGGAAGCGTTTGGCACGTATATGCTATGCATATTGCATATTCAAATGATGTTACAAGCTGCCTGAGGACATTCATGGGAATATCATCGATAAGGTCTTTGTGATGTTGGATGCGTATATGGTGGTGGACAAGAGAAGAGAGAAGCATCATCATGATGGTCCGTCCAGAGGTCCAGACTATAGTACAACCATCAGCTAGTGGGATGATGGGCAGTTGAGGATTAATATGCATCATTGGCCAGTAACAGCAAAAATAAAAAAAACAAAACAAAAAAATGGAGCTTCCTACAACAACTAAATATCACTATGAAAGACTTATACAAAATGTATCCTCTCAAAGAAAAGACTCAGAAAAACATAAGGCTGAATTTTGTGGGCTTATAAAGTTACTCATTTTAGTAACGAAAGATTTGGCTGGAGATGGAAGAAGGGTCATAAATTCTTATAGGTATTAGGGGTTACCAGTGAGAATTAAGTCTAAGTTTCCAGTAAAAATTAAGTATTAGCTTATAATTAGTTAAAAGTAAATAAGCTGAAAGTAGGATTACGCTGAAGTTTTTCAAGAAGAAAGAGGGGTCGCTGATATGCATAGTACCTCGGATCAAGATAGTGACATTTCCCCCACATGCAAATAATTGGGAAACCTTAAAAACATACTAGAGTTTTTTACATGAGCAGTATAAGAAAATTTTGAATTTTTTTCAAGATCAAAATACACGACCTTTAAATTTTAAAGAATTTCAAATATAACATAAAATATAAACCCACAACTCAAAATATTAGAAAAGGAAAAGAACACACAATTCAAAGCACCAAAACGATTGCAATGCAATGTAATGAAATGTCCTCGTCGAACAAATTGGACGACGAAGTTGAAACACGATAAAGAGATTGGACCGTTCGGTTCGTTGTGGCGGCCGACACATATGGCGTGGTAGTTATAGTATGAAGATTAAATAAAATACAATCTTCATCCATATATTCGTATACGGAGTCACATACCTACATATGTAAAAAAAAATATGGACGATTAAATGAGGGACCAATAAAAATCGAAAGGCTAGACAAATAGAAGTCGTGGGATGCTGCTGCAGAAAGTGGGCAATAGATTTTTGGATACGGGTTTTGATTTTAGTTTCTTATATTTAGAAAGGGAATTGCAAGGATTTTCTATTAATATTAAATGTACATAAACCTCATTTGTATATAAGGGGACTTTTCTATGTTATTAAAATTGAAAACAAATTCTGAGAGACAAATCGAAAGGTCCATTGGTGGTTTAAGCCTCACCAACAGCCTTCAGTTTTGAAACTGCTTTCTACGTTAATGCTTGACTTTGCAGTAATTATTGAATTGTTCGCTCTTTTTCACTCTTTTTCGCTTACAATCCTCATAACGTCCTTTTTTTGTATATTAACAAATCTTTAAAGCTCCAAATAGACCACGAAAATTTGATATTCACTTAAAAACAAATTAGAAAGGCTGAAATTTGATAGGAAGCTTTACTTCTACGTCCAAGTACTACCTTTAAAGTACCCTAACTTTGTGGCGGAGTTTTTACTTGGAATTATCAAAAAGCAACTGCCTTTCCCTGGGTCTACAGCCTGAACCACATTTAGTCAATTAAGTTCAAACTTAAAAATGATAGCTTTAAGTAGAATCAGGCTAGGCATTTTTTTTTTGTTATTTTTATCAACCAAAAGTAACAGAAGTCTCCATACAAATGTTTTGGTAAAAAAAAATTTTTAAACAAAATTCAGAAACTTTCTTATAAATTTTTCTCAACTCCAGAAGGGTTATGCTATTTTGTTTTTCAATTTTTCTAGAACTAATAAACGGACTAAAATAATTTATTATTTTTCTTATTCTTATTTATTGTCTTAATAAATATTAATAAATAAATTAATATATATAAAAAATGAATTTTTATTTAGAATATTCAATAAATGCATATTTTAACAAAATTCAAATGTAAAATATATATATTATAAGCACTCAATAACTTTTAAACAGACTCTTTGAATATAGGAGAAATTTTGTATAACCAGTCGTAAAAGTCCAAATAGTCCATAAAAATCAGATATTTAGTTTAATTTTAAGTGAAGCAAAACAATTTTAGCAGGCGAGAGGAGGGGGGTTTGAGAACGAAATACAGGTTGATCTGATTTAAACACTATAGTTTTTTTTTCAAGTTCCGGAACAAATTGTAATTACAATTGAAAGATTTGAAGATTTATTCAAACCATTATTAAGGTAAAGCACATTATATTAGGTAGGAAATAGCTCATTTTTTGGTTATATTTCGAATATATTTTCTATTAAAAAAAAAACATATTTATACCGAAAGGAAAATACCGTAATAATTCAATAATTTATGGAAAAAAATAAGAAAATACAATTATATATAAAATGACATATTCACGGTGTTTGTAAATAGATACATCCAATTGGTCGAATGCGAAAAGTTTTTGGTAAAAGGGGCTAGAAAATGTGGTTTTTTCTGTTATGTATATCACACATTTTTTTGCTTTTTGTTTTGGATATTGGATATGATGTATTTATTTGTGCTCTTAAAAATTAAAAAAAAAAGAGGCTGGGATGCGACCCACACTGATAACATCCCATCCCGTCTGTCGATTTGTCTTGCTTAAAAGTTTGTAGGCTTTCGTGTTTTGTTTCTTAAAAATTTTAAAATTACCAACAATATTTTGCATTACAATGAAATAGTTTGATTTCAAAATTAATTTTTGCTAACGAGATTTTTAGTCAAAAACCAATTTTTACCAACTATAGAAGCAATTCTTAAAAGTTTTTATTTCTTAAATAAACAAACACAAATTGGATGAATGAAATTAATTTGAAGTCAATACCTTCGATTTTTCACGAGATATAGAGAACCGAACATCATTTTTTACCAAACTTGCGTACTATTTTTGTAGATTTTATTTTTTTTTTATGAAAAAATTGACTGTTGGATTTAAATAAAAAATTTACTGAATTTTGAAAATTATGTTTTCTGTGAGTAAAATTAGTTTGAAGCCAATAATTTTAAGTTTTGAAAAGATATTTGAGTCGAAAATCTATTTTTACCAACTTTTATTAATTTTTTTAGGTTTTTATTTTTTGTAAGAAAACCGTCAATTCGATTTTTCTCAAAATGTTACTGAATGTTGAAAACAATATTTTCTAAAAGATTAAATTAGTTTTAAGCCAATATCTCTGAGGTCTGAAAAGATATTTAAGTCAAAAATCAATTTTCACCAACTTTTGTAAATTTTTTTTTAGGTTTTTAATTTTTTGTAAGAAAAACTGTTAATTCAATTTTTCTCAAAATTTTACTGAATGTTGAAAACAATATGTTTTTAAAAATAAAATGAGTTTAATGCCAATATATCAAATTTTTGAAAATTTATTTGAGTCTAAATTCAATTTTTACTAACTGTTATTCATTTTTTGTTTTAGGTTTTTATATTTTGTAAAAAAAAAACTTTTTAATTCGAGTTTTCCCAAAATTTTGCCAGATGTTAAAAACTTTATTCTTCGTTGTAAAAAATTGTTTTGGAGATAAAATCGTTTTTTGTTCCTAACATTTTTGAGATGACAAATATTTTTTTTTTAGTTTTTTTAATTTTTGTATAAAAAAACCGTTAATTGGAATTTTTTCCAAAAATATACTTAATTGGTATCACGTTACAATATATAATAAGAAAAATTAATTTAAGTCTCTAGCGTTATTGGTTCGTGAGATATTTAGGGTTAACCAAAATGTTTACCACTGCTATGGTAAAAAAACCACCCCGCAATTTTCTTGAAAGCCCTTTCTGCATCTTTCTGCATAATTATCTGTACAACAAAATTTAATTGAAGTCGATATCTCTGCTGGTTCTTGAGCTATGGACGACGAAAAAAACGTCGCGAACGTACGGACGACGACGTACGTATTGTAGTCAGTCCGATTTGTCGAATTGAAAATTTTTGTCATTTCTCGACATTTCAAGGTCTCTTAAGTCTAAAAGATTTTTAGAGAGATGTCTGTACTTTGGTTTGTACATAGAGATAATAATGCAAAAATATGCAAAAAGGACTCTCAAAAAAATTGAGTGGGTGGGCTTTTTAGCAAAGCAATTTAAAAAAAAGGTGTACATTTTTGTTAACCCAAAATATCTCATGAACCAATAACGCTAGTGACTTGAATTATTTTTAATGTTATATGTATGTTTCAATGTGATACCAAACAAGTATATTTTTGGAAAAAAATCCAATTATTATTTTTTTACAAATCAAAAAAACATATTTGTCACCTCAAATATCTTACGAACAAAAAATGATTTATCTCTAAATAATTTTATGCCACGAAGAATAACATTTTTAACATCTGGTAAAATTTACAGAAAAATCAAATTGACAGTTCTTTAAAAAAAAAATAAAAACATGATAAACAAATAAATAAAAGTTGGTAAAAATTGATTTTCGACTCAAATATTCCTTCAAAGATTTGAAATATTGGCTTTAAACTATTTGTATCTAATAAAAAATATTGTTTTAAACATTCAGTAAGATTTTGAGAAAAATCGAATTAACAGTTTTTTTTACAAAAAATAAAAACATGAAAAAAACATTACTAAAAGTTTGTAAAAATTAATTTTTGACTCAAATATCTTTTCAAAAATTTGAGATTATGGTTTCGAACTAATTTTATCTTAAAAGAAATCAATATTCGGTAAAATTTTGAGAAAAATCGAATTGACAGTTTTTTTTACAAAAAATAAGAAAATTTTACTTTGGACTCAAATATCTTTTAAAAAATAAAAAAAAATTTGGCTTCAAACTAATTTCATCTCACAGAAAATATTGTTTTCAACATTCAGTTAATATTTTATAAAAATCCAACGTTAGTTTTTTCATAAAAAATTAAAATCTACAAAAAAAAGTACGCAAATGCTACTAAAATTGGTTAACATTCACGGAAAGAAGTGTATAGCATTTATGACAATGCTAGTATGGCCTGGAGACCCATATTAAAAAAGTATCGGTGATATTCCTACATTGTCTTGCAACAACTTCTATAAGTATGGGATTGGTACTGTATGGTACCACAATCTTTGCTTGTAACACAAGGGCGCATAGTACGTTTGACGAGACAGCATTGCCTTCAGCCCCATACTGTACTGGAGATGTCGCAATGCTACTAGTTTTTCCCGCGATAATTTATGGCGTGATAATCGATATCCTTATTGGATTGCTGTCAATAATGTAAGAATAAGGGACATACCAATAATGTATAGACTTTTCTGCTAGGAGCGTTGTACATGCCGCCAGTCAGTATGGGCCTGACTCCCATACTGGCAGTGGCGTATAGGCTATAATTATTGTCGAATTTACTATTCCCAGTATGGCCAAATTAACTATGCTTACAACTTTGTATCCAATGGAAATCTTCTAAGATCTAAGCCATACAGTATTGCGTTCACACCCATACTGACGTTGTAATATTCGCAATGTATTTCTTTCCGTGTTGTTTTTTGACTAAAAATCGTTTTAAAGAAAATAGATTTTGAAATCAAACTATTTCATCATATATAAATTATTGTTGGTAATTTTGTAATTCTCTTATAGTAATTCAACTGACAACTTTTTTAACAAAACACGAAAACCTACAAACCTTTTAAGCAAGACAAATCGACAGACGGGATGGGAAGTTATTAGTGTGGGTCGCATCCCATCTTCTTTTTTACTTTTTGTTTTGGATATTGGATATGATGTATTTATTAGTTCTCTTAAAAACCTTTAAAACGAACTATGTATCATGAATATCGGACAAAATATCGTCAAGTTCAAGATCTCTCTACGGTTAGCAAATATTTTTGCTATTCAGTAATTTGTAAAAATTAAGCCATTCTTATTTTAAAGTTTTTTTTTTCAGAGCACTGTTAAAAAGCTATCTATTATTATCGAAAGTAAAGTGCACGACCTGGTAGCACGAAGTTGTTCATGTACCCAATAATGAGTCTGTTTAAAAATATTTCCAGTATTTTAAGATTTAAAAATGAAATGGGAAATATTTCCCATAGGAAGTTATTGTAATCAGTTAAATTTGTCAAGAAAGGAACATTTTTTGATATTTCAAGTTCTCTAGAATTCCGCACAGAAGAACCCACAGAGGAATCACTTGACTTAATTTAGTTTTACAGAAAATAACATTATATAGGATTGACGAAAAATTTAGAAAAATCAAACAAATATTTTCCAGAATTATTTAATACAAAGAAAATAACATTTTTGACATCTACCAACGATTTTAGAATAATCGAAACTAACAAAACTTTAGTGCCGAAAACTGGTTTTCAATTCTAATATCTTAAAAACATATGTTTTAGATGACCCTGAATTGCTGTTAATAACTTTTGGTAGAATTTCAGAATAAATACAAATTTACAGTTGTTTTACAAAAAATAGCAGTAACCTTGGTTTGATGGTAAGTGCGTTGGGCTGTCATGCCAGAGGTCTTAGGTTCAATCCCTGCCTGTGCCATAAACATTTTTCTTTTACGGGTACTGTCTCTTGCGAGGAATTGACAAATCCTCCAAGAGTAATGCTTGTCATGAAAAGTGATTTCTCAAATTAGCCGTTCGGATTCGGCTTAAAACGGTAGGTCCCCTTCATACCTGACAACATTACTTGCACACAGGAATGCTCGAGAGTTGTAAGTAACTAGGCCCTAGTTCTCAACGTGCTGTTGCGCCACCTAATTTATTTATTTTATTACAAAAAAAAAATGTTTCAATTACAAGAATATCACATCTCGCTTAAATTTCAATTATTGACTGCATACTTTTCGAAATCATTAATTAACAATTTAATTTTTCTAAAAAATAATCATTTAAAAGGGCAAAGAGTCGTATGTCAACGTTTTTACCAAAAAACTTGTATTCACTAATAATTTAATAATACAAATCAGATAAAACTGCACTTCACCCCCTCTCATCATGCCTAAAATATTTTGCTCCTCTCGAAATTTTGGGTACTTTAAACAAAAATGTTGATGGCATATAAATGAAGTTCCTTACAAAAGATTTTTTTTTTTTTTAATTTTTCAAAGTATTTTGTTATGTAATTTTAATTAACTAAGAACATAACTTAAATCAAGTTCGTTCAAACTTGTCATTCATTTCATGTATTTATATTTTCTTATAGAACTCAATTTAATAAAAAAAAAATAACTTTAAAAATTTATTTCTCCATAGCGATTGAATGGAACTATAAATTTGTGGTAACAACTTAATTTGATGTGTCTTATAAAAAGAAACACACAAAATGTCAACATTCTGAAATTGGATACGATTAAGGAAGCTCTAGTTTACTCAAATACTTTTGTAATTAAAAAAAAGAAGAATTTTCGGTTTTTCATTAATTGGGTTTATTTCTTTTTTATTTGTTAAACATTTTAAATAAAATTTTCTTCCCAATCAAATAGGTAGTTATACGACTTAAATAAATTTGAAATCTAAACGATACAGTTAAGTATAGATACGATGTCGTTTTGTTATAAACAGATTCCAATATACCTAGTTAAGTGAATGACGACTTCTATTTAATATATCTGTAGTTTATGTAATTAAGTTCTCTTTAAAATTTTTATTTATTTAAATAACTAACAAGAATATAAATTATACCCTGATTACACTGATTAGGTACATACAAAGAAAGGTAAGAAAAAAACAACAACGAGATTCTTTTAAAAAACACCGAAACCCTTTTTTCTCTTTAGGGTTTTTGTGTTTTTATAATCACAACCAATTTATAAACTTAGTTCTATAAAACAATCGTTGCCTTAATAAGAAATTAATTCAAACTGAGCCCATGGTGTTACCATTTTTCATTGCTTCCCTGCGTGTGACCATTTTTCACTCCAGCATAACGTTTTCGTTTTTATCACTGAGACAATATTGAAACCAACAAAAAAAAAAAACTTCATCTCTTTCTCACCATCATCACATCATCACTATTTTGATAAACCTATGCCTCACCCAATCACTAACTGAGTCAATTAAAAACGCTTAAAATCAAAGAGTCCCGCTTCGTTGCATGCGCGCAGAGATTCAGCTATACAAGAAAGAAAAAAACGATCTCGTTAAAAATCATTTGATTTCATTTGATTAAACAACAACGAATAATTTTGAGCGATAAATTGTTCTTCACTTAAAAAAAAAATTATAATCAAACCCAAATAGGCTGAGGACAACACCCTCATAATCGGGGAACATAAAAGATGCATCAGCAGTCCCGACTACATTCAGCAACTAAATGGAAGAAAAATGCTCCTCTCAATCTGGGCGGACATCGGACATGTCATCTGCTGACTTAAATCGATGCAGACAACATAACAGGAAATTTGAATCACATTAATTCAAATTCTAAATCCTTTGCCAGATTGGAGCACCCCAGCATCACAAAAAAAAAATCAACTTTATGGGAGCACTCCCACTCTGATGTGCGGTGGCGGCGGTGGTGGTGGCAGCGACTACGTCGGACGATGGGACCGAGGCGGCTTGACAGTCTTCTGATGGCTGAAGCTGAGAAGCTGATTCTGGTGACATCAAAACAAGCAGGTGCATTTGGAAAGCACATCCAGTTCTTTCAGTTTCAGTCGAATTCCATCATCAGACAACGAGCAAACTACAAGCAAACAAACGCAGCGACACATTGGGAATATCATTTAAATTACATTAAATTATCTTAAACAAGATCCAGAGTAGTTGGCGGACACGGTGATCAGTGGAATTGGTTCGGCCGGCATTCGTCGGGCATTGCCAATGAAATGGAGTGGAGGGATTGAAGATCACTGGTTCAATGGTCGGTGGTGGCGTGAAGAAGGGAAAAAATCGGAATCCGTTTTTTAGTAAAATAAAATGAATTTAGAATAAATGGAATAAAATAAATGACTTCTTGACAAGAAGTGAGGGAAGCAGTGTTATCGGAGTGGTCAATGATGTTTCTTAATTGATCCATGTTACAAAATAAAGCCTTTAAATTGCCTTTTTAACAAAGACAAACCAATAAGTTTTTTTTTTTTTTTCAAATTGACTGTTCGACCTGGAAAATAAATAATTAAAAAATACTTAGACCCAGTTTTGTATTTACTTAGCCCATTTTTGGGTATAAATTAAAAAAGGGTGGATAATTTTGAGTTTAAATTTAACTTCCAAAGTAAATTTTAACCGAGTAAGTATTATATCTGATGTTAAAGAAGTACTAACGTCTCTTCTTTTTAATGTTAAGAAAACGCTGATTTATTATCAGCTTAAAAGAAATATCTTAAGGAACGAAAGCTTTTTAATGACCAGCAGTGCGGGTTTTGTAGCTTTAGGTCCACATGATTCATTCTCACCGAACAGTGGAACAAATCTTTCCACCGTTTTTGAGAAAGTAAGATTATTGTGCTTGATACTTCAAAGGCATTTGATAAAGTCTGGCATCTCTTATCGAATATGTGTGCTTTTGGTATCGATGAATCTCTTCTTCGTTGGAATAGAAATTCTTTTTCGAACCGTTGTTTTGAACGGATTCAAAATTGAAACCAATAGTATAAATGTGTGCCCCAGGGCTCCGTTTTGTCTCCGACATTTTTCCTCATTTTTACTTGCGACATATAGGAACTATGTATATGGCAAGTTTTGCATTCGTGCAAAATTTCGAACTCGAGATTTTAATCAAACATGATATTACGATGGTAGAGAATTCGAAAAAAGTGGGTCCCGCGATTCCGTCCGGTCTGTCCTGTCTGTCTATCCACGCTCCTACAGCCTAAACCATTGGGTCGATTGAGTTCAAACTTGGAAGTTAAGGTTTTGAGCAGATTCGCGTTAGGCGTTTTTTTCATTTTTTTTAAGATCAAAACTAACAGTGGCCCCCATACAATTTTGTTGGTCAAAAAACGAAAATTCGAATTTTCTCAAAAACAAACCGATAGATTTTTTTTAACTTTTCTCTAAAATTTTATTTTTTAACTTGGCTTCTTGTAATAAGAAAAACATATTTTTTTATTGCTCAGGAAAGGTACCGCTCATAGAACCGTTATTTTGTTTTTTAATTTTCTCAGCAACTTATGAACTGATTCCAATAATTTTTTTTTTGAATAAGCTCTTATATTGCCTTAACAATATTTGATTATCAAAATTGCAATTTTTTTTGTTTGGTTTTATTAAAAAAATATTGAACTTTTTTTTCTGGAAAATTCTATATCTCAAAAACGGGTCAACATTTTTTTACGAAATTCAAATATAGAGCGTATATTTACAATCACTAAACAATTGCATACCAAAAATGTTTTTAGAACAAAATTGAAAAATTTCATATATAAAAAATTAATTTAAAAAAAAAACCGCTCTAACGATTTTCAAAAAAAAAAATTTGAAAATTAAAAGGTTTTTTGATTTATAAAATGTTTGAAGACAAACTTATTTTTCAAGTAAAATTTTGAATCTTAAAATAGTTTTTTGAACTATTCTTTATTCGTTTTAGACACCTACCTACAATTTAAACATACATGTTTTTCCTCTTTCTTATATTCAGGTAATTTATTTTCCATCCTGGTTCTTCTAATATGAAATTAAAATAAACCTATCCAAAGGAAAAAGCTTTGAACGAACTAGTTGAATACACAAACAATTGTTTTCGTTAAGTATGCTTACAAGTATTTTTCATTTCCGGGATGAGTTGTCCTAGGGAAGACAAACTTATTTAACAGGTATATTTTTAAATCTTATATAGGTACTTTAAACAGACTCTTTGCATACAGGAGCAAGTTCGTGCGACCCAGTCGTGCATTTTATTATAAATGATCTCTTGCCTGCAACTTCTGATCCAATTAATTGTTTCGCTAACGATAGCACTCTTAGTTTAATATTCGTTTCCAGACTCACATCCCTCCTCTTCAAATTTCAGATGTAAAACTGCAACGAGAAAATATGATAAGTTCATTAAATTCTGACCTATACATCATTGTACAATAGATAATAAGAAACCAGGTGGAAATTAATGCTTCGAAAACTCAATGCTGTCTTGTATCGTTAAAGCGAGATATACCCTCCGTTCCAATATCTATGATTTAGACTTCCATCAACGAAACTGAAAATCTCGATATCTTCGGTATGTGCAATGTGCATCAGCAAACACCTCTTTTGTGGAGCGATCACAATCGCGATGTCGCCAAAAAATGAGTTTTTCAATTTCCTTTAAGTTTTTCCGATTTTAACTTGCGACAAATAAGAACTATATGACAAGTTTTGCATTATTATAAAATTTCGAACTCCAAACATCCAACATAACATTACAGTACAGAAGTCGAAAAAAGTGGGTGCCCCGGTTCAATCCGTCTGTCTGTCTATCCTAGCCCCTACAGCCATAACCATTGGCTCGATTAAGTTCAAACTTGGAAATTAAGGTTTTTAGCAGATATAAAGCGTTTTTTTTAAATTTTTTTTTTTAAATCAAATTTTGTATTCAAAAGTCGAAAATTCGAATTTTCGCAAAGACAAACCGATAGATTTTTGCTAAATTTGTGATATTAATTTGGCTCTTTTAATCTAAAAAAATATTTCTGTATTGCTCCAGAAGGGTACCCTCCCATAGAACCGTTATTTATTTTTTAAGTTTTCACAAGAACTATCAACCCATTTTAATAATTTTTCTACACAAGCTTTTATATATACTGTTCCAATAATATTTGATGATCAGAAATGTCATTGTTTTTTTTTTCAAATATTAAACAAAATTCGATATTTAAAAAACGTGTAACTATTTTTTTACGAAATTGAAATGTAAAACGGATATTAATAAGCTCTAAATAACCGTATACTAAAAATATTTTTAAACTAAAACTAAATAATTTTATATATACAAAATTAAATTGAAAATTCCGCACTAAAGATTTTCAAATACCTAACAAATAAAAATTTTGAAAAATTAAGTTTTTTTGAGAAATCAAATGGAATTTAAATTTTTAAAAACAAACTTTCTTGCAGGTACATTTTAAAATTTTAAAATAGAGTTTATATTTTTAGGCGGGCTCTTTGAATATATAAGCAAGTTCATGCTTATTTTTATCTATGATCGGTAGAGTGTTCTTTTTTTTGGTAAATTATTTTTTTATTTCTAAAATTGTTCAATTTTCTTGGTATGCAGTTACTAAGTGCACGTTTTACTTTTAAATTTCTTCAAAAAACATTGTTTAAGAGATATCGAATTTCCGAAAAAAAATGATTATTTTTTAAAAATCCATAAAGTAGAAAAAAATATTTAAATGGGTTCGGGCCGTTTTTGAGAAAATTCGAATTTTCGGTTTTTGATAGCGAAATTATAATAGTTCTACTGTTATTTTTTAGCTCTAAAACATAAAAGAATACTCCTAACGCAAATCTTCCTAAAACAGCAATTTCTAAGTTTTAACTTAATCGACAAAATGGTTTAGGCTGCAGGACAGGCAGAATCGCCAGATCAACTTTTTTGGACTTATCTACCTCGAGTTCGAAATTTTTTTACGAATACAATATTTGTTCTTATAATTCGCAAATAATAATAAGTGCTGTGTAGAAAGAAAACTGTTAAAAACAGACGAAAAAACTGTGAAGACAAAACATTTAGCCGTATTTTTACTTAAAACAAATTAAGAGATTTTTATTTGCTTTCACTGAGTTTTTAAATTTCTTTTAAGTGTTTGCAATTTTTTTCTTAACTACATATTTTAGAATTGCGACTAAATCATAAATTGGTTAAGAGTTAAAACCATCAGTCTCTATATTTAAGACATTAGCGCCCGGAAGTTGCTTTTTACCATATGAATAGAATACCTATATTGAAAAATTCCCCAACTACAATAATACTCTAAATAATATTCTGTGTGCCAAAGGCGAGCTTTAGAAAAGGTAAAGAGGGTTTGAAAGGAATTGTAGCGTTGTACTTTCTTTCTCTGTTCTCGGTTTTTTAAAACCTTACAATGAACACAAATATCGGTCACCGATATTGGTTTTGGTCCTGTTAAGGTACGTTACTGTTTCACGAGATATGACCAATCAAATCCACTTTAAACCTTAATAGCAAAAGTCGTGAGCATATAAGCATAAAAGGCAGCAAGAAACCGAAGTGCAAAATAAGAATAAGAGTTCTTTTAAAATAATTAAAAGTACAAAGTTTTTTTTAAAAGAAAAATTCTCAGAAAATTCTTTGTCTCAAATTGAAATTGTTTATTAATTACTTCCTTCCTAGGACCAATAACCATCCCACTCTTCCTCAACAAGCTCTTATACATATAAAAGAGGATATATGTATGTAAACATTTTAAGAATATAACTTAGTTGAAACAACATGTCCACTTTTGTTCCCATTATTTTATGAATGAATCTTAAAAGAAGCAGTTTTGCACCGCGTACATTTTTCAATTCCAATAATTTTCCCATCTTATGAATAATTCAATTTTAAGAGAGACTAAAGGAAAAACGATTCACAGGCAGATGGACTATGGGGCGACAACGGCAATGTTGACTGTGTACCGATTCAGACTCTGAGATTCACTGGTTTTCGTTTTCGACAAAAGAAAAAACATATCACGGTGGTGACACACAGTTGTACAGTGACCATCACAAGACATACAAACAAACAGACAGACAGACACTGGGACAAAATGTCCCGCTAATAGTTGCCGTTCCCATTTACTCACCTCCCGGGGGCCTTGGAATTTGTTCATCGACTTCTTTTGGTAAGACATATTTTTGAAGCCAGTTGTCACAGTAGGTACACCAGAAATTGCAGCATCCGCCAAGCTTCATATATATACAAAAATTAGCATTTTCCTGGATACCGGACTTTGACTGCCGCATCATCATCATCATCCAGGAGGAGGAATTCCTCAAATAACTCCAAATGTTGTTCCCAACCATATTATTACCTTCTGCTTCTACACTATACTCAGATAGTCCATTAGGTTGATAATGGTATTCCACCTGAGAGTATATTGAGCAACAGGCTATCCAATATAGCTGTATGTAGTTGATGATGGGAACGGGTATTGAGAAGCATCATTGATGCAAAGTTGACCAAGTCCTTGCAAAGCCTCAAGCAAAGTTGACAAATCCAAGTTGGGCGAATGATTGGGCTATTTTGAAAATTTTAACCAATGGATGAAGTGAATTTGATTGTTATGAGGTGTTTCCAATGTGGCTGGAGTTAGTTTTGGTCATCGTCGTCGTCGTCGTCGTAGTGATGTGATAGTCTTTGATTGGAATGCGTTTGCATTTTATTGATTTTATTGGACATTGTTAAATGCAAATGGCCAAACAACTGGTTGTTACGAGTAGATACTGATGAAGATGATGCGGTAGTGGAACTACCTTGAATAAACAATGGGATGTGGGTGCTTCCTATCGGTAAGTTAGTTGTAATGGAGACAGTGTTATTTAGTGTGGATATAATTCAGCAATCAACAATCGGCTTCCGAAACTTTTGTATTCCACTTTTAATTTGGAAGGTATGTCAAAATTCAAAATTGATCATTTGATTCCCTACGCACACTACTCAAGGGGTTCTGTAATCGGTCAAATAAATTTTGTTTTACAGATAATAATGCAGAAAGATGCAGAAAGGTCTCTCAAAAAAATTGTGTGGGTGGTTTTTTTACCATAGCAATTTAAAAAAATCCAATTAACGTTTTATAACTTCCCATAGGAAGTTATTGTAATGGGTCCGATTTGTCGAATTGAAATTTTGACATTTCTTGACGTTTCAAGGTCCCTAGAATCGAAATAAAAGATTTTAAGAAAGATGCCTGTGCGTGCGTGTGTACGTACGTTCGTACGTCCGTACGTCCGTACGTCCGTATGTCCGTATGTCCGTATGTCCGTACGTCCGTACGTTCGCGAGGTTTTTTTCGTCGTCCGTAGCTCAAGAATCAGAAGAGATATCGACTTTAAATAAATTTTATTATATAGATAATAAGGCAGAACGATGCAGAAAGGAATCTCAAGAAAATTGCGAGGGTGGATTTTTTACCATAGCAGTTTAAAAAAAAGGTGAAAATTTTGGTTAACAATAAATATCTCATGAACCAATGACGCTAGATACTTGAATTAAATTTTATATTATATATTGTAACGTGATACAAAACAAGTATATTTTTGGAAAAAAAATCCAATTATCGGTTTTTTTTATAAATCAAAAAAACTGAAAAAAAATTTGTCACCCCGAAAATTTTACGACTAAAATATGATTTCATCTCCAAATAAAATGCACGACTGGGTCCCACGAACTTGCTCCTGTATTCAAAGAGTCTGTTTAAAAAAGTATCTATGTATAAGATTTAAAAATATACCTGTAAAATAAGTTTGTCTTCAAAGATATAAATGCCATTTGATTTGTCGAAAAAACCTCCATTTTTCAATTTTTTTGGGAGGGGGTTACATTCAATACAGTTAAAATAATTTAAAAAAAAAATTAATTTAAGATTCAAAATTTTACCTGAAAAATAAGTTTGTCTTCAAAAATTTAAATGCCATTTTATAAATAAAAAAGTCCTTGATTTTTCAAAATTTTTTTTCGAAAATCGTTAGAGCGGTTTTTTTTTAAATTAATTTTTTATATATAAAATTTTTCAATTTTGTTCTAAAAATATTTTTGGTATGCAGTTGTTTAGTGATTGTAAATATACGCTCTACATTTGAATTTTGTAAAAAAATGTTGGCCCGTTTTTGAGATAAAGAATTTTGAAAAAAAAAAAATTCAATATTTTTTTAAAAATCCAAACAAAAAAAAATTGCACTTTTGATAATTAAATATTGTTAAGGCAATATAAGAGCTCATTCAAAAAAAAAATTGTTGAAATCGGTTCATAAGTTGCTGAGAAAATTAAAAAACAAAAAAACGGTTCTATGAGCGGTACCTTTCCTGAGCAATACAAAAATATGTTTTTCTTATTAAAAGAAGCCAAGTTAAAAAATAAAATTTTAGAGAAAATAAAAAAAAAATCTATCGGTTTGTTTTTGAGAAAATTCGAATTATCGTTTTTTGACCAAAAAAATTGTATGGGGGCCACTGTTAGTTTTGATCTTAAAAAAAAAATGAAAAAAACGCCTAACGCGAATCTGCTCAAAACCTTAACTTCCAAGTTTGAACTCAATCGACCCAATGGTTTAGGCTGTAGGAGCGTGGACAGACAGACAAAATTCTGCACGAATGCAAAACTTGCCATATAGTTCCTATATGTCGCAAGTAAAAAATGTTGTGCAACGAAGAATAACGTTTTTGACATCTGCTAAAATTTTGAGAAAAATCGAATAGACATTTAAAAAAAAATAAAAACCTAAAAACAACATTACTAAAAGTTGGTAAAAATTTATTTTCGACTCAAAAATTTAAGATTTTGGCTTTAAACTAATTTTGTGTTATAAGAAATACTTTTTGCAACATTCGGTGAAATTGTGAAAAAAAGTCGAATTGACAATTTTTTAACAAAAAATAAAAACTTAAAAAAAAAAATACTAAAAGTTCGTAAAAATTGATATTGGACTCAAATATCTTTTCATAAATTTGAGATATTAGCTTCAAATTAATTTTGTTTTATAAAAAAATTGTTGTCAATATTCGGTAAAATGTTGAGAAAATTTGAATTGACTGTGTTTTTACAAAAAATAAAAACCTAAAAAAAAAACATTTCTAAAAGTTGGTAAAAAATAATTTTGGACTCAAATATCTTTTTAAAAATTTTAGATTATGGCTAAATATAATTTTGTCTTATAGGAAATATTGTTTTCAACATTTAATAAAATTTTGAGAAAAATCGAATTTACAGTTTTTTTTACAAAAAATAAAAACCTAAAAAAAACATTATTTAAAGTTGGTAAAAATTGATTTAAGAATAGAATATCTTTTCAAAAATTTGAGATTATGGCTTCAAACTGACTTTGTCTTATAGGAAATATTGTTTTCAACATTTTGTAAAATTCTGAGAAAAATCGAAAAGACAGTTTTCTTACAAAAAATAAAAACCTAAAAAAAAACAATACTAAAACTTGGTAAAAATTTACTTTCGACTCAAATATCTTTTCAAAAATTAAAAATATTGGTTTCAAACTTATTTTATGTCACAGAAAATATTGTTTTGGACATTTTTATTTGTATATACGCATGTATTTGTTTATATAAGAAATAAAAACTTTTAAGAAATTCTATTAAAATTGGTAAAAATTGGTTTCGACTAAAAATCTCGCTAACAAAAATAGATTTTGAAATGAAACTATTTATTATATGTAAAACATTGTTGGCAATTTTTATATTTTTAAGAATAATTCAACTGGCAACTTTTTTAACAAAACACGAAAACCTTCAAACTTTTGATCAAGACAATCCGACAGACGGGATGGGAAGTTATCAGTGTGGGTCGCATCCCAGCCTCTTTTTTGGATTTCATTTGATATTGTTGTGATCTCTTGTGATCACACAAATTATTCTGTTCAAAAGAGAAAATAAATTATTAAGAAATGCAGTATATTTAATTCACGTGTTTTATTGCGTCTAGCTGGTACAAAGGTTCAGATTAAAAAGAAAGTATAAGAAGTAAGAAGTAAGAATGAATGAAAAGTAATATAAATGTCAAAATATCGATAACATGTAATAATTTGGCGTTGCCAACACCTTCCCTTTTGAGTTATGTATCTGCATATTATGATGATAAAATTATCCAGGCACAAATCTATCGATTGGTCGTCGTGTTCGCTGAGTTCGACGTGGCACAGATGGTACAGCAGGTAGAATTTTATTTGGTGAAGTCCTAACATTGGAAGAGTTATCACTATCTGATGGCGGAACTAGTTCACAAGGTGTTGTATCGCATTCATACACGTCCAGTGCCATGTTCCATGGTTTTTCGACTAGAGGTTTGGCAGTGATGTCTTTTTTATGACGTATTCGAAGTTGGTTCGCATGTGCACGAATCAGTCTGCCACTCTGCATTAAAACATTATACATGACCTTACCAAAACGTTCAATAATTTGTCCTGGCTGCCACTGGAAGTTGTTATTATTAGTGTGTATACTCACATAAACTAAATCTTGGCTGTTGAATGATCTCGACTTGGTACCAAATTTTCGATTAAATTGTTTGGACATGGTTGTTTGATTTTTGTTATTTATAGTCTCATTTTGGTTTTGGTTATTTTCATTAAGATTGGGCTTAATAAGATTCAAGCTGATGCGAATATTTCTGCCAAACATGATTTCGGCTGGAGACTTTGAGTTTGGTGAGTTTCGGTTTGGTGTTGAGCGGTAAGATTGAAGAAACGTTTGAAGATTTTGAGTGATTGTTCCCTCCGTGTTTAATTTCAGAAGAGAACGTTTGAAGGTGTCCACAAACCGTTCGGCTTGTCCATTAGACATCGGGTTGTACGGACTGGAGCAAAGATGTTGGATACCATTCTCTGCCATGTACTGCTGAAACTGGGAGCTCTTGAACTGCGTCCCGTTATCTGAAACGATCGTCTTCGGTAGTCCAAATCGGGAGAATATTTCGCTGAGAATCTCTAAAGTACGCTGAGTAGTGATGGATTTTGTTACAACTATTTCCGGCCATTTAGAGAGGGCGTCTACTAAAACCAGAAAATAATTTCCCTCGATTGGTCCAGCGTAGTCCAGATGGAGACGTTCCCATGGTTCTGTTGGTGTAGGCCATGGCTGAAGCAATGTTTTTGTTGGCATCTTGGCTGCTGACGCACAATTGTTACAATTTTGGATAAGTATTTTGATATCAGCATCGATGCTTGGCCAATAAACAAAACTTCTGGCTATAGATTTTGTTCTTTCGATACCTTGATGGCCACGATGGAGTTGTTTGAGAACTCTTCTTCTATAAAGTTTTGGAACGACGACTCTTTGACCAAACATGATACATCCGTCGATGATGCTGATATTTTCCCTGCGGTTGAAAAATGCTTTTAACTCATCATTTTCTTTGATTTCATTCGGCCAGCCATTAGCCACAAAATGAAATATTTGACGCAGTATGATGTCCTTCGCTGATTCAAACTTAACCATTTGATGAGTAACTGGCAGATTTCCGAGATTGTCTGCAAGAATTTGTTTTACATCCTGTTCAATTTTGATTGATGCAATCACAAAATCCTCTGCTACTTGGATGTTTTTATCGATGAGCCGTGAGAGCACATCTGCATATCCAAAGCTACTGGTTGAAATAAAACTGATGTCAAAATCGTATGCCAATAACTTGATTGCCCATCGTTGTAGACGATTTGCTTGATGAACGGCTATTCCTGTCTTTTTCCCGAATATAGCCAGAAGTGGTTTATGATCTGTGTGTAGCTTGAACTTTCGACCAAAAACCATTTTGTGAAACTTAGTCACAGCAAAAACAAGAGCAAGACCCTCCTTCTCAATCTGGCTATAGGCCTTTTCAGTGGGTGTGAGCGATCGTGATGCATGACAGATCGCTTTAATTGTTCCATCCTGATATTCATGCATAATACATGCGCCTAGGCCATAGTTGGAGGCATCTGCTGCCACGATAATGTTTTGCTTAGGATCGTAATGAGCTAGGAGCAGGTCAGATGACAGAATCTTTTTCAGGTTGAGAAAACTATTGTGGTGTTCTTCTGTCCATACCCACCTTGTATTTGCCTTCAACAATTCATCCAATGGTCCTCTGTGGTGTCGCATGTCATCCACAAATTTTCCATAAAAATTTATAGCACCTAGAAAAGACCGGAGTTCTGACACGTTGGTTGGCTCTGGCATGTTGTTGATGGCCAATATACGTTCCGGATCGGGATGAAGTCCATGTTGGTTGATAACGTACCCGAGATATTTGACTTCGTTGACGAAAAACCTGCATTTAGCGAATTTGATCTTAAATCCGTAGTCTTGGATACGACATAGAACCTCATGCAAATTCCGATTATGTTCCTCCAAGTCTGTTCCGGATACAAAGATGTCATCGATGTAAGCTGCTGCACCTGACAGTCCAGCAAGCATTTGGTCCATGACTTGTTGGAAAATTGACGGGAACGTTTTCACTCCGAACACCATTCGATTGTATCGGAAGAGACCCATGTGTGTGTTTATAGTGAGTAGATGCTTTGACTCTTCATCGACTTCAATTTGCAAAAATGCATCTGATAAGTCTATGTGACTAAAAAATCTAGCATTGGCCAGCCTTGCGAAAATATCCTCTGGCAATGGCAGAGGGTACTGATGACTTTCGAGCACATTGTTGAGACCAGTGGAAAAATCTGCACAAATGCGTATGCTTCCATTCGATTTCCTTATGACAACTATAGGAGCGGCCCACTCCGAGTAGTTAACTGGCGAAATCACATTGGTGTCTTGTAGACGCTGCAGCTCCGCTTCAACGAGATCTTTGACAGCATAAGCGACTGGACGCTTTGGTCGAAAAACTGGTTGGATGTTTGGCATTGTCACCAAGTGTGCTTTTGTTTTGTTACACAGGCCTAATGAATCGTTGAAAACGTCTGGAAAAGAAAGTTTTAAAAGTGAAATATTTTTTTGAATAGATTCATTTGGACTTTTTTTGTTTTCAGCTTCGCTTGTGACTTGATTGCAGATTGCACTTATTGACATTTCTTCAAGATTTAATGCCTTAATCCAGTCGAGCCCCATGACGTTTAAATTTTTGATTGGAGTGACATAACATGTAGAATATGCCTGTCTCGTTCTGAATTTGACATTGCAATCAAATTGGGCTGACAATGGTAATTTGCCGGTTGCACTTCGGGCTGTGTGTGGAACTTTGTCAACACGTGGAACATTAATATTTTTGAAGATTTTCTCTGATATTATTGTAATATCGGATGCTGTGTCCAACTGCAAGTCGATGTTTGTACCATTTATGTTGACGCTCACGTACTTTCTCTGTGATGGTTCAATTTTGTTGGTGATGAAAATGCTTTTTAATTCTGGCCTGAATGCTTTGTTGTTGTTATAATTCGTCTTTGCTTTAGATCTGTTGTTTTTGTGAGTTTGATTTTTCTTCTTTTTCCCCGCATTGCAGTACCCTTCTTTATGGCCTATGGTGTTACATTGTCCACATTTGTGTTTTGTATATGAGCAATCGCGGGCGAAATGCATGTTTCCACAGAACCAGCATGGAGATTTTGGGATAGCTTTTGACTTGTTGCTACTGCTGTTTGTTGTGTGTAGTCGGTTCACTACAGCATCGGTTTTGGCATTCTCGATGAGTGCTGTGTCTGTTTTTAAATTGATTAAACGTTGACACTCTCTTGATAAAATGTCTAACGTAATGGTAGAACCTTCACTGTCCAACTTTGTCAGCATTTTGGTGCGGATCTCGAAGTCAGATGCTGATTTCATTCCCATTACATATATCAAGCATTTGAATTGATCTAGGGTTAGATCTCTTAGCTTGAACTGTTCGCAATGCTTGTTCACTATACCTGCGTATGTGATGAAATCACAATGTGATTCTTTTGTGAGCTGTAGACAGTTATATCTAAGATTGAATTGTGATGTTTGGAAGCCAAATAGTTGAGTGAGCTTCTGCACAGTTTCCTTGAACGTATGATCACGAGGGTGCTTTGGCAGAATGTAGTTGATATACTTGCTGTGAACGATGGAATTGAGTTTTCTCAATAAAAGCCTGACTTTGGCTGCATCGTCCAATTTTGAAGCATCGATTTCGAAAAGATCTTCATAACGAGCATACCATGTGTCGAAAGTGAGGTTGTTTTCGATGTCAAAGCAAAACTCCGTAATGTTGGATGCGAGTGCTTCCATTATAAATTCTGGGCTTTTGCTCTCCACTTTAACATTGTCTAGGTTAGGTGTTGCTACTGACTGCTGTGATAGTAGCTGCGAGACCAACGTTTGCATGGCCAGATTGTCTTTGTGCTGCTGCTCCTGCATCTGCTTGAGCAACGTTTGGAAAATTTCTTCCATGATGAGACAAATGAATTTTTAAATTTGATAAATGCCTAACATCCTCGTCGCCACTGTTGTGATCTCTTGTGATCACACAAATTATTCTGTTCAAAAGAGAAAATAAATTATTAAGAAATGCAGTATATTTAATTCACGTGTTTTATTGCGTCTAGCTGGTACAAAGGTTCAGATTAAAAAGAAAGTATAAGAAGTAAGAAGTAAGAATGAATGAAAAGTAATATAAATGTCAAAATATCGATAACATGTAATAATTTGGCGTTGCCAACAGATATCAATACAAATCGTTATAAATTACAAATTATTACGAACTTAACTGTTTGTTTTTTGTACATTCTCACACAAATTGCTAAACTCCAAACCGAATATTGTTAAACATTCCCTCGAACCGTATAAATTGCTCGCAAAACAATAATTCTAATTTCTAAATTTCCAAATTGAATCAAATTGCCCAAATTAAACGACAAACAATAAAACTTTGTCCTCTATATTTGTTGCCAATTCAATTTTCATCTAGCCACTATCCACCCACCCGCATTTATTTAGTCAATATAATTGATGTCATTCCGACATAATATGCCACTGATTGTTGAATACAATTTACCCCTTCAACATCATCAATAGCAGCAGTAGTAGCGTAGCAAACAGCAATAACAATAAAATCAAGAGACAAATCAAAGTACTTAAGTATTTCTCCCACAATAATGCTACGATGGTGGTAGCATGCCACACATTTATGAGACTGTGGGAAGAGGGACGCTGCGCGGGCTAACTTTGAAACTATTATACCAACGACCCAGATCATTTGATATCATCTAGAAACTTCTAACCACCAGTGACGCCACCGCACCGCGCCGCCACTGCCACCCTCCTTTTTAGGAGGTATACACAATCTATTGAAAAACAATCTCATCATCAACATCATTCAATTGACACATAATAAATTTTGTCAATTTTTGTCGCAAAGATGAAAACAGATTGGAAATTTAGTGCCTGCAGATAGAAGTTGCTCGTGTGTGTGTTTTTGTCTGGGGATGTGCTATGGTGATGGCATCCAAGAATATTTAACAAAGTATCAACAAGATGCGGGAGTTGCAACATGGTGGTGGCTGCATAATAATTTCTCGTAATTACTAAGAAATTAGGACCAATTATTTAGATGCTGCAACCAAGCAGAGCGAGAGGTGAATGGGAACCTTGAAGAAACTTATACCTACACCACCCCCTTTTCACGCATTTACAAGAAACAACAACATCCATAATTTTACATTTCAGTTTTGTGTGCTGTCTGTGTTTTTCTTTAAGAGTGGATTTGGTCCAGAGATCCCACTTTTGACACTGAACGAATAAAAGGAATTGGAATTGGAAATGGAGAATTGTAGTGGCAGTTAAGTCACATAAAATTCTTTTGACATCAGTTTTATAACACAAATTCTCCGAAATTCGAGGACTTTGGTTATTGACGAATTTACTCGTCGATGAATACGATTTTTCGACCTAAATGTTGATAGAGCACTTTGGAGTTTCAAAATCGTCCATATTGATGAAAATTAAAGCAAACGTTAAGGGCATCATTATGAATAAATGAAAGCTCCGAAAATATTTTAAACTAGCGGACCGTCCCGGCTTCGTACGGTTAGACATAAATAGGTTCAGATAATTTAGCTTTCTAATGAAAAAAAGAATTATTAAAATAGGTCCAGTACTTTTTGAGTTTATTAGTTACATACAAAAATACAAATCTTTCCTCTTTATAATATTAGTGTAGATAACTTTGAAGTCATAATCTAACTCATGTTTATAAAATTTTTTGTCAGAAGAAGAAAAATTTGTTTTAAGATTTTTCTCGAAAATAAAATTCAAACGGAAAGAGGATTAAAGCAACAAAAATTGATGGTGGGTTGATTTTTTGTCGGAATTTCCGCCTTTAACTCTAAAATTCATAACTTTTGAAAAGGAAAATTTTCAGTAAGACTTTATAAATCATACAATTGATTTGGTTACTTCTTATTTGCGACATTGAGGAACATAGGGTAAGTATTGCATTCGTCAAAAATTTCAAACTCAATATTTTAATCAAACATGGCATTACAATGGTCGAGAAGTCAAAAGAAGTATATTCGGCGTTTCTGTGCGTCTGCCTGTCTGTCCTATAGCACCTACATACTTTGAAATCAAAGTTTTATGAAGATTCACGTTATCAGGTGTTTTCCATCTCTTTTAAGATACAAAAAAATACAGTTTTTAAAGAAAAAGAAATTTTTTTTTATCAAAAATCGAAAACACGAAATTTCTTAAAAACGGCACGATAGATTTCTTGTTGTGAACATTTCTCTTAAATTAGTTTTTCTTAACTTGGGTCCATTCAATATAAAATACCCATTTTTGTATTGTTCCAGAAGTTTCCAGGAACTAATAATCCGATTTAAATATTTTTTTTTGTCTGCAAAAGCTCTTATACAGTCTTTAAAATATTTGATGATTAAAAAAGATTATTTTTTTTTTTGGAGTTGAAAGAAAAATTATTTTTTTATTTCAAAATTCGTTGCCTCAATAACAGGTCAAAATTTTTTAATTAACCAATTATAAAATATTTTTGAAATAAAATTGAAACATTTTACATTAAAAAAATGGTTTTTGAAAAATAAAATAATAAATTAAGTAGCTAAATTACTTCCGAGAAATAAAAGGGCAGTTAAATTTTTAGAATAAAGCGTATTTTTAAATCTTAAAATATATGTAAGTACTCTGAATGTATAGTACCAAGTTTATGCGACCTGGTCGTGTATTTTATTTCAAAAAGGAAACATGCATATTTAGCGTTAAGTATGTGTAAAATTTTCTTTTCTTTTTAAATTAATTTAACTCAACTCTTTAACTTTTCATTCCCTAAACATTTTGTCAATGTTTTTTGTTTATTGGTACTCATTAAAAAAAAAAAAAGAGGCTGGTTGCGACCCACACTGATAACTTCCCATCCCGTCTTTTTTTTTATAATTAGCGAACACTATAAGTGTGAGCATTGGGAAAAGAAGGAATGGTTTGATAGGAGGTGCCGGTGTACATTGATTTTGAATTCCTGAACATTGCAATAAAAGATAGAGCGTGGAAAGGCATTCCGCATTCGCGAAGCACGGCTAAAAATAAATCTCTGTACTTCATATTACGGCTGAAGTTGGGCTCAAAGGTAAACTGATGGGTATTTCTAGAAGCGCAGGTCTATCGATTTGTGTTGCTTAATAGTTTGTATGTTTTCGTATTTTGTTAAAAAAGTTTTTAGTTGAATTGTTCTTAAAAATTTTAAAATTTTCAACAATATTTTGAATATTTGCATTTTTATAAAAAATTAACTGAATGTCGAAAACAATATTTTCTGTGAGATAAAACTAGTTTGAATCCAATATTTTTAATTTTTAAAAAGATATTTGAGTCGAAAGTACATTTTTATCAAGTTTTAGTACTTAGGTATTGTTTTTTTTTAAAGTTTTTTTTTTGTAAGAAAACTGTCAATTTAATTTTTCTCAAAATTTTACTGAATGTTGAAAACAATATTTCTTATTAGACAAATTTATTTGAAGCCATAATCTCAAATGTTTAAAAAGATATTTGAGTCCAAAATTAATTTTTACCAACTTTGAGTAATGTTGGAAAGATATTTGAGTCCAAAATTAATTTTTACCAACTTTGAGTAATGTTTGTTTAAGGTATTTATTTTTTATAAAAAAACTGTCAATTCGATTTTTCTCAAAATTTCACCAAATGTTGAAAACAATATTTTTTATAAAATAAAAATAATTTTAAGCCAATATTTCAGATAAAAAAAAAATATTTGAGTCGAAAATCGATTTTTACCAAATTTTCGTAATGTTTTTTTAAGTATTTATTTTTTATAATAAATACTGTCAATTCGTTTTTTTTTTAAATTTTACCAGATGTCAAAAATGTTATTCTTCGTAATATAAATTTTTTTTGGAGATTAAATCATTTTTTGTTCGTAAAATATTCAAGTTGACAAATATTTATGTTCAGTTTTTTGATTTATAAATAAAACTGGATTTTTTTCCAAAAATATAACAGTTTAGTATCACGTTACAATATATAATTTAAAATGTAATTCAACTCGCTAGCGTTATTGGTTCGTGAGATATTTTGGGTAAACCAAAATGTTCACCTTTTTTTTAATTGCTATGGTAAAAAATTTGTTTGAGAGTCCTTTCTGCATCTTTCTGCATTATTATCTGTATAACAAAATTTATTTGAAGTCGAAATCTCTACTGATCCTTGAGCTTTGGACGACAAAAAAAACTTCACGGACGTACGTACACACGCACGCACAGACAAATCTCTAAAAAATCTTTTATTTAAACTCTAGGGACCTTGAAACATCGAGAAATGTCAAAATTTTTAATTCGACAAATCGGACCGATTACAATAACTTCCTGTGGGAACTTAATAAGTGCTTATAAAATTTGGTCAAATTAAATCAAAAAGCAGGGCTTTTCCGATTTGTCCACTTTTTTTATAAGAATTTCGAATTTTTTGACGCAAAATTAGTACTCGTTCGATAGGTCAAATAATAGTTTTTTCAACATAAATAATTTTTATTCGAAACCATAAATTGATTAAAAAATAAACCAACCATGAGAATTTTGCTTATTCTGCGGCTCAGTTTTTCATGTTCAAAATTTAACGTCAAGCTTAAGATTTTTTGGTTAAAGCAATAGAAGGTCTATTCAAAGTGGGAACACCGTTTCTGTATTCTGTGTAATAAGAATGGTGCGATAATGTACCTAAGCTTAAACCTCTTACAAACAATTAACCATTCACCACGCAGCTATGACTGCAATTGAGCAGAACCAAAGAATTCGTATTATCTGAATTCAAAGACATCATCTGTGCATTTTACTTTTGCTACGCTAAAATTCTGCTGGTTCCGTAGCAGTAGCAGTATACCTTCCTACGGGGCGGCGGGCGCGCGGCGGCGCGCGTATAATATATATTTGTAGCTTGTGGCATCATAAGGCAGCGAAAATCAACATTAACAGTAGCGCGCTCGCTGGTTCGCTCGCATATCGAGACTACCCATAAGCGAACTTCAGAGAACGTGCATCATAAATCAAATTTAATTGCTCTGGCATCGTTAAACGTCGCTTATGATCCGCTAAATGTGCACGCATTAAATTTTCTTATGTATTGTGTTGTTGCTGCTCCTGCTGCTGCTGCTGTTGTTACTTCTGCTGCATTATGAGTTATTGTTATTGTGATTGTCAATGCAGCCGCAACGCAACGCAACGCCACCGAAGCACTTTTGCCGACAACGATGACGCGATGCATCACTTTAACAACAATTAAATCTATCTGCACACCATCATAATTGTCAGTACTGTGATTTTCAGTTTATAGTTTGACAGAAGATGACATAAATTTAAGAATGACACGAGGGAGAAGAGAATAATAAAATTGTCAACCTATAAAAACTGTGGGAAATTCTGAAGGTTATCAATATTTTTGTAAATCGGAATGCATCCTGATTCCAATCAAATTAAGTCAAATCTCTTCTTGATTCACTATCCTTCCAGTCCTGGTGTCTATAATTCCTTATGTTATTTCCAAATTTCCACTTTACCACTTTAACACCACAACTATCCCATCCTGATACCTCTACGGCTTGAATATACAACTGATGCAACTGATATGTACATATATACTACATATTGCACTATATATGCATGCATAGTTTTAATTACCCGTAGAAAGCAGGTGCAAAATCAAAGCACTACCATTATTCACCCATCCGAAGCCGGCACAAAGGCTGGCCAGCTAACACCCTCACCATAAATGACCGTAAGGTGTGACTTCCTTTGGTCATTTGCCAAGTGCAACTTTTTTCTTGTGCTTCTTAAATCTAAACCACCGTAACCACGGCTGTATGGAGACCCACAGACCATCAGGCTATATCTGGCTTCAACCTCCCAGCCTCAGCCTAAGTCACACCACCATGATTCTCATCATCATTAGCAGCAATAGCAATAGCACCGGTCGGCCGACCTGCTCGACGCGGCGGTGGCAGTGGTTGTTCTCCAACTCCTCCAACCTATACCACCATCACCTAGCCAGCACAAAAATGGAGTAAATGGACCAGTAGACCAGAGTGAACTGGATTTAGTAGTTCTCTAGCGCAGATAGCTGGGGCAATTAAATTACTCCAGAACATTGGACTGGTCGTATCCTCTATCTCTATGCATGTGCCTATATATACGGAGTCACATATGCAATTGTGGGTATATGAAGTTGAATGTGGTTTCGATGGCAATCCTTATGGAAACCATAGCACTGGAACACTTCTCTGTTTACACTTTCATAGTAAGAGAGTGCTATAGTTCTGTCAATCGTATTGAACTAATAAAATTTGCATTCTCACCATACGATCCATTTGGCAATATTATTATTCGTATACAGTTCCAGCTCCAGGTTTTCATAGATTCAGATTTACCTTGGTCGTGTGCGCTCGTCTCGTATAGTCCTAGTACCGCAGAGCATTTTATAGAGTGAACAGTGATTTTCTTTCCTGGATTGTTGGTATAATAAAATCAGACAAATTCTATAGATTAGGGTGACCAGAGTATAGTAATAATTAAAATTTATTATTGTGGTTTGTCAAAACTTTAGCAAGCTGATAAAGTTAAAATAAGTTTTAACAGAACAACACGACATTATAATTTTCCGCAATGTTATGTTGTAAGAAGTTGGCAACCCAAAACAAAAAATTTGACAGCTGATTGTCAAATATGTAGCTTAGATTTTTAACTTCCCATTGGAAGTTATTGTAATCGGTCCGATTTGTCGAATTGAAAATTTTGACATTTATCGACGTTTCGAGGCCCCTAGAGTCGAAATAAAAGATTTTTAGAGAGATGTCTGTGCGTGCGTGTGTACGAACGTTGGTACGTCCATATTTTTGCGACGTATTTTTCGTCGTATTTTTCCATAGCTCAAGAAACAGTAGAGATATCGACTTGAAATAAATTTTGTTATGCAGATAATAATGCAGAAAGGACTTTCAAAAAAATTGAAAAGATTAAAAACCTAAAAAAGCATTACAAAAAGTTCGTAAAAATTGATTTTCGACTCAAATATTGACTGTAAGCTAATGTTATCTTTTAAAAAATATTGTTGTCAACATTCAGTATTATTTTGAGAAAAATCGAATTGACAGTTTTTTTTACAAACATTTAAAACCTAAAAAAAATTAACAAAAGTTGGTAAAAGTTGATTTTCGAATCAAATATCTTTTCAAAACATTGAGATATTGGCTTTAAATTAATTTTATCTTTTAAAAAATATTGTTGTCAAAATTCAGTAACATTTTGACAAAAATCGAATTGACAGTTTTTTACAAATATTAAAAACCTAAAAAGCATTACTAAAAATTCGTAAAAATTGATTTTCGACTCAAATATTGACTTTAAGCTAATGTTATCTTTTAAAAAATATTGTTGTCAAAATTCAGTAACATTTTGACAAAAATCGAATTGACAGTTTTTTACAAAGATTAAAAACCTAAAAAAGCATTACTAAAGGTTAGTAAAAATTAATTTTTGACTCAAATATCTTTTCAAAAATTTGAGATATTGGCTTCAAATTAATTTTATTTTATAAAAAAATATTGTTTTCAACATTTGGTAAAATTTTGAGAAAAATCGAATTGACAGTTTTCTTACAAGAAATAAAAACATTACTTAATGTTATTAAACAATTTTTGTCTAACCTTTTGAACTGATGGGTGACAGCTGTCAAATTTTGTATTAAAAGATTGTCAGTTTCAAAGCGTTCTATTATTCTCAAAAAGCTCTTAATAAATTTTATATTGCGTACTTTTTGTCGAATTCTCTAAAAGCTTGTTGAAGCTTCAAAATTGTTCAGTAGACAAAATTTATCTTTTTTAATTATTATATTATAAATACAGCCTCTGGTCACTCTAAACACCTTTCTCAATCACCTGACTATATTGAGCAATAATAATGGTGTGTACCCGGTCACTAGTCGAGTGGACAATCGACATACCAATACCAGCTTCCCTGCCACCCTCATATAATAAAATATGCACCCAAATTGTTGCCTGCAATGTCCGCCGTGGATATACCTAGAACCTTCTTTTCTGGCTTAAAATTGGAAAATTTATTATCCCCTAGCTGGAGGCGAAAATGTTTACGAGGACTAGAGAGAGAGTTGTGGTAGTAGAACAAGTAGTATAAAGGTAGTAGGTGCACACTTATACCGAATGAACGAAATGACCATCACGGTCTGGGGTCTGGTCATCTTCGCGAAGAACTTAAATTATACGAGAACGTACACAGCTACGGTCACCAATGGGGTATACATATCATCGTCATCATCATCTTCATCAGGTTCGTCGCTTGGTCGGTTTTTAGAATCATACTCGCAGTGATTGTGCGAATTAAGTTTTTACGATGAGTTTATACTGATATTGAGCTGGATATCCTATCTACAGAGTCCTGAAATTCCCTCTCTCTCTCTCTCTGTGATGTCGGTTTCTTTTCGAACCTGCAAAAGAGCCGACCCGTTTGCATGTCACACACATAACTAAGTTTATGGCATTTTAATGGTCACTTAATTTTGTTTATGGATTAAAGAAACATGTTTCGACGCATATCGATTATCGGTACATTTTAATGATTATTATTATTACGAGCATACCGGCTACATCGAAGAGTGCTATACACTAGTGTGCCGCTGCTCCTGGAACCTATATAGTTCTGCTCTTGCGGCTTTCAAAAATACCCCAAGATATGTACCTTTGCTCCTACATATTTTGTATATACATAATAGGTTCCAGATTGGTTAGCTCTGGCAATTATTATTACCATCATTACAACCTAACATCCAGCAGGAACAAATATGAGAAGTCCCAATACCTATAGACCTATACCTATCTTAATGGCAAATGATTCGTTTGTATTGGATTTTAAATGCAACTTATCGGCTCCGCGTGACATTAAGCCTTTTGGTGTTTGGGCTACGCTTAGGTATAGTAAATAGCTATCATGAGGCTATGACCAAATAGCAATAAACCACCACCATCGGGCTTACTGTAGGCATTAGGTCTATGAAGTTCAGTGGTTGCATCATCGTCGTCGCTAAATAAAAGTGAGTTTTCTA
Source organism: Eupeodes luniger (assembly GCA_951509635.1). Classification (NCBI taxonomy): domain Eukaryota; kingdom Metazoa; phylum Arthropoda; class Insecta; order Diptera; family Syrphidae; genus Eupeodes; species Eupeodes luniger. The sequence continues at coordinate 23,911,385 of OX608074.1, forward strand.
TCGAGGTAATCGTTTTGACTACGAGTATACGATGGGAGGATAGCTTAAGTAGTGTATTCGAAGTTAAGTGATATTGAGATAGTTAATTAAGAGGAACGACCGACAGGTAAAATTGTGTGGAACGATATTGTTCGTGGGATTGTCTGTATGAGGTGGACTAAGGAGTATTTGTACGCTGATTTCCTTGAGGATAGCTAAACATTGCTGAAAGTGGTAGAAAAAGCGACGTGTTTGTAAAGCCAACTTCAATTCTTAAGTTAGAATAATTTTTTTTTTTTCAAAATTTGGTACCTCAAAAACGGTTATACAATTCTTAATGAAATTGTAATATAAAACGCATATTTTTAGGCACCAAAAACAGCATTCGAAAAATATTTCTAAAACAAAATTGACAATTTCATTCGAAATTGATTTAAAAAAACATCTCTTTCGATTTTTTAAATAATTTAAGGTTAATGGCATTTGGATTTTTGAAAACAAATTTGTTTTATTCTAAATTTTAAAATATATATGTAATATTTTTAAACAGGTTTTTTGGACATAGGAGCAAGTTCATATCACACAGGAAGTTATATTCATATCACATTGAAGTTATATGTCAAATTGAAAAATGTAACATTTTACGTCGGCCTTATCTCAATGTTCAGAAAGGACTTTTACAAAAATTCATTTTGACAAAGGTTTTATATTTTTGATTAATTTGTACACCTTTTGGAAGCAGGAAAAGATTCATAACGAAAAACTAATTTTTTTGACACTTAGAAGTCATTGAGAAGAACTTTGATATCTATTTTGAATTGTAATAAGTTGAAATCGGCTTCATACTCCCCTTTAGGAGAACGTCTGGAATCCCTGATAAGAACCAATTCAACACTACGAGTCGAGCCAATTTAAAATCTTTCTTGAAGGATTGTTATTTTAAACATAATTATACCCTTTTTATATCCAAGTTAAAAGGAATAATTTGAATTCTTAAAAGTTTCGTGGTCTTGTCTTCAGGGATTTCTAAAAGTTTTTCGACCCCAATTAAGACGAGCATTACTATTAAGAAGGTTTTTTTGTTCGTTAATTTTTTTTTTTCACTTCGAAATTTTCTAAGCCATCTTTGAATCTTCCTTAAGGTTGATAAAATGCAAACAAATAAACCCAGCCCCTTGTTATGTAAAGCCTACATAGGTACATAAGCTTGTCTAACAATTCCGTAATTCTTCGATTCTTATTTGGATTTAACAAGACTTTAATTTGTTTCTGCACGTGTGTGTTGTTCGATTGCGCATATTTGTCATAAAGTTCGCTAATTGCAAAAATTTCAATACCATTTAAGGTTTTAATTGGCATCAAGGATAGTTAAATGCTTAAGCCATTTCTGATTGATGTACCTATGTCCGTATAATAAGTTATGTAGGTACTATGTACTCGTATGGTTGAACTTCGGGATGTTTTTTAATTTGTATGTTTCTGTTCGTTCCTATTTTCATTCCAAACAAAATAAACTGACTGCATACGAAACATGCTAAATAACAAATAGCCCTGGACTTATCCGTAAAATGCAACACTTGTTCTTTTCACTTTAGTTAATGACAGCTTATGAATGATTTCGAGGAATCAGGTCTTTTTTTTTTTGTCTCATCGCTCATATGAGACGAATCAGTATTCTTGTGGAGGTTTGCTTATTCTAAATACATAGCAAAATGTTTAGCGAGACGATATTGTATTTTTATTCCATGCCAATCAATTGCCACCACCTGCAACTTTGGACCGTGATATCGATGATCGAGGAACGACCCATTCTCGATATAATAATCTAATTACCGCGCAGCAAATTGTCTCAGCAATCTCTACTTGGCACCTCTTGCGAAACTTGGAGGCTTCGAACCTATATGTAGTATATGAATATCCACAAATGGGAAAAGGACTGTAAAGTTGAAATTTACAAAACAAAAAAAAATAAAATTAAAAAAAAAAAAACGTCATCGGTTCCGGTCGGAGCCTTGATGCGCTGTTTCGCATGTGAACATCGTGTTTACCAGCTTTTGCTGTCAGTCGAGCAGTCGCTGCTCCTTTTTTAGAGTGTCGACTCGTAGTCGTAGTTGTCGTCGACTTGACTCGACAAGGAGCAGCATCGCTTCGCTTTGCAGCTGTGGGACTTACCTTAAAAGCGAAACGTTTTTGAATTTTTTCATCTTTCCGAATCCGATTCCGCCACACTCGCATATTACGGCAGCAGCCAGCGCATGGTTCACCAGAAAATATAGCTCCTTTCGAAAGCATCTCAAGGCACAAAGGCATGCAGAGCAGAGCAGAGCAGAGTAGAACAGCAAAAAAACTTAAATAAATGCACAAATGCACAAAGTCGGACCGTAATTACTAATCCATCGCATTACCATTAATTGTTTCTTTATTTTTCGCGCTCTAAACTTGGTCTCCTCTGAGGAGCATATATACGATATACTTAAAGCCTGCAATGGACATCCACGTCGCGCATTTAAATGCACACTCTTTCCGACCAAAACCAGTCGCTCCATCATCGGAATCATTATCATCAGCTTCAGCATCAGCAGCAGTCCCAGTCTTCATCGTCCACAGCTCGTAGTCATGGTCGTTGTCTTCGTCGTCGTTGTCGTCGTCGTTGTCGTCATCACATCATCATGATCTTCCCACTATGGTCATACTAATATGGAATTCGTGGAGGATCCTCATATGTCATCTTTTCCAGAACCCATCATACAGCTTTGACAAATTCCCGTAGGTACACAACACTCTTTGCCAACAAACGCGGCAAACAGAAGCAACAACAACAACAACATCAACAAAAAATAAAGCCCCGTCCCGTTCAGTACCCGTTCCCGAATCAGTCTGACTATGCTGATGGGCGCAAGAGAAAAATCTCCCATCAGAGTGTATAGCATTGAGGCTGAGGACTGAGGACGCGTTAATGCAATGATCCTACTCAAAGACATTGTGCAGTGCATCTTTCGGATGCGTGTAGTGTAGGTCTGCAGCGTCACATCAGGCATCAGAAGGAAGCCATTAAACGCACAGTAACTTCGTTTATTTTGCCGACAGATTTTAATTGCTTTTCTTATGAGTCGCGCAAGGATGTTTTTATTTTTGTTTTGAATGTTTTTTTTTTTCGCAAAGCAACTCCTCCGCTTCTAGATTTGTCATAAATGTACGTGGAATTCTTATGAATCGCTGATGTGTTCAGGTTCCTTAAAGCCCCTCTGAAGACATTGAATTGTGGGACGGGTTAGATGTTTATGTTTCTTTGAAAACAACCTGCACAAACATCACCTGTGATCATTTGAAACCATTTGCCAAGAATTATCGTAACTGGTTTATTTTCTTTTTAATGGTAAGAGAAAATTCGTCTTTTTCAAAAATGAAAACTTATTTCTTGGCTTAAAATTAAGTAAGTTAAGGTAGCAAAACAAACTAAATTTCGAAAAGTTAATATTGAAAAAGTCAATTCGCCATTCTTTGTTTTGTTTCTTTTCAGTTGCCTTATATTTTCTGCATATATGGTACCAAATCTCAAAATTGGTAAGAATGAATTTCGAATTTCCATAAATTGAAAACCTATCAAATAAAATGGACGATTGGGCCCCACGAACCTGCTCATGTATCCAAAGAATCTGTTTAAAAATAGTTCCTATATTTTAAAATTTAAAATTGTTTTTGCAAAAAAAAGTTAGTATTTAACAAAAATGACATTTAGATTTCTCAAAAAAAACCTTTATTTCCAATTTTGTAATTTGAAAATTCGTTGGAGCGGTTTTTTTAAATTAATTTTGTGTATATACATTTTGTAAGTTTATATTTTTAGTAAACAGTTAGTAAGAGCTTATAAATATACGTTTTACATTTCAATTTCTTAAACAAAAAAGGGTCTGGAATGCGACTCACACTGATAACTTCCCGTCTGTCGATTTGTCTTGCTTAAAAGGTTTGTAGATTATTGAGTTTTGTTAAAAAGTCATCAGTTGAATTGTTCTAAAAAAATTAAAAATTACCAACAATATTTTGCATATGATAAAAGATTTTGATTTGAAAATCTATTTTGGTTTACGAGATTTTTATTCGAAAACCAATTTTTATTACTTTTAGTAGCATTTCTTAAAAATTTGTATTTCTTATACAAACAAATACAAATTGGATGAATGAAATTAATTTGAAGTCGATATCTTCTATTGTTCACGAGATATCGAGAACTGAACATCAATTTTTACCGAATTTGTGTACTATTTTTTGTAGGTTTTATTTTTTTATGAAAAAAACGGACCATTGGATTTTTATAAAAAATTTACTGAATGTTGAAAACAATATTTTCTGTAAGGTAAAAATTATTTGGAAGCCAATATTTTTGATTTTTGAAAAGATATTTGAGTCGAAAATCATTTTTTACCAAGTTTTTTTTATTGTTTTTTTAGGGTTTTATGTTTTGTAAAAAAACTGTCAATTCGATTTTTTTCAAAATTTTATCGAATGTTGAAAACAATATTTCTTATAAGACAAAATTAGTTCGAAGCGAAGCGATAATCCAAATTTTAAAAAGATATTTGAGTGGAAAATCAATTTTTACGAACTTTTAGAATTTTTTTTTTAGGTTTTTATATTTTATTCAAAAACTGTCAATTCGATTTTTTTGAAAATTTTACTCAACGTCGAAAACAATATTTTGTATAAGATAAAGGTGATTTGAAGCCAATAGCTCAAATTTTTGAAAAGATATTTGAGTCGAAAGTCAAGTTTTTACAATCTTTTATTCGTCTTGTTGTAGGTTTTATATTTTTTGTAAATAAACTGTCAATTCAATTTTTCTCAAAATATAACCGAATGTTGAAAACAATATTTCTTATAAGATAAAATTAGTTTAAAGCCAATATCTCAAATTTTTGAAAAGATACATGAGTCGAAAATCAATTTTTACCCACTAAATTACTAAATAATGTTTTTTTATGTTTTTATTTTTTATAAAAAAAAACGGCCAATGTTGAAAACAGTATTATTTAAAAGACAAAATTAGTTTAAAGTCATAATCTCAAATTTTTGAAAAGATATTTCAGTCGAAAATCAATTTTTACTAACTTTTAGTAATGATTTTTTAGGTTTTTATTTTTTGTAAGAAAACTGTTGATTCGATTTTTCTCAAAATTTTACTGAATGTCGAAAACAATATTTTTTATAAGGAAAAGGTAGTTTGAAACAAATATCTCAAATTTTTGAAAAGGTATTTGAGTCCAAAGTCAGTTTTTTACTAATTTGTATTAATTTGCTTGTAGCTTTTTTATTTTTTGTAAAAAAAAAACTGTCAATTTGATTTTTCTCAAAATTTTACCAGATTTCAAAAATGTTATTTCTCAATTCACAAAATTATTTTGGAAATAAAATCATTTTTTGTTCGTAAAATTTTCGAGGTGACAAATTTTTTTTTCTCAGTTTTTTTGATTTATTAAAACACCGTTAATTGGATTTTTTTTCCAAAAATATACTATTGTGGTATATCACGTTACAATATATAATTTAAAATTTTGTTTAAATTGCTTGGTGAAAAAAACACTGACTCAATTTTTTGAGAGTCCTTTCTGTATCTTTCTGCATTATTATCTGTATAACAACATTTATTTGATGTCGATATCTCTACTGGTTCTAGAGCTATGGACGACGAAAAAAACCTCCCGAACGAACGGACACTCTCTAAAAATCTTTTATTTCGACTCTAGGTAGTTCGACAAATCGGACCGATTGCAATAACTCCCTATGAGAATTTAATAACAACCAATTTTCGAGGTATTGAATTCCGAAAAAAGTTAATGTTGTTTTTTAAATCAAAAATTTACAAAATGTCATTTTAGTTCGCAAAATATTCGAGGTGACAGAAAAAACATTAGTTGATTTTTTTTATTAAAAACATTTTGGTAAATTTATTTTATCATTTAATTAAATTTTACAATGTTTTTTTAAATTTATAAATTATCTGTAAAAACATGTTATAAGTTATACCTACCTAGGTTCTAGTGAGCTTGAAACGTCGGAAAATACTAAAATTTTCAATTCGATAAATCGGACCGATTACAATAACTTTGTAAGGCCCGACAAAATAAATCAAAATTATGACAACTTAATAATATCAATAATAACAAATTAACGACAAAGTATCCGCCTACTGTTTTATTGGCTATGTTATGTTAATTTGCTAAGTTAACATGCATCGAAAAATTCAACGGTAAACGCTCTATTTTTGACTTATTTTGGGTTCAAAAACAGAATGTTCAAGAGTTGTCGGATTTTTACTAAGCTGGTTGACTTGGTTATCGTAAGAAGGGCGAAGGTTGTAAAATTTATATTTACGAGAAGACTCCCTGCATTTTAATCACTTGCATTTAACAGTTGTTGTATCCTAAAGGCCTTTATGTTTTAAATTTCCATTGTAAAACAATTTTAAATATTTCGTTCTGTACCTATGTATATGTATCTCTTTTTATTTGAATATTTGCTACCTACACAGATTCTTTGGTTTTTAAAACTATGTTAAAACTTTAATTAAATTTTTAATAACTCCTAATGAATTGCTATATCAAATTACACTGTCCAACTTATTATTTTAAACACCTCTGCACTGGTTGTTTCACTCGTTTATAAGCTACTTAAAAGAAACCCACAATCAATCAAAAATTAAAAAAAAGTCGTTTAAATAAAAGCATTTAGGTAAAAGTTATTTCAAGTATGTATTTCAAAAAGCACCACTGATAATTAAAATCAATTAAATAAATTATTTAATGTTGGTATAGAAATAAATCTTAATTCTTCGCAATAAAAAAAAAAGGTTCCGCATTTATTTGAGTTAAAAATTTCAAATAAAATCAATTTATAGGTCAGAAATAATCATTTCTTCACTATACGACTATTATACCTCTGGCACCCGCCCACTTAAATTGAGATCAAAAATTCCTGCTGATACTATCTTCATCACAAAAGCATCCTCGCTAAGTTCTAATGGACCATAAAATCATCACCCGTGCCCATTCATTAGCTGGCTATAAACTTCAAAAAAAAAATAAGATAACTGTGCTCGAATGAATTTATATATAGGTATAGGTATACGAAATTCTTTATATTTCGAAGTTTATTTCTAATATAACTTTGCTTGGCGTAAAACGCCACGCCATCTTTCGAACAAAAAGCATTCATTATCCATGGTCGCTCGCTATAAAGCAAACCGCCCACTGTGTTGTTTAATCTAGTCCTCCCCTTCAATTTCTCCTCTCAAATTAATTTTTATAGCAAATAAACGAATAAAACTTTCTCATACCCCAAATTGAATTGAATCGAATCGAATCAAAATCGAATAGGTATCGAAATAGTAACGAATCGGACCCCAAGTGTCATATTATGGATATTATAAAGTGGCTAACCATAACCAAGTCGAAATTAATTACAAACCTTTGATTGGTGCTTCATTCGTTTGACTCTGATGATGATGAAAGAAACTTAAATTTGAAATTTCAAAAATTTGATCCCCGCTAGCCACTGCCATCAGACATCATATTGCTGTTGATTGACCCCGAACAAGCTGGCGATCGATCTGGCGTTATGCGATGTTACTTTATGTTTAACAACTCGACAACACAACAATAGAGGTCTTAAAAAATGTCCACCGTAATAAAACTAGCATACATCGTCGTCGTGTTTGTTTCCGTTTTTTATGACTCTGCTGGTAATAAACCAAAAACAATGCAAAGTCTCAGATTGATTAACTTTATGTATATTTCTATTTAGGTATATTGAATCCCGGCGTGTTTATATCAAATATATATAACAACAAACAGAGAGGTCGTAAATTTACCCACTCAAAGTTTATACGTATTTTAAAGAAGAAAGCCAAATTCAAAAAGAAAAAAATATGAATTAAAATTTGATTTGAGTATATCGATTCTTTTGAAAATCGAGAACTTAAGATATTTAAAAACCCATAAAATTTGAGAACAAAACAATTTTAAAAATCATTAATTTATGTTTCTTTTGTATGTATGTATAGCTATATTACTATAATATTGGTTGTTTTACTTGTGATTTGGTTGTTATATGAGTTTCCTATAACAAAAAGTTTATATGTTCTTCTTTTTATTTTTAGTGAAGTTGAATGCGATTAAAAGAGAAATTATAATGATGAGGTATTGTATTGATCCAGCAGCGTCACTAATATACAATAATGATGGTGACGCCTAATTAAACTATTGACAAATTCTTAAAATATCGAATTATATATTTTGAGGCTTGCAAGAATTTTATTATTTTCGCTACCAATTTATACAGCTTCTATTAATTATAATTATGTTAATGCTATAATAAACAATTTTAACACAGAAGAAGTGATTAGGTACGCTTTTATAAAAACTCGTTTGCAAACTATCTTAAGTCGTCATAAGACGTTTTCCGTTTTTTTAATGATTCTTGTTAAGATTTCTTTAATATGACTCTTATGAAGGTATAAATATCTTAAGTTGAAATGGGTTGTTTTGTTTAATCGAATCAAAAAAAATTATGAGGAGACTTAAAGTACCTAACATTATGATATTACAGTTCCGGGTAAATAGTTTCTTTATTTTATCAACTGACTCTGGGCGCTTCCTCGCAACCTCAAGTTTCATTATAGACCAATTATTCTCAATTGGATTGAGATCTGGACTGTAGGGAGGTCAACTTAGTATACATCGATATTATTGTCTTCGAAGAACTTATTCTTAGTCATAAAAGTTTTAGCTTTTTTTAAAGCTTAATATTAGTCAGTCATGGTAAAAATAAAAACAAGTTCATACTTACAATCTTGGCTGTATGACAAGGAGCATGGAACTGCAAGTGTCCCCAAAAAGCTCTAGCACCGTTGGCTCCAATACGTTTTCCAGGACTCGAAGGTAAAATTTTGCATTGACTTTGGATTCTAGAAAGCTCAAGGATCCTCCCATCTCCAACATGGACCTTGAATTTTGATTCGTCCGAAAAGATGACATTTCTCCACATGTCTTGAGTCCAATTTAGGTGCTTCTGAGCCCAGAGCATTCGTTTTTCTTTTACTCTTTTTGGAAAATCCGGCTTCAGTACCGGCTTGAGTGCTCTGAGTCCAGCTTTCACGAGGCTTTATCTCACTGAGCTTGACGAAATTACTTTCCTTGTAGCTCGACACAGATCTTTTTTAAGGTCCACTGAAGTCCTGAACCGATGGCGACGACTGTACAACACCAAAAAACGATCTTCCAATGGGGTCCTCCCTGAGCCTTTTTTCCTGCTAATAGTCCCGGTCTCACGATATATTTTCAAATTCTATGCCACAGTTTGTTGAGCAATATTCAGTCTAATAGAAATTTCACGTATTGTAAATTTGAGACGTGACAAACACAAAATATTGGCCTTATGTTCCGAACTGAGTTTTCCAATTTTTGTCCACAAATCACTTTGGTTGGTATTGGACTACTATCACAAACCAAATGCAGCTCTTATTGACAATAGCATCAACTTTTATACAGTGTTTGAATGACATGTTGCTACCTAGTGCAAAAAAAAACGTAGTGTTCCTAAATTCCAAGAACTGATCTCGAAAAAGGTAATAAAATGTTTGACCAACAAAATGTTTTTCGAACAGCACTGTTTGATCGCAATATTATTTTATTGAAAATTATTTGTCTATTATTTGACAGTCACAATTCTCTGTTAGCTTCAAACGATTCTAGCAGATGGCGGCATCTGTTGACTGAATTGAGTAAGTATTCGATAGATGGCGTTATGTCAAACTTCCAAACGTTTCATATAAGCTACAATTTAATATTTATATTATTACTTAATACTTTAAGTTTTTATAAGGGGAATATACGAATAATTCGTTTAAAGCATTTAAGAATTTTAAGTTATTTAAACGGTGTGCTTGGTTGAATTTAAACTAAATTAATTCTGTCCTCATAGGCATATTTCTGTGTCATACATATTTATTTATGTTGTTATAAGAATTTTAACTGTATTAAAAACCATACAAAAATATGCTTCAACGAGCATTATTACACTTGCGAGAACAGCAATCTTCTTTAAGATTCTGTCCCTATTTTCCTAGTTTCTCACAAGTGTTCAATCACTATAAGAGGGTATTCATACCCCTATATGAACTCTGAAGTTTATTTTCATTTTAATCATTATATTTTTTTTTTATTAAAATTCCTAAATTTTATAAATGATCTTTTATTTGGAACATCTAACCAACGTAATTGTTTCATTGGATGTGGAATACCAACTCCAGTGTATGACACGCTTACTAAATTCTGATCTTGGTAGCATTGTCCAATGAGGAATCAAAAACGGTGCAGAATTTAATACTTCGAAAACACAATGCTGTCTACTGCCGCAAAAGCGTAAACCTCTCCCATCAATGCCACTGTCCACAGGTGGTACTTGCATTGAGGAGACTGAGCCATCTTTCAGTTCTAGGTATGGGCATCACAAACCATCTTGATCACATTTTGATATCGCCAAAAATGCTGCTAAGTGCTTAGGTTTCCTCCACCCATTCAAGAAGTTTTTTAACTCTTCTGATCTGAAAAACCCAGTTGGATTTCTTAATTTTAAAATTTATCCTTAATACCCGTACTTCTAGTAATGCTCATCAGTTTTGCCCTTGAGCCTAATTTCGGACGATAAGTACAACGATTTTTTGTTTAGCCGCACTACACGAATGTGGAAAGCATTACCATATTCTATATTTCTGCAAGAACAGCATATCATCTTATGTTCACATGAAGTTTAACCTTTCGATATTGTGACATTCAAAACCATAAGTATCTCCTTTCTTATCCTATCCTCTCCTTTTAAAGTGTCCAGAAATCATAAGGACATTGAAAACACTTGAGGATTTAAAAATGAATGCAACTCCTTAAAGAACTAAAATACTTTAAAAAATGTAAAGGATATAATTAAGTCCATCTTTAAGCACCTTAAGAGCTAAATACATTTGAGTACATCAAGAGCTTGAGTAGAATTCAAGAAAAAGCAGAAATCCTGAAACTGGTACTTAAAATTTTCAATTTCCAACTAAAAAACCTTAAGTACCAAGAATTTTATTCAAATATGTTCTTATACACTTTATCAGTACTCTACAGATCTGCTAAACTTACGGTAAGTCTTAAAACTAGACATGAATTCATTAGTAAAATTGTTATTGAATAGCTGAATTTTCTATTTTATAACATGAGTTTGTATTTAATAAGCTAAGCACTCCCTTTACACATCTGAAACTATGCCGAATTTCCCATCTTACTTAAGATACGAATTTATGACAATTTCTTGAATTTTTGATAAAGTTCTTGTACTTGTATATACCTACAACTATCTTCCTATTCTATTGATCGTGCTATACATTTCTTTTCTTACCTATAACACCCTCTCTCCATCTACATTCATTCTCACTATAAATGTATATTTTTATTTGCGATTTGAGAACAATCTCAATTATCGCAAGACCATAAAAGCAATAAACATCCCATCGCTAACCATAAACATCCAATTCGCAAACATTATTGCCCCATTAAATAATATTCTCCAGCATCAGCACCATAAATGTAACCCCATTTTCTAGCCAATGTCGAATCCTTCGTATATAAACTATATGCAACATTGCACCCAACTCCCCCAATTACAAGGTAAAACACAAAGGTGCGCACCGGAATGAACGTTAACCGTGACGACGCGACGCGACGTGACGAAGAGGACGAGTATCGAGTAAGGCACACCATTTTATAGAAGTTTCTCTGCTGATGCAGTGCTGCTGATGTAACGTAATGCACCGAAGTAGGATTCAATTAATGGTGTTCGGTGGTCAGAAATTTATGACAGCTCTGGCGTTGTGTTTTTCTTCTTCTTCGAAGCTGGCCAGTGATGATACCCGAGCACTCGACCGGCAACGATCGCAATAAATTGGCACTTCGCGTAGGACTACACAAGCTCCGATGCCTGATTGCATATATTGAGTTGAAGAGATGGTGTTATAGTGATGACTATGGCGATGGCGATGGCGATGGCAAAGCCACCGCGGCCGAAGACAACGATGAAGCGATGGTGCGGTCGCACTTGCTACTCATCGTTTGGTCGTCATCCCAAATTGGGAATGGCCAATTCATTTAGTCGTACAACACCACGCGCTAACCAGTTATCAGCCGGCATTAAAATTAATTCCCACTAATCACAGTTACAACAGTTTGCATCAGCGAGGAGCCTCAGTATACCTATATACAAAATACGGAGGCACCACCAATAAACGACCCTGACATACGGCTACCATATCGCCATCGAGAGGCCCAGGGTGATGTTGTTCAGTTGCTGCTGGTTACCTTGCCAGCGAGCGATAGAGAGCATCAGCTATCGGCAATATTGTCTAATGCGTGCGGCCGATGTACCCAGGGAGCGATTCCAGCGATGTACCTGTCCAGTTTAGAATCGGAGTCTGTACGGCTACCAGAAGCAGCATAAGTATATGTCCAAATGCTGATGATCTTTATCAAGGTGACTTAACGAATGCGCGTACCTTCTCGAGTTAAGTGTTATCCGCGGATAATTTCTCCTTGCGGATTTGAACGACGACGATCGCGACGGCCAGCGACGAGGTGATGCAGCGACGGACGAGTGAAGCGTAAGCTATAGTGCGACACCAGCACTAGCAATATGAAGATCATGGTACCGTGATAAGACCGATGTTTGGTGATATTTATGCCGACTTCTGTCACTATCTGGAGAGGATCTTCTTGCTCACTACCAATTGGGATTGAAATTGAAACCTATACTCGGTTTGGAGACAGACAGACTCGACTCTAGTTGGCAATCGGTTTGTCTCGGATAACAGAGTTGTGCTCTGCTTTGTTCCAAGTACAAACTTCCAACCAAAGCCAAAGAGAACAGGTGCTGCTGCTGCTGCTGCTGAACGACCGGGGCGATCTTTCTGTTACGCGCCTGTTATATTAGTCCGCCAATGCGGTTACCATCACTTACCAGCTACAGAGAGATGATGAACTTTTACGACTTCGGGGCATGTCGCACCATCTTGGTATTTGTCCGTCGTCGCTCGTCGTTGATATCTTGGTCTCACCATCATTGCACATTCTATAATACCTACTCCTATACCTACCTGACAGCGATATGTGAGAGGATGCGAGTGCGAGATGATGCTCGATGTGAGTTGCCTAGGGAAATTGTTACACATCATCACACTTGCCACTCTTTGGAAAACACAGCAACGACAACCTCGTCGACGTCGTTTTCGTAGTTTGTATAAAGTCGACGACGACGGACGTAGACGTAAACGTAGACGTAAATGTCGGTCGTCTGAGTCTGCGTTTGCGTCGACGACACCGGACAACATTCAACATGACAACTGAATATTGCCAGAGTGATGGAGGTGCGATCGCAATGTTGCGATAAGATTGCGATCTCATCTTTAAGGCACATATTGCAAACAGAATGGTGTGAAATGTTTTCTTTTGCTTATATTTTTATTTTATTTTGGAAACAAAAAACGCAATTTGGTTTAAGCTTGGATATACCTACATAAGTACGTGAAGTTCGATACTGCGTCGAAACGGAAACAGAGACGACGCACGATGAACAAGAAAATTTAAATTCAAAATTGTATTTTACAGTTTTATGAGGACGATATCTGTGTGTGAATTTATGAGGTTCTTCAATCGAGAATATTGAAGATACCAGCAGCGCCATCAATAGCAGTTATAATTATTTGCAACAAATTGGCAATGACGCATATACGCTCACTATAATATTATCAACCAACTATGGTCTACTGGATGGAGAGACTACGAGTGAAAGCAGACATTTTAGAATTGACAAACTGCCATTTTAATTGGTAATATTCCAATCTAACATGAAATTTGTTATTTAGACGTCACTTATTGACATGCGTCTTTTTTTGTCAAATATTGTCAAAATTAAGTAACAAATGTTTTATTGCCTTATATTTACAAAATGTGTGTTATGAATTTTTTGTTCAAAATGTGTATTCACTGTTAATTGAAGAAAAGTGGTCTTATCACAGGTCCCATCGGAAAAGATTCGTACAACGAATTAAAAACTATATCAATCAAATATTGACACAAAATTGGAGACTAAAAATGCCACTTTTCATGAACAATAAATTTTGGGACATTTGGTTTTTGTTTGGAAAAAAAAGCATGCCACTTTATCGTTGCCATTCACGGAACAAATCTAATCCGACCGGACCGGATGTGATAGGGCCGAAGAGTAACAAGACAAAATACTATTTTCATGTGCAATTTTAACATTCTATTGTAACAGAGTCTTATGTTCTTGATAGAAATTTTGTTTGGTACTAAAGCCAGAAAGTTCTTGATTAAACTTGCTCAATGCTGAGTGAAAACCTTTTTTGCTACATAGCTTAAGTTAAAAAATTCTAGGTTAAGCTTCATATTTCAACCTTTCGTTTGTTCATTCACATGTTTTAGCTTAGAAGTTTAAGCTAAAATTTGGTTTATCATATCTTTTTACATCTCTCTAAAACAACGCGCTCTTTAATGAGTTCTGTAAGGCGTTTGAAGCAAAGGTTATTAATAAATATATTGTTGTTTCAAGACCCCCAGGAAATCTTAAAAGTTTGGAGGTAGCAATATGAGTACAATCCTTTTTCTGCTTCGTATTCCCTCTCGGATTTAAAAATTAAAAAAAGGATGGTTGGGACCTACACTGATAACTTCCCATTCCGTCTGTCGATTTGTCTTGCTTAAAAGTTTGTAGGTTTTTGTGTTTTGTTCAAAAAAATGTCAGTTGAATTATTTTTAAAAATTTAAAAATTACCAACAAAATTTTGCATATAATGAAATAGTTTGATTTCTAAATCTATTTTTGTTAGCAAGATTTTTAGTCGAAAACCATTTTTTACCAATTTTAGTAGCATTTCTTAAAAAACATGTATTTCTTATATAAAAAAATACGAATTGGATGAATTAAATTAATTTTAAGTCAATACCTTCTATTGTTCACGAGATATCGAGAACCGAACATCAATTTTCAACAATTTTGTGTAGATTTTATTTTTTTATGAAAAAACGGACTGTTTGATTTTTATAAAAAAATTACTGAATGTCGAAAACAATATTTTCTGTGAGATAAGTTTGAAGCCAATATTTTTAGTTTTTGAAAAGATATTTGAGTCGAAAGTAAATTTTTAAAAACTTTTATTACTTTTTGTTTAGGTTTTTATTTTTTGTAAAAAAACTGTTAATTCGATTTTTTTTTTTAAATTTTACTGAATGTTGAAAAAAATATTTTTTAAAAGCTAAAATTAGTTTAAAGCCAATATCTCAAAGTTTTGAAAAGATATTTTTGTCGAAAATCAATTTTTACCAACTTTTGTTAATCTTTTTAGGTTTATAATTAAAAAAACTGTCAAATCGATTTTTCTCTAAATAATAATAAAATTAGTTTAAATCCAATATCTTAAAGTTTTGAAAAGACATTTAAGTCGAAATCAATTTTTATCAACTTTTGTTAATATTTTAGGTTTTTAATTTTTTGTAAAAAAAACTGTCTATTCGATTTTTCTCAAAATTTTTCCGAATTTTGAAAACAATATTTTTTATAATATAAAATTAAATGGAAACCATAGTCTCAAATTTTTTGACAAGATTTTTGAGTCGAAAATTTTTTCCAACTTTTGTTAATTTTTTTCAGGTTTTTATTATTTTGTAAAAAAAAACTGTCAATTCGATTTTTCTCAAAATTTGACTGCATGTTGACAATAATAATTTTTAAAAATAAAAATTTGTTTAAAGGCAATATCTCAAAGTTTTGAAAAGATATTTGATTCGAAAATCAATTTTTACCAACTTTTATTAATTTTTTTTAGGTTTTTATTTTTTGTTAAAAAAAAAATGGTCAACTCGATTTTTCTCAAAATGTTTCCAAATGTTGAAACAATATTTCTTATAAGATAAAATTAGTTGGAAGCCAAAATCTCAAACTCTTAAAAAGATATTCGAGTCGAAATTAATTTTTACCAACTTTGAGTAATGTTTTTGTTTAGATTTTTATTTTTTATAAAAAAAAAACTGTCAATTCGATTTTTCTCAAAATTTTACCAGATATTTAAAACGTTATTTTTTGTTGCGCAAAATTATTTTGAAGATAAAATCGTTTTTTGTTCATAAAATTTTTGAGGTGAAAAATATTTTTTTTTTTTTAATTTTTTTTGATTTATAAAAAAACCGTTAATTGAAATTTTTTCCATAAATATATTTATTTGGTATTGTGTTACAATATATATTATAAAATTTAATTCAAGTCTGTAGCGTTATTGGTTCGTGAAATATTTTGGGTTAACCCAAATTTTCACCTGTTTTTTAAATGGTAAAAAACCACCCACTCAATTTTTCTGAGAGTCCTTTATGCATCTTTCTGCATTATTATCTGTATAACAAAATTTATTTGAAGTCGATATCTTTACTAGTTCTTAAAATATGGACGACGGAATAACCTTCCTACGTACGACATCTCTCTAAAAATGCGTCATAATACCAAATTCCAACGTTTGGCCTTATGTCGCTTTCAGAAAGTGTCATAAGGCCAAATTGTTTTGCGATTTAAGACCAAATTTGTTTTGATATTTTCTTTAATAACAAAAACCGGTCCTTACCGTTAGAATTATGATAAGAGTAACAACAGATGGTAAGTAAATGCATTCAGAAAAGTTGCAAGCTACTCATTTGAGTTCTTTGCCTTGTACGAAAAAGTCGTACAATGGATGTTCGAAGTGATTTGATTTATAATTATGAGTTTTGTGAAGGCCAAATTTTCAATTTGGGTTTATTTCGCTTTAGAAAACGAAATAATAGCAATTTGGCATTGTTTCGATTGAAATTTTTTTTTAAATTGATTGCACGGCGCGGCGCGGCGGCGTACTAACAGCTAGGTATGTAAGGGGGGGCATGCTGCCCCCTGCAACCCCCCTGCTTGGGATCACTATAGGATTTGGGGTGGGTGCGAGTTTGGGTAAAAGTTCTTTGCATATACCCAAACTCGCACCCACCCCAAATCCTATAGTGATCCCAAGCAGGGGGGTTGCCTAGCTGTTAGTACGCCGTGCTATCAATTCAAAAAAAACTTTTTAGCAAAAGTAGCTATTCTAGACAATAAATCAACCATATTTGAATTTTGAAATATTCGGCGTTGTTTCCATTATTTTTTTGGCCTTATTTCTTTTTATAAATCGAAATAAAGCCAAATTGGTTTTATTTCGTTTTGAACAACGAAATAAGGCCAAATTTGAAATTTGATGTTATTTCCTTTGGTACTATTTCACGTCACCCATTATGTACATGAATAATGCATGTACTTTATGGTACATCTCCAATCTTCTCAGGTGATAGAGATAAAGTTTGAAAGTGACATAAGACCAAATTGGCCTTTAGTCACTTTGGAAAGCGACATAAGGCCAACCGTTGAAATTTGGCCTTATGACGCTTTCGAAAAGTGTCATAAGGCCAAATTCTAAAATTTGGTCTTATGTCACTTGCCCTTATGTCACGGCACCAATTTACACAAATAGAGCCTTTAACTCTTTCCTATTGTTGCACTGAATGACTGTAAATTGAATATTTTATACACTGTAATGTTCATATACAACACTACTTAAAGCATTATTCCATATGATTTTAAGCTAACACACTTTTGCTTTTAAAGCAGTATATTCCTAAAAACGTGTGAAACATTTAAACTCTTAGTCATATTGTTGTTACTAAGAAGACACAAATATAAGCTCCTGCTCAAAAATGTGTCACTGTAACACTAAAGGCCAAAAAGTGTCATTAAAGTCACATTACTGGCATACCTAGAATCTAATATAGAATTCATACCTGATTTGATTTAAATATTTAGGCAATTCCTAAACAAACACAAAAATGCAAGCCCTATCTTTGATCACTCTAAACTTTAAACTACCTATACATACTACTCATCTGTTATCCCACATAAACTATTTCGAAAGTAAAAAAAAAACAAAAAAAAAACATTTCTCAGAATAAAACAAAAACAAATCTCAATTATTTATTCATTTCAACAAAAACACTGCAGGTGACTCCATCAATTCACCTGTTTGTGTTTAATTTTAAGTGTTAAAATGTAAATTAACCTCATAAAAGACATTTTCCTCAATATAAAAATTATCTACTTTGTATACTAGGTCACCGTCACAAAAGTTTACCAAAATTCTCACACAAACCGCCAACAATATTTCCCATGAAATATGATCACGTTGGGCCAAGAGACGAGCCGGCTTCATAATATGTTCTGCTGGCTGCCCAAATTTTGTCGTTGTTGTTGTTAATATTTTTGTGACTGAAATGTCATCAAGAAAACAGTTGTGTTATTCTGAATTTTACCTCCTCCTTCTTTATTTTTTTTTTTGGTTTTTAATTTGTATTATTGATTAATAGAAATTTGAAATCTTATATTAATTCATATTCATATCTAGATACTTTTGGAGAGTTGTGGGTAACTTTTGTTTCCCAAGACTCATCACTGATTTGTTTCGTTCCGTTTCATTTCGTTGGATGTGGTCTGTGGATTATGCTAAATATATTATTTAAAACAAAACATATTCCTTAACGAACTGTTTCCAAAAGATGAGCATTATGTTTTAATATATTTTCAAAAAAAGAGATTTGTGACATGGCCAATGTTTGAGTCAAAATTTTGAAGGGGATCACCCGCCCGCGCCCAAAAAGAAGAGACAAAAATTAAGGTAAAAAAATAAAATTAAAACAACTTAAACAAATTACTACTCCTATGAATATTCATGATGATTGTGATCTAAATCTCGATAGAGATAACACTTTAGCTCGAACAGTTTTATGTAGATTATATTATTTTTTAGCAAATTGTCGACACGCAGCCATCGTTTGGCAATGACAATAATATCATTATAATGTTAAAGTTTACTTAAACCACCAGTAGCCAAATTGGTAAGAGCCATAAGACTTTTAACTAATTGCGAGTCTGTCTCTGGACTAATGGCAAAGTAGCCTTTTAGCAGTTGTCATTAAATAGAGATGGAACTTGGAGCTCACTCTTTGTTAATTTCTTTTTATGTTATTTCAACAAGTTTAAAATACAAAGTTGTCGTAAAATAAATTAATTTGAAGTGTCAATGGATAAACAAACTCAATAAATTTGAAATTTGAATAAATTTAGGAATTCAGTTTGAGTCGGTTTTTTTTAGCGGGTGCCCGATCAGTGTTTTGTTTTCACTTTAGATATTCATTCGATTTGCCGTCATTGCTAAAAATATTGTTTTGTGTTGTCTGTTGGCGCTGTTTTGTCATGAATTTCGAATGAGTTTATTTGAGAGGAGTCTTCTTTTATATAAATTACTTTTATTTGAATTTGAAAATATGCGAAAATTATTTTTTTAAATTTGAATAAACATGAAAAAAAGCTTCAAATTAGAATAGAAATATGTTCATACAAGTATTACAAAAAAAAAAAAGAAAAAATAGCAACAATAATTGTTTTTGGTTATAAATTTTATTTTATTAGTTGTGTTTTAGTTTTTTTTTGGTTTTAAATAAATTTGACATTATAATAAACATTGTAAACTTTATTTATTAGATTTTTTAAAATATTTTTTTGAGGTTAATTAGTAAAGTTTGTTTTGAAATTTAAATATACAATAGATTGTTCATTCGTATTTTGGTGTAAAATAACGATAGAAAAGTTACTTAGTGAAAAAAAAGTTTATGATTTTACTTTAAATTTATTTAACTTTTTCTGTTAGTAGCTCAGAAATATTATAATTCTGACAAAGTTTGAAATTTGGTGGAGAACTTTAATTATATGTCTTAAACACTTCTTTTGTACCCGTGGCATGATGGTTAGTGTGTGTTGGACTGTTACTCAAAAACTTGTACAGACGGCTTACAGACCCACATGACTTGGAGGTTAGGACACTGAAGTCGTCAATAAAAAATGTCAATCTGTTGATTAAGGAGAACTACATGTTATCAATTAACAAGTACTGGTACCGCAAGATCCGGTCAGTTAATTCCAGTGACCCTAGTATTTTCCCTAAAATCAACAAGATATTCAGGGAAAAAGAACGATAATGATCTTCCGTGTCTGAAACTCCAAAGAACTGAAGAGAACAGAGACGTAGTCAGGACAGCGCAAATAAATCCAGAAGAAGCCATCTTTGACGATGACTTTTTTTATAATAATTGAAGATCCGAAGAAAAAAGTGGAGGCGGTGGGAGCTGCTTTCCAGCAAGTGTACAAAGTGAATGTTAGCATTCGCCCCAACCACGACCTGAAAAACAGAGCCCTACTTAATCACTTTTACCTTCGAAATGATATAACACAATGGCGATCTGAGAACCGCGGTTTCATGCGGTTCAATGACGATTCCTTGGCAAATGCCATAATCGCCGAGCAAACGGGACCAAGTCCCTTGTTAGTAACGAAGATTGAGCTTCAGCTCATCTTCAACTCAATAAAAAATAAAAAGTCAGCAGGTGTCGATGGTATATCTTACGTTGTACTACGACATTTACCGATGGAGGCAATTGACATTTACACCACACTCTTCAATAATGCACTGAATAATGCATATTATCCAGGGCATTGGAAGACCGCTGTGGTTCATCCTCTCCCGAAAAAGGGAAAGGACAACTCCAACCCGTCAAATCTTCCGTCGATAAGTCTTCTTCCTAGCATCAGCAAAGTTTTCGAAAAAATCATCAATAGGGCTCTGGCTAAGTGGGCTGCGGACAACAAAATAATTCCGGATAAACAGTTCGGGTTCAAGGCGGGTCATGACACAATTCATGCTGCGTCTAAACTCGTTTCTGATATCCAATGGAATAAATCAAAACAACAATGCACAGGTGCTGTTCTGGTTGATTTGGAAAAGGCCTTTGACACCGTATATGGTTAGAGGGTCTTTACCTAAAACTGAGCAAGTTTGGCATAAGCAAGCCATTGTTGTATATACTTTATGATATGCTTAACAATAGAAAGTTTGTTGTCAAAAGTGGCAATGTAACTTCTACCACAACATTCTTAATTAAAAATGGTCTTCAACAGGGAGCGGTGAATTCGCCGATTCTCTTCAGCATTTACACCAGCAATCTGATATAATTAGTCTTACAAGGGCAATTGCGTATACGCCGACGATCTAATTGCGTACAGAACGACCCGAAAGGTTGAGGTTATTAGAATTCTCATGCAGCGTGATTTCTACAAGATTCAGCGATATTGCGACGATTGGAAACTGAAAATAAATGTCCAGAAGTAGGAGACAATTCTGTTCCGGACTCCGTTGGCTAGGGCCACGAGGGATACGTGCAAGAATTGGCGCAAGATGGTCATCGTTGATCTTCACGGGCAGCCATTTGCGAACAAAAGTGTAGTGAAGTACCTCGGTATCTGGTTAGATCAGTATTTATATTTCGACAGACATATAAATGCTGCTCTGACCAGGGCCAGAGGAGCCTTGGCTCTGACGAAACGGCTGTTTTACAGCAGTCGGCTTGTCTCCAGAGTGAAGGTAATTTGCTACATGGTCCTCATGCGGCCGATGATCGTTTATGGTTGTCCTGTGTGGTTCAAGGTTGCCCCTTCCCAGATGAAGAAGTTTCGGGTGTTCGAGCGGCAGTGTTTACGACGCTGTACCGGCTTATATCGAACAGCCGAACGTGCATTACTATTCCAACGAGGTCCTATACAACGGGGCTCGAATCAACAGAATTGACAATTTCGTGATAAAACTCGTTCGAGGTAGCAAGAGCTACATATGTCTTCGACCAACAATTTAATTTTCGGGGCGTTCTATCCGAACGACGAGTATTTAGAGAGTGCACGCTTGAGCGGCTTCATTCCACCAGAGGCATTCCTCTTTTTAGATAGATGCGGTCTGATACAGGATAAATTGGCAGTTCCACTAATCTACCACGTTAGACGACGAACCGTGGATAGGCGACTCCTGTACAATTGGGACGTAAGGCACAAGTCGGAGCAGAGCTCCTTCGGTTCAGTAGGGCTGTGTTCGAACGGGACCGAACTGATAGGGTGAAGCAGGATAACCAGTTTTGGTGGCTTAAATCGGCACTTGATAGTGATGGGTAGTCGGTGTGGGATTTTAAGCCTTGGCCGGCTTTCATACTTGTTTTACAGTTTAACGGTTTAGTTTTAAGTAGAATAGGCATGGTGGCACAAAAAAAATAATAATACTAATAATAAAAAATAAAAAAAAAACATGAAATGAAGAAAAAAAAATTGAAAACAAAAAATGTTAGATAGTTAGATTTGCTGCTGTGGTTGTTCTAGTTTTAAGTAGTTTAAGTTAATTTTAAGTTTTATATTAAGGATCTTATTTTAAGTAGTTTTTAAATAAAAATAAAATAACAAGGATATTGATATTATTTTTTTCAAATTTTCTAATAAAAAATAAAGTGCACGACTGGGTCGCACGAACTTGCTCCTGTATGCAAAGAGTCTGTTTAAAAAAGTATCTATATAATATTTAAAAATATACCTGACATATGTATATGCCATTTGATTTGTCGAAAAAACCTCCATTTTTCAATTTTTTGGGAGGGGGTTACATTTAATACAGTTAAAATAATTTAAAAAAAAAACTAATTTAAGATTCAAAATTTTACCTGAAAAATAAGTATGTCTTCAAAAATTTAAATGCCATTTTATAAATCAAAAAACCCTTGATTTTTCAAATTTTTTGTTTGAAAATCGTTAGAGCGGTTTTTTTTTAAATTAATTTTTTATATATAAAATTTTTCAATTTTGTTCTAAAAATATTTTTGGTATGCAGTTGTTTAGTGATTGTAAATATACGCTCTATATTTCAATTTCGTAAAAAAATGTTCACCCGTTTTTGAGATATAGAATTTTGAAAAAAAAAAATTCAATATTTTTTTAAAAATCCAAACAATAAAAAATTGCACTTTTGATAATCAAGTATTGTTAAGGAAATATAAGAGCTCGTTCAGAAAAAAAATTATTGAAATCGGTTCAAAAGTTGCTGAGAAAATTAAAAAACAAAAAACGGTTCTATGAGCGGTACCTTTCCTGAGCAATACAAAAATATGTTTTTCGGTTGGGTGTCAAATCGCCCAAAACCGAATCGCCCAAAACTTGAAAATGTCACATCGCCCAAAAATTTTGGGCGATTCAACATAATGTCAAATCGCCCAAAAAAACAAAAATGTCAAATCGCCCACAAAGAGTGGGCGTTTTGTCATAATGCAAAAATATCCCTGTGTCAGATCGCCCAAAACCAAAACTCCCAAATTGCAAAAATGAAGAAAAATGCCAAATCGCCCAAAAATAATTTTTGGTCGATTTAACATTTTTCATTTTTGGGCGATTTAGCATAATGTCAAATCGCCCAAAAAATATAAATAATCTTGGGCGATTTAGCATTATTTTTGGGCGATTTGACACTTTCGTTAAATTGGGATAAAAATTATGTTCAGGAAGAATTGTAACAGTTACATTAACGGGCAGATCGGAATGTTGGTTCTTCTCCACATGAATGAGTTTTTTTTTGTATTTCCTCGAAATGGAAGAATTTTCCAATAATTTTGACAGCTTTTTGGCTTATTATGAGAAGTTTTGGATACAAAAGGTATGTAAATGAATATAAATTTACTTAAATAATCATGTTTGTGAATGTATGTGAAAGGTAATACTATGAAACCACCGCGGGGAGGGGGCCGGCGCGGCGCGCTTTGCGGTCGGGTGGCGGCGCGTCGCGTTGCCCGTCCGCGACGCGCCGCGCCGCGCACGCCCCCCGTTTTGCCCTCGCGCATAAGCATACAACAAAAACTAAGTCCAAACGATAACAAAACACATTTAATTACTTCATTTCCGTTCAAAGTGTTTTTTTTTCCCATTACTTACTTTTAGATCGGGCCACTACAGTTCTCAGTTTTTAAAAAGCTAACAAGGACAACATCTGATATTGAAGGCTACAATAGTATACTTGGACGAATGTTGACCAAAAAGGGCAATTTCTTTAAATATTGTTAAAGTCCTTCAAGAAGAGGAATTAATGAAAAGCCGTATTTTCTCTATGCTTATAGAAAATGGTGGCACTACTGGTACCAAATCAAGGAAAAAAATCGATATAAAGAGAAACAAAAATATAATGGAGGCTTCTGCGCTTCTTGAAAACGGTGCCATTAATATAATGAGATTTTTAGATCGAATGGTTTATGTTAAAAATAACATTTTTACTGGTATGGAACTGACACAAATTTGTTTTTTTTTTTATATTTTGGTCTAATTGCAATAAATATTTTGGGCGATTTGTTAAAAGAACCCTAAATATTAGTATTTTTGGATTGCGACAAAACGCCCATTTCTACTTTGGGCGGTTTGACATTTTTCTTTTTTGGGCGATTTTTCATAGTGTCAAATCGCCAAAAAATTTTGGGCGATGCGACATTTTTCAGATTTGGGCGATTTGACACAGGGCCAACTAAAATTTTCGAAACACCAAATCGCCCAAAATTATTTTTTTGGGCATTTTGAAATTATGTCAAATCGCCCAAAAAATTGAAATGTCAAATCGCCCAAAAAAGTTTTTGGGTGATTTGACATTTTTTCGCTTTTTTGCATTTTGGGCGATTCGGTTTTGGGCGATTTGACACCCAACCATGTTTTTCTTATTAAAAGAAGCCAAGTTAAAAAATAAAATTTTAGAGAAAATTTAAAAAAAATCTATCGGTTTGTTTTTGAGAAAATTCGAATTTTCGTTTTTTGACCAAAAAAATTGTATGGGGGCCACTGTTAGTTTTGATCTTAAAAAAAAAATGAAAAAAACGCCTAACGCAAATCTGCTCAAAACCTTAACTTCCAAGTTTGAACTCAATCGACCCAATGGTTTAGGCTGTAGGAGCGTGGACAGACAGACAAAATTGACCGGACGGAATCGCGGGACCCACTTTTTTCGACTTCTCTACCATCGTAATATCATGTTTGATTAAAATCTCGAGTTCGAAATTTTGCACGAATGCAAAACTTGCCATATAGTTCCTATATGTCGCAAGTAATAAATAAAATTTAATTGAAGTAAAATAGATCTTAGGACCAAAAGGCATTAGTATTAAGTGTTATAATTTCACTTAGAGTGTCCGTATGGGACTATTAAGTTAGTGTTAGTTATGGTTAATTAGGCTAGTTTTATGAATTTTTGTCTAGCTTTAAGATAGATCTAATATTCTAATATTGAAGTAATAAAAATGAATTTAAAAAAAAAAAAAAAAGTTCGTTGAACTGTCATGCCAGAGGTCTTGGGTTCAATCCCTGCCTGTGCCATCTAATTTTTTTTTTTCATGGGTACTGCCTCTTGCGAAGAATTGACAAATCCTTCAAGAGTAATTCTTGTCATGAAAAGTGCTTTAGCCCTTCGGATTCGGCTTAAAATTGCAGGTCCCCTCCATCCCCACGAACATTTCTCGCACACAGGAATGGTTGATAGTTGTAAGTCACTGGGCCCTAGTTCTCAACGCACTGTTGCCACATAAAAAACACTTCTTTTAAAGTACACTTAGTATAAAGTTTAACAAATAAAATAGCGTTTGAAAGGCGAAAAAGGGGAGAGTGCAATTGTCAAAAAAGATATTCTTTGGCTATAGGTGAATTTTTAAAGTCATAACTACCAGAAGGAAAATAACTCCATCCTGATAATAATTATTTTTTTTATTTAGAAAAGTGTTTTGTCTACAAAGTAATTCAAGCAAACCTTAAATCAGTAAATTTATTTGAATACTGTTCTTCTTTGCCTTTATCACCATTAACTTTATTTGGGAATGGCAAGTTTGAAATCTGATATCTACTTAATAAACGCCAGTGTGACCCAGAGTTCCTACACTTTTCATTATGTTATAACATTATTACGATTACATCCTTGTCCTTTGGATGTCGACTTCTAATTGCAGCAAAAGTTTTGACAGATATTGACCAAACAGGAATCAAAAAAATAAATAATAATAATAAATAATAAAATAAATAGTTGCAAAAATACAACTAATCCTTTTTCGATACTGCAACCCTTCTTATCAAAGCCTTTTCTTTTGCCAATTCTTGTGTTAAAGAAAAACGTACATACCTATTTAGGGAGAAACCTCACAACAAATTTTTTTTGAACAGATTTCAAAAAAGATCTTTAAGACATAAAAACAGTATAACCGCCGCATTGTTGAACGTCTTTTATAATTGTATTGATAATTATATGAACAACTGCATTCCTTCAGTCAACTGCTTTTCTTCCTCAAAGAATTCAGCCGTATTAGTTTATACTTGATCTAAATTTCGGACTAGAATGTAGAATTCGTAAATCAACTTTGTGTTTTCTTAAATGCTTCCCTATTCTCTAGTGTACGAAAAATTAAAAAAATAACCTAAAGCCCAACCTAAGTGAAGTTATTTTCTCTGAAAGCCTTGATTGTTTCAAAATTGACTTTTACTTTTCTTTTTAAAGAAATCATTTAACCAGAAATTTCGCTGAATGTTTCTTTTTAAAGCAGATCTTGCGAATGTTATGGCTTTCAAATTGCTAGTGAATTTTCCTAAAAATCTAAACATCAAAAATAAGCAATATTCCCATCTTTTATGAAAACAAAAATAATCTTCTTACCCATGAAATGCATATAAGAATTTGCTCTTTTAAATAAAAAAATATTATACATTTTATTACAAGTGACTAAAAAAAACTACCTCTACTTTAAAAACTATAATTTAACTATAAAACCAATAAACCACCAACTCTTCAAATTCTGATCCCATAAAATATGTTTTTCTTTTTATAGGGAATTAGACAACAGGTTGAAAGACTAAAAAAAAATCAAAACGCGTTATATTATTTTTTTTTATTGTATTAATTCTTTTATTTTTTCAAAAAGACGAATAAGAAATATTCAACAAAAAACATCTTTACCTAATTCCTATCCAAGCAACAACAATAAACGAACACGACGATACGATGAAATTAGAATCAACTCCCAGCACGTCAGCATAATTTCACATTTACCATTATATTGGCTTTGATATGTTAATTGCGTTAATACACGACTAAAGCTGTTCGTTGGTTCGATTGCTTCTTTCATTCGCAGGTGCTGTGCTGTGCTATGCTGTACCGCCAGCCAAAGCCACCCGCTGCCGCGCCGGCCGCCACCACCTCCGCTTTACTGTCCTGTCCATGTTCAGCTCATGCTCATGATGTTAATAGCATAAATCAAAGATGGCCAAATTTGAATATTATGGGAATGTAATAATGTAGAAAATATATCGATCAGCACCCTCAATTTATTTGAAATTCAAATTTTTTTGTCCAATGGGAAGAAATAAAAAAAAACTTAATTCAAAGCACAATTCGAATAGAAAAAAAAAATAAAAAAAAATAAAATCAACGAAGATACATGAGAAGAAAACAAAAGAGCTGAGGTCCAAACTCGATAGAAAATTTGCATTTATTTGAAAGCATGAGACTATAATAACTTTTGTATTTTTTTGTTCTTTAATTTCATTTGAGCTTGGGATTTGACTTAGGGGCATTCATGCACACGCCCCCTCATAATTTTCAAATAAATTCTTAATTTTTTTTGTTCCCATGTTGGAAAATTATTTAAAATACACCAAAACACCGTTTGAGGTGCGATATGGGTTCGAGGTTGAGAATTGATGGCGAAGCACGAGTGACTATCGCGTCGTCGGCTGGCGGTGTCTGCTGTTTGTTGTTGGTTTTTTTTTAATCAAACGAATACTTATATTACATACATATATATATGGTTTATTCCAAGTAAAGGCATTGTGCTCACACGCTATGTACTTATCAATTAATTATCACTTCTAAGCTAGATTAATCCGTAAAATTATGTCTAGATTGAGAAAAAAAAAGATTGATTAATGTCCGTATTACAGTGGCAATAATACTGATTATAAAGTTGACACATTATTTATGTCATCAATGGAATATCATTATGTTCCATGTTGTGTTAACTTCATTAGGTCTACAATGTACATACATGGAGTGATGAAAATATTAATTGAACAACTTCAAACGAGGAGTTGTTGATGATAGTCGTGTATTGAGAGATTATCAAGACCAGTTTGGAATTGATAAATAAGTAAATTGAAATATTTCTTAGAATAAGAAAGTTTTTAAAGATTTACAAATAGTTTTTCTTGGAAAATAAAGCTTTCCTTCAATTTTTTAATTTAAGAAATTCGCACTATGTAAGCGTGACTGCGTTGAACCTGTTACAACTTCGCATGATGCATATACTCAACCAATTTGTAACTAGGTATTTTTTAAATTCCCGTCCTACTTCATATACAAGACTAAGGTCAAACTGCACTCTTACACCTTTCAATCTACATCAACTAAATTCCACCAAGAAAAAAGTAGCATTTATAAGAAAAATGTTCTTTTTTTGAATTTCACCCACTGACCTTTTGTCCTCTTCAAAAGCCATTAACATTATTAACCATGACAGAGGCAGTTGACAACGTTAAACACCAGCAGTCTGTTCGGCAGGTAAACGAAAATTAATCAAAAACAAAAAAAATGTCAACATCAAACAAAACTGCTACCAAATTTAACATTCTGACCGCGTTTCACTTAAGAAACAAAAAAAAAGAAACATAAAACAAAATAAATTAATTTACAACAAGCAACATTTCGAAACTTCATGCCGAAACAAGATTTTGGTAATATAGTACATACATATAAACCAAAATCCATGCTCTCACCATTTTTTTTGTTATAATAATCCTCCGCATCACGACAACGAAGACGACGACCACAACCAGCGACGCAATGAAACGAAGGTCAAATGGCGAGGGCGACATTATGGGAACCATCACAACATGAAATCACAACCAAAACGATTATGTTTCTTTCATTGCAGGTATACCATTGAGTATCTGTTTATCCCGCCGAAACTTAAATGGCACTCAACTCAACAAGCGACAGAACACCGCAATAAAAATCACTTGTGTCCGCGCATCTCAACCTTAACCATCAAGAACTCTCTTTCAACCTGTGATCACAAAGTAACAACAATAACAACAACACGATACTACCGCTGTTTAACATACCAACTAATTCCATGAACGCACCTTGCGGTAGAGACCCATCTAACCTGCTTGATGCCTGCGTCTTACATAGACTTTATAGTATAAACCCATCAGACACACAATGCTTCTCCAAGCAATTTAACGTGTCCAGTCATTTTTGAGAATTTCTCCAGACCGTCTGGGTGTTCCCATGTGTGTTTTTTGGCCTCAATCCCACCGACGACGAACGTCTGACGACTGCTATACGATGATGATGACGACGAAGAAGAAGACTACAACGATGAAGGTGGTGTCGCGACAAACTGGGGGTGAGATTGTGAGGGCGCGCACATAATTTTCATCTTCCAGGTAAATCAGGTAACCCAAGATCCCGAACTCGAACTCTCCAACAGCGACATTAAGTGATGAGTTAAGAGTGCTTCCCCGAAATACAAGAGTGGAGATGAATCTTTTCATAGGAAACTGCATGGCATATGAGTGCATCGCAGCATAGGTTCCACCACCACGCAGCATCACACTCCAAGAAGTGGCAAGAAGAGTCCGCATTGCGTAAAGCGACCCTAACTCCTACTCCTTGAGATATACTCGTATATATGTATATAGAAAGAAGCAGCCGCATTTCCCGGTATAAACCTAGTAATTAATTTGACTTTAAACCTTGCGTCGTCTTCGTCGGTCGTCGGTCGTTGGTCGTTAACAGTTTCAATTTCTCCGCAAGCGACACAGAAGCCCATCATTTCCATCATCATGCGGTCGCAGTTTGCCTGGAACTATTGCGTGTGCATTTGTCCAACAACGACCTAGCTAGATTCATGGAGCCATGGGTTAAGTGCAGTGGGAGAGTTCCTCGTTTATCGCCTTTGCTTCTGCCTCAATTTAGTTGTGTGCCTCATGTCTAACCACACCACACCACACCGAACAAACTTGGATCCATGTTCGCTGGGTAATTAAACGTTCGTATATAAGCAATCGTTTTTCAAAAACTGTTTAAGTATAATTTCTTCCGCACTTTTCTGTGATGGTGATGTTGGAACCGTATGGAATGGACCCGGACCCACCCAAGGCACTCTCGACCTGCGCGAAATCTACAACAACTTAAAACCTGCGCTGCGTAGAGAAAAAAGAAACGAACGAAAATAATAATAATGTGGCTAATCTTGATCAGCAGAAGCAAGGAGGTGCGGCGGCTGTGGCGGTGGCGGTGGCGATAGAACAGGCGGCATCTACTAAGGATCGAAAATATCACAGTTCTTTGGGACCGCAATGACGACAACTACAGGCTGTTGGGTGCTGCGGCGGCGTGTTGGT
Organism: Eupeodes luniger; assembly: GCA_951509635.1. NCBI lineage: Eukaryota > Metazoa > Arthropoda > Insecta > Diptera > Syrphidae > Eupeodes > Eupeodes luniger. Next base: position 23,941,844 of record OX608074.1, read on the forward strand.
GCTGTATACGAGGGGACTTATAAGTTCGGCATTTTATGTTCTGGAAATAATTTTGAAATATTTTTTACGAGGGAACTCTATGATGAGAACCACCGCTCTCGCTTTACCTACACAGAACACTTCTTAGCATGTTTGGACCATACCATCAGCGGAGCACTCTCTATAACTTGGAAGCTAGATGCTAGTTTTTTTAATCTTACAGCAGCACTCAGGCTACCGGGTAATTTCTCACAAATCATAAAGCCAAGCTTCATATCGATCAAATAAATCTGTGATTATCAGACATTTTGTCTGATTCCTGAATGAGAGAATTTAAGCCCAAATGATGATGATGATGCCGATGATGGTTCTGTGGAGAGATTTTATGAGCCTTGTGATATTTAATGGACTGCAATGATCTTGACTAAGCGTGGTGGTGGCGATGGCGGTGGCGGCAGCGTTTGTTAGTGGTGGCAATTAATTTGATTTTTGGATGGCCAACTCGATTATGTACCTAATATAGAAAGGCTAATGGAAATTCAATTGAATATTTCCATATAAACATCGAGTGGCCTGCGGGAGATAAAGCAGGCAATAGGTTATGATAATTGAAAGTAACATATACATACATATATCGAAGGTGGAGATATGGGAGATTGGAAGCTGTTTAGTATACCTGGCTTAGGTTTTGAAAGTTAGAACTTAAATAAGAGAAATTTATTGCATCTTTATTATGGAATTTCATTAGAAATCTAAATGGATTTGTATGACTTGTTGAAAATTAAAGCTTCCAGTTAAAAGTAAAAGATTTTAAAATGTTGAAAAATTAATTGGGCTATATTTCATTGAAAGTTGTGAGTACGAGCATAGTAAAATATTATGGTGATAGTGAACATTTTCAAAATTCGATATTCACTCCCAAAAAAAAACCGACAAAGATGCTTTTGTTTTTACAATTAATTGATTTGGAGAAAAACGTCGGAAAATTTGGACACTTCGTCATAAAATGCATAGCAAAATTAAAACAAAATGTTGGGTTTGATATAATTTTTTGGCTATGTTTATTAAAATATATATCGAATTGTTGGGTTAATTTGTCTTGGCAACTCATTTAAAAAAGATAAGGCGTATCAATTTTTTCAACAACAAAATATAATTCGAAATGTTCTCAAAAAAATATGTTCATAATTTTATTGATTTGTTTAGATATTTTGATTAAATGTGCTGCACGACAATGATTTCTATCAATGGTATAGGCAAAATGCATACTTTTTTTAAGTGAAACATAAAGGAACTACGTATGTATGTAAATGACAGTTAAAGAATGCAATTTTTGGGAATGCAGTCTTTTATGACATCAATAAAAAGATTTCATTCATAAAATTTTGAAATCACCAATCATTTGATATTTATTTCTCGAAGAATTTGACTGCAATCGATTGATAGCGATATTTGAGGACTTTATGCATTCTTTTGAAGTCATTGCATTATTTTGAAGTCTCTGTATTCTTTTGAAGTCTTTGCACACACTTGAAATCTTTTCATTCACTTAAAATTAATATATGATTGCAGTCCCAAAAGATTGAATTCCTTTAAAAGCCTGGTATATTACACATATTGCATTCGTAAGAAATTTTGAATTCGAGATTTTAATAAAAAATTGTATAAGGAAGGTAGAGAAGTCGACAAAGTGGGTCTAGCGATTCCGTCTAGTGTATCTGTCTGTCCGTCCTCGCCCCTAAAACCAATCCCATTTGGTCGATTGAGTTTAAATTTGGAAAAGAAGGTTTTAAGCTGATATCCGTTTGGCTTTTTTTTAAAGACCAAAAATAACAGTAGTCCCTATACAAATTATTTGGTCAAAAATGGAAAATTCAAAGTTTCTTAAAAACAAATCAATAGATTTGTATGAAAATTGCTTTTATTATTAACTTGAGTTCTTTAAATATAAAAGGGACATATATATCTTTTTATTGCTCTAAAAGGGTATTTTCCATAGAACAGTTGTATTGTTTTTAAATGTTCTCAGGAACTAATAAACCAAAATAAAACAAGGTCTAATATTAGCTAAATAATAGTTTATGATCAAAAGTATATTTTGTTTGGATTTAAAAAAAAAGAAGCTAGTATGCGACCCACACTGATAACTTCTTATCCCATCTGTCGATTTGTCTTGCTTAAAATTCTATGTTATCGAGCTTTCTGTAAAATATAACTAGTTTGAAGGCAATATTTTAAATTTTTTTTTCGGTATTTATTTTTTGAAAAACTGTCAATTCGATTTTTTTCAAAATTTTACTTAATGGTCAAAAAATTAGTTTTTAAAAGAACAAATTTGTTTAAAGCCAATATCTCAAAATTTTAAAAAGATATTTGAGTCCAATGTAAATTTTTAACAACTTTTAGTAATGTTTTTTTTTTAGGTTTTCATTTATTGTAAAAAAATAACTGTCAATTCGATTTTTTCAACATTCTATTTTACTGAATGTTGAAAACAATTTTTTTTATAAGATGAAATTTATTTCAAGCCAATATCTCCAATTTTGAGGTCCTTAAAGCTGGAAACACCACAAATGAATTTCGAAATTCTAATGATGGGGTGATTTAGGGCTCTTTTTGGGCTAATTTAGTGCTCTAATCCCGATTTGGTTCAAAAATCCCTTCCCCTTCAAACTTGTCGTGTTTCCAGCTTGACGTCAAGCTAGAAACACCACACCTTTATATTCATAATTTCAAAAAACTGATGATGAGGGAATTTAGGGCTCTTTTTGGGCTCCTAAGTTAGCGAAACTCCAAATTAGTATCTCCACCCCTTACCCCCTTAATCACGTCGCAAAGTTGAAATTTTTGGAAACTTTCTAAACCAAACAAAATTTTAAAAATCTAATGATGGGGTAATTTTCAGCTTTACGGACCTTAAAACACAAACTTGTGGGAATAAAAAAACGAAACTGGTATTTTTGTTTGATAAGATAAACTTCGGGAACGTACAGACGTACGGACGTACGGACGTACGTCAATAAAAAAAGGTTCATTTGAAAAATTAAACGACTTTAAAATTTTTTGAAGATAAACTTATTTTGCAGGAATATTTTTAAATCTTAAAATAAATTTACTATTTTAACCCAAATTTTTTGGATACAGAAGCAAGTTTGAATCCTAGTAATTTAGATCCAGTTGCACTTCAATCCTTCTTAGCCCCTTTTAAAAATGTATGCTCTAACCAAGTAGGAAGCTGTTTTAAGAAGTTTAATGGTCGTAAAAATGAAACTTCCCCTTCCGAAAATTCCGTTTTTTGAATATCAAATTTTCTACACTCTTCCTTATCAACAATTTACCTACGATTTCTTTGAGCACTATACGTTTATAGATATGGCGCCATCTAGGGCACAAATCGTTGTAATAAAACATTCACCTTTATGTCTATTAAATAATATAATTTATTTAATTGTATTAGTTAATTACTTTAGCAGAGTGATACTCAATTAACCGTGTAACATTATTCCAAACTGCCTTGTTCGTTTAATTGAACGAGAAATAATAAATGAATAAATCCCTTGAAGCTTTATCATATGTAATTCAAAAGCCTTTTGTTTCCCAATATCAGATCAAAAACAAAAAAAAAACATTTGCTTTTCATACTTCAACATTTTGATGAAAGTTAAGCTACAGTTACATAAACCTATACCTGCTTTCTAGTTTATAAAAATACATTTGAAAAGTAATAAAGCTTGGAAACTCCCCCAATAGTGTTCAGTGCTCATTTAAGCCCGATTTCATAGCTCAATTGCAGTTATAATCCTGGGGAAACCTATTCATCCGCTTGCTTTTTTTAACTATACCAAACTGCTTCATCAAAATCAGTCCCAGAGCAAATATAAATATATAATAACTTCATTCCTACTTGCGAGTTTATTTGTACAGTAGCTATATTTACAATATTCGAGGTTATATCTAAACCACGATTTCTATCCGCCCGTCGTCGTTGAACGCTCGCCCGCCGCCACCGTCATCGTACCGTATAGTAGCCTAATATAATTAGATCTCTTTTCTGCATCCGGGCAAGTTAGGTTTCTATTACTGTATAATTTAACAAACAAAAAAGAAAACAGCGATTCCTCCAGGAGATCATAAAACCAATGCAATTGTAATTAAATCCATCATCAACTGGTCATCGCAGCAAACAGCAGGATGTTAAAATGCTTAACCAGCTTTATACAAACTTGCTTCCTATACCCATAGCTATAGGTACGTTCTTTACGAAAAGGCTGGAAAATTAAAGACTACCGCAAAACTTGAGCCCCTATATATTGATTTATAGACGTTTAAAACCAAATCACCTACGGAGGAGCTCCGAAAAAATAGTAAAACGCTACTAATACTAAAATACAAAGCCCATAATATGTTGGTGGAGTATAATCCCTTCCACATGTTGAAGCCAGCGACTTACATACATATATCCACTTTTATGACCTAGACATAAAAACGTTTTTCACCGTTGTTATCCACAGCTTTAGTACTATGTCTCATCCCATATGACGATGTTCGAATTCATGGATCAAACTCATTTGTGTGGTCACTTTTGGATTTAAGTGCGCGCATGCCAGATTATAGTATTTTCGGGTGAAACGTTCTCGGACTCTCGGTCGCTTATTCTCTGAAGACTGATTAATGTCTGTGTCGTCGAATTTAATGGAACATTGCTGATGAGCCAAGGAACAAGGTTAATTCCAACAATTTGCATAAAATCAACCCACTTCTTACCCTTGAGATGAGTATATAGACTCCCATATTCCTTCACTCAAGGCATCTGGGCACTTTATGGCTTGACGAACTTGATTCGCTTCAAGATGTTCTTTTTTTTTATTTCCAGTTTTTATGACATCACAAAACGGAAGAGATGTCGGTCCCACTTCTTTATAGGTTATTGGTCATTTCTCATACCTATAGGTATATTCTTAAACTTTAATTAGAGTCCATTTTATTATTTATAACAAAAAAAACAACAACAACAACGGTTCTTTCATTCATTTAGTTGATTTTCATTCATAAAAACCCACAAATACAAAAATCCAAGATGCGTCCAGCAGTGACAGTTGTTGGGTTCGAAAGCAGTCACAGTGGTGGCAGAGCGGCGGCCGGCGGCGGCGCGGCGTCATCTTTGTTCCTGATTGATTAAAACATTGTTCCCGAACGTTGTCACTTCATTGTTTCAAGAAAATATGTGTGGTTTATCTATTTATTATGGTTTTTTTCTTTCTTTTGACAATCATTTGAATATTTAACAAGCCTTGTCCGTTATTTGACAGTTGTTGTTGTTTTTGTTTCTTATATAAAAATAGAGAGTAGGAGTTATTGTTTCACCACAGGAAGTGAAAAAATACAATAAAGAACAAAAAACTAACCAAACGTTTTAGTCTTTTTGTATAGAAAATTCTCCCCAGGGAATATATACCTGTACAAGGTGCGTATACTCCCAAGAGTCTTAAGATAAATGGGTTTATCTTGAGTGCACGTTCAAGAATTAACTCGGTCAAAACTCTTAATGTCTCAATATTTTTTTTGTCCCCCCATCAGAAATGCAATGGTGATGAAGAGTAGGTATAAAATCAATAGAGACTATTATAATATAGAATTTATATTTTAAAGGAATTATACCTTTTACCTATATATTGACTCAACAGGAATATAAAATATTCCTAAAAAGAAGAAATCAAATTGGGAGTGTCGGAAATGAGGCAATTTTGTTGATAGATAAAGTTGGAACACCTAGAATTAATGGTTTAATATCGAAAGAAATATCAATAAATAATAAGATTTAAGTATTTTTACACTGACTATGTATAGTATTAGTTTGAAAGCTTGTATAGGAATAAAGTCTAGAAATTTAAAGTGTATAAGGTTCACGTGAAAGCTAGTAATTATAGTGGCTCTTAAGAAAATCTAGTTTTTACAGAGTTTATATTTTTTTCATAAAATAAATTAAATATAGAGTATCTAATATCCTACCATTGACTTTTATGTTCGAATTAAAACATTGAAAATTCCAGAAGGTGATTTTTCAACATTTTTATCGACTGATTTGGTTTTTAGAATAGGATTTTTTTAATAGGTACACAAGTTGATGATCTTTTCAATACTTCATGGATGTTAGTTTTAATCTTTTAGCTAACACTAGTGAATTCAAGATTAAGAAGAAGTTGTTGAAATCAATTTCTTTAGTACCATTTTGTAGAATTTTTCAAGTTTGTTATAATACTTGTATTGGAAATACCTTGTTTATTTTCTCTCTAAAACATCCTTACATTTTAATTTCAAAATTTGAAGATAAAAAAGCTTAGCTTGTGGTATGCATGTCAAGGTACGAGCAGGCATATTGAGTTGAAGGACCAATATTGTAATAAAGTCTGAGTTGAATTTCGAGTTTCTTTTTCGGAATCAAGAAGATAAGAATTGTGTGACGCTATGTTGAATAAAAAGCGTCTTTGCTAAATTTAGCCGATATTATCTTACTAATCAAATCATATTAATTTACAGACATTTTTACAAAGTGTTGTCCAACACGAAGCTCAATTGTAAGATTGGTAAAGCGTTTTATGACAATAGGCATTCAAAAGTGAATGCATTTCTAGCATTTTTCACTTAACGAAGAAAATCATCTTTGGTGTTCTGTCACATTTTCAACTCAAGTGTATTTGATTGTGGAATTACTATTGCGGATGAGAACGTACCTTTTGAAGCCATTAATTATCTATATGGAGCTAGAAATTATATAGGCTTCCAACAGAACGGTACCACAGCCAAAAACAATTCAAAAGGAAAGGAAAAAAAAGAGGCTGGGATGCGACCCTTACTGATAACTTCCCATCCCGTCTGTCGATTTGTCTCGCTTAGAAGGTTTGTAGGTTTTCGTGTTTTGTTAAAAAAGTTATCAGTTGAATTATTCTAAAAGATTTAAAAATTTCCAACAATATTTTGCATTTGATGAAATAGTTTGATTTCGAAATCTGTTTTTGTAAACGAGATTTTTAGTCGAAAACCAATTTTCACCAATTTTAGTAGCATTTCTTAAAAGTTTTTATTTCTTATATAAACAAATACAAATTCGATGAATGAAATTAATTTAAGGTCAATATCTTCTATTGTTCACGAGATATCGAGAACCGAATATTAATTTTTACCAAATTTGCGTACTATTGTTTGTAGATTTTATTTTTTTTTCATGAAAAAACCGACTGTTGGATTTTTATAAAAAAATTACTGAATGTCGAAAATAATATTTTCTGTGAGATAAAATTAGTTTGAAGCCAATATTTTTAATTTTTGAAAAGATATTTGAGTCGGAAGTAAATTTGTACTAAGTTTTAGTATTGTTTTTTGTTAAAGGTTTATATTTTTTGTTAAATAACAGTCAATTCGAGATTTTCTCAAAATTGTAGTGAATGTTGAAAAAAGCATTTTTGAAAGACAAAATAAGTTTGAAGCGAAGCCAATATCTCAAATTTTTGAAAAGATCTTTGAGTCGAAAATCAATTTTTTACCAACTTTTGGTAATTTTTTCGGTTTTTATTTTTAGTTAAAAAGCTGTCAATTCGATTTTTCTCAAAATGTCAATAAATGTTGAAAACAATATTTCTTATAAGGCAAAATTAGTTTGAAGCAATAATGTGGAGTTTTTGAAAAGATATTTGAGTCGAAAATCAATTTTTACCAACTTTTAGTAATGGTTTTTTAAGTTTTTTTTTATTTTTTATAAAAAAACTGACAGCTTTGACAATTCGCTTTTTCTCAAAATTTTACTGAATGTTGAAAACAACATTTCTTATAAGAAAAAATTAAATTGAAGCCATAATCTCAAAGTTTTGAAAAGATATTTGAATCGAAAATCAAATTTTACCAACTTCTATAATTTTTTTTTTAGGTTTTCATTTTTTGTAAAAAAAACTGTAAATTCGATTATTCTCAAAATCTTTCGAAATGTTGAAAACAATATTTTCTATAAGACAACATAAGATGGAAGCCATAATCTCAAATTTTTTAAAAGATATTTGAATCGAAAATGAATTTTTACCAACTTTGAGTAATGTTTTTTAGGTTTTTATTTTTTATAAAAAAAAACTGTCAATTCGATTTTTCTCAAAATTTAACCAGATGTTAAAAACGTTATTTTTAGTTGCACACAATTTTTTTGGAGATAAAATCATTTTTGTTCGAAAAATATTCGAGGTGTCAATTATTTTTTTTCAGTTTTTTTTATTTATAAAAAAATTTTTCAGAACTTTTTCCAAAAATATACTAGTTTGGTATCGCGTTACAATATATAACATTAAATTTAATTCAAGTCTCTAGCGTTATTGGTTCGTGAGATATTTATGGTTAAACAAAATGTTCACCTTTTTTAAATTGTAATGGTGAAAACACTATCCATTCCTTTCTGCATCTTTCTGCATTATTATTTGTGTAACAAAATTTGTTTGAAGTCGATATCTCTACTGGTTCTTGAGCTATGAACGGCGAAAAAACATCGCAAACTTACGGACGTACGAACGTACGAACGAATTTACTCACGCACGCACAGACATCTCTCTAAAAATCTTTTATTTCGAGTCTAGGGACCTTAAAACATCGAGAAATGTCAAAATTTTCAATTCGACCAATCAGACCGATTACTATAACTTCCTATGGATGTACCTACGTTTTTGTGGTCTTCAATGAGAAATTTAGCGTAGCTCGTTACCCAGCTTTCTTTACATTTGAAACGTGGTTGGACCACAATGGCGGAAAAAGGAACGTTTATGAACATGTTTTAGGTGAGTTCAGTGCATTTAACAAGCAAGTTGGCAAAGATTTAAAAATTGAGAAAATTTCCTTAAAAAACCTTATAAATAAGAAATGTTCAATAAATTTATCATGCTTAAAATTTAATTCTTGATAAAAATATTCAAAATTTCTTAACATACTTACATTTAAAAAAACTAACTACATTTTTTAAAATCGAATTAAGACCTTAAATATGTTTAAGGGCACATTACATACATGTTTCAAAATTTTGTTTAATATCACAACTCTCAAAGAAAATTATAAACAAAATTACTATTTTATTGATTGATGTGAGTTATCAGGATATTGCACCACGAAAATTAAATAATTAGCTCTAAATTTAATAGTTATCTCAATCAAACCAATCTTTTCTTTTGAAAACAAAAAATAAAGATAAATGAAATTCTATTAATCAATTTTGACCTGCTCCAACAAAATAAAATAAAACCTGCTGCCTAAGATACAAGATTAAAGGTACAACAACTGACATTGTTATTGACCTTATGACACATTTCAATGTTATGATCATTCATCTTGTGTTTTTGTACACTTCTCATGTCTGATGTTCTGACCAATTTGAATTTCGACATATGATGTAGCTGAAAGTGCTGCCACCTACAATTAATCGAAAAAAAACAATCAAAATGACAATCATAACATTAATCAAAAGTATAGATTTTCCATCAAAAGAAAAATGAACACTATATGATTACCATTGTTTATTGTGTGTATTTCGAAGGAGGAACTACTCAACTCACATAACAAAAAAACATTATTTGTATCAATGCTTTGGCTGTCATTAATTATTACTCCTCAATACCATAGGTACATCAATTAATTAAATGAGAAGCCAACTGGCTTCCTGAGCTCGCTGCACAGTTGGTGGTAACTTTGAACTCAAGATGAACAAAAATAAAGACGAATCGAAGTTTATAACAAAATATTTTAATAATAACACAAAAACATCAGCTCATCAACGTATTGTACTTTTTTTTCGTTCTTGAAGACCAAAGTAAATCAAATGATTACCATAAGACATTTTGTTCATCTTGAATGGGTAATGATGTTACTTCATCGAACTTCAATTAATTATCCATAACATAAGAATTTACTTTACTTTTGTTATATAGTAAACACATATGTGCGTATTTAAGTGAAGTTAAACTCCACCTTCAGTATTTTGAGCTCATGAACAATATTAGGAAGGTAAAAATAATTAATTCATGAGATTTTGTGATTAAAATTGACTAAGAAATTTAGCCCTCTATAGTGTCTCATAAAGTTTTTTTGTTCTTAAAAAAAATACTGAAGCTCGAAAAAAATCAACGAGAGTGTAGAGATTTTGATATATCTATCAGCTATTAGCATTTTCCAAATAGATCCTAAATGTTGTGTTAATTATTGTATTGGATACAACAGCAACTCAACTTCTCTCAACCCTCTCATCTTTTCTTGATTTGGCTTTACTCTTAAGTTATAAGAGATACTTATTTTAAAGGACGAATGAAACTAACTACTATTTTTGAAATAAGCACATTTTTGTATCTAAATATTTAAATAATTTGGGTGGTGCAACAGTCCGTTGAGAACTCGAGCCTAGTGACTTACAACACTCAACCGTTCCTGTGTGCGAGTAGAGTACTGTTGTCAGGAATGGAGGGGACCTACAGTTTTAAGCCGAATTCGAACGGCTAATTTGAGAAAGCACTTTTAATGACAAGAATTACTCTTGGAGAATTTGTCAATTCTTCGCAATATGCAGTAAACGTGAAAACTTTTCATAGGCAGGGATCGAATCCAAGACCTCTGTCATGACAGTCCAACGCATTAACCATCATGAGATGACACGGGTTCTACAAATTTCTGTATTTAATTGAGTAAATAAGATATACGCCTTAGTGTGCTTTCATTTCGTCATTGTTTACCAATTCTTATAAAAGTTAAACTGGTTTCTGACTCCTTTCTCATATCCTAGTATCTAAAAACTCAGTAAACTTAACCTTTAAGGTTTGCTAAGATACAATTTTCTGTATCAAGTGACTTCATGTTTTTAAGGGTTTTTCAATAAGGGCGGGTAGATGTTGAAATGGAATAAAATAAGCTATGTGTGAGGTATTAACAAAATATGGAATATGACATCATTAAAATGCCCGCCTCGGCTGCTTACGGTGGCACTGATCCGAGTGGTCCAATTTTCAATTACTCTTCAGTATAGATCCGGCTGAATTTAAGCGATGGCCTGTGTTATGTTCACCTTTAGGGCATCGGTCGATTGTGGCTTATTTGCATAGACCTGCGACTTCAAGAAACCCTACAGGAAAAAGTCTAGCGGGGTCAAATCGCATAACCTTGGTGACTAATTCACATCACCCCTGCGATAGATAACCTTACCCTTAAATCGCTCATGCTAAATGTCTATCTGTGGGGCACGTAGCGCCATGCTGGAACCACATATCGTCTAGGTCCAAATGGTTCAATTTGGGCCATAAGAAATTAGCTATCATCGTTATGTAGCGCTCGCTGTTGACGGCGACCGCCTCACTAACGTTGTTTTCAAACAAGTACGGACCAATTACGCTCGTCGCCGCCCGGCCCAAATTCCACACCAAACGGTAACTTTTTGAGGATGCATTATAACCTGGTGAACCTCGCGTGGGTTGTTGTCGTCCCATATACGGCAATTTTGCTTGTTAACACAGCCATTCATCCAAAGGTGGGCTTCGTCACTAAAGATGATTTTTCAGCCAAAATTGGGGTTCCTTCCAAACGACTCCAAGCCCAGTCAGCGAACAAACGGCATTGTCTATGGTCATGAACTTTGAGCTGCTGAGTCAGTTGGATCTTGTATGGGTGTAGGCCCAAGTACCGACGCAAAATTCGCCACGTTGAAGTCTGCGAAAGGCCGAGTTCTTGTGCATGTTGGGGAATAGACTGCCTCGGGCTTTGCTGTACACTTTCACAGACTGCGACGATGTTTGCGTTAACGAACACTCATTTTGATAATAAAGTTTTATCATTTGAACCTGCTCTTCAATCGTGTAACTTGCTATGAAAGATTTGACAGATGTCACCAAAACAAAATGGCCGACACGGTGGGATAAAATCTACTCGCTCCAATTGAAAAACGCTTTACAACATGCATTTCGACTCTAATGGTACTCGTAAATACGGTTAAACGGTTTTAAAGTTTATTTTTCTTAGAGATACCAAACAATATTTTTTGTTAGAATTAGCTCTGGCCAATTATTTTAACTCATCTGCTTTAATTTTCTATAACACAAACTTAAAAGTTCCAGGCCTCCCCTTTCTGATAGTTCATCTTTTCATGAGTCTTTTAACTTGTTTAATTTGTTTGAATTCTGGTATAGCTCAGGGTTCTGTTTGTATCTCTCATCTGTTTATTTTTTGTGATCAGTCCAATTTATTCTTCATTTGGCATCAACTCTCAACAAAGGTGCATCAGAAATGACTTGCTACGACCACCATGAAAGCAGTATTCCACTAGTGGTTATAGATTTTGATCTATCGATTAGACGGCATTCAAAATTCAACTCTCGTATATATGAAGACCAAAGTGAGCAAAGTGACTGTCAAAGTCACCGCGCTGATACCATAAAAATGCCCACCTTAATACAAAAAAAAAGCTTTAAACCATAAGATTATCCAAAATTTATATTCAACCAGATACAGAGGCGAACATATTTTTTCCCACTATAACTTTGTTTTTCTTATCATACCGGCTATCACATTCACTTAACGATTTTATCTTTATTTCAAAAATGTCGAGATAATTTTTATTATGCTTCAGCCTAACAAGAACCTCATAGAGCACGACCTAATTTCCCTAGATATGCAAATAGTCGACTTTAAACACCGAATCGTTATAAAACTATATAAAATTTGAACTGATTTTTTTCCACGGCATAAAATGGAAAATGGAAAAATACACACCCACCCAATGTCATGCCAACCAAGAAACTCACCAATCGACATAACAAACAAATAAATTCTTTTAAAAATTACAATAATTGTTATAGCTCTTAGTGTGGATGTGGATGGATGATTAAAGTTCTTACCATATCACACCGATATCCACTTAAAGCTCAAAAGTAAAACATCTTGTTATGCCTCCATTAAGACCACCCCAATCGATAAGCGAAAGGCCGGTGTGTATATTACGAAGACGCGGTATAGTTTTTTTTTTTTGATATGTTCTTCTAAACTTCTATAAAGTATATTATCATCGAATTTATGTAATTTTTATTTTATTTTTATTGGACGAAAAATCAAAAAATTAACATAGAATTCCTATATCGGTCATCGGCTATTTAAATGTGATATAATGTAAAGTTTTGGAAGAATTTTTTATTTTTTCAATATAAACTTTTCGAATGGACTTATAGACAGCAAGTCATCCAATTACCTTACAAAAATACACAGCTAAGCTCTTGAGTCTTGTGATAATTTGAAAAGAGCCAGCATATTTTATGATTAGGGTTTTGTATTGCAAAGATCGAACTTCCTTTTTTTTAATATCAAATATAGTGGGATAAGTGAAGTAAAAACTTAGGACAATATAAGAAAAATGAGTTATAGTTGAATTCCTGTAAAACATCATCTGTGATGCATTTCTTGAACATCAATAATAATGAGGTTAAAATCACTCTCGAAGTGAATATCTCGTCAGGATGTATCAGAAAATAAAATGATCACTTCTGTTCAAGGAAAACAAAGTCCTCCACGTCGCAAGGACCTGCAGAAATATTGACTTCGAATAATTTTTAATGTTCAGATACTCGAATGGAAATGTTTCTGTACTTAAAAAAAAAAAACTCAATGCGGACTCAGTATACAAATTTAAACAAAGTGAAAAATGTTGGTTGACCTAGAATATCAAATAAAGGCCATTTTGTTTTGGTGACATCTGTCAAATCTTTTGTTTAATATTCAGTTGCTTATGCCAAATCATCATGACAAGTTACACTATTGAACAACAATTTCAAATGATCAAACTTTAATATCAAATGAGTGTTCGTTAACGCAAACGTTGCGCGCGTTGCGCCTATTTTACGGTAGACATGGTGGCCCTTCACAGTCGACTCTTCAACTTTCAATGGTGGCCAAATTTGAGACGACCGGTTCAATAAGCAATCAGCCAACACCCGTACGCAAGATCGGCCGAGGTCCGTGAAAGTGTACATCAGAACCCGAGGCAATCTATTTCTCGCCGTGCACAAGAACTCGGCCTTTCGCAGACTTCGAATTTTGCGTCGACGAATTTTGCATCGGGACTTGGTCCTTCACCCGTACAAAACCAACTGACCCAGGAGCTCAAAGTTCATGACCATAGACAACACCGTTTGTTCGCTGACTTTGGAAGAGGGCCTTAATTTTGGCCGAAAAATCATCTTTAGTGACGAGGCGCATTTTTGAATGGACCTAGACGACATGTGGTTCCAGCAGGACGGGCGTTACATGCCCCACAGCGAACACCACGACATCTACATACAACATCTACCAGCCCTTATTGAAAAACCTTAATATACCAAATAATGGAATCTACTTCAATTAAACTTAATTGCTTAATTTTTTTAACGTTATACAAAATTAATAAGGTTTTACAAAATTCTACTGAAGTTTTTTTTATGAAACAACACAGTTTAACAAAATTTTTTTCATCTGAAATGATTTGAAAAAAAAAATTTATTTTATTTTCAAAACAATTTTAACATTTTGAGCAAAAAGAGGACAGACAGACGGTTGGAATAGGAGACCCACTTTGTTCGACTTTCCACCATCTTAATGTCAAATTTTTTAGGTATACTTGTCATTAAGTTCTAACATGCATGCATACTTACTTACTTACATATAAGGTGGCGCTACAGTCCTGTGTGAACTCGGGCCTCACCCAGCAAACTTCTCCATTTAGCTCGGTCCCTAGCTAGATGTCTCTAGTTTCACGCTCGAAGTTGGGTGGGGTCACTTTTCACTTTTACGCGCCATCTGATCAGCGATCTTCCTCTACTGCGTTGTCCAGTGGGTGTGGATTTGAAGACTTTCCGGGCCGGAGCATTGATTTACATGCGCTCTACGTGACCCAGTCATCTAAGTCGTTGGAATTTTACGCTAATGGCTGAGTTTAAATCGCTTTACAGCCCCTTCTGCACCGAATAACAGGATGGGGATGATGAGGGTCTTATATAGCGACATTTTGGTCCCTCGAAATAGGGCTTTGCTACTCAATTGCTTTCTTAGCCCAGAGAAACAGCAAACAGCTTCGTTTGATCTCAGCGCTGGTGTTGTTTTCTGCGTTCATAGCGGAGCCTAGGTAAACGAAGTCCTTAACTACCACAAAGTTACGTCTGTCGATGGTGACGTTTTGACCGAGACTTCGTACTTTGTTTTGCCCTCATTAACCGTTAAATTCATTTTTTCCGCCTCTGACTTAATACTCACAAAAATACCCATTGACATCACGCCGAGTTCTTCCGATTATTTCAATGTCATCAGCATATGCTAGTAATTGGACAGATTTTGAAAGATTTGATGTTCTTGGGTTTTTTTCCAGGATCTGCCGTAATGTGAACATTTGATCGACTGTGTACTTTCCTGGTCTAAAACCACACTGAAAAGGACCTATCAGAGTGTTGACGATAGGCTTTAGACATTCACATATTACGGCAGAGAAGAATTTTTAAGCGATGTTAAGTAGACTAATGCCTCTATAGCTGGTGCAGTTTAGAGGGTGTCCTTTTTTCTGAACATGTATGCATATCGGAAAGGCTGGAATGCGATCCATACTGATTACTTCCCAATATCTGCTAACAACTTATGAAAGTCCATTAGAAAGATTTTTTCCCAAAAAATGTAAAAGGCTAAAAAAATCAACTCTATGCAACCTCTCGAATATCTCACCAGAAAATAGCCTAAAATATCAAATGCCAGTTTCAAAAGGCACAAATATGAAGTTATCATTGTGAGTCGCATCCCAGCTTCATTTTCAACTCTAGTCTTTGCTTTTTTCCTAAAACCCACAACAAACCTTTTTTTTCAAATTTTGTTCCACTGTGTCACCAAATCATTTTTAAATACTACAAAATTTAGATATAAAAAGTGATTTTTTTTTATTGATCTTCTTTAAACTTTTTTTGTATATATTTTTATTGTTTAAATTTATATAGTAACAATATGATACAGCAAAAAAAAAATAACACATTCCAAGAGTGTTGATGATTATTTTAACAATAAAAACAGTTTTATTATCCTCCAAATGGCAGACTTATATTGATCTAAGTGGACATTCATTCCAACATCCAATCCACTTACTTCGACATATAACAGAACCATTTAAGCGCGTTCTTTTTCATATTCAAATTAAGTCGCACCGCAGCCAGCCGCGGCCACACCGCAAAGCCGTATAAACGCTCTCAATAGTTCCCAATTATGTTTGCCAGATAACAAAATCAAACGAAAATAATAAAATAGAAGAGTTAAACGTATTTTCTATTTTTGAGATATATTCAATAAGATGCGGGGCTTTTAAACATCAAGATATTGCTGCGAAAAGACATCAGCATTGAACATTGGAGAAAAGTCGTTAGCGACAAAGTCGCATTTATATGGTGTTGTGGTGTCATTTGATCGCGCACACGCAACGATCCATCGAAATCGGTGTCGGTATCGGTATGGAGTCGATCCTATCCTAACCTATCCATAGGGGAATTCCAAAAAAAAAACAACAATGTCTTCTTCTTATTCTTCAGGAGTCCAACCATGGATGAAATAGAACCTTTTATTGTTCTCAAATAGAGGACAATTAACATTAAAAATGGTCCACCGGAATAGAAAGGCCGCAGTGTTATGCAAATCTTTTAAAGAAATCAAAGGAAAAAAGTCTTGCCTAGTCCCAAGATTCAGAGCATACCTCTGGGTTGCGTAGTTGTCAGCTTCAAGCCTTACGGCTATACAGCTACTGATACAGTAGGTAAGGTGTGTTCTATAGTGTCTTGTGTATATATTCAGCGATGCGGGAGAAAAGTCTTCTAATAAAATTGGAAATTTATTCGAATACAATTTATTTTTGAAGAAGTCGTGTTTTGTGCTCGTTTTGTGATGTGATTTGAGGAATATTATTAGAATCATCATAAATGAAGCTTTGCCCAACGAACTAAACTGATTAGGTGGTCTGTTGGTAGGGAATTGGAAAAAAAAGTCATTCATAAAATGACAAATGGTCTTTTTTTCAACCATTAAAGATCATTAGAGTCTTGAATATGAATATTGAAAAGCAATTTAAATGGAAATTTAAAATTCACTAAATTAGGGTTCAAAATTTTATATCTACATAAAGATGGAAAAAAGAACAAAAAGAAGAAGGAAAAACACTAAAATAATTTTCGAGCTTTAATATTAATTTTGGCAATAAATTACTTAATTGGTTTCGATGTGGTGGCATCAAATTACACACCAAATTGTTAAACAACGAAACACCAACCAACGCGAATGGTTTGAGTTTTGTTAAGGTTGATTAATGAATTTTCTAAAAACAATAAATTCTTTTATTGTCTAAACAAAAAACTAGGAAGCTATATTAGTTATAACTTTTAAATTTTATGGTTGAACTAGTGCAAAACCATAAACAAATTTTAGTCAGTAACGCAATCAAATGTTTGTAAAATATTAACACTTTGTTTTGCTACTGATGACGTGTGTTTGTTTAAAAATTCTTTTGATACTTTTGTCTTAAGCTAGAACTATTTGTCAAAGTATGCAATTTTTTAAAATGAATTCTATAGAAATATTGCATGATACATGATAATATTTTTCATTTTGTAAAGGGTTTTATAAAGATTATATTTATATTTAAAAACACAAGAGATTTTAAGGATAGATGTTTATTTAAATGTAATGAGAAAGGTGTGTCATTAAAAAGAAAATATAGCAAATATAGTATCACCTCGTTGTAGCCAAGGTACGGCTACGGATATCCCGATCCAAGCCAAAACAAGGAAGTACTGTGAGAAGTTTCGACGTTAGACGGCTACAATTGAAAGAGACTGCCATGTCCTTTTCCGATCGATTCTCCAAAACGTATGCTGCCTCCATTTAGCGTTGAAAACCAGTGGCAACATTGACTTGCAACCATCAGAGTGCTGCCTCTGAAGTGCTAGTTTTCACACGGCAACCACAGCGAAACCCCTGGTTTGACGACGAATGCCGGCAAGCGCACTCAGCTAAACAACAGGCATAGAAAACGGCGCTGCACAGAAGGACCAGAGCTGCTCGCGAGCTTTACGAGCAGAAGAGTAGAGAGGAACACCGGCTTCTTAGATGGAAAAAAAGAGAGCATGAGAAGCGAGCGATCGAGGAGATAGAGGGATGTCACAACAGTAATGAAGTTCGTAAATTTCACCAAGAGGTAAATAAAACCTCCTAAGGGTACCAGCCACGAACCGGAAGCCTATAAGGACGATCAGGGGAACATCGTAGTAGAACCGCAGTCCATGTTGAGAGTATGGAAAACCACTTCTCCAAACTATATAACGGCGATGACGAACCGAATTTCGCTCTTGGAAATTTCGCCGCGACTCAGGTGGCGCACGCAGGTGGGGGAAGACCTCAACCAACTTGGCTAACTTGGTGAATTCCATCTTTGAAATCAAGTATCGATTACGGCATTGGCATATACCTTATCTTTCAAGTGGTCCAACCTGAGAAAGGGTTATGGTATCGGTGGTTAATTGTAATCAATTCTTCAAAGGCTAACACTGTCAGGAGACTTTTCTCCCAATCACATCACCACCTCCATCACCAGTCCAAATGAAATCCTCATAAAATTGTGGCAAGTTGAGGATGTTCTTGTTTTTGAGATAGACTCCAAAGTGAAGCTGAACTTTAAAAGCTTTTATGGAATTCCTTATTCCAAAGATTGAAACTGACAAACCATGTAAACCATACGCATTAAACCAGCAATTCTTAGTTGTTCTTGAGCGACGCACACGATTTCGTTTCACCACATTACTAATTTGTCACAATAGCTTATATTTGTACACCCTATTGTCAGTGAAGAAGGTGCTTCACGATGACATGTTAGTGGTTTAATTTTGCGAACTGTGACTGCCAAATGTTCAAAATTTGTTTTGGATTCTGTTGAACGTAGAGAATTTCAAAAGATTCCGCAGAAATTAATGCAGAATTTGAAAATATCTCCATTTGACGTGTGATAAGAAGTTGGATTATAAAAACCAAACAAAAATTGACAGATAACAGTTTAAGGCTATTAAAAGTTGAGAATTATCTAAGAGAAAAATGTAAATGTCTTCTAACGTTATCAACAGTAGTGAGAATACTATTGTGGGACCATTAATCATGTAACTAGATCCATTTGTATGAATCTGGAGTAGATTTTGAGACACCCTTTACATCCAACATTTAAGTTAATTATTTATCCTTTGAAGCCCACACTCTACTAAAAATGGTCAAACGCAATGACTTTGTACATATTTTTAATCCAATAAGTTTCCACCTCGTGTGAGGCCCAAAACAAAAACCTCCTACTCAATCATGCTCAGCGTCGATATACCGATTGTAGGTATTTATATAATGTATTATAATAAAATGTATAATGTTCCTATAAAGATCTCAAGTCATCCTAATCCTAATGCAAACACCAATATCATTACTTTGTAATTCACTTGCTCTCCATAATGCAATCCATCAATAACTGCTAACATTAAGCTGATAATCTTGTTGCGCCTATTACGACTGGTCGACCAGCCGGCCGGCCGGCCGGCCGTTCGGACGGATGGATGGTCCGTTTTAGAGCTTATGCGTTGACAATAATTTCCCACACCACATCTACCTACACCCGAACGCTCACACACCATAGAGAAGACCCTATCAATCATGCGAATCTACAAGCATCTAAATCCGATTCCCAATACATATTACGACTGTACGACTAGGTATAAAATTGAATGCACACGCAATGCGTATAATATTCCGGTAAATATGTACGCGAGCAGTTTTTAAGAACAAGTGAGTTGAGAAGCTTATAGAACTAAACATACAGTGAATCGCGTGGTGGAAAAGAATATTGGCAACTAGCTGGTGTACATCGATTGCATCGGTGCACAGCGGCAGTGGCGGGATTCCCTCTTGTCGAGGCAAGAATTCCCATGTTATCGCTGGACAATGATTGCAAAATTGATTGCCATTTGGCCAACAAATACATTTATGACGTCTGCGAACGCAGTTTCGTACGATCTCCCTCCCGGGCTAATGCGAGAAGTTCACACAATCCGTCACAATTCGATGGTAGCTCTCTAACGAGATCAATCTGCTAAATCATCTTTGGAGCGCCTCTTCCTAACCTCAGCCCCGGCCAGCTGTCCGTTGTCTGGGGCCATGGTCGTGGCTGTTGCCATCATGTCCGTGTCGGGTTCGAGGCCTTATAGCGGGGTGAGGGAAATGGGACAATAGATATAAATAATTGTGGCGGGTAAGTGTCTGTCCCGATTTCGATCTCGATTGACTGTTGTCTTGAGAGATCTGTGAGATTTCAGATTTCGCTCGCAGATCGAACAATAATACGATTGGCATAGCCATCAGGTAAGTTTAGCCATGCTGCCGGGCTACACCGAATCTTTGTAGTCGTCATCGTCATCTAAGTCGCGGTATCGGAACAAACGAAATATCTACCTGACTAAGTGATTGTCGCGTATCGGAGGCCGCAACCGCGCGTCACGTGAAAGGAGCGAGAAATGAACTCATATGCCATTCGATAATTGATCACCGGGATTGATGTCCCTTATTTTTTGTTGTTGTTGCTTCCAGCCCGTTTGTTCCATTGTTGTGACCAGACAGATAGACCCTTTGTCTGGGAACACAGTCTACCTGACGAATACAAAATCGCGCCACCGTCATCCACTATGATCCCATCCACTTGTACCGCCGACGCGCCACCACAGCGCCGCTGGCCGCCGGCCGCACCGCTTACCGTGCACCTTACACCATACACCGACCGATCGTTCAGTTCATTAGAAATGACGATTTAGTTAATTGACAAGTTTTGACTTTTATCGACATCTCGACGGACAACAGAATCGTGTGTTCAAATAAGGTGACTCGATTCTACCAAAGTGGGTCTATCTGGATCGTTTAATCAAACGGTTTTGTTCGCCTTTTTTCGCTGTTGTTTGCGTTTTTTTTTTGTAATCGAATGATGGTGGCGGCGACGAGGACGGTGGTTGTGGCGGCTGTGGAGGTATAGGGTCCAGTGTTGTCTCTCTGGCTTGTTGTCAAGATTGTTATCGTGCCAAAAAAGTTCCACGGCTCCTCCAACTCCAACCTTAAGCCTAAGCCACCATCATATCAACCCGCAGTTTTGGTGGGGGCTTTGCGATTTGAGGTCCTACTTTGTTGATATTTTTCGGCTTCGATTGAATTGGATTTTTTTTTTGCGGTTTGTTTTGTCTTTTGTATAGACCGGCGCGGCGGCTGGGGCCGTGGCACCACAAGTCAGAGTCAGTGTGTCAGACAAAAAAAAAGAAACAAAATTTTGCGATTTGTTCTTTGGATATTGGTTAATGGGGTTATTAATACATTTGGGATGGGAATTGAAGAAACAAAAAATTTAATTCTTTGATGATCGCCGCACCAGCGATTTGGAGATGATGACAATGATGATGATGGTGTCAGGTTGTTAAGTGGGTGGGTTCTTCTTCTCCGTGTTGTTTATATGGGAATGCGGTCAGTCAGATTATTTTATACTCCTTATGATTTTTTCTTGATTTAAACCCTGTTCAGGAGAACTAATGGTCAGATTCAGGGGTTTGATTTTTATTAAATTATGATTTGAAGCTTAACAGTGGTCCTAAGGGTGTACCTTGGGTTGAATTAGTGACTAACTAACTTGGTACGTTGTCCCATGAAAAGTTAAAAAAAACAACATTTCAGCATTTCCCGAATGCCTAGATTCGCGTCAATTTAGCCTCCCATAATCCCATCCCATGAAATCGCATCGCCATCATCACATACTTGCGCTCCCACCATATCATTCGCTTTCATCTCACGCCCACCCCTGGTTTACCCTTGAAGCCTAGGTGTACAACGAGACCAAAGCTGGTATGTCTATGTACCTAATTATCGCATCGGGGAGGATGACATGATGATGATGCTGTGGTTGTGGTCCAGCAAAACGTATAAGAAAAGTAGCGGTCTGTCTGTTGAATACTTACTCGTATATGTCTGTCTGCCGCTGATGATGCTGCCGGCTTTCGCTCTAAATTTTAATTAATCCGCTGGCTTGTCTGCATTTGCCTCTGCATATAGTGCATCATGGCACCACCGCAACATGTAAAATAGATGACAACAAAACAAGCATACATATAGACATATAGAAACGCGTATACGCAATCTAAAGACGCTCAACGTTCTGCACATCCATCTACATCATAGACGCAACTAAAACTGTTTGGGGGGGGGCTGTATCTTTGCCTTATGCGTTTGGCGCTAGGAATTCCAATTTCGACTGGTTACGCGGGACAAGTATTCAAATGCTTCAATGACACGCCAGCTACTTTACTGCCGTTCGGAGTCGCTGCTGTTGCTCAGGAGAAGACCCACGTCTTTTATTTCTGTTGTGTGAGCGCCAATTTCGTGCGTCTCGTTTGACGGAAAAACAATCCAGCTGAACTAAACCATACATCGGATACCCGAACATCAAACCCATAAATCATAATCGCAACCTGTTCATGTTCAAGTTCAGTTGAGTTTCATATTCATCGAAGGAAGCCGTAGAGTGAGAAAGCATCATCTTTTTTAGTGAATAAAGTTGAAATTCGCATATTTCAAACATTGTATTTGTACCCGCGTGAATAGTTGTTGTTGTTATGTTGTGGATGAATGTGGAATTGCTCCAGATTATTCTTTCTGTTTCTTTGAAGCCAGTGGTTGTGTCTCGCTTAAATCCACCCGTTGTCCGTTTGTCCAACCGTCGTCTGGCCATCCAGCCAGTTTTACAGTGGTTTGTTATTTGTGGTCAGGTGATTCATCTACGTGTGGTGTTACATGTCGACAACTGTTTATGTGGGAGTAGAACATTGCCTATATCTTCGAGGTCTGATGATGGAATTACAGTCGAGTGAAAGGGGAAGGAACAGCTCATAGTATATATACCTAGCCTACCTTACCGACATATAGCAAGAGCTTGCCCTTGCCATTTTAGTGCGCGGAATTGAGCAAAATGAGGAGGACGCACTGGAAGGAAACACTTAAATTGCCATTTTGTTAAACATGACAGGTTGAAGCTGAAGGTATTCTATGTGGGATGGCTTCGTGTTATGGTTTAAGAAAAAAAAAAAAAAAAATAAAGCCAGTTCTCTATATGAGCGATGCGATGCTATAACATAGACGTATAAAGTGGCCCAGACTAATCAGGCTACATGTTGCACGTAGGTAATATTATATTGTATATGTACTTAGGTGAGATGAGAATAGAGGATTCAACGTGAACGAGGAGCGACGACGCCTACAAAGTGTCCTTGATTTGTAATTATTTAAAAATTCTGTTAATTTTCAAATTTCAATTAAAAAAATAAGGATTGCAGTCTTCCATGTGTCAAACATGTTTGCTACAATGTTTGTATTGAAACTGCGGCAAAATATAGTTTATTTTTTAATGTTCTATAGATGAAGCGGTAAAGTAGCTAGCGAACTACTCTGCAGACATTCGAACTTGGTGCGACAAACACGTTGTTCCGCAATAGAACTTTCAAAAATATCAAACATCTCTTGATATTGTTCACGGTCAGATTAAATTTTTGGTTTACTCAAACCACAAATCTGCTACTCGAACAAGTTCGCATCGGACATGGATGATCATATCGAACTCGAACCAAGGTTGAGTGTCTATGGACAGCTTTAATCACAGAGATGTATGTTGTTAAATCGGCCACTATTGACTTTTCAAAATGTTCGGAATCACGGGGTCAATAAGTGTAGTTCCGATAGGACTCTCTTATGTTTTAAATTAATTACGAGATTTCAAGTTGGTAGCCTGGTATTTGAACCTTTCTTATCCAGCTGTCAAGTTTTATGTGTATTATTTTGTATATTTTTGCGATTTTTGACTAAGAATCATTTATGAAGCAATATTTTCAAACCAACGAGGATGTCCCTATATGTTGATATACTAATTACTCCAAGCACTTACCCCAATGATATTTCAGCATAATATACCGTCAATTTTATCATCATAAACGAAAACGTAGTACCCGTGGTGTAATGTTTAGTGCATTGGACTGTCATGCCAGAGGTCTATGGGTTTAAACCCTGCCTGTGCCATCTAAAGTTTTCTTCACGGGTATTGCCTCTTGCGAGAAATTGACAAATCCTCTAGGAGTAATTCTTGTCGTGGAATGTGCTTTTCAAATTAGCCGATTGGATTCGGCTTTAAACTGTAGGTCCTCTCCATCTCTGACAATATTGTTTTACCAATATTTTTGACATATAGTTTGGTTTAAGTGTTCGTTCATACTACTAATTCAGAATTGTCAAATCACACATTGGAAAAATCAATAAATTTAACCGATTTCTTTTAAAATTACATCCAAGACATCTAAAGCCAACTTATGCTCCAGATTGATGTAGTATGTGCCATAGCTAACACATACGAGTTCTTAAAGTTCAACTTTTTTGAGCATTTTTCTTTATAATACAATAAAACCCAAATCAATAAATCCCTCATTTTAACCCAGTGAATTTTCCTACACATAAAAAAACCCATCTCGAAAGACAGTTATTTTAATGTTTCACTCAAAAAACCACCATCGTCAAAAATCAAAAACCAATATAATACATATAAAAAAAGAGACTTAGCTAAAATGACCAACATTAAATCAATCGAATTTAATTCTTATTCAACTTTTGAAATTGATCTTTGTTTAATTTATGTAAATCCAAACTCTCTGGAGAGCAACGATCAACAATTAAAACTGTTAAAATCTTAATCAAAGCCTCATAATCGCCATCATCATCATAGTCTCTTCTTTAACATCATCAACATCATCATCATCATCAATGTGAGTCTTTTCAATCTATCTATCGGGGAATAATTGGTCATTAACGGTTTAACATATAACCATTGCCCTTAAAAATGAAACTTCTGCGCTAACATTTTCCCACGAATCTTTTTTGACCAATCCAGAAAATAAAAATAAATTAAAAATTTAACAAAACAAAACAAAACAACAAAAAAAACAATACGGCGGGAGTGAATTTTATTAAAAATTAAAAGAATCTTTGTTTGTCTTATTCTTTTTGACAACTTTACCCAATCGAATTTAAATTGCTAAAGTGAAATCACACTGAAAAGAACTTAATATGACAATCTTTGACTGGCCATTGGCCACTGGCTTATTAATAATCTTTATTTTATTGATATTTCTTATTTGTCGTAAAAAAAAGAATCAAAACTGATGAGCACGATTGTAAGGTAAATATTTAATTTTGATCGCTGCTGGCTGTTAGTTCATCAAGTGACTAAAACACACATAATTAGCTAAGAACATCAGAAACGAGGAAGATGACAAGAGAAAATTTTGAATAATGTGATTGTGAAGCTTGTTTTTGAAGAACTGCAATAACTCCACATTACACAGTACGTGAGAGATTTGAATCATAAAACTTAACGATTTTAAGTCTAAGTCTAAGTCTAAGTCTAAGTCTAAGTCTAAGTCTAAGTCTAAGTCTAAGTCTAAGTCTAAGTCTAAGTCTAAGTCTAAGTCTAAGTCTAAGTCTAAGTCTAAGTCTAAGTCTAAGTCTAAGTCTAAGTCTAAGTCTAAGTCTAAGTCTAAGTCTAAGTCTAAGTCTAAGTCTAAGTCTAAGTCTAAGTCTAAGTCTAAGTCTAAGTCTAAGTCTAAGTCTAAGTCTAAGTCTAAGTCTAAGTCTAAGTCTAAGTCTAAGTCTAAGTCTAAGTCTAAGTCTAAGTCTAAGTCTAAGTCTAAGTCTAAGTCTAAGTCTAAGTCTAAGTCTAAGTCTAAGTCTAAGTCTAAGTCTAAGTCTAAGTCTAAGTCTAAGTCTAAGTCTAAGTCTAAGTCTAAGTCTAAGTCTAAGTCTAAGTCTAAGTCTAAGTCTAAGTCTAAGTCTAAGTCTAAGTCTAAGTCTAAGTCTAAGTCTAAGTCTAAGTCTAAGTCTAAGTCTAAGTCTAAGTCTAAGTCTAAGTCTAAGTCTAAGTCTAAGTCTAAGTCTAAGTCTAAGTCTAAGTCTAAGTCTAAGTCTAAGTCTAAGTCTAAGTCTAATTTCTAACCTTAGTCCTTATGACTAACACGCCAAACACATCCGTTTGAGAATGACTAACTTGAATATACAAAAACTGGGTTGCTGTCAAACACATGCCAAAATAAAGGTTCCAACACTAATTTCTTATTTTATCCATAAATTTTGCTCTGAAACTATAAATGCGTGGGAGTTAACATCAGATTGAATGTTTGAATTTATGGCAACTGATTTTTTGTCTGTCCATCAGCTGGAACATACCTAATAAATTCTTCAATGATCAGATAGCCCATCACACACGGTATAAGTAGTGTTGTGGTATCAAATGACAACGAGTAGAATTTAAATTGAAATTGGAATTAATTTGGATCACAGTCATCGCCAACTCCGAAATAGATTGGATTAATGGATAATCTCTCTATCGATGTTTGTGACGTGGAAAGCAGAGATGTGCGTTGATAAGTTTAATCTCTCTCTTTAGTGAATGAGAAACGCTTGTAATTTGATGATATTTTGCAAAAACAATAAAACAGTAAATTAATGGCAGCAGCCATAATATTATTTTATATTATTTGAATTTCATATGTTTATTATTATTATAAATGTTGATTTTTTTTAGGAGTGTACAATTTTTATTATTGTAGTCGAATTTGAATATTTTGCGAGTATGTAATTTGAGATATTTCTAATCAAATGGTGGGATATTAAAAAAAGAAAAAAAAAACAATACTGCTTCCATTAGAGATCAATGGCCTTGTAATTTAAGGAGTGTCATTAAAGTTATTAAAACGTAATCCAATATTGTTGATTCATGGTTCATATAGTAATAAATATGTATATTAATTCATTCCAGATATCAGCGACATAAATGAGAACCGGGATGAAGAGTGTCTTATAGATGGTGATTTTAGATGCTCGAGAGAGGACTTTATACTACTCAATTGCCTTCTAAGTCCAAAGAAGCAGCGATTTACAAGAGTTATTCTTCGTTTGATTTCAGCGCTCGTGTTGTTGTCTGAGTTTATAGCGGTGCCTAGGTACACAAAGTTCTCAACTTCCTCAAAGTTATAGCTGTCCATGGTGACGTTTTGTTCAAGACGACGTCGTCGTTCAATGTCCTTTTTTGATGACAGTATATACTTGGTCTTGCACACATTGACCACTAAACCAATCTTCTCCGCTTCCGTCACAATGCTCATAAACATCACGCTTTGATCTTCCAATTATGTCAATATCATCTGCGTATCGGAGTATTTGGATGGACCTTTGGAAGATTGTGCCTCTAGTGTTGAAGGTTGAGTTTTGCACAATTCTTTCCAGAACAATGTTGAAGAAGTCGCGTGACAGTGAATCTCCTTGTCTAAGATCTTTTTTGACATCAAATGTATCGATGAAATCTCTTCTAACTTTTATAGAGCAGCGTGCATTCTCCATCGCCATTCTGCACATACGTATAAGTTTGACAGTATTGCCAAAACTAGACATTGCTCTGTAGAGCTCTTCCCTACAGATGCTGTCATATGCGGCTTTAAAATCGATAAAGAGATGGTGGGTATCGATTTGAAGTTCCTGAGTTTTTTCCAAGATCCGTTTGAACTGGCATTTGTAAAAAAATCAACAAAAAGTCAAACAAGACATCATTTAATCGTGGCCTAGATTCTCGAATATGGTACGAGAACCATTTTGTACGTTATTACGCGGGCTTCTTCGAGAACCAAATTCATGTATCGAGTAAACCAAAAAATTGGATTTAACAATGTCAAAAGTAATTTGATATTTTTCGATTTTCTGGGGATGACCTATGCTTGCTGGTCGAACTAAATTTAAGTGTCTGGGGAATAGTTAACTCATTTATTATTTGTCAAGGTTTTGTATTATGTTGTGTTTTGACAACATCATAATCCCCCCAAAAAATTACACAGTATTATATAAATTGTTTGTTTTTTCGAACAACAATTATAAATACAGAGGAAAACTGCATTCATCAAATTTTTCTGTTAGCGGGGTATCTGGAACCATTTTTATACCACCTCCTAAACATTCGCTTAATCTTTTTTCGATAAAGTAAAGTGAGGCGTAAATTTTCATTTCAACTAAAGTCCAATGAAAAAAGGTAATATCGAAAATTTGAAATGCATTTCAGGATAAACGCTAGAAGCAATACTTGTAAACGTAAGAACAGTACAAAATTCAATCCTAACTCAAGCTACTTAGAAATTTTACAACTGTCAGATTGCCATCAGTTAAACAATTTTTACCTCTTCTGGTCTGATATACATATTTAATAGCTTCAAAATGACAAATTTGTTGAAACTTTACAATTTTTTAATCAATTGTTTTTAAAACAGTTCAAACAGAAGTACCCGTGGAATGATGGTTAGTGCGTAGTACTGTCATGCTGGAGGTCTTGGGTTCAATCCTTGCCTGTGCCACGGGTATTGCCTTTTGCAAGGAATTGAGAAATTCTCCAAGATTAATTCTTGTCATGAAAAGTGATTTCCCAAATTAATACGTTCGGATTCAGCATAAAAACATTAGGTCCCCTCCATCCTTGAAATGACTTGCACACAGATTTGGTTGAGAGTTATAAGTCACTAGGCCCCAATTCTCTACCTATTTTTTTTTTTAACAGTATTATAGCTGCCACATTGCAAGTTGATTTTCGGTTTTGATTGTTTAGATCATAATGTACTCAATTTGCATAAACCTATAACTTTATTAAAGCTTTCTATTTTCTTACTGCGTTTGTTATCCCTTTTTTAATTTGAAGATTTTATATTTATACTGAGTAGCCATCTTAAAAAAGCTGCCCTGTATAGCTGTCTTCCCGTTAGTTATGAGGTATTTCGATAAATCGGACATTACGGTTTAATAGATGTTTTCTATGGTTTCATTTCGAATTAAAAAACAATTTAAAAATTAGAAAGCTATTTGATAAAGTACTATTGAGGGCTATTCGAGCACAATAAAATGACCATAACAATATTTAAAAAAATCGAAATTGTTTTTTAAATGCGATCATTAAAATACTAATCACCTTATAGAAAAACTGAAACCAACTGAAAGCACAATAAACCAGTGTCAGGAAATATTTTGAATGCCTCTATTTAACATGAAATTGGCCCTTAGATACATTCAATTCATACCTTCAAAAGCAATTTGATATCATAATGTTCAAATTAACTTATGTGATATCGATCTTTGGTAACATTTTACATAAGTTCTCATGCTCATTGGCTTTTACACATGCTTCACACGATTATTGCTACCATAAACCTTTTGACAAAAATGCAGGTAATTGAATATTCTAGAATGGCTGCCTGGCTGGATGGAAGGAAAGCAAAGTTAAAATGGACAGATTTTTGGAATTCCATAAATATGTTTTTTTTTTTTCTATTTTCGAACAAAATGAAAAGCAACACAGAAAAAATAACTGACTTTCGAACATCGATTGCACAAGTTAGACACACCAACCAAAAAATAAAAAAAATAAAACAGATCAAATAATTTTTAAATAACTTTGACAATCAACAAGGAATGTTCTCAAACCTGGAATTAGCCATCTAATAAATTTTTTTGTAATATGCAAAACAGTTCATTCCGCTGTTAGAATTATAGATGTGATCTAGTCGTCTATATAATATAGGCAATGATTACTTTATCTAACCTAGAAAGCCTATAGAAAATCGAAAGAGAGGAGATCCATGTGAGTTTTATACAACATGCCATGGGCTGAACTGGACATGGTGCGCATCTTCTCAACCCGCTATATCAATATATACGTACGTACATTGTGTATGGAAGATCGAGGAAAATACGACAATGACACGATCCCAAAATGAAACCGATCGGCATCGAATAACATGCAAACCAGGGCGGAATGACAGTTGTTGGAATTTATTAGTCGTAGCGATCTCCCGCTCTTGCTTTGGCTATATAGTTTTAGCTTGTTGGTTATGGGACCAAGTTGGGTGACATGGCATGGTCAAGTGGCAAGGTCCCATTCCAAACAAATTAATTAAGAAACTAACAGCGGTGTTAACTTAATCGACTAATTCCATAAATCAGAGCTCTAACAGTCAACACCACTCTCTGAAATCGAAATCGATCGCTCCGCTTCGCTTTGCTTCGTTTTGCTTCGTTTTGCTTATGCTGTGCTACGGATGTGATTGTGCACACTGCACACCAGACATCAGCATCACAAGTTTTTGGAGAGGAGCAGGTGCAGATGAGCTGTAATGCTCTGCGTATACGAAAGAGCTCATCGAACTCAAAAATGTTGATCCACCAGCCAGTGGCTGTCGCACGCAAGGCCAAGTCGATTGCGCATGCTTCGTTGCAGAATCTGTCACTTTGCGGATTTGTCAAAAAATGTAGGTTGTGCGGTTGTGGTGATGGTGGTGATGGTGGTGGTGGTGGTGGGTTCCATGTCTCCTCAATTAATTTCGAAAAAATAACTCGAACAATGTCATTTTTGCCGCCATTCGCACGCCCCACATCTGTCAGCTGTCAAAACGTTAGAGATTGAACTTACGGAAATCTTGCAAGTTGACGTCTCTCTCGGTCGACGGCCCACATTTGCGATGCCAGACCCCCCGAGGGGTTTCTGGACGAATTCAAAATGCTGGGCAGGGGCACACACCACATACCACTCTCTTCCAGATTATGATTCGCTGTCAGTTACAAGCTTTTCTGTATGTAATCGAATTAATTTGCAAGTCGCATTCATATGTAGAAGATACACAGTTTTGTGCTACGGCTGGTGCTGGTGATGCGAGGGCAGCAGCATCGAAAGCACCCCGCAAGTAGGAGGTAAAGGTAGATAAGTACGTACTCTTGAATAAGTAGGTATTTGAATTTCCGTTGGCTGGACCGTTTGTCAACGAAGTGTCACTGAATGACAGCCCATGGAAGCCACTACACCCGATTTGACAGTTTTATTGGACTTCAAAGTGTTTTATGAGCCACTCCGCAGAAGTAGACGAACGAGGACCAATGTGACGCGACGCACGACGACGATTGCGGAGTACACCAGCTATAAGTGAAATCCAAGCCAAACCAAGTTGTTGTATTGCGCAGCGCACAACTAGCGACACCTACGCCTGATAACTTCAACCATCCAATGTAGCGTTATATACATATTATGTAGGTACCTTAATTCGAATCCAAAGGTGTTTATACATGTTTTTTTTTTGTATCTGTTTTGTTTTGCTTTTCTTAAATCTCACTACACTCCACCTCAGGTTCGGCATACTGTCATTGGATTTAAGAAAATTGACAGCTTTTTAATAATAATTTGCATTCGGCTTTAGGCGCTGGTGTCGGAATTGCAGTTTAAAATGGGAACGGGCCGGGCGGTTGGTCGTGTCGGCTGGTTCGAACTCTTTGCGGCATGTGGCATAAGACTGTGTGTTCGCGTGCTCCTGACATTTTGATGAAGTTCTGCTCCACATTGGGTGAGAAGATGTGCGTGTAAAAATAAAGCAACAAATACATAAATTAGGAGTTCGATCTGAAGCACATTTCAACTACTACATTGCAACTACTTTTTTCAATCATCAAAAACATTTTAGATTTGTCGTTGAATATTTTAAAAAAGTGCTTTTGAAGTTCACAAGTTCAAAGTTTGCAAAGGAAATTCGACTAGAGTTATACCTAAGTACATCAATGATGATTTTTGATTCAAAAGCTAAGTTTAGTAGGTCAAAATAACACTTGAAATTCTGGTCCCAAGACACTTTATAAAGTAAGAATACAATTTTTTGTACGGTTTTTATATTCGTCCTTAAAATTAAACTCTTTATTGCTTTCTCTTTCTATTTAAATGAATATGGTTATAACTATTGTCCCAGAACTAAGTTGACTTTTGAATCTTTTTAGGGGCATACCATAGTTGCGTGGTTAAAACACAGGAACTAGATGGAATTCATAGCCAGGCATATTTTGACACATTGTCAAAATTCTACTAAAACTGCAATAATACAGGTGTCAATTCCAGCAAAAAACTTTTGACCTAATTCCGAAATTATTTAGAAATAATTTGATAGCTCAAAAAAATTGCAATACACGTTTGTTTCAAATGACTCCTCGCCTTTCACATTGTTAAAGTTTGGTTCAAGTTTTTAAATCATATTATCGTTATTTCTGAATCCATAAATTTAAATGTCAAATTATTTTATCAAAACATTTATATTTCTTGCTAAATTAAGTGTATGCTTCCCCCAAAACCCCTAGTCCGTAACCCACAAACGTATCAATTTTATATATCTCTGCGGTAATAAGAGATAATTCCGCCGAATATGGCCATTTATTTGCTGCTGCCCAACTATGGTTCGACTTGACATGACCTCCGGCCACATGTAATGACATGTAATTGCTCTCATATCTACAACTGCCTTACCTCGTCGTAGCCGGCGCATTTTTTTTCGTATAATCGCAGCAGGGATATCCTCTTTACTCCTCTCATTTCTTACCCCTTAAAGCAACGACGACCAACGCGACGCGATTCAACGACGACGACGATCCATAACCATTTGGATATTTTTTCACAAATTCGCAGCTTCCAAACCTCCCCACACCACAACATCACATCGTCGTCGTCGTTCGTCGCGTCGGTCGGTCGTCGGACGATAGTCCATTTCTACTTTGCCAACTTCAGCCAGCAAAGCGTTCCTATACAGTGCATACTATGTGTACAGCTTTATGTAGGAGTTGAGTTATTTGGTTCGCGTTAAATTTATGACGCTTCTCAGTTGCTTTGGGTCTGCATTTGATTTAGATGCCTTGGCATTTGTTTACGGTCTGTGCACATTGAACAACATTCATACATTCGACAGTCCAATATCGCAGAGTGACGAGCACATGACACTGAATCTGAATTTGGAGCGCGACTCCAATTTCGGTCGGCAATACTATACTTATTATGTATAGGTATGTAAGCAGAAGAGCAGCGCAGACACAACGACTGGACGCCCATATGGTGCTGGGTGCTGGCGATGGCGCTGGCTGGCTAACTGGTGGTACTGCTGCTGCTGCTGCTGCCGGGGCACGTGTGTAGGCTAAATGCTGAATTATTATGACAGGCTCATTAGGTGGAATCCACTTGTCGCGGGCTCGTCGTGGTATTACTTTGCTTGCCCAGCTACTCCAGGGTCCCCCAGTTTATATCGTCATCTAAATGTATATACCTCCTCTATACACAGCTCCATTGGACAAGTAGACTGATGATGAAGAGCAGTGTTAGGTTGTTTTTTTGGAACTTATATATTATTTTTATTTTAGTTGTTAAACACACTGTGTGGGGGCGTTTGATTGGTAATTTTGGTAACGCCAGTCGGTGGTGGTCTATATGCAATGACAGGAATAGTTAACAAGCCTTTTGACAGGTACTGGCGCCATACTTTGAAAAATGTGATAGTATTTTTTTTTCCTTAAGTATTGTTGGGTAATATTTGGTACCGTTGAGGGTACCTACATAGTGTTTTGATAAAGCCCACACTCTCAATAAATTTTAAGTCTTCTATTAAAATGAATGTGGAATGTGAAAAGTATATTTTGATGGT
The DNA here is from genome assembly GCA_951509635.1 of Eupeodes luniger. Taxonomy (NCBI): domain Eukaryota; kingdom Metazoa; phylum Arthropoda; class Insecta; order Diptera; family Syrphidae; genus Eupeodes; species Eupeodes luniger. The sequence continues at coordinate 23,975,482 of OX608074.1, forward strand.
TTAATTTAGAGGTAGAGCATATAGATTTCGTACACACAAATTTGTGTGACATTTTGAAAGAGGTCATAAGGCCTAAATTTTGTCGTCTGAAAATGTTGACGAGGCAGAAGAGACTAAAGCGAGACTACGTTCCGCATACTAGATAAAGAGCGAGACCGAAGCGAGGGCTAAAAAATGTCTCTTCGGTCAAGTGTTCTAAAGTCTTCCCAGTCCCTACAGTTTAATGATTGTTAAAATTCACGAAAGGGCATAATACCGTGTGAATCTTCACTTCTTGTCCTGAAATACATCAAACACCTTTGTGTTTTGGGTTGGTTTTATAAGAATTTCCAAAAATTCCTTAAATATTCGAATTATTTCCAAATATTGCTACATTGTTGCTTAATTCGGTAGGCAAAGGTAAGTACTTACATATTGTGACCTAAATACTCCATAATCATTTCGTATGTTATCCTTTAAAATGAAAACAAAAATCTGTAATTTATTTTTCCATTTTTCATAAATCGTGTACCCCTGGTACATACTCGTGTAAATGGATAAAAAAAAATTATGTTCTTTTAATTAAAACAACATTAATTTTTCAAGACTAACCACAACCTGTTGCCAGCAGAATTGTAGAATAATCATGCTGGTTTTTGAGAGTCCGTTTACACACTCCGTTTACACACACCACAGTGATATCATCCTGCTATGTGTGAAGTGAATTTTGTTTTCATCCGAAGCTACATTGTCACTCTTCGTTTTCATGATTCGCCTTTTAGCCAAAGCTATATTTTTATATACTTCAAATTAAACCGCCATCCATCTTCGGTGATTCAAGACAAACTGGACAACCAAAAGTTAAAAAAAAACAAAATAACAAGACACGATCATGCAATAATCGACTATTCCACATCATAATTTAACATCTCACAGTTGTTGCGGACCATACAATGTATATTGAGAACCAATGACGCGTATTGAGCTTTAAACTCTTTTAAACTCCATTTCTTCAACAAGTTCCTTTAATCTAGATCAGCCTGGTTTAATTTTTTGATAATATATTTAATAGTGGTAAAAGTAGATAATTAAAAGAGGTTAAAAGTTTGTTTTCCGGATTATTTTTTGTTCGTATTTTCCGATTTACCTATAAAACTCATTGGTTCTTGTTTCTGTACAGTTCAAAACATGGGATAGGAAGACTCAGATTCGGAAGTCTAAAATATTCTAACTTAATGCGTACTTCGGTTGTTGCTTGGGGACAATTAATAGATATTCAATGAGGTATAAATAAGTTTATGGATGTAGGATAAAAAAGTGGTCGATTTTTTAAAATTCAAAAACTATCAAAATACTCTGAGATACATTTTTTATCATGAAAAGATGACATCTTCTAACGTCCTGGAGTGTGGCGTGGTGTGTCACCTTTTACCAATCACACTGAATTAACTCTTAGTCTTAATATACTCTAAAGGATATATTTCCCGACTCGACATGGATTCAGACAAATGCGCCTACAACCATTTCTACACCGTGCATCTCGCATTTCTCCAGCCGCAGAGGTAAACGAGTTGATATTTAAAATTTCATAGCACAGATGGAGATGCAAATAAACGGGAATACCAACAGGAGAACTTACAGCCGTTTAATCTTGAAATCATAAATCAGGTAAGATGAATGCCGTATGTGTACAAATTAGCATCACATACACCTGATGCTTTTTTATGACTGGCGAAAATGTTTTTGAACAGACGTCATGATTGTGGACTAAGCAAAACGCGACATTCTTTTCTGAATTAAGGAGAATTATGTATAGTCCAGGGAAATTGTTTGATAAGAAAACGGCCTTACTTAAAACAAAATCCGACAGAAAGGCGAACTTCGGCGGAACAGTTCCCACAAAGTATCCTAAAATTTAGAGTGAAACACAAAATAAAGGAGACGGAGGCGTGTAAACTTAAATTATTTGATGACCTAAAAAAATTCTATTTCTTTTCAGGAAGGGTAAAGGACATATAAATGAGGTACTCCATCAAAGTTTAACTTTTTAGGAGTTTTTTTCGAAGTGAACATTTAATTTATCAGGTTTGGCGTAGAAAATGCTCAAGACTGTGGCATTTTTCAAATGGTAATTGCATTTTTGTTTCAGCAATGTCTTCTACAACTTGGAAGGTCATCTGACCAAGTGAACGTCTCTAATAATCGAATTCTAGTTCTTTATTAACTTCCCATGGGAAGTTATTGTAATGGGTCCGATTTGTCTAATTGAAAATTTTGACATTTCTCGACGTTTCAAAACGGATCTTGAAACGTAAAGAAATGTCAAAATTTTTCGTTCGTACGTCCGTACGTTCGCGACGTTTTTTTCGTCGTCCATAGCTCAAGAACCAGAAGAGATATCGACTTCAAATAAATTTTGTTCTACAGATAAAAATGCAGAAAGATGCAGAAAGGGCTCTCAAGAAAATTGCGTGGGCGGTTTTTTTTACCATAGCAGTTTAAAAAAAGGTGAACATTTTGGTTAAGCCTAAATATCTCACGAACCAATAACGCTAGAGACTTGAATTAAATTGTATATTATATATTGTAACGTGATACCAAACAAATGTATTTTTGGAAAAAAAATCCAATTAACTGTTTTTTTTTATAAATCTAAAAAACTGCAGAAAAAAATATTTTTCACCTCGAAAATTTTACGAACAAAAAATAATTTTGTGTAACGAAGAATAATGTTTTAATATCTGGTAAAATTTTGAGAAAAATCCAATTGACAGTTTTTTTACAAAAAATTAATAAAAATTGGTAAAAATTGATTTTCGACTCAAACATCTTTTCAAAAATTTGAGAGTTTGGCTTTTAACTAATTTTGTCTTACCTATAAAAAGTATTGTTTTCAACATTCGGTAAAGTTTTGAAAAAAATTGAATTGACAGTTTTTATTTATAAAAAAATAAAAACAATACTCAAAATTGGTAAAAATTTACTTTCGCCTCAAATAGCTTTTCTAAAATTAAAAATATTGGCTTAAACTTATTTTATTTCACAAAAAATATTGTTTTCGATATTCAGTAATTTTTCTTATAAAAATCCAACAGTCCGTTTTATCATACAAAAATAAAATTTACAAAAAATAGCTAGTACGCAAATTTGGTAAAAATTGATGTTCGATTCTCGATATCTCTCAAATTAATTTCATTCATCCACTTTGTATTTGCTTATATAAGAAATGAAAAAATTTAAGAAATGCTACTTAAATTGGTAAAAATCTATTTAACGAAACTAGATTTTGAAACTAAACTATTTCATTATATGAAAAATATTGTTGGTAATTTTTAAATTTTTAAGAATAATTCAACTGACAACTTTTTTAACAAAACACGAAAACCTACAAACTTTTAAGCAAGACAAATCGACTTACGGGATGGGAAGTTATCAGTGTGGGTCGCATCCCAGCCTCTTTTTTATTTTTAGTTCTGGCCACGAGCCTTGGTCTCGTCAAAACCCATTCTAGCGAAATATCTGAGTTGTTTTCCTCTCAAATATAGTGGCAATATTGTCTGCCGATTTGTTGGTTAAACGGTTTTAGTAGATAATAATTTACTGAATCGATTGACTCAACTTGACTTGTTATCAACTAACGTTTGGAAGCCCTTTCAGCTTTCATTTTCATGCAAAAATTCAATCAAAATGTTCTAAAATATGTGGAAGAAATCTTAGTACTCCAACCATGAAAAGTACAATACAAAACAATCCCTCACCCTTCAACAAAAAAAAATTAGCATTATCAAGTTGACTCTTATCAAAAAATATACCAAATAAAGAATCAAGTTCGACCAAATTGGACTTCCTTTTAGAGCGGCTTACATTTACTCGAACCAAATTAAGTTGCATCGTTTTTGAGTGCCTATGATCCAACACTCAATTTGACAGATGCAGTACCGAAATTAAATATCAAAATTCAAAACTTCTTATTGAAAAGAATTTTAAAACACTTTTCGACTCCCCTATGTAACTTTGCATGAAGTTGAGTAGGTAATGATATAGAAATTGTTCGACTGGAACTCCAATGTGTTTTTAAAACGTCAAAAAAAATGTCAGCTCAGCGAGTTCCTCTAATCCGAAGCCGTGTATTCTAGGCAACATAATTTGCCTCATCTTTGGTCTGATCATTTTGTGTTTGAAAACTCAAAACTCCTTGTTTTTACCCCTATAAGCTTATTTCCATACAATAATTCCACATTTATTTAAAAATAAATGTAATAAATAGAAAACGCATAAGTTGATGAATTTCAGCTATTTAGAAACCCCACTGCAATTCAATGGGATAAAAGCATTTAAATTCTTAGACGTCTTATGCCTACCATAATATAATCGACTTCGGTTGGGGGTGACATTCTTTTTAAGAGAGAAGCAACATGTACTGAAAAACTCGTTGAAATCAAAGAAAAAATATTTTCTTTATAAAAAGCCTGACGTTCCCGCCAAAATGGAAATAAGAATGACAAAACTAAACAGGAAAAGTGCCCACCATCTGTTTTGCACTTCTTTCTGTACTTTCGTGCGAAATATCTGTAATCTCGGGAGTCGTCTCCATTCTCCATATAAAGATAAACGCCTGAACTAACAACGACGATACAATATGCCTGCTGATGAGAGTTCGGTGACATCGACAAAAAATATATATTAACGGCAATGAGAGTGAGGCACTTAAGCGGGGGTTGTGGCAGTGATGTGTTTTCTCACCACCACGAACCACGAATGGCATCAGCACCGCCACCACATTGCGCCATCTGTATTTAGTTGATATAAAGTGAAGGAGTTCAATCCCCTGTTTCCTTGAGGCGATAGATGTAACAACAATAAATCTTGTTACTTGCACTTGATTGCTTCAGATCGTTCACCACTACCACCACCACCACTTGGTTTCTTCACTTGCTCCACACCGACGACGCCGCCGCCGCCGCGCCGCTGCTGAAACCATCGCTGCGCTGCGTTGCTACTTGTTTCTGTTGCAACAAATAAAAACATCGACTTGGCTGACGCACCACATTTCACGACCGACACCACAAACAACACCAGCTCCACTCCAAGCTCCAAGGATAGGAATTCTAGAAAAAGTTTTTTTTAAGGTTTTTCGATATCTTCCCTGACAGGCGGGCCGTGTTCGAAGTTCCTTTTGGTTTCCATTGAAACGTTTTCCATTTTATTTTTTTTTATTTGTTTGTTTCTTACAAATTCCGCCAGACTGCGCGACAGTTTTCCAAAGCGCAGACATTTTGCGAGAATTTTCAATTTAAATTTGTTACGAACTGATTTATGTGGGCAATGTCGTCTGCGACACTATCTAAGAAGAGTTTTGTCGCGCTCGCGGTGACGCGGTCGGCCAGCGTAGTGGCGAGATGAGGTGGGGCAGTTTCTTTCTCGTTTTTCGTTTTGTTTCTGGTTGAATTCGAAAAGTTGATAATTTGATGTGATGCGATGCGAACTGGAAGTCGAACGGGGTGCGGTGAGACTGCAGATTGCCATGATCGTGGTGGATCATTTACACAAATGTTGCGAGCGGCGCGGCGAAGGCGATCAAGTGGTGCTGCGGGACAATCATGCCGCTCTTGGGGTAGGTTGTGCTGTCTTTGTGGCGGGAAAAAACGAAAACAAAAAATGATACTTGCTTGTTTTTTTTTCGTTTTGTTGCTAAACATGATGTTGTCGATTTGGTCGATCGATAAATATCTTCTTTTGGATAAAGGGTGTTGTCCTCTATCGCATCGTATATCCCCCGGCTAATGGCTATGATCGTCATGTGATTTGAGGATTTAATCGAAGAAACGAAACGAAACAAAACAAACAACTTTGGAGACATCATCCCATGCATCATGTCCATAGATGGGTATGATGCGTTGGAGCTGTAACTTTGGATGCTGGAATTGTGAATCTATTTTGGTTGAGAAGCCAGAAGACGGTGCAACGGGCGGCAAAGGAAATGGCGCGAAGTTGCATGCATCTTGTGATGGATCTTCGATTTGGAGCTCTTAATTACATTCGAGCCTCATCACTCCTCCGGGCACATAAAAATAGGTTCAGTGCGCTAATGGGGATGACGAGTGTGTGTGTTTGTGTCTGAATCTGATATAACTTTGGTATTGATTGAGATGTGGATAGGGACACTATACCTACTTCTCCACTTGACATCTTCTATGTTCTTTTATGGATCTATTAGTTCGATTAGGAGCGGCAATGATGCTATTGAAGATCAATTTGGATTGTGTTGGCATCTTGTTGTCTATTAATGGACACTTTTGGATCGATTTTCCATGGGAGAGAGTGTTGCAGATACATATAACAAATTGGAAAAGATGGTGTGGGGACTTGGGTATTTCGCAGGATCAGGTTTCCTGGACTTGATTTAAACATCTTACATTTATCAATAGAATTTTTTTTTCTGATGACAAGAAAAAAAAATTGCTGGGATGTGACCCTCACTGATGATAACTTTCCATTAATGCCACTTAAAGTTTTATACTGATATTTTTGTCTAATATATAGTCAATATTTAAAGATTAAAGTGGTTTGCTGTTGTAATATTTGAGACTTGGCATGGATTTAGAAGAATTTTGAAAGGTGTTTATTTTGTTGTACAAAAACTATCAATTCAATTTTTCAGAAACATTTCTAGGAACAATTGTGTGTTTAATATGAAATAAATTTAAAGTCAATGGCGTAAAATTTTAAGCGATTGAGTAAAATGTTAAAGCCATTTTCAGCAATTTACTGAGCTTAAAAGATGATTTCCCTAATTCTAAACGATTTTATCTTCTTACTATCTCGTAGCAATTTACTCAAGTTAACATCACGGAATGGATTCATTTTAATTTAAAATTAAACTTTTAGGACCAGTGGAAGGAATGGTCCAGTCTACAGTAGTTGGGAATTCCAATTAATAGGTTTAAACTTGTTTTATTTGTTTTCATTCGCGAAATGTCACATGTTCAAATGCCAGTTTTTTAATTGTAGGGAATCAAAAGAGGCCTTTAATTTTGGAGTTGCTTAGTAAATTTCTAAAAATTCACAAAATTGGTAATAAGTAAAATGTTAAACCATTAAGAATAAGGTCTTTAAAATTTTTCGTCAATATCTTCAATTATTCGCAGGATTTTCGTGCTGTACAGTTTTTAAAAATGTTTGGTTTTTATTTCCATTTTACGACTTGTCAATTGTTTTGAAAATTTTACTAGATGTTAAATATTTTATTTTCCATAAAAAAGTTATTATTTTAAATATAATATCTTTTTTTTTTAATATTTGAGATGAAAAATTATTTTCTTTTAGTATTTTTCTTTGAAATTAATCCAATAACATTTTTTGACCAGTAGAAGTTGACTAGCAAAATTAAACCCAATAAATAAAATAAGTGCATACGAAACAGTAGATTTTTCTATGGGATTTCGTCATTATCAAACAATGTTTCTCCAAGTTATTCTGCTTCTGTTTGCTCTCATGGATACCTTACTGATCCCATAACTTTTTTCCAGAAGTCTTAAGTGCTCATCGGTTTAGTATGTGGATTGGATCTTCTCATCTCCTTCTCCTCCTCTGATGGAACTCAACTTTCCACAGAACACCTGCAAATTTTGTAATAATAATTTTGCTGAAACAATAAATCAAACAAATGCCATTGAATTGAGTCATTATCAAGACTGAGAACCCAATAGAGATCCTCATAAATCAAATGAATCAAATAAATTCTAAATGGTGGCAGAGCTACATATTGAATGAACAACAAACAGTAGTGCCCGCCCACTTGCCCACCTGTTCACTTTATTCTAATGTTGTGCGAAAATGTTAGTGCATTTGCATTAGCAGTGCAGGCTAATGCTAGGTCTTCTATACAATCCATAGTGATGGCCAGTGCCTATTATACCCAACCAGCTATATATCTAAGCCAACCACCCGGATGCCTTTTGAGGAAACATCATTGCTTCGCGAGTAGCACAAAGTTCCCAGCACGTGGCCAAAACGAACAATAAAACAATTGGAGAGAGGCGATTGTGATGCGGTATATCGTGGGGGACTCTAGCTTTATGGCATGGTGCGGTGGTACGGTCGCGGTGTAGCATAGGAGTGGGCTTGTTGTGTGTGAATGGGATAATAACATGGCTGATGGGTTCGCGTGATGTGTTCATTTAGAAGTGAGAAGACTTAAGCTAGCTTCTATAGTTGCACTGCACAGCCCTAGCAATAGGTAAAAAGAGACTTACTTACCACCAAAATTATCTACTACTTACGTATCTATATAGAACGTAAGTGTATGCTGGAGCTCCATTCGACACAGAGGCAAGGCAGTGTTATAAAAATCGTGCTGCTGGAATATAAGCCACTGCCATCACGACACATCAAAAGTACGCTGCTGAAGCTGGCTGCTGCTATACTATGCTAACTCAATGAAGCTCGCTGAAATAAGCGGTAAGCGAGGATGATAGCGATCGTGCGATAGTCATCGGCATACAACTTTGAAAAGCTGTATCATGCCATTCAGTATTCAATTGAAATTTTACTCAAAAAGCAAGCGGCCTCTGACTAGCAGTATCAGCAGCAGCAGCCGGTCAACATTGAAAGCAACAAAGCGCCTATGGTTTAAATTTACCTACTGTTGTGTGTTTTATCGCCGGGTAATGAGTGTCAAATGGCTATCACGCTTGTGCTGTGTTTTAAAACCTTTTAAACCGCATCAACACACTTATACTTAAGGGGAAGAACAATGTGATGTATATGATTCTATTAGGTAGATGTTTTGAAAGGAACACGTTTCAGGTGTCGTCGTCCATAGGATTCATTCGTCTAAATTAAGATTTAAAAAGAAAGTAGATTCTTAGATTGGAAAGGAAATTTTAATTGAGCCCTTTAATTGACAGGTCCCTTTAAAACGATATGAAAGGACCACAAGATTTACTGTTTTTTGGACTATTAGAAAATGTAACAATATGATTATTTAATGAAAAGGGAATAGTTTCAATCTTCTAACTCAAATTAAAAATAAAAGCTAGAATGCGACCCACACTGATAACTTTCCATTCGTGCCCGTCTGTTGATTATTTCTTAAAACATATACAAAAATATTAATGACAACATTTTGTTTAAGAAAAAAAAGTTTAATGTTAATATCTTTCTTTGTTCTCACCATTTTCGTGTTTTGTAAAAAAAAGTTCTCAATTAGACTTTTTTAAAAAACTAACTAAAACTCAGCAACAATATTTTCCCAATAGTAAAATAAATTTGATTTCCATATCCTTTCTCGTTCCCAGGATGTTTAATCGAAAACCAATTCTCATCAATTTTAAAAGCATTATTTGAAAGTTTTTATTTTTTATAAAAGAAAAATATCGATTGGATTTTTCTATAAACATTATCCCATGATGACGAATATAATAAGCATATAATCAATTAATTTTGAAGTAAGTACCTTCATTTATTCTCGAGAAAAAATTAGTTTAGAAGCAATATCAGTTTTCAGTTTTTTGTATTTATAAAACACCATTAATAAAATTTTTCAATTAGCACAAATTGTATATCTCGTTATAAAATTGAAGTGACTAGCGTTATTGGTTCGAAAAATGTTTAGTTTAAAACAAAGTTTTCAATTTTTTGTAAACTAAAAAAACACAAACTAACTAAAAAAATCAAACTCAAATTCAATAACTTGATGTTTTTATCTGTAAAACTAAACGTATTTGAAGTCGATATCTGCACTCTTTCTTGAGATATGGCCGACATAAAAAGGTATCCCGAAGATATTGACATATAGCTATAGACGTACAGACATACTGAATAGAGTTTTAAAAAAAAATGAGGATTAGATTTCATTTGGTAGCATTGCACTGGTGTTGTTGGCTTTTAAGTTACATGTAGGTATCAGCATTTTAGAAAGAAGCGAACTTGCACGTTTTTTCAGAAAACATTAATACGTATCTCTAATAATATTTATGTAACCATACAAACCTAGGTAGATGGTCTGAGCATTTATTCACCAGCCTCCCATTTACCCCCTTACAATAAATTAAATAGAATTCCAATTTCCGTTTCTCGAAGTTTTATTATGAAACTACTATAAAATTAAAAACTAAACTACTTAACCAGCTTTACAGGCTTGACGTATTCAACACATTTTTTTGCATTAAAAATGTCAATTTTGACATAATATCTCTATCAAAAAACCCTGCCCACCGATCCCGCATAGAAATCTAATCACTTAATTCAAATTCAATAACTACATTAATGAATTTATTGTATCTTAACCGCAATTAAAATGTTTTGCATTTGTTGTTTGGGTTGGCCCCCATATTATAACCAATACCCATACGATACTGAAATATGAACTTTGATTTAGATTAATTCTTAAAAAAAAAGCCGCAGGTGCACTTCTGTCAGCAATTTGTCAATTATTTGACCATAATAATTACCATGTTCCACCGCGCACTGCAGATATCATTTTCAGCTCGAGTAATTAGCACTTAAGAAAAAAAAATAAAAAATACAAAAATACAAAACATGTATATTCGCCCAATTGAGAATTAAGAGAGATATGTTCGACTTTTTAACCAAATTAGCTGCTAGATTTACCTTTGCGTGTCTGTAACTAATAAGCGCCTCAAAAAGATTAAAGAACTTAAGAAAAAAAAAAAAAAAACAATTTCATCCAATTAGGAAAAAACACAAGCAAAGTGCGCGCGGGGTAATTAGACCAAACATTAGTCACATCCAAAGTACCACTTCGTTAGATGCAATTTTCATCTGAGACTTGCTTTATACTAGCCACAGCTAGGTGTACTATTATAATATAGTTGCTAGCTTGGCGTGCAACGCGACGATGATGATGACGACGATCAACCAAAGACAACGACTACGACGACGACGCCATGGCGACGACGTATCTGAAGCGTGTGGGACCATGACAGCCGTGAGATAAATCATATACAAAATGCAAAATATAAATAGTTATATACACAAACTTATTTATATATATAATGATCCAAAAAACTAAAATAACTATAAGCAAGTATATATGTACATACATGTGTACCTTCCTTTATATAAGAGTGAGTGCAAATTATTGTCTACTTTGGATACCTTAACTACATACATATATTTTTTTGGCATCCAAGTTAGGTGAGAGGATTGGACTTGGATCATTTGCAACTTACAACTTGAAATCCTATCATATCCTGATGCCAGCCAGCAGCAACATGTGGTTAGCATTTATTGCTCATGTCGAATGGGAATAAGCGGGAAATAAAAAATGAAAGTATTTTTTATAAATTTTCAAGCTTATGCTAAGCTTGGAATTGAACCTGTGTTTTACTTTTGGACAACAACGACGACAGCGAGTGAAATATCTGACAGTAAAATTACTTCATGACATTTTTGATAATTCAAAACCTGACATTTTGGGATTTTTTATCAATTACGTCTACTTTGTCTTTGTCCAGGATGTTTAATTAAAACAAAGATAAACAACGACATTAAAAAAGTACTTATACGCCCTAGTGTTTTCTCATAAATCTCTGTAGCACACAATGGGGTTCATGTTTTGCAGCTTTCTATTTTGGTGTGATATAAATATTTCTATTAAAATTAATAAATTTCATTGAAAATGCAGAATTTAGAATATTGTTTAAGAAAATTATCGATTTTTGAAAATATATAATTTATGTTATGTATTTTTAACTTCCCATAGGAAGTTATTGAAATGGGTCCGATTTGTCGAATTGAAAATTTTGACATTTCTCGACGTTTTAAGACCCCTAGAGCCGTAATAAAACATTTGTAGAGAGATGTCTGTGCGTGCGTGTGTACGTACGTTCGTACGTCCGGTACGTCCAAATTTGAGTACTATTTTTTGTAGATTTTATTTTTTTATGAAAAAACGGACAGTTGGATTTTTATAAAAAAATACTGAATATTGAAACAATATTTTCTGTGAAATAAAATAAGTTTGAAGCCAATATTTTTAATTTTTGAAAAGCTGTTTGAGTCGAAAGTAAATTTTTACCAATTTTTAGTATTGTTTTCTTTTAGGTTTTTATTTTTTGTAAAAAAAATGTCAATTCGATTTTTTTCAAAATTTTTCTTAATGTTAAAAACAATATTTTTATAAGTTTAAATTAGTTAGAAACCGTTACCTCAAATTTCTGAAAAGATATTTGAGTCAAAGATCAATTTTTACCAACTTTTGTTACATTTTTTTCGGTTTTTAATTTTTTGTAAAAAAAACTGTCAGTTAGATTTTTTTCAAATTTTCACTGAATATTGACATACGTTTTGAAAGATAAAAGTAAATTAAAGCAAATATCTCAAAGTTTTGAAAAGATATTTGAGTCGAAAATCAATTCTTACCAACTTTTATAAATTTTGTTTTAGGTTTTTTTTTTTGTAAAAAAACTGTCAATTCGATTTTTCTCAAAATTCTTTCTAATGTTGAAAACAATATTTTTTATAAGTTTAAATTAGTTAGAAACCGTTACCTCAAATTTCTGAAAAGATATTTGAGTCGAAAATCAATTTTTACCAACTTTTGTTACATTTTTTTCGGTTTTTAATTTTTTGTAAAAAAAACTGTCAGTTAGATTTTTTTCAAAATTTTACTGAATATTGACAACAATATGTTTTGAAAGATAAAAGTAAATTAAAGCAAATATCTCAAAGTTTTGAAAAGATATTTGAGTCGAAAATCAATTTTTACCAACTTTTGTACATTTTTTTTAGGTTTTTTTTTGTAAAAAAACTGTCAGTTCGATTTTTCTCAAAATTCTTTCTAATGTTGAAAACAATATTTTTTATAAGTTAAAATTAGTTAGAAGCCATTATCTCCAAGTTTTGAAAAGATATTTGAGTCGGAAATCAATTTTTACCAACTTTTGTTAATTTGTTTGTAGGCTTTTAATTTTGTGTCTGTCAATTAGATTTTTTCAAAATTTTACTCAATGTTAACAACAATATTTTTTGAAAGATAAAATTAAATTAAAGTTAATATCTCAATGTTTTGAAAAGATATTTCAGTCAAAAATAAATTTTTACCAACTTTTATTAATTTTTTTTTTAGGTTTTTATTTTTTGTAAAAAACCTGTCAATTAGATTTTTCTCAAAATTTTATCAGATGTCAAAAACATTATTCTTCGTAGCACAAAACTGTTTTAGAGATGAAATCATATTTTAGTCGTAAAAATTTCGAGGTGACAAATTTTTTTTTTTCAGTTTTTTGATTTATAAAAAAAACGTGAACAGGATTTTTTCCAAAAATATACTTGTTTGGTATCACGTTACAGTATATAATATAAACTTTAATTCAAGTCTCTAGCGTCATTGGTTCATGAGATATTTAGGGTTAACCAAAATGTTCACCTTTTTTTTAAACTGCTATGGTAAAAAACCCACTAACGCAATTTTCTTGAGAACCCTTTTTGCGTCTTTATGCCTTATTATCTGTATAACAAAATTTATTTGAAGTCGATATCTCTTTTGGTTCTTGAGCTATGGACGACGAAAAAAACGTCGCAAACGTACAGACGTACGGACAGACGGAAGAAGAAAAAAAAAATGAATACCTCGAATATTTTATGAACAAAAAATGAATTTATTTCCAAAATAATTGTATGCAACGAGAAATAACATTTTTGACATCTGGTAAAATTTTGAGAAAATCGAATTGACAGTTTTTTTTATAACAAATTAAAACCCGAAAAAAGGATTACTAAGAGTTGGTAAAAATTGATTTTCGACTCAAATATCTTTTCAAAAATTTATGATTATGGCTTTAAAATAATTTTGTCTTATAAAAAATACTGTTGTCAACATTCTGTAAAATTTTGAGTAAAATCAAATTGACAGTTTTTTTTACAAAAAATATAAACCTAAAAAAAAAATACTAAAACCTAGTAAAAATATACTTTCGCCTCAAAAATCTTTTCAAGAATTAAAAATATTGCCTTCAAACTTATTGTATCTCATAGAAAATATTGTTTTCGACATTCAGTAATTTTTTTATAAAAATCCAACAGTCTGTTTTTTCATAAAATCTATACAAAAAGTAGTACTCAAAATTGGAAAAAACTCATGTTCGGTTCTCAATATCTCGTGAATAATAGAAGATATTGACTTCAAATTAATTTCATTCATTCAATTTATATTTGTTTATAAAAGAAATACAAATTTTTAAGAAATGCTACTAAAATTGGTAAAAATAGGTTCTTGTCTAAAAATCTCGTTTACAAAAATAAATTTTGAAATCAAACTATTTCATCATATATGCAAAATATTTTTGGTAATTTTTAATTTTTTTAGAAAAATTCAAGTGACAACTTTTTTAACTAAAGACGAAAACCTACATATATTTTAACCAAAACAAATCGACAGACGGGATGGGAAGCCTCTTTTTGTAAAGGTTTTTCAAATACAACTTGTCGGAGAACGTAAGTCGTTTCAAATGGCCCAACGTCCTTACTGCTTTAGTCCGCTTGATCATCTATGGGTGTATGCCAAGAACCTTACTCAAAATACGCCATATTGTGGTGTTTGTGTCCAATTCTTGAAAACGTCGCAGAATGAGCTGATTTCGATTGTTTATTGTTTTCGACACTTCAAGCAAATATCATATGATAAGATAACAACACGGATATATGTATGTATAGGTAGACTCAAATTTTGCACAAATCTTTTTATTGAATGTCACTAGCGCCAGAATTACGATTGTCACTAGCGCCAGAATTACGACCGAACATTCAAGTAAACACTCCCACAAATGCATCGATTCCGAATTTCCGTACATAAATTTATAATTTTTAGACTTTGCCAGTTCGTGTACTTTCCTATGATGAAAATCATGAGTGTACTGAATAAATTGACAATGACAGTTCAATGATTAGTAAAAGGGTGCGTTCACAAATACCAAATAAGCCGATATAACGTTACACTGAATTGATTTCCATCAATATCAATTATTAATTTTTGGCTTACTATATAAATAAAAAAAAAAAAAAAAAACAGAAACAAATATTTTAAAACTTAATTTATCAATTTACTAAATAGCTACTCTAAAATTACGAAAAAAATTGATAAGAGTTGTTTTCGACTTGAACTACTTTATTGTTTTATAAAAACATGCTAAGGTCTTTATGATAATCTTTTTATTGATTGATTAAAAAAACATATTTTTCCAATGTCTTAATACTGTTTTCTTTTTGAAGTATATTAATAATTTTGATTTCGACTCGAATATCTTATTTAATCACATTAAAGTCAAGTTGAAGTTAGCTATTTTTGACAAAAATAAATTATTAATTTTTATTACAATAAATGAAAAACTACAAAAACAAACTAAAAACTGATAAAAAATGGTTTTTGACTTAATTGTCTTCATAGCAAATAAAAGTATTGACTTCAAGCTTTTTTCTATGTTACACAAAATGTTGTTATTATTATTTTGTAAAACTTAAGGAAATACTGGCATGCGGCAGTAGGAAATGAATGGCCCATATTTTGTTATATATTTTTTAGGATTCTTAATAATAAACATAATTGTGAAAAAAACAAAATTTTGAATGTTTAGTGGGATTATTTTCTTGCTAATATTTTGTTTGTACAAAAACCGTCAATTGGATTTATTAAATTTAAAACGTTCCTTAAGTCATTACCGTTTTCGTTTTTCAAGGTATTATAGATGTTTCCTTTAGTAAAAACTGTAATCCCAGTTTTTGTAAAAATTAAACGAAATTGAAGTTGGTCAATTAAGCTTTTTCAAAGCTCCAACTTATTTGGTTATATTTTAAAAACAAAAGTTTGAGAAAGTGAACATTTCCAGAAATTTCCTACATTCGAAACCTTACTTACATACATATGTATATAATATAAGACTTTAAATATTTTCTAACTGCGTCACTTAAATGGAATCTATTTAGTTATAAATCTTGACTTTCAAAAATTTTGAAATTGATGTAACTTAATAAAAATATGCTAAGTACCATTAAGACTAAAACAATAATAATGTTTCTTTTTTTGTAGCTTCTTCTTCTTGATTAAGAAAAAAATAAATATTTATGATTTGATTTTTCTCGGAAAACTAGAAATTCACTTGTTCGAGTATCAGCGATGTTGTCTTTTTATTTAATTTTAAAGTTTAACATATTTATTAGTTTCGACTTGGTTTTTTGTTTATGTAAAGCTGATGTAGCTGTAGCGTTGATGAAGTTTAATAACCTATTGCCAAAATTTATTCGTTCAACAACAATTTCCGGACCAAACCAGTCTTTATTTGGATATGGTCTTATCTCTGATGTATAGAGACGTGAAGGCCTCAAGTTTTGTTTCGTCACAAAGGTCGTTGGTAAGGTTGACTTGAAATTGTAAACTGTAAATAAATAACCAAAAAAAAAAACAACAAAAAGGCACCAAAATGTCTGTGGATTATTTAGAAATTATGTAGACATATGTATATTAAACGTTTAATTAAATCCGCTTTTTATTTATAAACATATGCAAATCTGCATAATTTATTCAAATTAAAATAAATTTTAAAAAATTCAATGGAAAGCCAAAAAACTAAGTATTAACTAAGCAAGAACATTAGATAGTAGGTATAGTGTGGTGAAGTTTATCGCTCGACATCGAAACAGACTTATAATCAACCTTAACACATTAAGGCACTCATAATTTTAATTTTTATTTTTTGTGTTGTATTTTTGATTTTAATCATCAGTTAAATTTTTATTTAACGAAATTCTTGGCTAATTAGCAGAAATTTAACAAAACAAAAAATTAAAATCTTATGTTTATTCTAAGATTGGTACATAATTCACACCTTTATAACACGAATATCTCGCATTGGAATTGAGCTTCAATGACTTCACAAGTTAGAGAGTCTTGTATGGATTTGCATACTAAATATACTAAATTACTAAATACCCAACCTCTAAGCCATTTGTCAGTGTCAGCTGGAGGAATGGCTGGCTGCTAAGACAGTAGACAAAAGTCTGTCAGAAAGACAAACATATTTTGACACCTGAAAGTCACTTTTCCACTCTAATGATCATGATCTGCACCTGTTATACCATAATCAAGCTCAAGCTCCGAAACTCATGCCATATTGCCAGTAGCGAGACATCTTGTCTGGCGAGCTGTCTCACTTAGCATATATATTTTTATGTATCGGTTCAAACTAAAATCTTCAACCTCGACTTGTGTATAATAATACATCCATAGCTAAATGAAGTCGCGCAGTTTAAACAAATTCAATATAAAGTGACTTGTGCCGGCGGCGGGCGATGTGCGTCAGGAGGGGAGATGAACTGAACAGTGAACATTCTCCCGCAAGCTTCATTAAAGATTTTAACACGCACACGAGACGAGATTTTCTATACTGACGTTGAGGAATGACAAAATGCGGATTGAGGTTTTTGATTTCAAAGATTTCACAAAATTTTCATAAACTTCGAATAAAAATTGGAAGTTTATTACTAAAGGTATATATGTAAGCCAGTTTGTGTTGTGTCGTGATTGTCGTGTTTGTCGTTTGTCGAATATTTGATTATTTTTGATTTTGACTTTTCATGGTAAAATCTATGAAAAATTAGAGGGAGGGATAAATTTGACACACGGTGTGAACGAGGTCAGAATAAAATTTAATTAATATGGAACTTTTGATAAATCTACGAAATGTCAATAAAACTTTTGAAGTCGCAAGCAATGAATTAATCTGCTTCTTATTATGCAAATATTAAATTTTAATCGGATAGGTTTTGTTTTTGTTTTGTTAATTTTTTCTTTTTATTTAAAATTATTAAAGGTTTGATAATAATCAAAGTGTGAATGCTAGAGCACCCTATAAGTTACTTATCAATCGGATTATATATGTAAATTTGTATTGAATTCAAATAGGCGACCGGAGACATTGTGGAAACATACTTCTTTTTTCCCGAACTGCTTTATCAACTAGGTTTGCTTTTACCTAACTCGATCTTAATGTCTGCAACCAATTTGGTGTTGAATTTTTCGACGAGATTTGCTTTGAAATATTACTACGAACATTTGTCTACACAAATGAGATTCCATAAACATTTCTTTGTATATTTTGTTTTGTCAAAAATACAATATAATGATGCTGTTCCATTTTGTCATCCAATTATTATAATATGCATTTGATTACGTAGAAAATATTTCTTTATTAATAAACTGATAAATGCTTTCACTTTGAATGTTTTTGTGATATCAAATAGAATACAAAAGTGATGACAGTCATAAATATCTGTTAATTGTCAGCACGGTTTAAGATTTTAGTAATTGTTACATGAGTTTTTGAAATGTGTTCGTGCTTTTTTGGTATTTAGTAACTTGACGCAAATTTTTAACTAACTTTTTGTTAGCAATTTTATAAATGTTTAGCAAATTCCTTAATTACAATTCAAATAATTATATCCTTTTAGTAGAAAGTGTGCATCTGAACAAAGGCTTAAGAGTGACAGTTCGTGAAAAAAAATAAACATACTAATTCACTTTTGAAACACAGCTATTATTGAAAATCTCAAAGCACACAATTAAAAACATTGCCTTAAATTTCTTTGAAAGTTTAAAAAACTATAAAACACAATGCTTTGGATTTAATAAATTACTGAAAGTTAAAGTTATTATTTATTTTAGTTCAATGTTTGTAAAGGATTTCCAAAATCATATTTTTTTATTAGTAACTTACTTAAATCCTTAAAATATAATTAAATCATTCAAAACTGTCTTCCATTTTCTTTTGAACGTAACGATTTTGAAAACCTTGACAGTTTTAGCATTCGGTTTGTTTTGTTTTTATAGTTGACGGGCACTCAAAGGGTTGGATAAGGCATTCCACATTCTCGATGTACGGTTGAAAAAAGAATTTCTATACTTGACAGTACGTCCGAAACTGAGCTCAAGGGTAAACTGATGAGCATTCCTAGCAGTACGAGTATTACGGCTGAATTGTTTAAGGGAGGGAATGCAACTGGCTAATTAGACAGAACACTGTTTATAAAAATATCGGTAGAACAACGAAAGGCATGAAACATTTCGGCGGTGTTCGAGTGACGTAATTGTTTCGGTTATAGTTCTATCGCCTAACATTTTCAAAGCTCTTTTTTGGATCATGTCCAAAATACTTAAACTTGTTTTAGGGGCACCTGCCCAAATATGTGAGTTATATTCGAGTTTTGGAAGAATGAAGGCTTTGTAAATTACAGCCAGGTCAGAAGGGGTAAAAAATTTCTTGCACCGTGCGTCGGAGAAATTGTAAGCATCTAGTAGCATTTTTGGCAATATCGAATATGTGATCATTCCATAAGAGGTGATCTGTGATACACATACCGAGTACTGAAAGTTGATTAGTTTCCTGGATGCAAGTGCCGCTTATGGATAGTGGCATCGGGGTAGGTTTCGCTTTAACGACAGGAGACAGCATTAAGTTTTCGAAGCATTAAATTCTACACGGTTTTTGGTTCTCCATTGTACAATGCTGTAGAGATCAGAATTTAATGAGCTTATCATACGCTGCCGTTGAAGTTCCACATCCGAAGGACAAGGATGTGAATCTAGAAACGAATATGAAAAACTGAGAGTACTTTCGTCAGCGAAACAGTTTAATGGATTAGAAGTGACAGACAAAAGATCGTTTATGAAGATAAGGAAGAGATTCGGAGACAAAACGGAGCCCTGGGGAACACCAGCATTTATTTAATGAATTTCAGACTTGAAACCATTCAATACAACTTGTATTCAATGGTTAGAAAGGTAATTTCTAATCCAATGAAGAAGAGATTCATCAATACCAAAAACACGCATTTTCGATAAGAGAGCTTGGTGCCAAACTCTATCAAATGCCTTTGAAATATCAAATGTAATAATCTTACTTTCTCCTAAACGATGTAAAGATTTGTTTAAGAAGGTTCCGTTCTTCGAGATATTTCTTAAGCTGATAATTAATCAGCATTTCCATGACCTTGGAAAGAAGGGACGTGAGTGCTATTGGACGATAGTTAGAGGGGGATGAGGATTCGCCTTTTTTAGGGACAGGCTGTACAAATGCTGTTTTCCATCTGCTCGGAAAGAGACCTGTAGAGTAGGAAAGATGGAAAAGCTTAGGCAGTGGTTTTGCAAGCGTTGCAGAACACCTCTTCAGAACAATAGGGGGAATATTATCAGGGCCAGCGGATTTGTGTATGCCAAGGTGCGAAAGAAGATTTGTCCCATAAAATCTCTCGCTCTTAAGAACAGGAGGACTCATGAGACTCTCAGGTAGCGTCGAATTAACAGCAAATTGGCTTTATGAATCGAGCTTACATAAGGAGTGTCTTTGTGGACGAGCGTTGGAACCGAGGATGACGTGGTGTGTCGTACGTTTTTTACAAATGACCAGAAACTTGTACTACCTTTAGTACATTGTAGTATTTTTTGCCTTAATTTCTGGTCATGCAAAAATTTGGTTCGTCGAATATGAGCGGTGCTCGAATTTTAAGATTAAAAATACTTAATATATAGAAAAGCCTTTATTCGTTATATTCCCAACCTTTCAAGACATCCAACTACAGAATCTACGTAGATGTATTCTTATTGTTTAAAGTTTTGCGTGTGTAAGGTAGGTACATCAGATTCAGATCATATCATCTTTCTCCCACAACTCCTCCAACAACTTTCATAAACATAACTATAGATGCTAAGTCGCATCATCTCCACATCAGGTTACATATCTCTTCAGTAGCGGCATCCTTTCAATTTTAGCTTACAACTTTAATTCAATAGAGAGAGGACGACACATGGCATCACAGAGCGTATACATAACGCGACCTATTGTTTGCGGCCCAACGCGATATGAATGAGGGATTAAAATTCCTGACATTTCGTATTCGCATGCGGTCTCCAAACCTACGTTGCACATACAGTACATACACCTCTCCTCTATGCAATAAAGCGTGACGCCATCGCCATTGCTAGATTCATTCGTTGTCGTCAGCATTGCATCGTCCCGGGCCACCACCTTCACCGCACACTTTTTGTGGCTAAAAAAAGCAGAAACAAAACAAAAACGTAACACAAAATAGTTTAATGGTGCGGTTTCTATGACCGTTTGTTCGATTCCTAGAAAACCTATTCGGCTGAATAAGCTCAAATGGTCCGGTGTCGGTCCCTGGTCCGGTTGGTTGGTTGGTTGGTAGAATTGGCACTGCATTGCCAGCAGCCGCCACCATACCACAGTGAATGTGCCGACACTTTTGGGCAGGTCTCTCTCTGTGATATCGTTGTAGGTGAGATGATAGCTCTGGTAACTCTTATAACCTCCCTATACCTGAGTCCAAGTTGTGTTGGGTTATACAATGCAACCTATACATACATATATAAATGTTCGGCTTTTGTTCAAAGGGTTTTCTTTATCTACATATACATATATAGATATAGCAACGAGTAAGACTATGATGTCAGGTGCCGTCGCACTTGCTACCTTTTTCTTGCACTTTATCATCGTTTAACGGAATGAATGGAAAATTCACTGCTGAAGCTGTAGGAAGGTAGGAACCCAGCTATAAATGTCATTTTACAAAGTTGGTCTTTTAGATGAAGGTATATATAAGTAACTATAGAAATTGAGAGAGAATGGAGTTTTGCTCGCATATGGTTACTTTCGGTTTTATGAAATATAGGTACGTAAAAATATACCTATCCAGGTACCTTATAGTAACGGAAATGGTCAAAACTAAATCTACTGAAGCTCCATTGTTATATAAAGAAGAGGAAGCTATGAGAATAATGTTTACGAGCGACATCAAGTGTTGGAGGTGTATTCATGCAAAAAAGGCCACTGTTTCGTATGAAATTTTCTATAAGTACAGGTTTTGAATTTCAAGTACAAGTAGGTACTAGAAACGGGAGGGTAATGGTACTATAAAATCAGTAGTACCAATACTTTTTAAATAATTTATCGAAATTAATAGGTATAGGGTTCTAAAGTACCAAAGTACTTGAAGACTATTTCCAAGTACTTGTTTATTAATCGAAACTTTTTCAATATTTTTTAAGTTGTACATCTCAAGTACCAAGTATCAGGTCAATAACCTACAATATACTTCAGCAGAACTTCCCCATATATGGGGAGTACCATCAAGTAACTAACAGGTTCCTCCAAATACTTTCACAAAGTACTCACGTATTTAGAGTACGCACTGTAGTGTTCAAAGACTTAAGTACATAACTAAGACTTGGTACTTTTCACCAAATACTTTAAAATACTGGAACTTAGTTTCTCTTAATTATCCAGTATCAAGCTACTCAAGTACTCAAGTACAAGTTCCAGTGCTTTATTACGTGTTTATTAAGAAGATTGAAGCCTATACGTACTGAAGTAAATTAAAGCTCTGCTCTGCTTATACATATTCGCAAAAAGATGGTATTTTTAATGCACAAATATTTGACTTAATACCCGACATCAGGGGCTTTTACTTAGAGTAAACTTCCTATCGTTAGTAAGTTTTAATCCAAGAAATCAGGTAGTGTCTATTCTGTTTAGTTATGCGTCAATCATACGCCCTTATCGAGATAGTGTTGCAACCTGAATTAAAAAATTCGCCACAATAGCCTTTGCTGATTCAAAAAGACTCCCACGTCCCACCTAAAAGAGGTTTCTTCATTGTTTTCGATACTTTACACATAAAAAGCCGACTCAAAATGACTCCCACGTCCCACCTGAAGGAGGTTTCTCCATTGTTTTCAAGACTTTACACATATCAGCCGGGCTGCTCCTCCTGCTGCTAACTTTTGATCTCGAGCTCCTGTGTGCTATACAAACGTCAAACTGACGGATATATAATTTGTAGATCATCTGCGAGCGCTGCATTCGTTAAAAATGTATACCTTTGTAGGTATGGTATGTAAGATGAGATTATGATCAAAAGCTAAATAATAGACACATCGATTCGCTATTGAAGGTGTTTCTTCTGATGGTGATATGCCCCCCCCCTTCCCATCATACCCATTATATATCGTCCTTGATTGTAGCTTGTACCGCCACCACCAATGTCCATCACTTCCATGCCATTTTATTGTATTCGCTCTTCCATAGATCAGCGGTGGGTTTTTTAATGATAATTATTTGCAGGAGAGGTTAATCTTTTCAAGTGTTAATTTTAGCTATCTTCATACAGGTCTTATACACACGAGCTTCAGCACGAGCAGAAATGCATTATGATGACCTTACACAACAAAAATTATTTCTGCCATCAGAGAAGAGATTTAATAGCAAATCATTTATAGAATTGTGCTGATGCGATGGAATGAATGCGATGGCGTGGCGGCGGTGGTGTGCGATTTTTATACACGAAATGAATTATACCCCCGCGATGTCGGAAGAGTTCCTTTGATGCTTCGGCAAGTTCGCCGCTGAAAAGGTGTGATTGTTCCCTACCTTACCCGTAGCTACTCTTTTCATTCATCACTTTCTTTTAATTGTTTTTCTTGGTGTACCATACACATTCAACATGTGTTGGGGGTAATTTTGTTTTAATGGAATTGCCACTCTTTAAGAGGAAAACAACAACCACAAAAACTCAAACTCAAAAAACCCTCAGGACAAAGGGTCTAATGATAGGTTTTAGGCTTTTTTTTGTTGGAAATTATTTCAAAGTACCCTTAATGTAGTCAATTAATATCAATCTCTATATACAAACTCGAGAATACTCGTGAGTGAGTATACAATGTAAAAGGCCCTTAAAGAATATGGAGATATCACATCTGCACTAAAGGGTAATCTATAACCATTTTGTTGGGGATATAGCCCATCCCACAATTTATAAAAAAAAAAATTGATATGTGTAATAACAAAGTCAAGAAAGTGCTACCAGAAATTTCTCATTTAAAAAAGTGTTTTGCATATGAACAAAAATATGAGGTATAGAGGTGTACTCGAACTTTCCCATCTTAAACCTGTATGTAGATTGTATTTTTGGTCATATGGACAATTTATAACTAAAAGTGGCCCGACATGAGCCCTATAATTTATTTAGATAGAGCGCACTGACCGCGGAAGTTATCAGAAAAAGAAAATCAAAGCTGAGGGCGAAGAGCTGATTCACTGATGGGTGGATGAGAACACATAATTATCATATTATTACATCCTGGTTCCTGATGAATGGGGATTGTGAATCTTTTCGTTCTTATTTTAGAGTCACGATGCGATGGGTAATTCTTTTTCCTTTTTTTTGAAGTTATCGATTAAGAGAACAAATTGTTCGATGGCCCACCCATGTAAACTCCTATAATAAATTTCCTGCGATAATTTGGTTCATTTATACAACACATTTAATGGTAAAGAGAAAGTAGGTTTATCAATGACGAATGATTTTCATTACCTTTGACAGCAATTAAAATGCTGGCTCTATCTTGTTTTGTTTTAAAAGTAAGCTTTCCCTTCATCTAAATAGAGTTGCTTGCAAAATTTAAGATCAATTGTTACCATCGGTGCTTAAACAATCTATATTCTGAAATAACTCAAATACGTATAACAGCAAACTTGTTGAAGAAAAACTCAGTTTAAATAAAACAAAACCTTTTTTTTGGGAAACATTTGAGAACAATTTTAAGGAGCAGAAGTGTAGTTTTGTCCAAATAAGTCGATAAATTATTCGTTTAGAAAAATGCTCTCGGCACACGTTATAGTTCATGTCGAATATACCAAAGAGAATTTGTAATTCAATATAAAAAGAGGTGAATGGCCACCAAGACTACGGTTGCAGTAGAATTTCTTTTTTACCACCAACTTGCACTCGAATTTCATCTTTAAGGTTTTTAATCAACTATTGAGTATTTGCACCTTTTAATGAAGGAAAAAGTTTTAAACTACATGTCAGGAACTTTTTTTGCGAAAAACACTGGACACTGCAAAATTGTCAACATGTTTTATTGTGAATCTTGACAATTTCGATGTATTGTTAAAGAGTGTTTTTTGGTGGCCTAGATTTTAATTGTCAAATGTAAAAAAGATAACAACCCTAAAATGTCGAAACAACGGGCTATTCAAAATGAAACTTCTTATTATTATAAGAATTTTTCTAATATAATAGAAAGATTTGGAGCAAAGTAGTCGAAAACATTGGGGCTTAAATATAATAATTTTTTGTTAGTTTCTTTTTGGAACACAGATTTTGACAGCTCACGCACGTTTTGTTTTTTGTTTCACTGTAAAATATCTTCAATTTGGTCAATAATTCAAACATGAATCCTCTTACAAACAAACAACCAAAGCTTCCAAATTATTAAATTTACTAGCAAAACGCTTGCTCTGTTTGAAAACTCATCTCGTGCTTCTTCCATTTTATGGTCAGTTTTATAGACCTACTGAGGTAGCTGTTGTGACTATACATTTTGTACATTTTTCATTATTGAACTTTAAACCACTTACACGCTTACGTAGAGTGTGATCTGAGGAAAATATCGAAGCTGTGAGTAACGAACTGATAACCGTGAATAATCGATTCTCTTTACTGTACTATGTGGAAAATTTTGCTGAACGATTTAGGTGTAAGGCCTATAAAAATACAGCTTGTGTAAAAATTCAAGCCAAACGACCTACCATAGGCTCTTAAAAAGTTGGCTAAAAAATTGTGATGCTCATATTTATTTGAATTGATAAGTGGACGAGTTGGATTGCCGTATTTGCAGTGAAGAGCAGCCAGAAGCATTGCAAGAGCTACCAATTAAGTCCACAGCTTGAGTATAACTCCCATATCTGGGCTGGTGCTCCTGCAACTTATTTAAGCCTCTTGGACAGTATTGAACGTAAAGCATTTAGATTGATTGGTGATAATGCCATCATGGGATCATTTACGTCGAACATCGTCGTAAAGTTTCTTGTCTCACCCTCTGTTACCGTTATTTTAACGGTTTATGCTCTAGAGAAATAGCCAGTTGCATTCCTCCCCTTAAACAATTCAACCGTAATACTCGCGCTTCTAGGAATGCTTATCAGTATACCCTCGAGCCCAACTTCAGTCGTACTGTCAAGTATACAGAGATTCGTTCTTTAGCCGTACTACGTGAATGTGGAATTCCTTGCCACACTCTTTCTTTCCCAGCCATTGTAATATTCAGGAATTCAAAACAAATGTGCACCGACACCTCCTTTCAACCCCTCTCACCCTTTCCTAGTGCTCACACTGTGTCTTTTCATAATAAGGGTAGTAATATCCCCTTGAGTGTGAGCTTATTATTAAAAAAAAAAGAGGCAGGGATGCGACCCACACTGATAACTTCCCATCCCTTCTGTCGATTTGTCTTGCTTAAAAGTTTGCCTATATGTATCAATTTTTCGCAAAATTTTATCGAATGTTGAAAACAATATTTCTTATAAGTTAAAATTGGTTAGAAGCCATTATCTCAAATTTTTGAAAAGATATTTTAGTCAAAAATAAATTTTTACCAACTTTTGTTAATATTTTTTTAGGTTTTTAATTTTTTGAACAAAAACTGTCAATTCGATTTTTTTCAAAATTTTACTGAATGTTGACAACAATATTTTTTGATAGATTAAAGTAGTTTTATGCCAATATCTCAAAGTTTTGAAAAGATATTTGAGTCGAAAATCAATTTTTACCAACTTTGACTAATGTTTTTTTTTAGGTTTTTATTTTTTATAAAAAAAAACTGTCAATTAGATTTTTCTCAAAATTTTATCAGATGTCAAAAACATTATTCTTCGTTGCACAAAACTGTTTTGGAGATAAAATCATATTTTGGTCGTAAAATTTTCGAGGTGACAAAATTTTTTTTCCAGTTTTTTAATTTATAAAAAAAACATTAATTGGAATTTTTTCCAAAAATATATTTGTTTGGTATCACGTTACAATATATAATAAAAAATTTGTTTCAAGTCTCTAGCGTTATTGGTTCGTGAGATATTTAGGTTTAACAAAAATTTTCAAATTTTTTTAAATTGATATGGTAAAAAAACCCTCGCAATTTCCTTGAAAGCTCTTCTGTTATTATCTGTATAACAAAATTTATTTGAAGTCGATATCTCTACTGGTCGTGAACGTACGGACGTTCGAACGAAAGTACACACGCACGCACGGACATTTTTCCAAAAATCTTTTATTTCGACTCTAGGGACTTTGAAACGTCGAGAAATTTCAAAATTTTCAATTCGACAAATCGGACCGATTACAATAACTTTCTATGGGAAGTTAATAATATTTTATTTTTCAGAATGTTGAAATTCTCCTATTTCCCGAAATCCAAAAAAAAAACTAAAAATTTATTAAATTTTTTTTAGCAAAATTTTATGAAATTACTATTTGTACCAACAACTTTTTAAAAAAAGAAGCATTATTATGAATTAATTTGGATAAAACGGCCAAACTTTTTCGCATTTTTTTCGAAGTAAGGAAATTTCCTTCTCTAACTTTCACGGACTATTATCAGCATTAACGTATGTCGAAAAATTTTCTCATAAAAAATTGAATTTTCTCTAAAAATCACATTAATTTAATAACTCTCAAATTCTAGATCCAATTTCCACGCCTTCTTGTTTTCATTCTAAAAACATAAAACAAAGATAAATGTTAGGTATTTTTTAATCGTTAAACAAACGATATTCCAATCTTTTACATATACGAGTATATGACTTCTTACAATGATTATGATTATTCGTTTCCCATAAACGATTAAATGTGAACAAGCGGCAAAAAAAAACACATCCAGACCAGCAGCAGCTTGGTGATGGGAATGCTATGTGATGTGACTTTTTTTATTTTATCCTTTTTCGTCCATCATTTTCCTGTCGCACCACATCATCCAAAAATCCAACAAAAGGAGTCTCGCATTCGATTAAGGCAATAAAGTGAAAAACAAACAATCCAACAAGGATAGGATCAACAACAACATCCTACCTGTTGTGTTGTGTTGTGTGGTACCTATGGTGCTTGCGATGATGGTGCACGGTGTCCTCCACCTACAGATACTCCTACCTGTTGTCTGTTTTACTGCTGTTTTTTTTTTGTTGTTATTTTCAATTCTTGTCGATCTTTATCATCGATTGGCGGCAGCAGGAGCGGCAAAATACTTCGAGAGCTAAACATCAACCAGGCGACTAAAGACGAAGACGAAGACGCTAAGAGGTGGAGAAACATATTATACAAAAAAGGACACACCGCGTCCGTCTGTCATCGCCCACAACACGATCAATAAATTTGTCCCCTGTTTGACTTGAGTCCGGTTTTATTTGTATTCCCTTTTTTTGTTATACATATTGTGAGTTGATGGGATAGTGTAGTTAAGGATTTTAAGAAAAAGAGAAGATGGACAGAAAAAAAAAACAGGAACAGTGGCCGAGATTACTCCTTCCTAAGGCAGTTGACAAAGTTGGACCTAGTGTCGTTTTAGTTTTGGTTGTCTTTTTTTTTGTATTTTTGAACCACTTTTGGCAAAACAAAAAAAGAAGACCCGATGTTGTTAGCTGTCTAGATGTGGACTATTCGAAGGCTATTTAGTCGTACACTTTGTAAGGACAAAATCGACAGAGTCTCCCACATATTCTATCTCTCTATACAACTCCGATTCAGAAAGACCCCTGCAAAACAACTGGACTGGTAACTGGATTGAAATAATCATTCGCATACCGCAAATAGACTGGCGGTGATGGCGGCCGGTGGATGGCGTTGCCGTTGGAAGGTCGGTCGGCCAGCAGGATGGTCCATCTTTTCCACATATACTTTTATCGATGGATGATAGGTGAACCTTTAATGTATAGCCGGTGAAACTGTGTTTTTTTTTTGTTGTTTTTGTTGTTTTTGCCTCTTTTCTGTTTCAGTGGTCGGTCGTTAAATTATCTCACTGATCACAAATCACTGACTTTTACAGTGCGGTGATATTTGTTTTATGACACCGGAGATGAAATGCAGGAGGACATAAGATTCAGGTACCTACATATACCATATGTATGTATGTTATAGAAATCTATTATAGGCTTTGATCTTTTGCCGCCCCAAATATGCAGTGTTACGGTTTAAGGTGGATGAGGATAGTAGGTCTTCTATATGAGAAGCATGAATATTCCAAGATGGTGCAAGAAGTGATGCAAAGTCTTTTGAAGGAATTCGCCTCTTTTTTAGATTCATCATCTTAGAAAGAAGAAGTGACGTACATAGACTTCCAACAAAAAGATCGCTTAAGGAAGGGGATTGGATTGTGTGGTAAAAATGTCTTTTACTGTTTTTATGAAAATAAGTTCATGAAATTTCATCCAGAGTTGATTTTCTTTTTAAGTTAAAGTGTTGAACCAGCAAATTTTCAATGCTTTTTCTTCGTATCTTGTGATGTCTGAGGTAAGGAAGGCTCTACAAATTTTAAAACAAACCGTAACCGTATGATTCATAGATAAATTACAAATTTTAAAACAAAAAATTTGTCCGTTTTCGACTACGGTATTGTAATACTAACCTACTTTCACAGAATAGAAATTCAAATAGGGCTTTTTTTCAATTTCTGAAAGATGATGAAAATTGGTATGAATTAAAAAAAGAAAAAGTAGAAAAATTGAACTTTTCCTTACTGAATCATCAACTAAATAATTCTCACTTATCCCCAATCACCCTTACCCACCCTAACTTATTCTCACTCATCCTCATTCATCTTCATTCATCCTCATTTATCCTCATTCATGCTCATTCATGCTCATTCATCCTCATTCATCCTCATTCATCCTCATTCATCCTCATTCATCCTCATTCATCCTCATTCATCCTCATTCATCCTCATTCATTTTCATTCATCCTCATTCATCCTCAATCATCCTCACTCATCCTCACTCATCCTCACTTATCCTCACTTATCCTCACTCATCCTCACTCAACCTCGTCCATCTACACTCTTTCTCACTACATCCATTTTTCGTAAGCATCATAGTTTTACCACTTTGTAAGCTTCTTTTGAATCGTCTCAAACAGCTTTGACCTGTCATTTCCGATTTACTGTTTTCTCCGGAAATGAGTTATTTCAGGAACTTTTGGAGTTAAATATGGAACGAAAATGCTGCAACTCTTGACCTGTGATGAAATAAAGACTTCTTCGGGAACTCTGCTCTTCGCAACTTTTACACAAATTATTTATATTCAAGCGCCATTTACCGTCTATGACCAGTAATAAACTTTTTAATACCCCGCGCGCCGTTATCTGTTGCAAAAGTTGTATTTTACATTTTAAAGACAATCTTAATTGAAATTCTATAGATAAGTTTTTTTTTTTAAACAACTTCCACGAACTAAGATTTAAATGAGATGAGATTCAAATTAGAATATTCTTCTCGAATTCGATATAAGCGCCACTAGTTGACCTGTTCCAGATGAGAATAGAAACATTTTACACGAATCATGAATTGAACATTGATGGTGCGTACTCATCTTCTGCTGGCAATTGAAATTTGAAACGTTTTCCAATTATCACCGATCACCAACTACAGCCAAAGAGAGAGATTCTGTCGATTGCCAACGTTGTGAAGTCCAGAAAACATGTGCCTTGTAATAATAATTATGAATAACATAAGTCACGCATGAGATCACTTTTGATCTGGCCCATTCATTCGTTCTTATGGTTTCGAGAAAAGCGAGATCATCTGATGAGATGAATCTATATTCTAGAAATAGAAATAAAATTAAAGAGACACAGAGGGAGCTGAGAATTATTGGCATCAGAATAGAATGCAATCAATGCTGCTGTTGTTGCTGCTGCTTGAGTGCGGTGGTGCGAGCTGCACTAAGGACAATCCATGCAGGTGTTACCTCATATAAATATATATGTAGCTGACACCTATATCTGACGATCGTGCATAGAGCTCGCACATTAGCGTCAACAAATGAGATCAATATAATAATTATGCCGCACAGCCTTGAAGTCGTGTCTTCATCATTACTTCTTCTTTCCGACTACTAGCCTACGTATCTGTTATAGCTAGTACATTATTACAGTGTATCGTGCCTTGGCGTGGCGGAGTACAATTCTGGAGTCGGATGCACCACCACCATAAGGGGCGGATAGAACACCAACTGTGATCGCCCGGCGAAGAATGGAACTATAACTCTATTCAAGGATGCGCGCGCGCGAACTCCCCAAAAGGTCTCGCCAGGCTATCGACTGCAATTTACAACTTCACATGTTCCTCCATTACATATGTATATCGGGGGCCAATATATACATAGGTATGAGCAACAACAACGACGACGATGAAGAAGAAGACGACCGACGACCGACGACGCGCCCCAGCATAATGTAACGTCTTAATGCGAAAAGTTTCGCGTATCGAAATTGAATGAGGAAATATCATTATCATCGGCAGCATCATCATCAG
The DNA here is from genome assembly GCA_951509635.1 of Eupeodes luniger. Classification (NCBI taxonomy): domain Eukaryota; kingdom Metazoa; phylum Arthropoda; class Insecta; order Diptera; family Syrphidae; genus Eupeodes; species Eupeodes luniger. Next base: position 24,006,846 of record OX608074.1, read on the forward strand.
GCTGGCACCATCATCGCCATCATCACCATCAGCGTCAATGTGCCGTGGCAGAAGCGATATTCAGTTCATTCAGCCAATTCTGAAGCAGTCATTGGATCCCCCATCTGATCTAGCGATATATACGAATACACTATACTGCACTACACACAGCAGCTAGCTGGTAGCTGCAGCAGCAGCGCTTCGAAAGTGCATCAGTGCCTTTAGGCTTTCCATTCCAGGCAGCAGCGCTCGGTGCTACTCGAAAAGGAAGAAAGACGACGCGCAGACGCAACAAATAAAAATTACTAATTTAGCACAGTGTGCGAGTGTCTGCCTTTATCAAAAACTATCTCGATATACAATAGTTCATGGTTGGCAGACAGATATATAACGTGCGGACGCTTGCAGTAGACTCAACCAGCTCAAGCGATGCAAATTGTTGCAGAAAGAGATCGATTGCAGAGCTCTAAAAGATATATCTGGGGGCACCACCAGCTACATCATCACCATCAGCAACTCAGCTACGTTATACTTTCTAGATGTGGGAACGTTTTACATTATATATAGGAGGCGAGTTTAGTGTGAGAGTGCGCGTGCACCCCATCTCCCAGATGGATGACTCGGAACGGAAGCTCTATTGGGGTCTTAGATGGTTTAGTCTGATGTTTTTTTTTTTTTTTTTCATTTTGCACTCTCTCAATACATTTATTAACGGAATGGGTTTTAGCAATCATATAGGTAATTGAAGGAGTGCAGGCAGCCCAGCTTATACAGAGGGCACAGAGTTGGTACATTGGAGCGAAAAAAAAGCAGCATACAGCCATGTGTGATGTTGGGATATCTTTGATTTGTGATACTTGTCTCAAGTGCAGGTGTTTCTGTCTAGTCCGGCGAGCGGAGCCATTCACCATCAGTGTTATTGCTTCAATGGAAACGCGATGATGATGGTGTTGGATGGTGTCTTATATATTTTATTATTGTGAAAGTAATTTTTTGTGACTTTTGTGACCAGCGCAATTCCTTTAAGGAGTGTCACACACAACAAAAAAATCGCTCCAAACCAATTTAAGTAAAATTTACGATGTTTCAAAAAAAAAAAGTTTGCATATCAGCTCTTTCGTTTGTTTTGTAATAAAATATTGTTCATGGATAAAAAAGGGTGAACTTTTGTATTTGGATATTTTGTTTCAATCAAATTTTATTTATTGGACATAGCGTTAGTGTATAGTAGCCTAACACCAATTTATCATTATTTTCAGTAGAGCAGAATTAAGAAATAAGTAATTTTTAAGCACTTCTACTTTTAGAAACTAAGAAATATAGCTATGATTTTCTTTTTTCGCAGTGGTCTAGAAATGATATGCATAGTTAATAAAACTTCCTGTACAACTTATTTTGAAGTTCACTACGTATACAAAATTAAATATAATATTTTCTAACCGGTGTATACAACTTTTGATTAGGATACTTTTTCAAATCACAAACCATAAATCATGGAAATCGGCTATTTTTGTCTTCGAATCAGAAATTTTTCCCAAAATGTTTGCAAGAAAATTATTCGTTTTTATTCCTCGTTTCAATACGTGGGGTGAGAAATAGTTCCAACACGACGAGGTATCATGACTCAAAAGTTTGTTTACCGAATCATCTCACTAAATCCACCTATGAATTGGCCACCTCGTTCTTGTGGTTTGGCACACTCAAACATCTGACCTGATTTTTAAAACTTGTCTTACTTGTCATCCAACTTAAACAAAATTATTACCAAAAATTTGTTAATGGTCCTATCTTACAGGAAAAAACCTTCCATATACCATTTAACTGTTTAATATCGTATATAAATGTCATAAATCTTCATTTTTGTTGTCGTCATTTGTTTAATTAAAATGTGGAATCCAAACGATGTACAACTTGCTTCCAAAATTCAGTAGAAATATAAAAGATAACAATAAAACCAAAAAATAAAGCACATAAGTTCTATTTTCCATTCCCTTTATATCGAGTATAATATGGAAGCCATCAGAGAATGAAAGATTTGTGAAAAAAAAATGATCTTAATACCATATTTGTTTTGCATAACACCTTCATAGAATTAATTTAAGATAAAGTGTAAGATATATCAGCTTCGTATCCATAATGACCCTAAAATCTATTCCTATATGAGACGTTAATGCAGCCTCCAGTTATATGTATTTTCATATATTCAAAACCAAGGTTCAGGTGCTACATAATTAAGATAGCTATCAGTTAGTATGCTACTAATTCTCTACCAAAATTAGAATCAGAATGGGCACTTAAGGACATGATTTCCTAACAAAAAATATTGGAATCCACATATAAGCTATATAAAGAACGCCCTAAAACACTGTGCGGTATCTTAATCTAAACTACCTACTGTCTTCCTCAATTGTTTGCTTCCAAAACTTTGGTAAGTTTTTTTTTTTTAATTTTATTTTTGAATAAAAATATGTATCTATCTTTGTGTGTATAATGTATATGGAAAATCTCAAACACTAAGTATCTACACATCCATTAAGAGAAGACAAAGAGCCTACTTAAGAGAATTCCTAATTTCGAAATTATTAAAAAGACGTTCCATTCTTCTTTTTGTGATGTCATTCAAAAAGAACATTTTTTTTGTATAAAAAACATATCTGATGGGGGGTATATACATTTGTGTGTCCCCATACCATATAGCATCTATATATTTACCTATACCTACTGTGTGTTGAAAAGACTACTGCGACAACAACTCACGAGTAGCATGAGGCAGTGGCAGACGGCACGGCCTATACTGGTCTTTTAATTATTTGAATTAATAATCTATAAACTTCGCGCCAGCCATAAAGACAATTAGGAAAAAACCGGAACGAATGGCCCGGCCATAGTCAGAAACATCACGATCACCGCCATCACCCGCTTCAACTATATACAATCACCTGTGTTGATCTACATTCTTTATGTTGTGAGTCGTTTTCGAAGAGCGACTGCATTCCACTCCTAGAAGTCCCATCTCTATCTGTCAAAATGGTAATTAGGTGTCGATTGACGTTTTATCTCAAATGTCAGTTTTTTCTTAATTTAAAAGCGTCATAAAGTACAAATGCCCAGCAGCAGTGAAGTGATAGCAACAGCAGCAACGGTACCTGTATCCGCCGCCGCCGTCACCGTCACCGTCACCGTCACCGTCACCGCCACGGCCACCTTCGTTACTCGTTTGTTGGTTTCCCAATTTATAATCGAATATATCACCAACAAAAAACCTCAAAAGACTAAAACAAAAAGAATTTAAAAAGACGACACCTGCAGTAGTTATAATGTCGCAGGGGAACGAATCCAATGAATGGCTTTGGTGGAGCAAAAGACTCGTAGCCGCCGCCACTGCACCGCACAACTAGCCAGCGATGCCAACGTCGCGTCCGTTGGTTTTTGGGATTCCTCCTCCAACTGTGACCGCAAATTACCCAACCAATATCCAAATGAATAAAAGGAATGCTGCAAGTGGATGCCCTCCTCGCTCTGGAATGGTGCACCGGCCCTGTGGTTATAGAAAGTAAATCACCATCCAAATGAGACACAAACTGAATTCGTTGTTTATCGATGATGATGATGATGATGCCCCGCAACATTCCGATTCCTACATTATTGTGGGTTCTAATTGGGACACTCCTATGCAAACATTCGGCCGGTATGTCGGTTTGTTCCTCCAAAGAGGAGGCTGATGAGGCTCTGATGGTTGGGTAACCCCGGAGGCTTATGGTATAAAGAGGCGAGTATTCATGCGGGACCTAACAACGAACAAATAAATAACGAGTATCGCAATATTTGTGTAGTTAATTGGTTTGGGAAGCCAGCAAGAGCAAGCAAGATGTATATAGTTTTAGTTTATTGAGAGATATAATAATATATGGCTAATGGCAATGAGCTCCAAATGACCACAGAGCCCCAGAAACACAGCCGGAAACTTATAATGCAATGTAAGCCAAATTCCCGCTAAACTAACATACAATTATATGGACTAGATATAGACACATGGAGTATAATAGTATGTTAGAGCTTCATTATATAATGCTAATATAGCTGTACCTATATAGTTCATCCAACCTGTGAGAGCTTATAGTGTGAATTGAAGTCCTGCGGGATGTGATTTGACCTCGCATTTGTGTTTTGTGAATTTAGGTTGTAATCGTTTTATTGATTTATTCTTGCAGATTATCCACCCTAAGGAGAGCGGATATATGTATATGAATATAAATGCAATTGCTGCGAAGAGGTGCTCAAGTAATTAGGTTGATTTGACATGTTTATTACTTTAGTTGTAGTTTTGCAGTACCTATTGGCCCTCAAGTCATTTGGATGAATAAAACATTTGAATATGAAAGTTTTATAGAAAAAGACAATGAAGAGGTATTATATACGCAGAAAGGAAGGCAAGTTATTTTTATAATAAATAATTATCATACAATAAATTGAAGCAGAAGAAAATTACACAATGTAAGACAAGATTTTTGAATCATCATCAGGCATTCCGGTTTTTCCTGTTCCTGTTGTCTGTGCATCTTCATATGACACATAGATAAGGCTTGATTTCAACGTTTCGTTCACGTAAATTATTTTTATAAACGGTTTGCAAGAAAGGCGGGTCGATTTTAAAATTGAAAAAGAGGCTGGGATGCAACCCACGCTGATAACTTCCCATCCCGTCTGTAGATTTGACTTACATATACAGGTTTATAGGTTTCAGTATTTAAAAAAAAAAAAGTTTAGTTGAATTATTCTTAAAAATTTAAAAATTAAAAACAATTTTTTGCATATAATGAAATAGTTTGACTTCAAAATTTATTTTTGTTAAATAGGTTTTTAGTCGAAAACTAATTTTTACCAATTTTAGTAGCATTCCTTAAAAGTTTTTATTTCTTATATAAACAAATAAAAGTTGGATGAATGAAATTAATTTGAGAGATATCGAGATCCGAACATCAATTTTTACCAAATTTGCGTACTATTTTTTGCAGATTTTATTTTTTATGAAAAAATTGAGTGTTAGATTTTATAATAAAAATTATTAAATATCGAAAACAATATTTTCTGTGAAATAAAATAAGTTTGAAGCCAACATTTTTAATTTTAGAAAAGATATTTAAGTCGAAAATCAATTTTTACCAACTTTTGTTAATTTTGTGTAGGTTTTTAATTTTTTGTAAAAAAACTGTCAATTCGATTTTTATCAAAATTGTACTGGATATTGATAACAATATTTTTTAAAAGATGAAATCAGTTTAAAGGCAATATCTCAAAATTTTGAAAAGATATTTAAGTCGAAAATCAATTTTAACCAACTATTGTTAATTTTTTTTTTATCTTTTGTAAAAAACTGTCAATTTGATTTTTCTCAACATTTTTCCGAATGTTGAAAACAATATTTTTCATAAGTTAAAATTAGTTGTAAGCCATAATCTCAAATTTTTGAAAAGATGTTTGAGTCAAAAATCAAATTTTACCAACTTTTGTAAATTTTTTTTACAGTTTTATTCTTTTGTAGAAAAACTGTCTCTTCGATTTTTCTCAAAATTTTACCAGATGTTCAAAACGTTATTCTTCGTTGCAAAAAATTGTTTTAGAGATAAAATCGATTTTAGTTCGTAAAATGTTTGAGGTGACAAATATTTTTTTCAGTTTTTTGATTTATTAAAAAAACCGTTCATTAGAATTTTTTCCAAAAGTATATTTGCTCACGTTACAATGTATAATATAAAATTTAATTCAAGTCCCTAGCGTTATTAGTTCGTGAGATATTTTGGTTTCACCAAAATTTTCACCTTTTTTTTAAATTGCTATGGTAAAAAACCACCAACTCAATTTTCTTAGGAGCCCTTTCTGCATCTTTCTGCATCTTTCTGCATCTTTCTGCATTATTATCTGTATAACAAAATTTATTTGAAGTCGATATCTCTTCTGGTTCTTGACCTATGGACGGCGGAAAAACGTCGCGAACGTTCGGACGTACGAACGTACGTACGTCGTACACATTACACACGCACGCAGACATCTTTCTAAAAATCTTTTATTTCGACTCAATTCGACAAATCTGACCCATTACAACAACTTCCTATGGGAAGTTAATAAAATAAGTTCTATGCGAGGTATAAACAATTTTTTATCTTTTATCAATGACACTATGTGCGAAATATAACATCTTTTAAATGGGCTTCATGCTATAAAAGATGATTTTTCGAACAAAATTGGGATCAACTTCAATCTGCTCCAAAATCTAATTAGCTAACACACGACGCTGCATATGGTCGTTTGGTTTCAGCTCCTGTGTCAGTTGGATATTGTATGGATACATCTTAAAATCACGGCCCAAAATTCGCCAAGTTGTGGTTTGCGACAGACAAAGTTCTTGTGAGCAACGCGGAAATTGACTGCCTCGGATTCTGCTGCACACTTTAAATGAAGACATTAAAAGATGGAATTCTTGAAATTATTGTGGAGATACAACTGCAAATATCCGGACTGATCATGAAAAATTTCATAAAAAGGAAAGATTCTGTCGTATCATCGTGCGAGCCATTTGGTAATATCAATTTTTATTATAAATCAAACAACATAAGTATTGATTTCCCTTACAAAATATTTGTTTTTTCCTAAAATCTTACTGTTTTTTTCTCGCTCCGTTAATGTGGTTATTGAACAATAAAATTTGGTATAAGTAAGTTTTATTAAATAAACTATATTTTTCAGTCATTAAAACATTTCCGAAAAAAAAGATTATAATTTAATAGTCCCTTATACCATGAATGTACATCAAGCGTGCCGCTCTACACCACTAAGCATCAGATCATAAAAACTAATTTGATACAAATAAGTGATCAGATAAACGAATACTTTAATCCATATTTTCATGTTCCAAGAACATTATTTACAAAGAAACATACATTTTGAAAAAAGAAGACGAAAAAACACGCTTGATTACCAAACGGACATGGTTATAACTTCCTTTTTGACATAAATTGCTTTGCCAAATATTTAGTACTCATTTTTTGTTTCTTCCTTCAGAATCATTTGCTATTCATAAAAAAAGTTTATATTTTCGAACAAAAATAAAGTAGTTCAGCATTAAGTTCGTATGTTCCTATCAAACCCTGGTGGTCTGCAACTCAAAAAATGATAATTCAATATTCAGCTTTCACTTCACTTACCCTCTGCAAGAGTGTTTGAAAAAAAAAAAATAATACGAAAACCCTTTTAAATTTATTATCAAATTTTTATCAAGTTATAAAACACACCTTGGTGGCAATAATTCTCAAAGTCAAGACCTGTTAAGTAAGAAAAACAACAAGAATTACCAAAATTGACTTTCATTATACCTACATTCAATTTTTACCCGCATAAGAGATAATTGAAGAATGCTAAAACTCTCATGGTCCCCAATTTTAGCTTTCCTCGACCCTCGCACTCGCACCTTCAATATACAAATAATTGAAAACCCATCATGCTCCTGTATGTGAGTAACAAATTAATTTCGTTACACTTCTTACAACTTACTTAAAGTCTTGTGTATGAGGACGATTATCCACACATTTATGTTGTGCACGTTTAAATGAGATGAGGATTATGCACCTTGCCAAAGGCATAAATAAATATTATCGTGCCCAAAGGGCACATCCTTAATCTACCCTCTGCCATCAATCGCGCAATAAATTCCCACACAGCAAGAGCTCTAAGCTTGCAAGAACTCAAAAACCCAAAAACCCATTAACAATTAAGTGCAGTTATTTAGGTAAGGATTGTTATACCCGCAATGCCCCTTTGCTCACCTTCTTTTTTTCTTGGCAAATTTATGTTTCATGTGAAATTGTTTTGTTATTCATTTTTGAAGTTGATATGTTTATGTTCTGTCCAATTAAGGATACTTTCCATTTCTCTCTTTTTTTTTTAATTTTTCGTTTCATAAACAAAGATGAGTGAGGGGGGAGGTCAATCAGAAAATGAGAGAAGAGGAGGAGGAGGATAAAAAAAAACATTGCTATTCAATTAAAATTAAAAACTTAATTTATTCAATTCTTTGTCTTCCTAATCTAATCTTTTAATAATGCTTCTCGATGACCCTCAACTTACTGTAGGGGGCGTAGTGGTGCAAGTGCTTGCCCAAAGATGAGTAGTAGGCCAGGTGGGATCCTCCATGGGCGTACAAATCGGCATGATGAGAATGAGCATGAGAATGATGCAGACCATCAGCAATCACCAATGGGGCACTGTGCACATGAGTGTGGGCAACTTCACGCTGGTAATGATGATCGACAACGGGCTTGGTGTAGTGCAAGAAGTGATGGGGTTCATGGTGCACAACCTTGGTTACATGGTGGACTGGTTCAACCTGATGAATAGCTTCATGATGGACAATCTTGGCGGCTGGCAAGTCATGATGATGCACATCGGCATGATGATGGACATCAGCGGTAGCGGCAGCAATCGATACTCCATTCTCTTCGATAACAATGGCAGGTGATTGGGCTATATGAACATCGCTATGATGGTGTCCAGCATCATAATGTGCTGAATATTCGTCGATGTGTCCATGTCCATGACCATGTCCAAGGAGTCCAGCCTCTACAGTGAAGGCGAGGGCGAGAAGGCAGATGAAGGTCTATATAGAAAGAAAGATGTAAAGAAAAGAAAACAAAATTAATTAGAATTAGAATGTTTTCGAAGTTAGGCGAGTTTTCGAAATGAAATGTCATCCGATGATTTATAGAATTTTACTCGAATACAAGAAGAAAAGAAGAAGTTTCTTGAAACTTTAGAATTATTTCGAATAATTTTTCGAATTTACTATGAGTTTCGAAGTAAACAAAATTTTAATTTTTGGTATTTATGAAAATTTTGAAATGTTCGAAAATTCGAATGACATTTGTAAAGAACTGTCAAACTAACCTTCATTATTAAAGATTAAAAACTTAGGAAAAAGTTTAAAAAATATAAAAAAGGTAACTGGAAGACTGGCTTCTTGTTTAACTGAGCAAGCTCAACTGATGCCTTACTCAAATTCACAATCAGCTTTTATACTAACCTAATCCAAAAAAAAATAACGCTTCACACACTTTGATTATAATTGTCCAACGAAATTGTCAAACACTTGCATTTTCGCAATCGAAATGTTGAAGCTAAGTCAAAGTGGAAGAAGAAGAAGAAGAAAAAACCCACTGTAACAATAAACGAAAGTGAAGAATTTCGAATTCACAGCCTAAAAGTTACGATATAATCGAATGGAGAATAATAATCGACATAGTTTGATTAAGAGACGTTACCGCCTTCTGGCGGAAGTTTGATTTTTCTTTTCCACTTGCAGGTGTCACGTAGAATTTTGCATGTAAATAGAGGTTCGTTTGTGACAATAGTCTGAGTTTATTGAACGAATGCCAAGGCGGGTTTTTAATCGAGAGTGTGATCGTACTATTGCTCATCTAATGCCATAATTGGCAAAACTCTTGCCAAACACTATAACTTACCTTAACTTTTGTGCGTGCTAGTGGCCCAAATTGCTACTGCTGGCTGGCCCGTCTGCGCAGTCACGCACACAAGGCCCTTACGTCGATCGTGATGGTCGTCTACGCTGGTCTCGTTGCTATGGTTTCACTTTCGTTAGTCAAATTGCCAAAGTGTGGACGTGCCCTTTTTGTTGATGATGTGGCATAGGCAATGGCATACTCGTATAGCCGTTTAGTACAACGACGAAGCGAGGCACCCTCTTTCAATTCTATTGCTCATTTATAATTACATAACGAGCGACATGGTGTTAGGGCGCGCATAGCGCATACCTTATTGACATGCATCACTGGTAACCAATGTTGGACAAATTTGCTGGATGATAATACCACGCGTTAACTTGAAGACAACGACAACGACGACGACGACACGACGACAACGACGCGACGCGACAAATTACGTGCCCACGCATTGTGGTGTGAAATAATTGATTATAAGACACAAACTGATATATGCTGCAGTGAGTTAATTGTACGTCGTCGGTGATGTTGCGGTATGCTTATTCGGTATTCCGAACACAGGTTCAATAAGTTCGCTTGAACTAGAGACGGCTATTAATTAAGTCAAAATTAATAGTTCCAAAGATTTACTATGTCAAGAGGCAATTTTGATGTAAGAGGTTTGTTTTTTTTTTTTTTGAGAGGGTTTTCCGTTTTTGTCAGAGGGCATTATAGAGTTGGTAATTGATGTTTATTGTTGGAGTACTGAAAGTGAAAACATTTACTTGAAGTTTGTTGACTGAGACAGATCTCTTGTTCCGAAGTAGATTTTGTTGGAAATCAAAGTCTTTGGTATGAATTTTATATCGAAAATATTAAATTGTTTTTTTTTTTCGACCCAAAAGTAATACAAAAATCATGAACTATTTGACTGTAATTTTTCGGGATTTAGTACCATCCTTGGCGTAATGGTAAGTAGGTACGTAGCACTGTGGTCTGGGGTTAATCACTGCCTGTGAGACATTAAACATATTTTTCACGAGTTACTTCAGCATGCGAGTGCTTCACAAATCTTACTTACTTACTTAAGGTGGCGTTACAGTCCTGTGTGAACTCGGGCCTCACCCAACAAACTTCTCCATCAAGCTCGGTCCCTAGCTAGATATCTCCAGTTTCGCGCTCCAAGTTGGGTAAGGTCACTTTCCACTTGTGCGCCCCTGATTCGCGGTCTTCCTCTACTGCGCTGTCCTGTGGGTGTGGATTCGAAGACTTTCCACGCCGGAGCATTGGTTTCCATGCGCTCTACGCTACGTGACCCAGCCATCTAAGTCGTTGGACTTAAACCCTTTTAGCTAAGTCTACGTCATTGTACAACCCGTACATCTCGTTGTTCCATCTTCTCCTCCACTCACCTTCTTTGCATACGGGACCGTAGATTGCACGAAGAACTTTTCCCTCGAAACGACCCAAGGTGCTTTCATCCGCTTTTATCATAGTCCATGTTTCTGCTCCCTATAGCAGGACGGAGATGATGAGGGTCGTATATAGCGACACTTTGGTCCCTCGAGAGAGGGCTTTGCTACTCAGTTGCTTTCTTAGCCCAAAGAAACAGCGGTTAGCAAGAGTTATTCTTCGTTTGATCTCAGCGCTGGTATTGTTTTCTGTGTTTATAGCGGAGCCTACGCAGACGAAGTCCTTGACACTATGAAAAACACGTCGGTGTTGTAAGTCTTTTCTTGAAGACAGCATGTACTTTGTTTTGCCCTCATTAACCGCTAAACCCATTTTTCCGCCTCTGCCTAAATACTCACAAAACCCCATTGACATCACGCTGAGTTCATCCGATTATGTCAATGTCATCACCATATGCTATTAATTGGACAGACTTTTGAAAGATCGTGCCTCTAATTTTGATGTGGGAGCTCTGCACTATTCTATCAAGTACGCTGTTAAAAGAATCACATGACAGCGCATCACCTTGTCTAAAGCCTTTTTCTGTTAAGTTGTTTCCAACCTTTATGGAGCAGGGAAAAAATGAACGAGAACCTAGACATGGCTCTATAACAGCTCGTCCCTGTTGATGCTGTCATATGCGGCCTTGAAATCGATGAAAAGATGGTGGGTGTCGATTTGATGTTCTTGGGTTTTTTCCAGAATCTGCCGTAATGTGAATATTTGATCGACTGTGGACTTTCCTGGTCTAAAACCACATTGATAAGGACCTATCAGGTTGTTGACGATGGAAGGCCCATCGTTCACATATTACGGCAGAGAAGATTTTGTAAGCGATGTTAAGTAGACTGATTACTCTATAGTTGGTGCAGTTTAGAGGGTCTCCTTTCAAAAATCGTCCAAGAGAAATTCTTGCCATTAAAAATGCTTTTCAAAATAGCCGTTAATTACTGTATGCAAAAATTAATTTAAAAAAGAAATATAATTTCCTAAAGACGTGAAGGTGAGAGAATCAATTAAAATTAATGGTCTTCTGGTGATGTCGCCACTATTTACAGCAAAATTTACTAAATGTACATATTCTAATAGCAATACATAATATGTATTGCTTTTGCTGGTAGCCCATAGTCTATTGTTGTTGTTAAAGAATGATAAACCAAAAGTTCAAAGACACTCATAAACTCCCTCGGGCTAACATCCAGTATACGATCGGTCTGTCGGTGGCTAAAATACTGGTATCCATCGTCATAATGATGCTGATCATCATTGGCTTTTAGGTGCCACTGGCAGCTTTGTATTCATTGTCAAATTGCTGCCCACAATAATGAAGATGCGGATGGCGAAAAAGAAGCAGGTACAGATGCTATAGTGGTAGTGCGGGGTGACCAAACTGCATCACCGATGACGAAGAAGACGCAACGCCCGGCACGGATTCAAATATTACTCCTGAAGTAATATGATGCTTGTAATAAATACGCTCTATAGAGTTAGGCTATTGATAGTCCAGCTCAATTTCATACACAAAAAAAGAAAACAACTCAAACACACACACTAAAAAAAACAGCTTTAAAAAGAATCCAATGCGTTGGGTTTGGGTGTAGGAAGGAAGAAAATTTGCGTGCCGCCTCATCGATAACAACTCGACCGAAAGTCCTCCGCAAAATATGTAATTTAGTAAATTACGGCATACGTTGCACAGGCATCCTCATCATCATCATCGACATCAACTCATGGCAATGGCAAGCCAACAGCAGCAAAGAAAACGTTTGGTCGCCGCATCATCGTCGTCGTCGTACGTTCGTCGTCCAGAAAGTTATATTTTAGAAAAAGCAGCAGCAGAAGCAACATCAGCAGCAGGAGGCGTTTAGTCCTCCGCAATTCCCAGGGGAGATTGTTAAAAAATTAACCCAATAAGGCGTAGGCTGAAGGGAAGCCATCACGATTGCTCGGCACCAAAATATCCAGCCAGGACATCATTGAATTTAAATATTGTGAATTTCACCATCATTTCAAATTATTTTCAATGCTTTTCTAATTTTATTTTAACATGAAACCTCTATCAATCAAAAAAAAAACAGGATAGAGCAAATATTTAAATGCGAGTGCAATGCTTTCTATGTTTTATATTGTGTTTTCAGCAAAGCAGACTTTTTATTTTAAAGAACTATACTGTTTTAAAAAAATAGAAAAATTACCAAACTTCAAAACTACGAATAAGAGAAAGACATTTGTTTTACAGGTTAAAAGAATAACATGGTCATTAAAAAAAACAGTTCATAAAATAATTAGTGTTTTAAAGTAAGCCAAGTTAAAAAATATCTCAGGTTTGAAATTGACCCAGCTAATAAGAAAAACTGTGCTTAAGATCAACATGTTACAAAATAACCAAAGCTTAAAATAATCAGGGAAACCATACAAAGTTATAAGTTAACCAAGACACTAAAATAAAAATAATACACGTTGTGTAACAACCCATGTTATGAAATAACCCAGATTAAAAAATAACCAAAGTTATAAAATAAAAAAGAGGCTGGGATGCGACCCACACTGATAACTTCCCATCCCGTCTGTCGATTTGTCTTGCTTAAAAGTTTGTCTATATGCATCAATTTTTACCAAATTTGCGTACTATTTTTTGTAGATTTTATTTTTTTATGAAAAAACGGACTGTTGGATTTTTACAAAAAAAATTACTGAATATAGAAAACAATATTTTTTGTGAAATAAAATAAGTTTGAAGCCAATATTTGTAATTTTTGAAAAGATATTTGAGTCGAAAATCAATTTTTACCAACTTTTGTTAAATTTTTTTTAGGTTTTTAATTTTTTGTACAAAAGTTGTCAATTCAATTTTTTTCAAAATATTACTGAATGTTGAGAACAATATTTTTTGAAAGATTAAAGTAGTTTAAAGCCAATATCTCAAAATTTTGAAAAGATATTTGAGTCGAAAATCAATTTTTACCAACTTTTATAGTTTTTATTTTTTAGGTTTTTATTTTTTGTTAAAAAAACTGTCAATTCGATTTTTTTCAAAATTTTACTGAATGTTGAAAACAATATTTTTTTAAAGGTTAAAGTAGTTTAAAGCCAAAATCTCAAAGTTTTGAAAAGATATTTGAGTCGCAAACCAATTTTTACCAACTTTTGTTGAATTTTTTTTAGGTTTTTAATTTTTTGTACAAAAACTGACAATTCGATTTTTTTCAAAATTTTACTGAATGTTGAAAACAATATATTTTTAAAGGTTAAAGTAGTTCAAAGCCAAAATCTCAATGTTTTGAAAAGATATTTGAGTCGAAAATCAATTTTTACCAGCTTTTATACATTTTTTTTTTAGGTTTTTATTTTTCGGAAAAAAACTGTCAATTCGATTTCTTTAAAAATTTTACTGAATATTGAAAACAATATTTCTTATAAGATAAAATAAGTTTGACGCCTTAATCTCAAGTTTTTGAAAAGATATTCGAGTCGAGATTCAATGTTTCCTAACTTTGAGTAATGTTTTTTTAGGTTTTTATTTTTTATAAAAAAAAACTGTCAATTAGATTTTACTCAAAATTTTATAAGATGTCAAAAACATTATTCTTTGTTGCATTTTGTTGTTTGTTTTGTTTTGGAGATGAAATCATATTTTGGTCGTAAAATTTTCGAGGTGACAAATTTTTTTTCCGTTTTTTTGATTTATAAAAAAAACCGTTAATTGGATTTTTTTTCAAAAATATACTTGTTTTGTATTACATTACAATATATAATATGAAATTTAATTCAAGTCTCTAGCGTCATTGGTTCATGAGATATTTAGGTTTAACCAAAATGTTCACCTTTTTTTTAAACTGCTATAGTAAAAAAACCACCCAGAGCCCTTTCTGCATCTTTCTGCCATATTATCTGTATAACGTACGGACGTACGAACGTTCGTACGCAAGCACGCACAGACATCTTTCTAAAAATCTTTTATTTCGACTCTAGGGACCTTGAAACGTCGAGAAATGTCAAAATTTTCAATTCGACAAATCGGACCCATTACAATAACGTCCTATGAGAAGTTGAAAAAAACTCATGTTAAAAATAACCCAGGATATGAAAGAAATCTGTTTGCAAAATACCCAGGGTTATAAAATATTCCATGTTAGAAAATAACATAGGTTAAAAATGACGCCATGTTAAAAATGTCAGGTTAAGAAATAACCAAGGTTATAAAATAACACTGGTTATAAAATATCCCAGGTTATAGAATAATAAACTAAATTAGGTGGCGCAACAGTCCGTTGGGAACTAAGACCTAGTGACTTACAACTCTCAACCATTCCTGTGTGCAAGTAATATTGTCAGGGATAGAGGGGACCTAGAGTTTTAACCGATTCCGAACGGCTTATTTGAGAATAGCACTTGTTATGACAAGAATTACTCTTGGAACCCAAAAACCAAGTTAAAGATAAGCATATAAACCAGGTACAAAATAATCCAAATTAAAAAATAACCGAGGTTTTGAAAAACCAGGGTTAGAAACCAGGTTTAAACAGAGTCCTATACAATATACTTATGCTACTGGTCAAATTCCCCTGTCAGCACAATCTTCTTCAACGCACTTATTAACATACACCAGCATCTTATCGGTATAACATTAGACATTCATGTCCATATGAAACTTTTATATTCTTCCAAAAATATATAATACAACACCAAGCTATAACCACCACCGTACCGCACCGACTGGTCGGTCGTCCACCGCATCAAGCAAAAAAGAAGGAACAACTACATTATTTCGCCTTCCATTCACCCACCTCAAGGAGGATATTCTATTCATAAGTAGTGCAGGTGGCATCTCTCACAACCAACACACAAACTTTGGCTTCCAGAGAAGAATATTATATACTCCTTGGCCGCCGGCCGCAGGGGCAATTGAACTTCATTGAGACCAAGAATAACCAACCATCACTGGAAGCATATTATACAAACACACCGGTTCCTGAGCGCTGAACTGAGCTCGGCGCATAGAAGATTCATTCATAAAAATTGATCCAGCATTGCATGACTTTTGGTGTTTCGTTTCCGAATTTTTACACCAAAGCAGGAGATTCTTGGTGATGTTTGATGGTGGAAATGTGGTGGGGTGGTGGAACTTCTTCTACTTTAGCCTGTTTGCAGAAATAAAAATATACCTACTTTTTTCTACCTTTCCGATGCTGATGCTGATGCTGGAGCTGCTGCTGGTCGATGATCATCATAATAATTTACGTGCAATCATCATTATCGCATGAATGCAATAGTTGGGGGTTCAGTTTTCGGGGGGAGTTCTTGTACTGCTGGCTGCCGTTGCTTTTGCTGATGATGCTGATGCATAATCCCAGTGGTCATGTGGGAACTAATTTTGCACAGCATCCGTCTGGCTCAGTATGATGGTCAGGTTCGGTATAGTGGGGTAATTGCACCGATCGTTGAGGTGATAGCTATATACATTGCGCTGTGCTGCTGCCGCCTCGCGCGCCGCCGGCCGTGCCGTGATGTCCATGGGAAGGCCGAAGCTGAAACCAATGATGGTCTCGAGGTGACAGGAAATGGATAGCGGCAACGGAAAATTGCAGTAGGTGGATATAAACATAATTTTTCCTCCCAGTCGCAATCCCATCAGCCATCAAACCATCAGTGGTTTGGTTTGGTTTGGTTGGGTTATGTTGGCTGCTGATGGGGATATGACCCGCCAGTCACTGATAATTGAATGTGCCACAAGAAGCGGAAGTTCAAGCCAACCAATGAATTTGTCTGGTTTGCGTCGCCGGATGGAGACAATTTACCATCGAAGAGTGCCACGCCAAACCCAAGCCAATCTAATACAAGTGGGACACAACTTTGTTGGGAAAAGGCCTCCTAAATGCATTGGACATGAAAAAAAAAACAACACAAACAAAAACTTTAATGACATAATTTACCTAGCTACGATATAGAGAGAAAGAGGGATTATTAAATTGGAAATTAATTTGTTTCGCTTTGCTCTAAGCAGGATCACAGATGTAGTTAACTGGACCACAGCAAGATTGCAATCTCTGGCACCAGAAATACGTATGTATCTATGTATATAAGTTAATTTAAAATTTAATTTGTTGCACTATTAAATTGAACTGATGATGAGGTATTGAAATACACATGTACATATGTTTATTTATAATTTATTTTGTTTACAAATGAAGGATCAAACCAAATGGAAAGGGTTTGTAATTTATTGACAATTAAATTAAGTGAAAGTGTGGGAAAATGTCGAAAGAGAAAGTTAATAATTGGTGGTAGATTTAAAATAAAATGCAAGCTGCATGGATCAAGGCTATTATAATATTGAATTTCCATTATGAACAAAAAATTTAAGCTATTTTATCTATTATTGAATTTTGATCTAGGAAGATGGAATTGCCTCTGTTTGAGACACAGTGATGGCCTTCCATCATTGGCATGTTATACCTATTACAATATTTCTCCAAAGTTTGAAGAGTTAAGCTTTATTTTTAACCTATTTCGTGGCAAAATCAACGGAATCGTTGCAAGAAACTGGTACATACAATTTCTGTATTACGAAATTGTGTTTAAACAAAATTGTGTATGTTGAAAATGTTGTAGGACAAAATTCTGTTTTCCGAAATTCTGATTGTTCAAAATTTTGTTTTCAAAAAAAATATGTAAATATAGCGTTAAAAATATTCTAAGAAAGAAAAAATGCGCACGATTTTTTTTTTTTTGAGAATAAAGTAAAACAGTATTTAGACCCGTTCCCATAATAACGTTCGGTCATAAATGTCCGTATTTATGTATTTAAAAATAATTAAATGATGATTGATTTATTACTTTGTTTATTAAAGTAGAAAACACTGTAGTTATCTGACAATATTGTATCTCAAAATGTATTATCTGAAAATACTATTTATTTAAAGGGCTGAAAAACAAAAATCGTTTCAATATTGTCAGAAAGTGATCATACAAAATTTTCTAATGCAGTTCTTCGAAATACTCGTACAGGACTTTAAATGTGCTAATACGACTTTTGAATAAAATAAAACCTACATAATATATATTTACTTGCGACATACAGGAACTATATGGCAAGTTTTGCAATCGTAAAAAAATTCGAACTCGAGCTTTTAGTCAAACATGACATTGCGAAGGTAAAGAAGTCGAAAAAAGTGTTTCCCCTGATTCCGTGAGTCCATCTCTGTGACTAGTTACTAAAGCCCAAACCATTGGGTTGATTGAGTTCAACCTTGAAAAATAAAGATTCAAACAGATTCACGTTAGTTTTTTTTTTTTTAATTTTTTAAAGACTAAAAATAACAATAGTTCCCATTTTTTTGGTGAAAAATTGAAAATTCGAATTTTCTCAAAAATGAACAAAATAGATTTTTATTAAATTGTCGCTTATTTATATTTTCTTAACTTGGCTTCTTCCCATAAAAAAAGTATGTTTTTGTATTGCTACAATAGGGTTGCCCTCATAGAACCATTGTTTTGTATTTAAGATCTCTCAAGAACTAATGAACCGATTTCAATATTTTTTTTCTGCACAAGTTCTTGTATACTATCTATCTTGATAATATTTGATGATCAAAAATGTCATTGTTTTTTGTTTTGATTTTTAAAAAAATATTAAAAATTTTTTCGATGTCTCGAAAACAGTTCATCTTTTTTATATTATATATTAAATAATTCAAAATAAATTAATATTAAAAATATTTGAAACTAACATTGAAAAATTTTATACACAAAAAAATAATTTAAAAAAAACAAACGCTTTAATAATTTTCAAATATCATTTTTGAAAAATTAAGTTTTTTTGGGATATCAAATGGCATAAAAACAAATTTTTTTTGTAGGTACATTTTTGAATCATAGAATACAGAAAATATTTGTAAACATATTCTTTAGTTGGATGAGCTAGTTCGTGAAGACTAGAATAATGCACTTTAACAAATCAAGTGCCATTAAATCGCACGATCTTGGAGGCCAATTCACGGGCCGTAACTGTGTGGTTACTAAACGTTTCCTTTAACAGTAATCTTGTTTTGGGGCTATTCAGCAATTCTACCTTGCTAGGTGATACCTTGGCTTCAGTTCTTGAAATGCCTAACCAAACTAAAAACAAATCCCTGGACTAAAAAGAAAAAACCGCTGACACTTTTTTAAGTGATTGCGTTTTAATTCGAGATTCTACTAAATTATTTTGTACTCAAAATTATTTTTGTTTAACAACCAAATTTATCTAGTTAACTTCCCATAGGAAGTTATTGCAATGGGTCCGATTTGTTAAATTGAAAGTTTTTACATTTCTCGACGTTTCAAGGTCCCTAGAGTCGAAATAAAAGATTTTTAGAAAGATGTCTGTGCGTGCGTGTGTACGTACGTTCGTACGTCCGTATGAACGTACGTCCGTATGTCCGTACGTCCGTACATTCGCGACGTTTTTTTCGTTGTCCATAGCTAAAGAACCAGAAGAGATATCGACTTCAAATAAATTTTGTTATACAGATAAAAAGGCAGAAAAATGCAGAAAGGGCTCTCAAGCAAATTGCGTGGGCGGTTTTTTTACCATAGTAGTTTATAAAAAAGGTAAAAATTTTGGTTAACCCTAAATATCTTACGAACCAAAAACGCTAGAGACTTGAATTAAATTTTATATAATATACTGTAACGTCATACCACCCCAGTATATTTTTTGAAAAAAATCCAACTAACGGTTTTTTTATAAATCAAAAAAACTGAAAAAAAAATGTTGTCACCTCGAAAATTTTACGAATACAAAATGATTTTATCTCCAAAACAATTTTGTGCCACGAAAAATAAAGTTTTTAACATTTGGTAAAATTTTTAGACAAATCGAATTGAGGTTTTTTTTATAAAAAAATAAGAACCCAAAAAAACATTTCGACTCAAATATCTTTTCAAAAATTTCAGATTATGGCTTCCAACTAATTTTAACTTATAAGAAATATTGTTTTCAACATTCGGAAAAATTTTGAGAAAAATCTAATTGACAGTTTTCTTACAAAAAATATAAACAAAAAAATTAATAAAAGTTGGTAACAATTGATTTTCGATTAAAATATCTTTTCAAAACTTTGAGATATTCGTTTAAACTACTTTTATCTTTTAAAAAATATTATTGTTAACACTCAGTTAAATTTTGAGGAAAATCTATTTTTTTTTTACAAAAAATTAAAAACCTAACAAAAAAACAACATTACAAATGGTAAAAATTTACTTACGACTCAAAAAGCTTTTAAAAATTAAAAATATTGTCTTCAACTCTTTTTATTCCACAGAAAATGTTGTTTTCGATATTCAGTAGTTTTTTTTATAAAAATCCAACAGTCCGTTTGTTTTTTCATACAAAAAATAAAATCTACAAAAAATAGTACGAAAATTTGGTACAAATTGATGTTCGGTTCTTGATATCTCTCAAATTAATTTCATTCATCCATTTGTAAAATTTTAAGAAATGCTACAAAAATTGGTAAAAAATTTTGTTTGACTAAAAATCTATTTAACAAAAATAGATTTTCAAACTAAACTATTTCTTTATATGAAAAATATTGTTGGTAATTTTAATATTTGTAAGAATAATTCAACTCGCAACTTTTTTAATCCAACACGAAAACCTACAAACTTTTAAGCAAGACAGACGGGATGGGAAGTTACCAGTGTGGGTCGCATCCCAGCCTCTTTTTTTTATTACGTACTAGCCGACCCGTGCTCGCGTTGCTTCGCAAATTGTAACCAACGCATTCTTTTTGTGCTTATGGATTTTCTTCCGATGTTAGCCTTTCTTTTACCCATTTTATATTTTTATGCGATAAAAGAAAAACAGCGAATTTAAGCTTGTTATGTACTCGTATTTAATAAAAAAAATCAAAAAACAATTCCTTACCGAAATTAACACTTTAGAAAAAAACTTTAGTAAAATATTACGTAGTAAGGGCCAAGCCGCACGTGAAAACAAACAAAACTATTTCAATTTTTTAGTTGAAAACAGAACGAAATTTTTGTCTATTTTCTTCTTCTCTTTCTTTTATTCATACCTAGAAACGTTTTTTTGCAACCGAAAAATATAGTTTGCGATTAAAAAAAAAAACAAATTTGTGTTTTTAATGTTCTCATACATCTATAGGTATGCGTGTGTAAATATAAAAAAAATTAAAGCCATAAACACTCTCATAACAATATAGAAAATAATAAAATATATTTCAAATAAATCGGTTGACTATTTTCTGAGATCGTGCGTTACAAACTTTAAAATGTTTTCGCTTTCATATAATAGTAAAGATATAGATAGGTCAACAAAACTTTAAATTATGCATCATGAATAACAATAACACTCTTTAACCTTCAAGGTTCATGACCGATTTTTGATGCAGAGTGTACTATAATCTTCGCGTGCTACTGGCACTTCAAACAGACACCACAGACGCTGCCTAGAACACTTCTATTTAGATCACTTATTTATTTTAACCTCAAACCCTCTAATTTACTTTGTCTTACATTACTTAGACGACTTACTTGTGCCATAGAACTTAAACCAATTTTCCGCATATCATCATTATCCCACCTCTAATATACTGCGCTTGAGCTACTGTTACATTAAATGACGATGATGGTGGCAGCGGAGCAGTGTCGAAATTGCTTCCTTAATTACTGTGTGCGCCTGCGTTTTCGACATCACCAATATTCAACAAAATGAACAACAACAATGCCGCGCCTCACATTAAGCCATATTCTGGGGTAAGACTAATTTCAAAATCTGCATAATGTGCAATTTACGGCACTCAAAGTGCACTCATCTCTCGAGCACACTTTATAAAGAAGAGAATTCAGTGAGTCCGCGCTGTCAAGTGTTGCGCGCCCGCTGCATAATTAACATAAAAGACCATAAGACCAACCATATACGAGTAACAACATGGCGGGCGCGCACTCCTAAAGCGCATATCTCGAATTCACTTGTTGCTGCTGATGATGGTATATGATTCAAGGAATTCTTCAAAACCTCCATCATGATTTGCATCTCCACTTTGAAGACTCTTCAAGACTCCCGCAGCTGCTTGAACGCCCCACAAATAAAAAAAAAATCACTAAATGTCGGCTTCATCACATCGAAACAATATACAAATACTAAAACTTATGCGGCCACAAAGTAAAGTGCATCTCTCGAGACCATGTCGAGATCATAAGTAAACAGTTCTGACGCTATGGCAGGTCGGCAGCGGCCGGCGGCGGCGGGAGGTGGTGGCTGTGGTGCAGCATCGTCATCAGCATTACCAATTCAATCTCAGCTCCAAGAATCCAGGGAGGACCTGCCCATCAGAACACAGGCCACGCACGTAACGTGTAAAAGTGAAACACGTCGCTGGATTTGGAGTGGTTTTCAAACGAATTAGTGTCGTCCGCGCGTACTTGGTGGTCGCTGAAAGTTCTATGCATGGTGGCAGCGTCGGCGGCGCGGCGGCGGTCGGTGTGGGCCGTCTGTTGTCCAATCCAAGAACTACAAACACACACACACACCACTGATCAGCGAAACAATGCCATTAAAATTATATTTTTTTCTTGTAACTTTGTATCTCGTATCTCAAGTGCTTATACACGGTGTCCCTGCCCAGTACCCACTGATGCCCAGGTGCAGTGCTGCGCTGAGATAATTCCATATCAAACAAAGTATATCTCGGCGTACAGCAACAGTAACAAAATCATCCTCATTCGAATCATGGTGTTAATTTCAATTGGAGCAAATGTATCGTAGTTGAATCTGACTTCTCGCATCTTAGAGCAGACCAGAGATCAGACGCAGACCGGTCAGTGCCAGTACCGATGAGGATGGATGGCGTAGGCTGGTAGCAGTTATATCAACCGCGAACCGTTTTATTATCATTTCCTTGGATAGCAATAAAAATTTGACGGTCATATTAAGAAGAATTCCCTAATGAGCAGAGGACACATGAATTACGTCCGTCGTCGTCATCGTCGTGTACATCACATAGAAGAGGGTCATATCCAATCAGGCGCATCGTCGTCGTCATCGTCGGTGGTGGCGGCGGCGGCGGATGTGTTACATTTATTCAAGAGAACTTTGGGTATTTTTAATCCAAATATAAATCCAAGTTGTCGTGTTAATTTCCACACAAATCTTAAAATGTTGTGTGATGTGATGGTGTTTGTCTAAAAAGTTATACAGTCACTCTACTTGCCTTGATCTCGAGATGAAATTAGCCCTTCGCGCTAATTGCTCCACGAGTATTGTTTGTGTATACCTTTACGAGTTTAATTTATGTCATGTTCATGAGCAAACATATCACAAGTGTAGTCTTCCGGAACTCCCGCAGGTATACGTTTAATTTTGCTAGTAAGTGGAGTATGGATTTTATATGGGTATATATACCATTCAAAAGTACTTGTTTATTGAAGTAACGTGTTATAATGGTAATCAACGTGCGTCGTGTGTGGGATCTCAGGTCGCCATTATAAGCACAATGACAAAAAATATCATTAAAAGGCTTTTGTTGATTTTCCAATGATAATTATATAATAATTGTATTTTCCAATATACCTTAGTAATTGTGTAAATCTAAATGGATTGAAAGAAATAAGTTCGATGGTATAACTCGATGTTAAATATGGTATAGTTGTCATACACAAAATGTCTTTTAGAAAGAAAGTACGAGATTTTAGAACAACAAATATTATTTTAGTAAAATAGAAACTGAATCTATTAATGAAGTCCACATCATTGATTATTTTCAAGAAATTCAAGTTAACACTACAAATTTTTAATGGATACAAAAATTAAGGGTGATAAAAGGGCCGAAGTGTAATTCTATCAAAATTACAAATTTTAGCTTGTGTGAAGCTTGACACGAAAGAAAATGTTTGTTTTTGAGAAAAACTGTCAAACAAATTGTGGTGTAGCACATTTCGATTAAAAATGTATAAGAAAGTTATCGATATTTTGATCATGGGAATTTTTATTTTCTTTTGTTTTGGAAAATTGTTTCTACTTAAGAAAACGTAGTTTTAGAACAGTACTGTAAGGAAAATGCTATCATACCGAAAAAAATACATAGTTACACTCCCATATCTTATTTTTACAAATTGACATAAGAACAATAAGAAGATTGTACAATTATTTACAAATTGACATATTAACGACTCCTGTTGCTTAATTTTTCCCATTTTATTTTTTGAAAAAATAATAAAAGAGGCTGGAATGCGACCCACAGTGATAACTTCCCATACCGTCTGTCGATTTGTCTTGCTTAAAAGTTTGTCTATATGTATCAATTTTTACCAAATTTGCGTACTATTTTTTGTAGATTTTAACGGAAAAAACTGACTGTTGGATTTTTATAAAAAAAATTACTGAATATCGAAAACAATATTTTCTGTGAAATAAAATAATTTTGAAGCCAATATTTTTAATATTTGAAAAGCTATTTGAGTCGAAAGTAAATTTTTACCAAGTTTTAGTATTGTTTTTTTTTAGGTTATTTTATTTTTTGTAAAAAAAAGTGTCAATTCGATTTTTCTCAAAATTTTTCCTAATGTTGAAAACAATATTTTTTATAAGTTTAAAGCAGTAAGAAACTATTATCTCAAATTTTTATAAAGATATTTGAGCCGAAAATCAATTTTTACCAACTTTTGTAAAAATTTTTTTTGGTTTTTAATTTTTTGTAAAAAAACTGTCAATTTGATTTTTTTCAAAATTTTACTGAATGTTGACAACAATATTTTTTTAAATATAAAAGTAGTTTAAAGCCATTATCCCAAAGTTTTGAAAAGATATTTGAGTCGAAAATCAATTTTTACCAACTTTTTCAAGGACTAAAGGCTGCAAGCTGTTTTGAATCAATAATTCAACAAGTCCGAAATATAGTGCATTGCCTTCTACTTTGCTTGAATTTTTTCAACAGTATATAGAATTTGTATTATGACAAACCTCTTTTATAAAACTTAAGCTAAGCCCTGAGCTACAATCAATTATACAATGTATAATCTTTTATTAGATTTAAATTTTTTATTAGATTTTAATTTTCAACTTCAAATAATAAGAAATTTTAACTTGGTTGAATATAGTTCGTAGTAAGTTTTTGCATAAAAACTTATGTTAGATGAACTGAAATTTTGGAAAAATTTCGTCTTGACAAGGTGCCTCACTCAGTCAACTGATGAGTCCATGTGAGTTCCACCCGGACGAAACGCCAAATTTTTTCAAGGACTAAAGGCTGCAAGCTTTTTTGAATCAACTTTGAGTAATGTTTTTTTAGGTTTTTATTTTTTCTAAAAAACCTGTCAATTAGATTTTTCTATAAATTTTATCAGATGTCAAAAACATTATTCTTCGTTGCGCAAAATTCTTTTGGAGATGAAATCATATCTTAGTCGTAAAATTTTCGAGGTGACAAATTTTTTTTTTCAGTTTTTTTGATTTATAAAAAAACATTTAATTGGATTTTTTTCTAAAAATATACTTGTCTTGTATCACGGTACAATATATACTATACAATTTAATTCAAGTCTCTAGCGTCATTGGTTCATGAGATATTTAGGGTTAACCAAAATTTTCACCTTTTTTTCAAACTGCTTTGGTAAAAAAACTACCCACGCAATTTTCTTGAAAGTCCTTTCTGAATCTTTCTGAATCTTTCTGAATCTTTCTGCACTATTATCTGTATAACAAAATTTATTTGAAGTCGATATCTTATCTGGTTCTTGAGCTATGGACGACGAAAAAAAACTTTGCGAACTTACGGACGTACGGACGTCCAGACGTACAGACGTACGGACGTACGAAGGTACGTACACACGCACGCACAGACATCTTTCTAAAATTTTTTTATTTCGTCTCTAACGACCTTGAAACGTCTAGAAATGATGATTCGACAAATCAGACCCATTACAATAACTTCCTATGGGAAGTTAATAATATAAAAAAAAATGGTTGCCTGTAAAGTCGGTTTTACGGGCGAAGATTTTACGTGACAACGTCTTTTTCTCGGTAGAATATTTATTGATATGAATATAATTAAATTGCACAATAGGAACAAGGAATTGAATGAAAATAAGAATTGCACAAATTTTTTAAACTAATAATTTACTTAACACTATCAACATTTATCAATAGTATGACATAACCTATAAACTCAGTTTCTCAACTTTTGTGTCAATCTAACAATTAATCAATCAATCATAGTTTACGATAATGAAATATCAGTGTACAATTATTTACCTTTATTGTTGTAATTGTTGTAAATGACGAATCTAAGCACACCACATTTTCACTACAGACACAGCTGACGATACTTTAACCACACGTGTGAACTTGTATTATGACGCTTTCTTGTTTTTCCAACGCCAAGAACGTTCGAGAAAGACAAAGACAGAGACACAAGCATGCGCCGATTCAATGCGCCTAATTCTCTAGTGCTGCGCGCGCGGCAGACCGATCATAGTTGAGTGGGAGAGAGACGCAAGGCATTCGGCGGGCCTCTCTCTCGTTCGGTGACTCATCGTAACGTTACCGGGCGTTACACTTTTTCATAAGTGACTCCCAGCCGCAACCTAATTTAAGACGTTGTCACGTCAAAAAAAAATTTAATATTTTTTTAAAAATCCAAACAAAAAAAAGTTGCATTTTTGATAATCAAATATTGTTAAGGCAATATAAGAGCTTATTCACAAAAAAAATTATTTAAATCAGTACATAAGTTGCTGAGAAAATTAAAAAACAAAATAACGGTTCTATGAGCGGTACCTTTCCTGAGCAATACAAAAATTTGTTTTTCTTATTAGAAGAAGCTTAGTTAAAAAATAAAATTTTAGAGAAAATTAAAAAAAAATCTATCGGTTTGTTTTTGAGAAAATTCGAATTATCGTTTTTTGACCAAAAAAATTATATGGGGGCCACTGTTAGTGTTTTGATCTTAAAAAAAAAATGAAAAAAACGCCTAACGCGAATCTGCTCAAAACCTTAACTTCCAAGTTTGAACTCAATCGACCCAATGGTTTAGGCTGTAGGGGCGTGGACAGACAGACAAAATTTTGCACGAATGCAAAACTTGCCATATAGTTCCTATATGTCGCAAGTAAAAATATATTGTGACGCGATGCCAAACAAATATAGTTTTGGAAACAAATCCAACTAACGGTTTTTTTACAAATCAAACAAACTGAAAAAAAATATTTGTAACCTCGAAAAATTTACGAACAATAAGAAAAACAATTTTGTGCAACGAAAAATAACGTTTTTAATATCTGGTAAAATTTTGAGAAAAATCGAATTGACAGTTTTCTTACAAAAAAATAAAAACCTAAACAAAATAATACTAAAACTTGGAAAAAATTTGCTTTCGACTCAAATATCTTTTAAAAAATTAAAAATATTGGCTTCAAACTTATTTTATCTCACAGAAAATATTGTTTTCGACATTCAGTAAATTTTTTATAAAAATAGAACAGTCCGTTTTTTCATAAAAAAAATAAAATCTACAAAAAATAGTACGCAAATTTGGTAAAAATTGATGTTCGGTTCTCGATATCTCGTTAACTCAAGATATTGACTTCAAATTAATTTGATTCACCCAATTTGTATTTGTTTATATAAGAAATAAAAATGTTTAAGAAATTCTACTAAAATTAGTAAAAATTGGTTTTCGACTAAAAATTTTGTTAGCAAAAATAGATTTTGAAATCAAACTATTTCATCGTATGCAAAATGTTGTTGGTAATTTTTAATTTTTAAGAATAATTCAACTGAAAACTATTTTAACAAAACACGAAAGCCTACAAACTTTTAAGCAATACAAATCGACAGACGGGATGGGATGTTATCAGTGTGGGTCGCATCCCAGCCTCTTTTTAATTCCACAAATCGGACCGATTACAATAACTTTCTTTCTATAGAAAGTTAATGAACCATAGGTATTAAACTTTTTTTTGACTAAATGTTGCTGAATTTAAAATCACTCTATGTTTTTCTATAGTTTTGAGCTTAAAAATGTTAAAATTAATTATGTTTAAATTATACTTACACGGTTTAAGGACAACTCAACACATGTGCACTTTGTTGAGTAAGGGAAAATACATAGGTTGAGTTAAATTAAAGTCTTAACTGGTCTTAAAGACTTCATTATGAACCATATTTCTAAAATCAAACATTGATTTAAATTATAAAAATACAACACAAAATGTATGATTTAATTTTTTGATTTGTTTTATTATATTTATAATTTTTTTGTATCTTACATTTAAATAAAATTGAATCTAATAAAAATAGTTTATATTTTTTAAAAATATACTATTTATAATTTTCTACAAACTCAATCAACATAAAATACAAATTTATAAAAGGATAAAATCAAAATATTGCTTATTATTTCATGTTCATTTAGCAAGAATTAAAATTCATTGTTCGATTCTTATTGAATACTTTGTAGTTAAAGTCAAGATTTTCAAAATATTTAAATTTTATTTATTTTAACAATTTAATAATAGAGAAATATATTTCTTATTTGCATTTTTTTTTTTTCATTGAGCTGAGTTTCAATTATTTAATGCTTTTGCGATTGAGTATTTTTTTAAGTTGTTAACTATTTTGAAAAGTTTTTAATCTTGTTATATTTTTAGTTTTATTTTATAAAGGACGAGAAAGATTTTAAATGTAATTTTCATTTGATTGTTGTATCTTAACTTTTTTCAAAATATTTACATATGTTTTTTTTTTAAACTTACATATGTATTATCAAAAAAAAACTTATGTTTTTGAAGCATTTATAAAACTCAAACATTTTATTTTCAAAATAATAAATCGTAAATTTAAGTGTTAAGTAAAATGTAATTCAAATTATTAAAAATAATTGTTTAATAAATTTTCTTGTAATTATAGTTTTATTTTGCTTAAGATTGTCAAAAAATTGTATTGTATTTTATTTTATCTATAAAATTTAATTTAATTTGTTTTCTTGTTTAATAAAAAGATACATAATATAAATATTCTTTTAACGATATTGTGTTAATTTAAAACATTAATCAAAGAATTTTTTTTTTAATTGTAGATAAAATGATTGTGCTAACAAAACTTTTTAAATATTTTCATCAAATAAACGAATTGAAAAATAATTTTTGCTAAGTCTGTACTTAATATCACAATTTGTTTTTGGTTTTCATAATTTATTATTTTGTATTGCTTAATTTTATATACTTACAAAATATTATTTCAAGGCATTTTCGTAATGTTTTTTATTTGAATTTAAAGAAACAAACTAACTAAATTTATATTGCTTTAAATTATTATTATTTACAATTCACTCTTATTGTTATTACAAGTAATATATTAATTTTATAAAAAGCTGTATAAAAATACGGAAGCTATGTATGTTTTAAGATTTCCTTTGAGGAAGTTAGAATTTTTTTTAAGTTTTTATTTATATTTAAAGTTTAAAAATTTCTGGAAGCATTTTCTTTCATATTTAACTGGATTTAGAAAAAAATCTTTTAGTTTTTTAATATCATTTATTTAAGATTAGGAAAAAGTGTATATTAAATTACTTTAAAATGTTATTATTGAATAATAATTTATTTCTTAGCTACAGGATATTAAATTTGATTTAAAATGTATGTTAATTATTAAATATATATAGAAATATTTTTGTAAGGCACCTCCGTGTGACGGAAAGTTTTTTTTTTATATTTTACAAGTTTTTTTTTGCATTACTGCGCAGTTTTTCCTTATTTTAATTGTATTGCTAGTAAAGTTTTATTTTATTTTTAGTATCACTCAAATGTGTAAAAAGTCAGAAATATGTTTGGTCACATTACTCCTCTCAAAAAAAAAAAAAAAATTAGTTACTAAATTTAAACATTTCAAGAATTTCTCATTCTTAATTTTGTTTCTTATTTATATTCAAATTTGTTTAGTAATTTTAATGCATCTTTGCGTGAATCACATTTGTATTTAATTAATCACTAGTGACAACCGGAATGTCCATCGCTCTAAGATCTTAATCAGCATTAAATAAAATCAACAAAAAAGCTAAGCATGTCCTTGTAGGAAATTAGCAAGTATCAACCTTTTGCGTCATAAAATAAAAATACATCCTTTCCTTCTACTTCAATAACCATCACGTTCGGTCCTCATATAAATTATCCTCATCGTATACCTTTATAAATCTCACATAACAATTACGTGAGTGAGTGGCTTTGCAAAAACACCCAAAACCAAAAACAAGCTGAAATATGTACCTAGCTATAAGGCTTCGTTAATAAATTCCACTAAATCCTTAAATACACACAAAAAATATTGTAGGTAGGTACACTTCCGCTTTAAAATACAAAAAAAAATCAAAGGATAAAAAAAAAATCTTATTAAACTAAGCCAATCATAAAAACCAGGATAGCAGAAAACTGAAAAAGCTTATTTTGGGAGCACGTCCTTTGCACCATTAAAGCCAAACAAAAAACAGAGAAAAATACGTGTGGTGTACAGCAACTTTCATATGCTTTAGGAAGGATTCTGCTTGCTCTTCATGTTTTTCTTTTGCAAGGATACGAGTATGCATGCAAAACATTAAAAGCAACAAAAACAAAAACGAAATAAACTGCATGATGCAGAGATGCTCTTGCCGACAAACGGGGGCGCATGTAAACTACCATGTTCGCTGGAAATCATCAAATCAACAAACAAAAAAAGTCCCCATACCTCTTCGTCCTAATGTCTATGTACATACATGAGAGTCTACGATAGTTTCAAGGAAGGATAGTGAAGGCGAAACAAAATCTACAAAGGCTTCTATCTCAACAAATGCTGAATGAAAAATTTGATTTCCAGGAGCGCATTTCTGACAAATGACAAGGGCTACATTATGTGACCATATGAAAAAACCCTGCTCTCAACCTAACCTGTGGTCGGTGACAGTGAAGTTTGATACATGTGTTTTATCCATTTATATGCGAAAAATGTAAACGTCTTTTTAGTTTACGCTAAATTACCAGTGAGGTTAGATTCTAGGTCATAATGTCTAAGTGTTTTGATAGAGCCGATTTTGCAACGATTTCAATAATTAAAAGTCACTCTTGTCGGTATTTTTTTTTTCTTTTGAATATAACTTCTGACTGCTGACACTTTGAAAATGTTTGCTGTCAATATGATTGCACAACTCAACTTAAGAATGTCGATAACTTAAACAGAAACGGTTTTTTGTTTTACGAAAAATCGTGATTTTCGTATTGACAATACTGCTTTGTTTTTTATGAGCATTTACGATTTTTGTATAAAATACACCTGCAAAAACTGCAATTTTCATATTTAAAACTGAAATTTACAACATGACGGTTTTTTTTTGAAAAAATAAAATGTCGTAACAAACACTGTGGTCTTCTTTTTTTATAAGTTTACTCTTAGGAAGATTTATTGTTTTTTACTTTTCTTAGGAAATTCATAGTATTTTGTTTTTTATATTGATAAATACTATAGTCAATGTTATGATGGTAAAAGTTTGATTTAAATGCTGACTCTCATTACTGTCAATATGATGACCGACATTAAGAATAAATATTCGGTTTTCATATTGATATTCACTATTTTTAATATATTGACAGTAATATCATTGTTTTTACTTGCCACATATATGAACTACATATGTATATGGCAAGTTTTGCATTCGTACAAAATTTCGAACTCGAGATTTTAATCAAACATGATATTACGATGGTAGAGAAGTCGAAAAAAGTGGGTCCCGCGATTCCGTACGTCTGTCGTGTCTGTCTGTCCACGCTTCTACAGCCTAAACCATTGGGTCGATTGAGTTCAAACTTGGAAGTTAAGGTTTTGAACAGATTCTCGTTAGGCGTTTTTTTCATTTTTTTTAAGATCAAAACTAACAGTGGCCCCCATACAATTTTTTTGGTCAAAAAACGATAATTCGAATTTTCTCAAAAACAAACCGATAGATTTTTTTTTTAATTTTCTCCAAAATTTTATTTTTTAACTTGTCTTCTTTTAGAAGAAAAACTTATTTTTGTATTGCACCGTTATTTTGTTTTTAAATTTTCTCAGCAACTTATGAAACGATTTCAATAATTTTTTTTTGAACGAGCTCTTATGTTGCCTTAACAATATTTGATTATCAAAAGTGCAATTTTTTTCTGTTTGGATTTTTAAAAAAATATTGATTTTTTTTCAAAATTCTATATCTCAAAAACGGGTCAACATTTTTTTACGAAATTTAAATGTAGAGCGTATATTAACAATCACTAAACAACTGCTTACCAAAAATATTTTTAGAACAAAATTGAAAAATTTTATTTATAAAAAATTAATTAAAAAAAAAAAATCGCTCTAGCGATTTAAAAATTAAATCAAGGATTTTTTGATTTATAAAATGGCATTTAATTTTTTGAAGACAAAGTTATTTTTCAGGTAAAATTTTGAATCTTAAAATAGTTTTTTTTTTAAATATTTTAACTGTGCATGAGTATAAAATTGTCTCTAATTTTTTTTTTAACTTGGCTTCTTTTAGTTAAAAAAATGTTTTTTTCTATTGCTCCGGAAGGGTACCGCTCATAGAACCGTAATTTTGTTTTTATAATTCTCAGGAACTAATAAATCGATTTCAATATTTGATGATCAAAATTGTATATATCTTTTTGGATTTTTAAAAAAATATTGAATTTTTGTTTTCAAAATGCGCTATCTCGAAAAAGGGTCCACATTTTTTTATGAAATTCAAATCTAAAACGTATATTTACAATCACTAAACAACTGCATAACAAAAATATTTAAAAAAAAATGGAAAATGGAAAATTTGTATATACCTATAAAAAAAATGTATTTAAATAAAACTTGAAAAATGAAGTTTTTTGACAAATGAAAAGGCATTTATATCTTTGAAGACAAACTTATTTTACAAGTATATTTTTAAATCTTATATAGGTACTTTTTTAAACAGACTCTTTGCATACAGGAGCAAGTTCGTGCGACCCAGTCGTGCATTTTATTTTTATAGCAACGATGATTTTCGTATCAGCCATCAGTTATTAATATTACTATAACCACAAAACAGAAGTAATTATATTGACAGTTTAAAATCTTGATCATAATATTGACAATTTCAGTTGTCAATAAAATAACTTTGCAAAATAACAACAACAAACATAAAAATGTTCATATTGACAATCATGTATAAGTGCAAGTGCGAACTTGTCATTTTTTGTATCATATTGAAAATTAATATAGTCAAAATTTTCAATCGATTGTCAATTTCACAAAGCAATTTTTTTCTAATACTATTAATTTAATGTTAACTATACATGACATTCTTAATTTTCTCAGATTTATTGCAAACTCTGTAAGACCTCTTGAATTTTAAAGCTTTCACGTTTTAATTTTAGAAAAAGAATGTAATTTTAATTGACTGACATTAATTTAAAAATATAGGTTAGCTGTCCATATTATTTGGCTACAAAAATATTGTCATTAAATATTAAATAAACAAATTAAAATTGCAAAAGACTAAAATATAAAAATAAAACTTTTATAAATTTATAAAAAAAATAAGTTAACAATTATTTATGACCAATATATTTATATTTAAAATAGTTTTATTGCTCTTAATAAGTTTTTTTTTCGTTTTTGCTTTTTTGTTTATACATAAATAAAATGTTGGCCCAACCTTTCTCATATAATCGATGGCTTTGTAGGTAGTTAAAAACAACCCGTGTTTTGTTGGAAAATATATCCATAGTATAGTAGGATTTTACACGAATAACAAAAACAATATCCATAGTATGAATAACATCGATAAAAGTAAGAGTAGAATCTTACTATGGATGGGTTTTTCACATTGAAACGAGTCTCGAATGGATCTTATGTAATTTATTTCTCAAATGTTGGTACGATTGATATTGCATTTGTATCTCGATGGCTGTGTTCGTTGAGTAGTTGTGCATTTAGAATCATGTGTGTTTTCCATTGGGGAAAAAATCAATCTATTACTGTTGATATTATTTAGTCTTGTTAGTGGAAATGGACTAACTGGGCTTATTTTGCAAGAGAAAACAATAGAAAAGATAATTAAGTTTTGCTATGTTTCCACCAAAGGTTTATATCAGTTTAGATTAGATAAATCTTTTTGTTGTTTCCACCGCACAAGAAGATTTAAAAATGATTAAGTTTGACAGCACTTTCTAAAATGCAAATGGTGTTTCGATGTTTCTTATGAAGTGCAAGTGAGATAGTTTGATTCGTGTTAAACAATGAAAAACTGAATAGTTCAGCACCATATAAAAATATGCTACCTACTCCATGTGCAATTTTTTTTTTTTTTAATTTGATTAAAACAAAACTATATTTTTTGTACACAAACATGCAAATAAACAGACCATAACGCATTATCTGTAAAACCAACTCCTGCACACAGGTTTTTCTTTACAAATTTTGACTCGACTCCGATCCCCAACCACAATTGAGGCGAATCAAGCTCATTTCAACTCGATTCAGGTTTATAAAGAATTTAGGCGAGCTTCAAGCTCGCTTCAACACCACATGTTAATGTAGTAGTCTACGAACAAACCCCCTTCTCGAAGTTTTTATTTTATGTCAAATTGTTTGGTTAAAACTGAGAAATCGATTACACAGACGTATTTTCTTGATTTTGATAGCCAACTATCAAAAATCAGCTTACACAATTTCAACGCTGGTCTGAATTTCGCTATTTTTTTGTTGGAATTTTTTGATAAATTATTCTGGCAAATATTCAGCTATATCAACTTTCAAATATAAAAACCAGACTACTGCGGATCGTTTTTTTGGCAAATTCTCACTGTATTATATATAGAATACGAAAAAAACACACTTACAGTTAAAATATAAATATTAGGCATAATCTCCCATGTTTGCCTGAGAAATACTGTTAAATCAACAATAATTTTCAATTTCATTCTTAATCATATAAAAAACAGAAACGTTTTATTCAAAACAACATATAAGCTTTAACCATGCAACATAAGAAAAGAGTAAAGAACTTGGAAATAAGATTAAGTTTAATGTGAAAGGCATGAACCTTAACGTTCGGTGGAACAACTACGTCCCTGTAAATTTTTCCTGTGTTAGGTATATGACCTAAAGGACTTTAATATAGGCTCCTCTGGCCTCTGGCCTCTGACTTTAGTCACCGACAATGATTCTCGTATTGTCCACCCTCGTCGTTGTTGGCACAACCGAATACCATCTCCCGCCATCTCATTGTTGACTGCATTATAAAGTCAAACTACCTTCACTACTAACATATGTATATACATACAACACACAGAAGGAAGACACACTCAACTGTGAAGTTGGGTCTAGCAGGATAGCAAACAAGGCAAATACTAACATATTCCCACGTTCCTTCCGCGTCAACACCACCGAGCGGCAACGCCAAGGAGCAAAGACGTCGACCAGCACCACCCTCTCTCTCAGCAGCACCCACTTATCTAGGTACCTATATATGGAGAGGGTGGTTACAGTGATGGTGATGGTGATTGTGACGGTGGTGACGGTAGTTACGGTAGTGACGGTGACGGTGACGGCGACAGCGGTGGTGGTGCATTGCAGGTTGCGGCTAATGTTTGACCCTGTTTCATCGACTGTTTTATATTCATGGGCAATCTGCATGTAGAATGGAACATATATAGGATATCCTTAGTTTGGTTGTAGTCTTCCTGTTTACTGTTTTAGAGAAAACGACCGGACCGACTATGACTACAACTAACACGATAGACACACAGAGTCACACAGTAGATATATGAGTACGAGTACGAGAATATCCTGGAATATTATAGGTAGGTATGAAGAGAATCCTGTTGTTTTGTTTGTTCATGCATACATTAGCAGACAGATGGTTTTAGCTTTAGCACATTTTTACTTCATTTTTTTTGTTCTTCCTCCTTTCAAGTTTTATTTGTTGCTGTTTTGTCATCCTAAGTCTAGAAGAGGTGCAAGGATGTTGAATATACGAACATGTAGACATTGAGGCTAGCTAAAGAAAGCGATCTACGTGCTGGCATGCTATAAGGCTCATTGAATTTTATGCACAAGTTGTATAATATAACAACCTTCCTAAAACAGACCGAGTGAACGTATATATATGGAAAGCTTTAAATTCCCTAATCACGAAAGGATTTTTTTGTACTCTGACATTTTTTTATATATTTTTGAGGAAGATCCAGACGAATACATATTTATAGTTTTTGGAGAGAATCTTTTTGGCAAAAATAACGAAACATAAAAAAGGACGAAAAAGGATTTTATTCAAAACTCAGTAAACTGTGTCCATCACCTTTAAGGATAAGAATTTTATAGTTTTTTGATTAATTTAATAAAGAATTTTTAAATTCTGACATTTCCGATTGCGGAATTTTGTTGAATCTAGATCTGTCATACATCAAACTATCATGTCATTTGTTAAGTTAAGCTGAAAATGTTAAATTTCTGGTCTGGAAAAGGAACTTCAACAACGAGAAAAATTGTGGAATCTGAGACCTTCCTAGTCAATCCTAGTTCCAACAGATTAGAAAGTTAGTGTTTGTCATGGATTTTGTAGAAGCCTAGCGACATAGTTCCTTACTTCTTCGAGAACATTTTTTAACTGTCAATTTTGAAACAAAACTCAATTTACTTTAGGAAGTAAAATAAAGTAAATTGATCAAAATTCTAAAACTCATCTTAGTTTTCGAGTTATACGCGAAAAATATTAAACTTTAATGGTGATCAACGCGAAAACGATTCCTACAAAGTGTGTTTAGATTTATGTTGGTAAATAAAAGTTCAATTAAAATTGCCTTCCTTTCCGATAGCCTACTTTCGGCTTTGTTGCACAATCTACGGTCGCATGTTTATTCTTTTAATTTAAACCTTTTGTTAAAACAATTATGTGACATGCTCCTACATCGTCTTCAATAAAAGAAAACAACAAAAATTGCAACAAAAGACCAACCTGGCTACCTATGTCTTAACTTGTGTTCAATTTATCGTCGGCAATTAAAAACTCTTAAGCATCTGTAATCAGTCAAGAGAATTCTCGGGGTTTACACCCATAACACTTGTGGTCGATTAGTAACTGCCGTTTAAAGTCGTCGTCGTTGTTGTCGTCGTCGCCTTCATCTGCCACCACCGCCGCCACCGTCACCCATCATCTGTGTCAGTTAAGTCGGTTGTTTTTGGACCGGCCCGCGGCAGCTATAGTCCGAACATAGTAAAACGCCAAACGTTCAACCAAACACACCATGCTCCCGAGACGCTGTCATCAATATTGTCATCATATCATTGTCACTGTGGCGTTTGTTTGTCACTTGGCTCTTTGCTGTTTGGCTCGTGCGACCACATCGTGTTGCCCCCAAAATAATGATGCGCCCTAGCAGTCACCAGATAAAATGGAAAATAAGTTGGACTTTGTGCTGATGATGGTGCGCGATTTTATCGTATCGCATGTATGAAGCGCACCCTTTGATTTGTCGCCCATCTGACATAATAATGCAGTTGAACGGCAGCATACTGCGCGTTGCAGAGCGGCCGGCGCGGCGGCGGCGGCGGCGGTGACGATGGCCATTTGTCATCTGCGAAGCACAAATCATCCTGCCATTGTTTGTACTTGGTTTATGTGTGTATACAATATATTGCTGATGATGTTCTTTGGTGCATTGTCTCCTACAAGCTCCGATAAATTTATTAACAGAGATTTTTGCACAACAAAATAATAACACAACAATTTCTATGAAGAAAACAATGCGACATGCCGTCGTCGTCGTCGTCGACTGCCGGCCCTGCGGACCGGTCGCTGCCGACAAAGTGACGGACAAAAAAATCAACAACCTTTTGTGGTATGCGACAATGGCTGGCCCCCAATTTAGATTGCTTGATTGTGATAAGTGAAAACGATCACCCTCTGAGAATTCTACCCTCAACACACTACACCCTCAAAATTATTACATGAAAAAAGGTTGCCAGATATATACTGCGTTTTACTGATGACTATTTTAATACATCAGAAGTTACAGTTTGACAAATGAATAAACACATTTCCCAAAATGGGAAGTTTAAAGGTGTTTTTAATATTTGACATATCGAGACGTCAAATCAATTTTGGTTAATCAGATTTTTTTTTTTAAACACAATAACCCACGAAATTCAATAAGTGTCTGTCTCTTTTCATCTCGGTGAAATAATTCAACGTAATTTGACAGTTAATAATATGACAGAAAGACAAAAAACTGTATTTTGGCATTATATAGTATTTCGTACGAAATTACACCCAGAATTTCTAAGATCACTTCTTTTAGGATCAACAATTTGGATTTTTTATTTTGTATTCGTTCCATCTCCTATGGCAACCCTATTTATCAGCAATCAAAAACTCGTGCAATATTGTTTGGATACTTTATGTAGGTGCCAGTGCTGTCAGCTTCAAAAGTAGATAAATAAAACAACTCTTCTGCTTTATGGTCTCATCGGAAAAATGAGATTACCTCGTGCTATCATCACCACTTGTCTTGTTCGTCCTTATTCTGTTGTTGTTATAAAATTCGTCTCATTCCCCTCTCCCTTGAAATTCGCTACTGTGTTGTATTCATCACCAACAGGAGAATTTACGTTCAACATACTATATACGACAGAATTCAACTCAATTGTAATGTGATGGCGGGCGTTCGTTGGGGCAAGCAACATAAACCATAACCAGCAACAACAACAACAATAACAATATTATTCAAGGAGCACACTATGGGGCACTTCTCATTGTTGTCGGGTGTCGTTGTCGTCGCAGTCGTCGTCGTCGTATAGTCGTTCCTCTGATAGAGCATCCAATCCATTGTGTAAAGCATGATGCCATTCTGCAACAAAAGCATGATGTATGATACAGCATGGGCTTATGGTCTGCCCCAACACCAAATGAATTAGTTACCGAGTGATTTTTGTATTTAGTTTGTTTTTTTTATATACATATATTCCTAAAGGGAGCGAAAGCAATAAGTAAAACCAAATGATTAATTGAGACCAGCTCGGGACCATAACAATTAGTTGTGGTATTTTGAGAGATATTTAAATCACATTGAATAGGCTGTGATAGATAATAATACCTTCACAAGACGAATATTTGTATATTTGGTACATAATTTATCGATGAAAATGAAGATGCTTAGAACTTAGGTATAAAGTCTTAAGTTAGGTCAGTTGATGGCATATTTGTATGAATTCAGGAATTTAAAACATGCATATCTGTGTGTCTTTGTTTAATGTTAGTAGGATAGAACAGGAAATAGGTCATTTAAGGTTGAGGGGATAAAATGTCCTGAAAATTTTGTAAGGTCATTATAATCATTGACATATAGTTTTTGTCAAACATAAAATTTAATATTAGACCTAGAAACACTGTGGAGTGTCTTATGCGACAAACTAAAATAATTGAACAAATGTGCGTAAGGGGTCTTATAAAAGTTGGGGTGCTCATTGTATAATACAAAATTGAGGCCTATCATTTAGTGCACTTTATTGCAAAACTTGGGCAAACTCTCAAACTGATCAACTTGTACTTACTTACTTAGGTCCTCAGACCTGTTAAGTGCGTTGGAAACCTCTTAAGGGGCATAAGGCCTCTACTACGCCTACATGCCATCGTGTGCGGTTTCTGGAGATATGTTTCAGCTCTCTCCAGCTCTTGCCTAGTGACGCTGATTCCTCCTTGACTGTCCTGCGCCATGTGCTCCTCGGTCGTCCAGCTCTTCTTCCTACTTGTGTGAGTGGATTCCACTGCATTGCTTGGCCTCCAGTGCAGTCGTTTCCTTTTCGAACGTCAAATCCATTGCCACACTGAAGG
Organism: Eupeodes luniger; assembly: GCA_951509635.1. Classification (NCBI taxonomy): domain Eukaryota; kingdom Metazoa; phylum Arthropoda; class Insecta; order Diptera; family Syrphidae; genus Eupeodes; species Eupeodes luniger. The sequence goes on from OX608074.1 coordinate 24,046,636, forward strand.
AAAAAATCATCCTATTGACTATTTTGGTAGTCAATATGAATATTTGGAATCCGAAATTTGTTTACAATTTGGTAGTCAATATGACAACTTTAGTAGTCAATATGACAACTTTAGTAGTCAATATGACAACTTTGGTTGAAGGAAATTGAAACTACGGTTATCATATTGACTAATGTGGTAGTCAATACAACAATTGCGGTAGTCAATATGACAACTGCGGTAGTCAATAGGACAAATGCCGTAGTCAATATAACAATCCTCGATAGTCAATTTGGGTACAACCAAATCGTCATATTGACTACCGAAGTTTTTCTATTGACTACTTTTGTTGTCATATTGACTACTTTTGTTGTCATATTGACTACCCAAAATTGACAATCGAAAATTGTTCTATTGACTATCCAGTAGTCAATTTTTAAAAAAAGGTTGTCATATTGACTATTTTGGTAGTCAATGCGACAATTTGGCCAAATTTCAGGTTGACTATCGACGATTGTTAATATGACAACTTTTTTTTTCTGTGCACTTACGCCTTCGTTTAGCATTGTTTATAGGTTCCTGGCCTGTCCTTCTATGAAGGACCTTATTGTATATTCGGTTAGGCCACAAAATCCTTAGGATGTTGCGAAGACATCTATTCACAAAGGTTTGCAGCTTTCTTGTAATGGCTGAAGTAACCTTCCAGGTGCTGCACCCATATAAAGAAGCACAGATTCGACTTTATTGCGAAACAGTCATAGCTTTGTTCTTAAGCTAATAGAATTATTCCTCCAAATTTTCGACATCATACCGAACGCCACTTTTGCTTTGCCGATGCGGCAGATGACGCCTTGTTTGGTTCCGCCTTCGATGGAGACGATACTTTCAAGGTATTGAAAGCTCTCCACTTTTTGTCACCGTTTGCGAGGAAACATTTATTTGAGGGGATGGTCGAGTTCCGGGGCTGATCACTTTTGTTTCGCCGGAATACATTTTCAGCCCCACGACTTCTGCTTCTCATTTCACACTACATGATCCTATGAGAGAGTAAGCAAACATCGTCCGCGTAATCTAAGTGCTTTAAATAGGATGTCAAAGTCCATTGGATTCCTCTGCTACCTGACAAACCTGCGCGCAGTATATCGCTTATTACCAACAAAAACAATATTGGCGACAGAATACAGCCCTGTCTGATTCCGCTACCGACTTCAAAATCCTCTGACAACCTACAATCGAGCAGAACGTGACATTTGGATTCATCGTATGTAGCTTTCATAACAGCAATTAGTTTTTCTGGAATGCCTCTACTCCGTGAAGCTAACCAGGTGTAATCCCTTTTGACGCTATCAAAGGCCTTTTTGAAGTCGATGAACAGCAGATGTAGTGGTCTTCGATATTCAATGCACTGCTCAGTAATGATCCGCAGGGTGTTGATATGATCAATACAGGAGTATCCAGCGCGGAATCCTGCTTGTTCGGCATCGAGTGTGGCCTCAAGGTCTTCTCTGATGCGTTCCAGTATGATTTTTGCTACTATTTTGGCAACGGCAGGTAGAACGCAAATTCCTCTTCAGTTTTCGCACTTTGTAAGATCTCCTTTTTTTGGAGCTTGACGATCATTCCCTTCTTCCACTCATCAGGGAAGCTTTCGGTGGTCCAAGCTTCTTTTATGAGCGGATGACCTTGTAAAAGCTCTTCGGGAATTCCATCAAGTCCTACCGATTTGTTGTTCTTAAGTGCTTGTGTAGTGTACAAATTATTTGTGGCTTATTAGCAGCGAGTAGTTTTTAAGATAATTGATTAAAAATTTAAAAAAAATACGTATACGCCCGGAGGTCACTCTAAGGAAAATTTGCAATTTATTCAAATTTCCCATACAACAATGGCAATCAATGCTTGTTAATTATATTTTGAAATTATTTATTTAAAGAAGTGAGTGCTAAACTACGTTTTCCTTTCATTTAATTTATAGCAAAAATAAGAAACCTGTTCTTTTTATTAGAGATAGGTCAAAGTGGTTTCTTACTTGCGACCTGTAGGAACTATCTATATGGCAAGTATTGCATTCGTAAAAAATGTTTAACTCGAGGTTTTAATCAAACAAGACATTACGAAGGTGGAAAAGTGGGTACCCCGAATCCGTCTGCCTATCTGTCTATCCTAGCCGCCACACCCCAAACATTTGGCGTTTTTTAAAGACTAAAAATAACAGTAGTCGACACAAAAATGTTTTTTTTTTAAATGTATGTATGCTTGCCAATGTCATGTTTAATGTTAGATCGGTGTACATACATGATATTTTGAGAAATCAATACCTTCCATTTTTGTGGTCCAATATTCCTACAAAAGCTTATTTCATTTCAAAAATGACCCCAAAATTCATAAGAACATAGCAGCCAGTTAGGTAAAAACTTCTTGAAAGAGAATAATATTCAATCTATTGAGATCAATCACTGAAGAGATAATAGATCGAATGGAAAATATACCTACCATAGTTTGCCTTGATCTACTCAATGTCGAAAAGGTTCTGATTTTATACAGCAGTATTGGGCTTTTGAGATATATTTTATATTTTTTTTTAAATGTTTGTATGTTCATTATTTTTACCCTTAAACACACATTTAGGAAATAAATATAAAACTTAATTTTGGAATTATTTCTATGTAAGAAATTTTAGTTTTCATAATATACTTAAATATTTTATCACTTTTAAGTTTATACTTATTTTTTTGACTTTGGCAACCTTGGTTTTAAAGAGGAAAGTTTGTTTACAATTCGGCTCCACATATATAATTAATTAAAAAATAAAGTCAATAAAGTTTAGTGATCTTATTCAAGAAATAAAGTGTTAGAAGACCCATAAATTCATAGACTATAAAAATTGAGGTGAGTCCTTATTATCCTGGTGATTATTGCAAAAGCAAAAAGTGCAAAGAAAAGAAAAGGAAAAACAACAACAACAATGCATAGAACACCTGTCAAAAGTCCTCTTCATGACTCAGCATCCGAATCTTCTAAAAGACGTCGTATGGCTGGAACACCGAAAGGCTACGATCAACGTGAAATAAGCGCTGAAAAGTCTATTAATATACCTATTAGCGACTTGACCTCAATTATAGAAAGCACGATGGCTAAACTTTTAGACTCGAAGCTGGAAAATGTGGCGACCAAGACAGACGTAGGCAAGATTAGTGAAGAAATTGTAACCCTACAACATAACAATAAAGAGCTTAAAATCCAACTTGAGCAAATGCACACCCGCTGTATGTCACTGGAACGTCAAGTTGAACTTCTTGAAAAAAGAACAAATGAGAAAAATCTAATTGTTCACATTCCGATGAAAGATGGACTTAATCCATTGGAAAAAGCTAAATGTGTTTGTTTGGATCTGCTGCAAACTAATAATCCGGCAAAAGTAGCCAGCGCACGGCAAATCAAATCCGGAAGCAAAACCGCGAACGTCATCGTTGAGCTGTGCGACAGAGATGATGTGGTACGGCTACTTAAAGCAAAAACAAAGTTGCATGGAACAGGCATTTCAATGCATAAAGATTACCCTTTGGCGTCAAGGGATCGTAGGAGACTAATTCTTGCACTACGGGAAGAGATTACAGCTAAAAATAATCACATAAAAACACAAATAAGAGGTGAAACAATGCTCATTAATGGAAAAACATTTTATTTTGATAAAAACAACAAATTAATTTGCAATGGTGAAGATGGTTTTGCTTTTTTGAATCAGCTGGTTGGAGATTTGACAACATCAACATCGATGACAGCAACAATGACAACTAATATGATAGCTGCTGCTAAGGGTAGCACCACAGTGAATTTGAACAGTGCTGTCGCTCCAACTACAAGTAGAGTAGTACTAAATCAGAGATTTTAGTACTAATGCCGTCGTCCGAAGTAAAAATAAAAATTATAAAACTAAAAACACAATTGAACACAAAAGTATAAATATTTTAGCATATAATGTAGCAGGATTATGTAATAAGACTCTATTTATTGATTTTTATAACTATGTTAACCAATTTGATTTTGTATTCTTATTCGAAACTTATGTAACCGAAAATAACTTTGTGAATTGTCAAAATAAATTTAAGAACTTTAATTTCTTGTGGATACCAGCAATAAGATATAACGTCAGGGAAAGAGCCAGCGGTGGATGCTTTTTTGCGTACAAAAAAAATATTAAAAACACTATCTGCGAATTTAAAACAGTGAATGAAACAACATATTTGAACCTTAAGTACAACGGCAAGCGCTACATCATTCTACCAACATACCTGAACTGCAATCACTGGGAACAAGATTTTGAAAAAGTGGAGGAGTTTATGTTGAACCAGGCTAACAACAATGTTCTTTTGATTGGAGATTTGAATGCCAGAATTGGAAAAGAATATGGTTCCGTTAATATAGCTGAAGGAAAAGAACGCCAATCTAAGGATTGTACTAGTAATTGCAGAGGATTGAAGTTACTAGATTTGTGTAACACATTTGGACTGCGAATTCTTAATGGCACTACTTCATCAGACAAGGCTGGAGAGTACACGTTCGTTGGCAAGCAAGGAAATTCAGTGATTGATTACAGTCTAGCTGGTGGTGAATGGAATGTTCACGTCAAGGATTTCAAAATTGACCTTGTTTCATATTCTGATCATCTTCCTATCATTACAACGGTACAACTGGAACAACCTTTTGATGAAGGGGTTAGGAATATGGAGTTGCTGCCAAAGCTTAATTGGAGAGACGCGAATGCAGATAGGTATCGAAGACGATTGGACTTAGCACTCTCAGAGCAGCAGGTATCTGATCTAGCAGGGATAGAAGACGCTATAAAAATTTCGTATCCAAGTAAAACATGCAGAAGCAATAAAATTGCTAAATGTGAATGGTTTGATAAGGAATGTGAAATGGCGAGGAAAGCATCCTTTTCATATTTAAAAGCATTCCGTGACTCAAATGAATTCCATAACAAAACTCAGTATCTTGAAGCAAACGCGAAGTACAAGTTGCTATGTAAACAAAAAAAAGAACGCTTCATATAAGATTTTTACAACTGTCCTGCAGCATCGTCTCAATGTATGGATCAGGAACAATAATCTAATTGGGGAGTGTCAAGCTGGTTTCAGATCAGGCTATTCTACAATTGACCACATTTTCGTCTTGAGAAGTATTGCAGAATCATTTATGAATAAAGGAGCAAAATTATATGCATTATTTGTTGACTTCAAGTCAGCATTTGATACTGTTAATAGAAATGCTTTGATATATAAGTTGTATGGCATGGGAATGTCCTGGAGGTTTGCAAGGATAATCCAAAATCTTTATATCAGCACAAAATCAGCTGTCTGGAATGGCGAAGAGATGTCAGATTGGTTTCACACTTGCACGGGAGTTAGACAAGGATGTACTCTAAGCCCATCGTTATTTGCCCTCTTTATTGAAGATCTCGTAGAATGCCTACCTTGTGGTATTGAGTACGCCGGAAAAGCTATCAAAGCACTGATGTTCGCCGACGATATTGTCATTCTCGCATACTCGCCAGAATCTCTCCAATTAATGATAAACCGCTTGTGTGACTACTGCAAAATATGGAACTTGACTGTGAATTTAGAAAAGTCAAAGGTCATGATATTTAGGAAAGGGGGCGGACGTAACCGTAACAGTGAGAAATTGTGGTATAATGGAGAAACAATCGAAGTTGTCAACGAGTACAGGTACCTAGGGATACTAATGACTAAGAACCTGGACATGGAGAACCACTTTAAGGATAAGCTTGCAAAGGCTAAGACCGCAATCGCTGCCACGTGGAACAGGTGTTTTTCGAACAAAAATATTAGACATAGTGCCAAATTTCGAGTTTTTGAAGCAGTTTCAGAAGCCATCATGTTATATTCGGCTCAGGTGTGGGGCTACAAGCAGTATGAAACGGTGGAAAAATTGCTGAGATATTATATTAAAAGAATTTTTCATATTCCGTCCAACGCCCCGAATTATCTGGTCATGCTGGAAACTGGTCTTCCACCTCTGTTTATACGGACCCTTAAGCTACATATAGATTATATTCTTAAGGCTATCAATATGTCTAATGAAAGACTTCCAAAGATAGTAGCGCTTCATATAATAAGGAGAAATACAGGCTGGATGGAAGAATGGCAGGAACTAAGTCAATGGTGCGGGATGCAACTTAACCTCAATTGCGATAACTTAAGCGAATGGAAACCAAGGCTTTACGAACTAATAGCAAATGTGGATCGTAAGTGTAGAGAAGGATATGTGATGGAAGCAACAGGCTCAGTTCATAGAACCCTATACAGCAGTTTGAACCATAATCTTAATGAAAGGAATTATTTTCGAGATGAATATAGTGTTGACGAAATATCCATGATGGGAAGATTAAGAGGTGAACTTCTTTGCCTCAACTACATGCCACATAGAGACGATCTACCGATAATTTGTGATCTATGTAACATGCAAGAGAGAGAGGATACCTTACATTTCATAGGCCGGTGTCCGGTCTTAGCTGAAACCAGGAGATATTACCTAGGTGCCAGTATCTTATCGGTAATACAGATAATAGATCTCCTCAATGAGATGAACGTCCCAAAATTATTTATGTACTGCAAAGCTGCGTTAAAATATCGACAAAGAATAATAGATCAAGACTTTTAATCTTTGCGTAAAGGGAGTCATGTTAATTACAAGTTATTCAGTTCTGTTTTTTTAATTAATTATTATAATAAAATAAGAGATTTAATGTAAATTTAATTTAATGTAAAGTTTATTTTTGTCAATCGGCTGACGGCAATGCCATGCTCAATGATTTTGTATATATATTATGTAAACTAAATGTTTGTAATAAAGAAAAAATCTAAAATCTACTTATTTTTTTTGTCTCCTGTCCTACTTTTTTTTATTTTTTTTATAAAAACTTATGGACCTTTCACTTTTTTCCTTTCAACATAAATCATTTTGACACACTTAAAAAATAAAAAAGACCTGCATAACACAAATAATTTAAAAACAACAACAAAAAATAATCGAACCAAATAGTTAAGTACTGATAAGCTCACAAATGTTTGGTTAGGTATGTATAAGCACAGAACAACCATCACAATTTCATCGAGCATCAAGGGTCATTAATATTAAAATCTGTTATTCGCAAAATTATAATAAAAAAAAATCGCTCACAATTTTATAATAAACGAGTGTAAATGCACATTAATCTATTTTTGGTTTGGTATCATTTGGACTTTTTTTATGACGACAACGAGCGACGACTACACAAACAACAACACAACACCCCACCCCTTGAACTACAATAATTTTGTTTTTCAATAATAAAAACCTCAAATACACGCCATTGGTTGGTTAACACCTTAGTGCTCATTAAAAGCGTTACAGCAGTCAAATTATGCCACCGAACATATTTTTTTTCTTCACCTTTTTATTTTCCATATTTTTGTGTTTTTGGTTTATTGTTGTGTGTGTTTTTTTATATTAAATATTTTTGTTTAATTTATGTGAATTGCATGCATATTAAAATCAAAAAGAGTGACGATTCCTAGTAGCGTAAATATCCACAAAATATTTTTTATTTTTCTGTTTTGGGCCTCAGGGCTTTGAGCAAAAAAGATTTATGGATTTCTTTAGACATACGACTTTTTCAAGTTTTTAGTTATTATTATTTATGTCCTTAATCGACAACGACGAAGACGCGGTGCTGTTGTCGACTGAATATAAGTTTCTTTTGTTTAAATTTTCTATGATTTATTTCGGGAATATTATACTGGACATGGAGAGCACGGTTTTGTTTTTTGGAAAGAGACACCAGACACGCCTTTTTGTTAGAAGGGCGGAATTTTTACAAGAAAATGGGGAACTTTAAAAAAAAATGTTAAGTTGTTTTTCCATAATTTAATTAGTATTAGTTAAATATAACGACAAAACTACGTTGAATCCATTAAAGTTGAATTATTTTGTAGTCATCATGCATTTTTATTATTAATTATTTTCTAATTCATTTTAACAAAATTCTTTCATCAATATACGTACAGATTGTATTATCATTGATCAATTTACGTATATGTATGTATCCCATTGTTAGCTTGGGATGTTGAAGAAATATATGAAAACTATTGTATTCGAAAGAAGATTCGAAATAGATATTTTAGTCAAACTGCCATAATTTTTTTATTTTTGGGTAATATCCATTAGTTTACGTTTGTAATCCATAAGAGTTTGTCTCTTTTTCCGATGTAAAAGCGACTGTTTGCGAAAAATTCTAATCCCGGAATTTTTAAGTTGATGAGCCTTGGATATAATTTTGTCTACAATTTCAACTGAAATTGAAAGAAGTTACATTATGACAGTTCCGCGTTGTGCATTGTTGTTGCGTATTTCTCGGGATTTTTTTTACATCAAAAAGATCACCTTCGTTTAGCTTAAGAAACCCCTTGCAAGTCTGTATTGCAAATTGAGTTGCATTGGTTTCTGCGTTTAAAGGGAGGTGAACTACGATAGAACCTTCGTTATGTTTACGTAATATGAATTCAAGCTGATTTTCCAGGAGGCCACATCTTTCGGACATCAAATTAATCTTTTGCTTAAGTTGAGTGTTGATGACAGCCCACAAAGAGTCTATTTCACTGTATAGCTTATTTATATCTTCCTTTGTAACGAGATCCTTAAGCTTTTCCGAAAAGATGCCATTGAGAATTATTTTCAATTCCAATTCTTTGGTAGATGATTTTCCAACTTCTATCGTGATTTCACTTATAGCTACCGAAGATTTTTTTGGCGGATATTTTGTTCGGGTGATATTTGGGTAATATTTCGCTTGTTACGGTTGTTTTTCATATGTATAAATTCAGTAGCGCAACAATTGAATTACTCGGAACTTAATATTATAGATACAAAAAATATTCGTAGCTTACTTTGAGTGGCCGATTTTCAAAGATGAAACAAACAGAAATTGAAAAAAGAAGTTTTACGTTGTTTTTCTTCAGAAAATAACTTGTAATTTATATAAATTAAATAATTACACAAGAAACTATAAGTTTTACACTTTAACCTTTGACAGTTGAAATGTCAATTTTTCTACTTGCGACCTATAAGAACTATATGGCAAGTATTGCATTCGTAAAAAATTTGAGATTTTAATAAAACATGACATAACGATTGTAGAGAAATCGAAAAAAGTGGGTTCGGTCGATTGATTTCAAATTTGGAAATCAAGGTTTTGAGCCGATTCCGAACGTTTGTTGAACGTTTATTTAATTTTTTATAAGACTACAAATGACAGTCGTCTCCATACCAATTTTTTGGTCAAAAATAGAAAATTCGAATCTTCTCAAAACCGAACCCATAGATATTTTTGAATTTTCACTAACATTTTTATTCTTAATTCGGCTTCTTTTAATGTTAAAAAAATATGTTTGTATTGCTCCAGAAGAGTACCCCCATAGAACCCTTATTTCGTTCCTGTGTTAAGTTTTCTCAAAAACCAATGAACCGATTTCAAAAATGCTTTTTCCTGCACAAGCTGTTACATACTGTCTCAAAAAAAATTGATGATCAAAAATGTCATTGTTTTTATTTTTGATTAAGAAAGCCTGCAGAGTCGCAAATACGTCAATACATTCTTTCAACCTCAGTTTCTCTCGCAGAGGTCTTTACTCTTCAAATTTCAAAATTAAATCAACAAATATTGTGCAATTGTACCCACAGACGATACAATATTTTATATTGTGCAATAAATATCATAAAGCGGTCCCTAGACTATCAATATTATTGAACAATATATTGCACAATATTATTGACTGGTACCCTCACTAAAAAATATTTCGCACAATAAATCGTTTGACAGTTCTTTATTTGTGCTTCAACATCATGCTCGATGATATGGATTATTGTTGTGTGGCAATTGCTCTTGCTATTTCATTAAAAAAAAAAGAAAAAAACAAACGCAGATGGATGGTACAAAAAACGAAACGTGTTTACTCATCAAAATTTATTATTTTATCCCCAGACTATTCAATAAATTTGGTTGCACAATAAATATCAAAAGGATTTTGATTTTGTACAATATATTGCACAACCCTTCAATATGAGCCCTAGCCCTGATATTGTGCAATATCAAATATTGCACAATAATATTGAGCGTCTAGGGAGCGCTTAAGAATCAAATTTGCTTTGTTAGGCTTTTTCACTAATAAAAATATATTTTTGTATTGCTCTATAAGGGTACCGTTATTTGGTTTTTAAATTTTATCAGGAGCAAAAAAATGCACGTAAATTAGATTCTTTCTATTCGATTTCGTTGACTGAGAACTGATTCAAAAAATTTTCAAACAAACTATTTTATTATTCTAAAAACATTTGATATTCAAAAATTGTTTAATTTTTTCTACTTTTTTATGCTTTACAATTTTTTTTTCAAAATTCGATGTTTCAAAAACCGTTCTACATTTTTTAACGAAATTCAAATACTTTACGTAAATTTGAAAAAAACACAATTAATTTAAGAAAAATCCACACTTTACTTCATCTCCATTTCTATTTAAATTCAGATCAATTTTGCCCTTCATGCAATTATAGGCGCCTGAAAGTTAAGAGTCCTGGGAGGGGCATTTGTCATTTGGACCAAACTTATTTCCTTCTATACCCAAAGAACATTTGTTGCAAATGGGAAATTTTGTTTTTATTTAGAAAGTATTCGAACACTTTCCGGATAAATTTTCTAAAACTAAGTCTATTGAATATTTGAATATAATATCTTGACTTCATTCTGTCAAAAAACAAATTTGAGTTTAATCTCAAAAAGGCAATAACCTGATTTAAGATTAAATATACAACGATGAAGAACAATCACAAGCTCTTTTAAATCAATAAATTTAGACTAAGATAATTTTAAAATTAAAAGATTGAGTCGTTAAAAGTTTCTGACAACAAGATCTTTATCTAAATTGTTATCTATCCACCAATCACAAATGGCTTAAAATGTTAGCAGATTCAATAATATCGTTAAAAGTATCGTATGTAATTTACATTATAACACGATATTTCTTCTTTTCTAACTTTGGTCATCTTCTGATGATGGCTCTCATCTTACGCACAACCAACAACAACAAGTCTCTTTATAAGCTCCAAAGTATATATGTATGAATACGCGTTGTTTTGGTTGTCATCGTCATGGTTGTCATTAAACATTTAGCCATTTGTAGTTCGTGAATATTCATCTATACTCGTAGGTATAGCTATAATCCTTAGATAGGCTTTTTCTATAGCCAAATGACAGCCATTATTAGAGTTTAATTGGATTTGCCAATGGAATAAAATTGGTCAAGTAATTTTATGCAGGTGTCGTGTATAAAAGTAGTACATATGAATATAGATAAACATTATATTTTTTACATATTTATATAATAACGGTCAATATAGTGCCAATTTAAATGGAAAAATTATACTGCTAATAGTTTAACACTGGTACACACTACTACTTGACATACATATATCGTAATAAAAACGAGTAATTTTATTTTTATTATAGAAATTTAATTATTTAATTTATTTACAAAACTAACGTTTATAGGCTTAAGACATTTAAACTAAAAATGAAAAGAAAAACTGTGTTTCTCAACAAATTAATGATTTTACACGATGGCTGCTGTCGTCATGAATAAGTAATTTTGACGTCAATTTATGCTATTAGATTATTATTTTTATTGATTCTAGGTTATAAAAGTCGTAAAAGTACACGTTTACATAAATTGAATATAATTTAAGTAATTTTTCTTTATATTTGACACACACGTTTGTCCTTTTGCAGTTTTTAGTATTGATCTTATTTAACTGAATTTTGTTTTGTCCTTAGTCTCGTATTTTTCTCCAGAGAACTTGAGAATTTTCATTTTTAGTTTTCAGATAAGAAACCATAATTTTTGGCGTTGTATGCTTAAAATATCCCCTATTTTATAGAGCTTCTATAAAATCTCTTTTAGCCGGTGAAGCATAAAATCATAAAATTTCCGAAAATTTTCTAAAAATATGCTATCGAAAAAGCAATAGTCCCTTTCAAACGAAGTAATTTTTTTTGTAGTTATAAATTTCTATAAAGTTATCAGACGCTTACAAAAATACTAAAATATTTCTAAGTTTTCTTTGTTTAAATCCAAGAAAAAAGATTCTTTTGATCAAAAAAGCTTGCTGTTTTCAAAATACAGAAGAAAAAGTACGTGTAATATTAAAAAGAAATGAATTAGGTCCTTGGGAAAATCTTACACCGAGTTGATTCGTCTATAATTGACCATCAAAACGATATTATTCTCATTTTTATTCCACATTTGATTTCAGCAAACAATATTCTACAGAAAGATACTTGATAAAAAATAGAATTTTGTCTGCTGACACTATTTTGTAGACCCTGGGTAGCTCAGCAAGATGTCGGCCCAAAATATTTAATTTCTTGTCGGCCTCTTCTTTGATGCTTTTAACGTCTCTGTTAAACGAATCAGCAAATAAATTAAAACCAACATTTTGGCCCAAATTTCTCTTAAGATTTAAAAATAGTATTCAAAACTTCGTAAGAATTCGCTTTTGTTGTTATTTAGGACATTAAAAACTCTATAACATTTGTTTTTTGCACTTCAGAATTTTCAGAAAGTAGTACTCGCACACAGGAATGGTTGAGAGTTGTAAGTCACTAGGCCCTAGTTCTCAACGGACTGTTGTGTCACGCAATTTATTTTAGTCCGGGAGCTAGCAACGTTTGGAAAACAAGAATTTTAGGTCGGACAATTTTTTGATATGTTGTCTTACTTGCTTTTACGGTTAGAGTCTGGGCAGTCTGGCTGGCGGTAGTGGTTGCGTTTAGGGGGGAGGGGCAATTTAAAAAAAATTATTACATAAAATGGGAAAAAAATAGTTAAAAAATAACGGTAATACTTACAATTAAGTATTATACCTTTTTTTAAAGCCAACACTTTTGTCTATTAGCTTGTTTTTAAATCAAGTCAAAACTATGCATAGTTTTTGAAAAAAATTGTTTTAAACTCAAAATTTGGTAAAAAAAAAGTTAAAAATATGGTTTAAAGTGTAATTTTTCAAAACCTTAAGATTATTTACTATTTTTTTTTTTAGAATTCATTGCTCTTATTTGTTTGTGATCAAAAACTGAAAACTAGATGATTTTATGTCTACTAGTTTTCGAGAAAATTAAAAATTACTAAAAATCGAATAAGGCTAAATTAATTTTACGATAACTTTGGCGCCAAGATATAATAACGGTTTTTAGTAGAGGGGCTTAATACAAGCATTTTTTAATATGGGAGGGGGGGTCTATCTCCCCCCGTTTAGGCAGGAGGGGCAATTTAAAAAAACTATTACTTAAAATGGAAAAAAATTCTTAAAAAATAACGGTAATACTTACAATTAAGTATTATACATTTTTTTAAAGCCAACATTCTGTTCTATAAGTCAGTTTTTAAATTAAGTCAAAACTATGCATAGTTTTTGAAAAATTTAATTTTAAACGCAAAATTTGAGTAAAAAAAGTTAAAAAAAAGGTTTAAAGTGTAATTTTTCAATACTTCAAGATTATCTACCATTGTTTTTATTTCAGAATTTATTGCTCTTATTTGTTTTTGATCAAAAACTGAAAACTAGATGATTTTATGTCTTTTAGTTTTTGAGAAAATTGAAGATTACTAAAAATCGAACAAAGCTAAATTAATTTTTCTTAAATCCAGCTTATTTAAATGCAAAAGAGACTTTGCATGCACCCTTGCACCAACCCCACCTTGAACCCACCCCACCTTGCACCCAACCCAAATCCTATAGTGAGTCTAAGCAGGGGGGTTGCAGGGGGGCAGCATACCCCCGTATACGGCAATCCTTTTAAAGAGTTTTAAATTTTTATTTAAGATTTAACAATCGAATTAACGTCTGGCAAATTAATTTTTTTACTTTTTTATCTTTAATTTTGTATGCAACAGTGAAGTGTGTATGGGGTAGATAATCTTGAAGTATTGAAAAATTACACTTTAAACCTTTTTTTTTAACTTTTTTTACTCAAATTTTGCGTTTAAAATTAAATTTTTCAAAAACTATGCATAGTTTTGACTTAATTTAAAAACAAGCTAATAGACAAAAGTGTTGGCTTTAAAAAAAGGTATAATACTTAATTGTAAGTATTACCGTTATTTTTTAACTATTTTTTTCCCATTTTATGTAATAATTTTTTTAAATTGCCCCTCCCCCCTAAACGCAACCACTACCGCCAGCCAGACTGCCCAGACTCTAACCGTAAAAGCAAGTAAGACAACATATCAAAAAATTGGCCGACCTAAAATTCTCGCTCGAAAACGTTGCGAGCTCCTATACTATTTTATTTAGTTATTTATTTTAGTTAGCTTATAGCAAGCTTCAAACTACGATCAGAGGCTCATCATAAGTGCATGTGTTAGTAAGAAAATTATATAATTATAGCCTTACACAAGCACAAAATACAAAACATAATTAACATTTAATATGAACTATTACAGAACAAAAAATAATATAAAGACGTTTACGATAGTATAGCACGGGTTCTAAATACAAATTTTAATCCCACCTTATTTAGATTTAAATCTATCGATGAACAGTTTAAGTTATATAAAACTAGCGGTCCGTCCCGGCTTCGCACGGGTAGACATAAATAGGTACAGATATTTAAGTTATAAGCATGCTTGTTAAAACGACCATGAATCACTAAATTAGAAAACATTTTTTTGTCCTACCATTAATACTCTTCGCAGCGTATGGCTAATTTTTTTACACCTTCGGTGGGTTTTAATAGGAATTTCTAAAGATTTCTATAGTAATCTAGTACTAAATATAGCCTATGTTACTCAGTGATAATGTAGCTTTCTAATGAAAAAAGAATTATTAAAATCGGTCCAGTACTTTTTGAGTTTATTCGTTACATACAAAAATACAAATCTTTCCTCTTTATAATATTAGTGTAGATGTTCATTACACTTAAAGCTTCATTCTTTCCATAGTTAGTGCCATGGAAGTCAATATTTATAAAATCAAATGTGCGCAGGTAATTCAAATGTACACAAGAAAGCAAGTAAGGTGCATCACTTTCGCCATTAATGATTTGATCAAGAAATATTAAGTCATTATTATACGATGTTCATAGGGAGGCAGATCATAAGGATCATCCCAAGGAACACCCTTTAGGGCAAAGCGAATGAAATTTTGTTGAATGATTGAAAATTGTACAAAGAAAGAGTAACATAGGGATCATTGAACTCCCTTGCCCAACGTTTTATAAAACCAAGCATAGAACTTGCCTTATTGACAATAAAATATTCATGTGATGTATAAATTCTAAGTCCGAACAGAAATAAACACCTAAATCTTTAAATGTGGAGACGCGACAGAGTTTTTGCTGAAATATATAATAATCAAATACACTACCGATTCGTTTTTTTAGTAAAAGTTATTGTCTGACATTTTAATTTTTATTTTTTTATTATTTTAAAAATCTTCAAGTTATCAGCAAAAATTAGAACTTCACTTGAGATCAGACATGACGATACGTCGTTAATAGACAGGATGAACAGAAAAGGGCCAAGATGGCTTCCCTGGGGAACATCAGATTGATCAACAAAAGGTTTTGAAAGAAAAGTTCTAAATTTTACATCATATGATCTGTTTTCAAGGTATGATTGGATCCAAGCTAAGAAAAATGATGAAAAACCAAGAGCTTTGAGTTTAAATAAAATAATTCTGTGGCTAAGTTGGTCAAAAGCTTTATAAAAGTCAGTGTATACACAGTCAACTTCATAACCTTGTTCTAAAGCGTTTGAACATGCATATGTTTGAGAATGTGAGGAGATTTGTAACGGTTGATCTTTTTTTTCACAAAACCATCTTGCTGTTCGCCAATCAGATTCTTACTAAAAAATAAAAATACACTTTCACAAACAACTTGTTCAAACAATTTAGGAATGCAGGAAAGCTTGGCAATTAGCCTATTTGTAATATCCGACTTGTTACCTTTCTTACAAATTTGTGATAGAAATTACTTCTTCCATATACTGGGAAATTTACCTGTTTTTAGAGAAAGTTTGAATGTGAACGTAAGGGGTTCAACTAAAGCATTACTACACTTTTTAAATACTATCGGGGGAATACCATCGGATAAAAGATCAAGACCCGTACTTTGTAGCACAGGGATGTGACTACAGCTAGTTTGCGAAAAGGTGTGAGTTATGAAAATGTACGTCATCAACTACTTCAGGGCTATTAACAAATGACTTACGGAAATTGGTTGAGAAAGCGTTACAGATATCAACAGTTTTATCCAACGAAAGGTTCTTGTAAGTGAAGTTCCAATAATTTTTCAATTTCTGTGACAAGAAGGATGTGTAATTGCACTACGCGCAGTAAAATTTAATTTGATTATTTACTTATTTAAATAACTCAAATATTTGTATGTAAAAATTAAACAAAAAAAAAACGATCAATCATATACGTTTTCCGAGCTTTTGATGACGTCTTTTTACTCAAAATTCCTGTACATTTCATGACAAGAATGCATCTTGTTGTATTTGTCAATTCCTCGCAAGACAGTACCCGTGAAAGAAACTTTAGATGGCACAGGCAGGAATTGAACCAAAGACCTCTAGCATGATAACCTTATGGCTGAATCACAAACACGCTTCAGCTTCGGCTTCGCCTGACGTTTACGAGTTCAGCCATAGGAATTCAATGCATGCTATTACAATGGAGCTTCGACCTCATGTTTCGTTTGAGAATCTTTAGGAAAAGAACGTAATGTAACGTAATGTGAATCCAAACGGAAGCTCCAGTTCAATTATCTGAACATTTGCTTTGTCTGACAGCTCAACAGCTGTAAAAAAAATGTCAACAAACAAAATATTTGCTCTTTGGAGGGATGAAATAATAGAAATGTCATTCAAAGCAACCTCGAAGCAGGCCCACCGTAACGCAGACGAAGCCGAAGCTGAAGCGTGTTTGTGATTCAGCCATTATGCACTAACCACCACGCATTGGTTACTGCCATCGTAATGTCATGTTTGATTAAGATCTCGATTTCGACATTTTTAACGAATACTTGCCCTATAGTTCCTATATGTCGCAAGTAAAAACGAAACTTTTTTAATCTTATCCCCAGCTCTGATTTAAGTCAATAATAAGTTTTTGTCTAATGGTACGTTCTTTTGTTAAATAAATTACATACTTTAAAAAACCACTTTGACCGTATTTTATCCCAAATCGTCAATTAAACTAAAGGCTGGTGCCCCTAGGCGTATACGCATTTTTTGTGTTTTATACCTTTGAAAACATGACATATGTATATATATATGAATACAAAACAATTTCACTCAGATAAAATCTTGTAAAAAACCAAAAACTTTTAAAAGCTCAAATTAAAAATTTAGTGACGTTAGTTAATTTTGTACTCACAAAATTTTTTAAAGTTTTCCTCAAACACCAAGTTTCATTACCTAAAATATCAAACCTCTAAAAAAATATGTACAATTTAAGTACACCCCAAAATAATTTTGCAATTTTCCATGTCTCGAACAAACTATATTTTCGTTTGTATTTAAAAATCATACGAAAAGAAACAGCAAAACGAAAAATGAATCCAACTGAAAATAAGATAAAAAGAAACCAAATGAAGAACACAAATCCAAATAATAACACAAAACATATATTTTTTTTATAAAAAAAGAATTAATTATTTTATTTTTGAAATTAAGCATATTGTTCGTTTTTTTTTTAAATACTAATCATAACCAAAAACATTTTGTCTTCTTTTATTCAAATATTTTATCATTTAAAAAATGAAAATTATAAATTAAAATTATAAATATAACTTAATACCATTAATTAAACAACTTAAAGTTTATTACAAAATTAAAATTAAAGAGAACTCAAAATTCTACATTCACACATCATGTCTTTTTTATTTGTTTTATTTTAAAAATCATAAATTTGTTTGTTTTGCTTTTTTTTATATAAGTGATAATTATAAATAATAAAACAGGAAATAAAATAATAATAAATAATAAATTAAATACTTAAAAATGAATAAAAATTTAATTTTTCTTTTCTTTTTCTCAACGTCATCATCATGAACTTCATCTTCGTTTTCAAACAATTTAGAATTTTCTTCTTTTATTTTATTTTTTCCAAAAACTTAATCCAACAAAATCAACCGAAACATTAACAAAACAAAAAAAAAAGAGAAACTTAACTGGTTTCGAAACAATTTCCAAATTTTTCACACTAAAGATAATAATTAACAAAAATTTAATTTTTTTTTTAATTTTTAATTCATTTGATGAACAAATATTTTTTGTTTTTTTAAATTTTTTAAATTCTGACTTTTGAAGAATGAAGGTTTTTAGTTTTTTTTTTTATAATTTTTGCAAAAAAAATTAGGTTTAATAATTTAAATTAAATAACTTAAAAAACTAAGAGAAATTTTATTTTATTTTGTTTAAACTTAAAATAGTATAACTGTATGTGTGTCTGTTGTATTATTTTGTTTGTTTGTATGCAATTATAAATTTGTGCTACTACACGCTAAGGATTCACAACCTTCGTTTAATAATTAATTAATTTAGGTTTTTTTTTTCTATTTAAATTTCATTTAGGGAATGATTTTTGTATTTTAAACAAAAAAAAGAATTAATCTTCAAGATTAACAGTAAGAAACAAAAATTGCATACTTTTAGATGTTGTCTGCTTTAAATTTTGGAATAAACTTAGGAAATAGAGATGGAAAATTTTATTAATAAATAAATAAATATAAATATCGAGTATAAGCGTTAAAAGGAAATATAATTTAAATATAAACTGGGGTGGGAAACAAATTTATTTATTTTAAATTTTTTAAACATACATACATATAAAAATATATATTTTCAATTGAAATCAAGTGAGAAACCAGAAGCAAATTTGTTAATCGAGACGAAACGAGACGGGAATTTGGTACAAGGGGGGACGAACAAAATTCTATAAATTGTCTTAATACGTATATGTTTGAATGTGTCTAATTTATTTGTGTTTATGTGTGTCCAACTTATAAATAGAACTAAATTACTGTTACTGTTTTTTGTTTTCCTTTTTTTATATATAAAAAAAATAATATTCTCAGTCTTGGCAGAGATTATCTTCAATTCGTGACTCCTACTCCAAGTGTTTCAATCTTTTTTTAATAAAAACAAAAACAAACACTATCGAGCTCTCGGGCTGAAGATCTGTTCGATTTGTTAACTTGAGCAAGTGACCATAACGTTTCTGACTTATTAGTGTGTTTTTTTTTTTGTTATAATTTTAATTTAAAATATCTGGCCATTTATAAGAAAATATATTATATATTATATTCTAAATACTAATCTCCATTAGGAATCTCAATTTTTGTTTTTCGTTTTTTTTTGTTGTAATTTTATCTCAAAATAAAACTTAAATAAAATTAAATTAAAAATTATCTCTCCATAGGAGAATTTTGTATCATGCAGCTGTCACTCTCTGTCATCGAGGTGACATTTGACATTTAAGTGTCAAAATATTTAGAATAAAATGTTGATTTTTTTGTTTAGAATTTTAAGCACTTTCTGTTTTAACAACCAATGGCATACTTAGCCCAGCCAAATGCATTGGCGACGATTTGTGGTGTCCTTTGGCGAGATCATTTTCACTTTTAACCAGCAGAGGGATGTTCATTTTGACGTCTGTCAAAATAGGTGAATCCATCATACCGCTGCCGTTGTTGTTGTTGTTATTATTGTTATTCAAATTACTGCTGTTGTTGTTATTATTGTTGTTGTTATTGTTATTATTATTATTACTACCTCGCTGTTGAGCCTCATATCGGGTGTGGGTGCGCATGTGCCTGGTAATCATATCACGACGACAAGCCGCATACGGACACTGTGGACACTTGTAGGGTTTCTCGCCAGTGTGTGTGCGCTGATGCGTTGACAAATGGTCGGAGCGGGAGAAGACTTGGCCGCAGACTTTACACGTGTAGGGCTTGACGCCCGTATGCAATCGCATGTGACGCGTCAGCATATCAGAGCGAGCAAACGACCGATTACACACTTCGCAGCAATAGGCTTTAGCTATGTCTGTGGACGGGTTGCGGGATTTGTGACGTGATGCCATGTGCTTGGCCAGACGATCGTGCAGTGAGAACATTTGACCGCAGACTGGACAGACGTAGGCGACATCGGATCCTGGAGGCATCTCTTCGACCACAGGTGAGACGTCGAGATTGTAACGCCATGCGACGGATTCCTTGGTGGTGGGTGATGCAACGTCACCTTTGACAACAGGTACTCCAACATGACCACCGTGTTGCATGTGCAGGGTGGGTGGTGCTGATGCTCCACTTGGGATCTCGCATTTAATCATGCCAGGATGCGGTTGCATGGGATAGTGAGCTTGATGCGGACTGTGCGGCATGACCATGGGTGAGGGCGGAAGTGGGGGCAGTGGCGAGGGTGGGGTATAGAGTTTCTTGCCCCGTGTTGAGAGATCAAGTGGACGCTCCTGTGGTGGAGGCATTTCTTGTTTGATAGGTTGCCTTTCCTGGTGCTGTTGCTGATGCTGATGCTGCTGCTGTTGTTGCTGTTGCTGTTGTTGCTGTTGCTGATGTTGCTGTGCCTGCTGCTGTTGTTTTGGACTCTGGCGACTATCACTGCTGCGAGGCGATGGAATGGGTGGTGTAGAGGCTTGGGCAGGTGCTGCTGCTGGCGGAGGATGGTCTTGGTGGCCACTCAGGGCCTTTTGTGGCGGAGAATCTTGCATCGAACTGGGGGTAGATGGCGCTGCACTACCGGCATAGAGATCATTTCGACGTCGAAACACTTCATTGAGATACTTCGTATGCAAGTAATAGCCAAACAATGGCGACGGAATCGGAAAGTACCTATCGTAAGGACTTGGCAGTTGTTCAGTCTTAATGTCAACGTGTAGCTGATTGTCCACATCATTCACTTCGGCCAACTGAAGCGGACTCACACTGATTCGAGGACTCTCCGAATTTGACAGATCTTCCCCGGACTCCTCCTCACCACTACTGGCCCGTTTGGCAACATAACCCTCTTCATCAACATTATTGTTGTTGTTATTGTTATTCAAATGATTGGCAACATTGTTGTTATGCAATTTATCTAGCACAGCCGACAAACGTTTTCGCTTCCTCTGCTTCCATGGCATATTATTGTTCGTCACATAGGGTTGATTGTTATTGATATTTTCTGTTGTTGCTGCTATCGCTGCCGCAGCTGCGGCTGGCGACGTTGTCGTTGTCATCGATGTCACTCCTGATGATGTCAAATTTTGATGTACCATCGACAGAGCAGCCATTGTGTGTAATTCTTGTTGGTGTTGCTGTTGCAATTGATGTTGTTGCTGATGATGGTGTTGTTGTTGCTGTTGTTGGTGTTGCAACTGTTGCTGTTGCAACCGATGATGATAATGATTGTAATGATGATTGTGATGGTGATGATGATGATGGGAAGCAGCGTTGTGATGCCCCATAGGGTCAGTACCTTCTGCCATAGTCATTAGGTCGTCGATTATTAATTGATTTGGTGATGAATGATGAAAGGGAGGAATGTTGATGGATTTGTATTTAAACGTTATTGGAGAATTTTGTTTGATTTTGAGGATTACACACTAATGTTGGTAGTGCTAGTAGAAGTGACATTTGTAGAACTTCAGCAGAGATCTGTAATGAAAAGAAAAAAAAGAAAAAGTTAGAAAGTGAGTTAAAGTGAAAGTTCTAAAAAATACTGATTGTTCAATAAAGAAATATTCAAAGTGAGTTTTTTTTTATAGTTCACAACGATCGGTATTGGTATTTGTGTTTCCAGGAAATTTCATGAAAAGAGATGTGTTTTGATTATTGAAATTTCGAAAATAAAATGTCCGTAATCAAAAATCACTGATATTTCGAAACTTGTTCGCTCTTTAAAATCAGTATATTGAACCAAATTATGAACTGTTATTTAAGGATCGATATAAGTTATATTTTCAACATTAACCAAGGCATCTGTAGAAATATCCAGGACTTTAATGATATCGAATTTCTTTTAAATTTAATGGAAAAAGAAACTTCATCAAAACTTTTTAATGAAGTTCAGCAAATTGTTGAACATTTTTCGAAATAAAAGAAGCAACAATGGACTTTCACAGCAAAAGGTGAAACAAAGGTGAGTACGAGATAGTTTTTTCTCACACCTAAACTTTCGAAATGAAATTTCATTTCCTAAATCCATTTATCTTACTATACTCTATACGCAGAGAATAGAACTAAACTGTATCCTCTTGATGTTACCGCGTTACCTATATTGCATAATATTTTGGCTGCTTTTATGTCCATTTATTGTGAGTCCAGTAAATTGGAGGAAAATTGTTCAAAATTTGTCTCTGCAAATATTCATACATAAGAGTATAAGTATATGGTTTCTACCTAAGCCTCCTTCTGCAAAACAAACAAACAAAACGAAAATAGCTTAAAAGTATAGCGTTAGCGTAAAATTTCGCCAATAAATTTACTTTTGCCTCAGTGCGCACAAGGCTATCATCCCAAGATCTACGTATATGACCAGATATATAGCCCCCCGCTCGCGCTATCTACTTTCGTATACTATACTGGCCACTATAGGTACCTATATTATGCCACCAACACACCGCATATGCCTGGCGAAAAGGGCTGGATAGCTGGCTAGCTGCTTGGCTGATGCTGCAAGGCATATCTTTGCTGCTTCTCTGTTATGGTACAACAAAAGATATAGTTTTTGGTTTTATGGGGCGCAAATTTATTGCATTTTATCCCCTCTAGAGAAATGGTAAAGGATATTCTGCTGGGCTGTTATATACATAGCCTCATATCCGATGGGTTATAGTTCTTGTCTGTTGTGTTCTGTTCTTTTTTTTGTGTCCTCATCTTATTCTACGGTAAGGCACACTTTCTGCCCAGTTAGAGAAGAATTGTTGAATTGTTGTTGTTTCGTTTTGTATTGTTCAAAATCTATTTGCTCGGAAAAAAGGATTTTTGTGTTAACTCTACCATTCATTCCTTGACCTGTGATGAGAGAGAAGTTAGTAACACAAGCCAAAAATAAAGAAAAACAAGGGTGAGAATGAGGGAGAAACTGAGTGTGTTTACAAGAGGATCGATGCAAACACACGTACCTACAAGAAAAAGTGTCCTTACTTCAAATGGATTTTACAGAAGACTCGCCACAGAACTTATTTATGGCTTACACTCGCTCTTGTTACTCATGTTTGTTGTTAATTTTATTGCGTTCTCCTCCACACTGTCGCCGAAGAAGATGACCCCACCGACATTTTTATAGCCTAGCTATGTTTCTTTCTATCACAATAATCAAACCCTCTACAGCAAAAGTTGGTAGGATATTTTAGAGTCATGGCCTAGAAGGGTCCCACATACTCTTCGTTGCCGTTTTGATTCAGGACTTCACCTTCACCGTCTCTGATTCTCACTCCTTCTTCTCACATATCACACTCTTATACCTCCCCCATAACTCACTCGCTCTTCCTCGCTGTGTGTCTATGCACGGTTGGTTTTCTGCTGCATTGCGCTTATCCTTGATGTATGCGATGGTATGTGGCAACGAAAAAAAAAAAGAAGAAAACTCTCCACTAAAAAGGAGAATCCAAAGTTAAACATATGAAATCCTTCTACACCCCTTCTGAAGCCAACCACTGGAACCAACCAAAACCAACTAACCAACCCACCAACCAAACACCCCCATCACCATCGTCGCACTCTGTATATCCGTCTATTTATCCATCCTCCTAGATACGAGTATATCCTATGTGACCTGACCTGGTAAGTTGGCTCGAATTGACGGCGCGCGGCATGACATAGCGAGGCGAGGCGAGTCGGGGCGGTGCGGTGCGGTGCGCCGGCAGCAGCGGTAGCGACAATAGCAGCAGCAGTGGAAACGATGATGATGACAACGGAAATGACTGGGCAGTAAAACGATATATAAATATGTACGGTAAGTTGTACGTGTGCTGCCCTGGCTGCCTTGATATAGTGCCACACTATACTGCTTGTTGGTGGAGTAGGTTTAATCTGGATGTGGAGCATGCCGTGTCCTTGTTACTGTAGAAAAAGGCGCGTATACAATTAAAAAGTTCCTCTGTTAATTTTTCGGAATTTATTTTGTTGTTGTTGTTTTTTTGTTATTTTTGGAAGGTTGTTTTATTGTTTCAGCAAAAAAAAGAAAAGAAAGAAAATAATGAAGCGAAAAGGGAAGAGACGCCAAAATAAATAAAGAAGGTTAACTATGGGTTTAACAAAAAATGCAAAAACCAACAAAAAAAATATTCACACAGTTCAGTCGTAAAATTTTTCTGCCGGGGTTCGTTTTGTATACTGCATTAAATGGGGTGTTTAATCTACCCCCAACCATGAATTAACAAAAACAAAAAGAAAAAAACTCCCACCATCACACTGCCCTATAAAAATGGGGAGGGAGATGCAATTCATTATCTTAATTGGTGGTAATTATACATTGCACGCTGACAACTATGTCAAGTTACACAAGCCCTGGCTTCGTAGTTTGGTTGGTTGGTTGGATGGTTGGTCTTTGGTCGTAGCGGGCCGAGTCGAAACGATGAAAAAAATTGCACCAAAAAGTTTTTTTTTTCGTTTTTTTGAGATTTCTGTTTTTGAACCAAAACAATTTATGGCTGTCTCGGGGCAGTTAATTCTCTTCAACTATATATACAAAAGAGGGGGTGGTGTTGTATGCAGAGATTCAACAACAACAAAAACAACAAATATAAAACTGTGTACGTTACGTATATTAGCAAAACAAAAAATCGCGTGATTTTTAAGTTTTGCAGGCAGACGACGACGATGAACGATGAACGAGGACGACGATGAAATTTATAAAACAACACTTACAGCAGCAGCAACAAAATGGCCATGAATAAGGACCGCGTCGTTTGTTGTCGTCGTCGTGTTTATACAAAATACCCTCAAGTGATATTAACATGATATATTGAAATCAGGCGCTAAGTAACTGCTGAGAGGCTATAAGTTTTCATTTCATGTACATCAGCTACCTACACTAAAAACGTGCATGTGGATGATGCGGTAATATTTGAAAAAAAAAGAAGAAAGATGAGGGCGCATCATCAGAAACGAGGGTGTTGGGAATATAGGCTTTTAGATACAAAAATATCTTTAAGATACACGAGAAAACGATTGAAAAACCATAAAAGATACAAAAAAAAATTAAGAAAAATAAATATACTTTTAGAAAATAGATTTTTACGATTGTGAAAAATTTAATACACAAGTATTTCAAAGGTAGATACTCGTATATATGTATAAAGGCATCGTTTAAGAATTTATTGGACCTAGATATTTTGTATCTTTCTTATTTTTGCGAAAATACTTTTTCTTCGGTGTGTATACATATATAATTTTATATGCCACGAGTTAACAATTAATTTTGTTTGTATCAAAAATGCAAATGAAGTGATTTAATTTTGTTTTGTTTGTTTTGAGTTTGATTAGCATGAACACAAAAAACTCTTTATTTAAAAAATAAAACATAATATCAGAGTTAAATTTTATCGCATCGTGATCGCAGTTAGTTCGACAAATTATCGATTCAAACAAAAAAAATTAAGAATTATTTGAATTTTATGTAAATCATTTTTTATAAACTTTAAGGCAGAGATAAAAAAAATATTCTTGGCAAACTCGTAATTATAACATCTATGTTATGGGTTGAGTATTTGTTTAAGTTAAAAACTAAGTGAAAGACATGTTCTTTTAGAATATATTTCTTTTATATTATTTTTTTTTAAATCGATCTTTTTTCACATCTCTTCAAAAATGAACATGATCATTTTTTAAAAACATAAAAATGTATCTCTATCTATTGAAGGAGAAAATTGTGATCACTGAATATGTTTATAAACAAAACATAGTTGTTAACACACTTAAGTCTAATTTAGAAACATTTTTCATAAGATATCTTCTCGAATCATCATTGACCAAATTTTCACACAATAAAAACAAACAAAAATTTAACAGAAAAAGCTACTTTATTCGTCATCGTCATCGTCATATGCCTAATGCAGGTCTTATAACGGGGTTAAATTATTGATAAGTTAAACTTAAACTTAAAAATAAAAAAACAGAACAGAGATGCTAATCAAGGAAAATTTATTTTAATGAAGATTAAAGCTCAGAAGGCTATTGTGTAGCAGGTACCTCATATATATTATTACTCTTCACTTCATCTTTTTTTGTTTTTTGTTAATCGGTTTACCCAAAAAAGATCGAATCAGGGATTGGTCTCTCATAGTTAGGTTCAATCTATTTAAATCGAATAAAAAATTAAGATATTTTCTCTTAATGGTGTCACACATCTTTTTTTCTTCTTAAAAAGAAAAAAAAATTGTATACCTACAAATATAATCTTTTATAAGATAAATGATGATGCACCTATTTACATAACACTAAGAATGTGATACAAATACATAGTATCGAAATGTTTTGTTTTTTAGTTATGTTTTGTTAAAAGTTTCCCACGATAAGAAATGCTATGCATTGGCTTAAAGGTTGAAATATATATGCAAATAACGAAGAAGCAGGTGGAAATTTTTGTTAGTTCTTGCGATGAGACTAAGGAAATTTATTAGAAGCATATTGGTAGCAAATGGATAGGGTATGAAGATGAGAGAAAATTTCACAGAATCAGTCTTCTTGTTTTATATATAGAAAAAAAATGAATGTTTAATCTTAAAGCAATTTGTAGACATTGAGAAAATAAGATGACAACTTATCGATTAATTTTCTTTGAGTTATCGTTTAATTTGATTTAAGCTATGTCTATGAATTCCGTACCAAGTTTTTTGATACTGTTTTGTTTTTTTAGCAAGTGTTGGGTCACTGAGATAATGTTGCGCGAGAGGCGTGAATTTTTGGTTTTGATAGATTTATCAGTACTAATTTGAAGAAACATATTTTTTTTCTAAAAGAAAGGTTGATTTTATAATCACTTAGTCAGAAGTACATTATTCATTCAAGGTTTCTATGGGTTTCAGTCCCAAAATATTCCATCGGAAACATTTGTGTTCGTTAGGAATTAAGAGATATTATATTATTCAGTAAATTAGGTGGCACAACAGTCCTTTAAGAAGTAGGGCCTAGTGACTTACAACTTTTAACCATTCCTGTGTGCGAGTAATGTTGTCAGGAATGGAGGTGACCTAAAGTTTTAAGCCGATTACGAAGCTAATTTGAGAAAACAATTTTCAAGACAAGAATTAGTCTTAGAGGATTTGTCAATTCCTTGGAAGATGCAGTACCCGTGAAAAAACTTTAGATGGCACAGTCAGGGTTTGAACCCAAGACCTCTGGCATGACAGTCCAACGCACTTAATTTTTTTTAATTCATTCTTAAAACTATCCTAAAGCTAGACAAAAATTCATAAAACTAGCTCAATTGACCATAACTTACAACTAAATTACTGCTTCCATACGGACACTCTAAGTTTCGGCCCTAAGATCTATTTTACTGTAATTCCATTTTATTTATTTGTTTTATTTATTTATTAGAAAATTAAAAAAAAAAAAAAACTAATTTCAATATCTTTTTTTATTTTTACTTAAAAACTACTTAAATAAGGTCCTTAATATAAAACCTAATACTAACTTAAACTACCTATTCTACCTATAAATTACTTAAAACTAGAACAACCACAGCAGCAAATCTTATCATCTAACAATTTTTCTTTTTCATTTTTTTTTGTTTTCCTTTTTTTCCTTATTCCATGTTTTTTTTTTGTTTTTTTTTTTTATTTTTTTATTTTTTTTTTTAAATTTTTTTTTTTATTTTTTTATTTATTTCTGTATTTTTCTTTTTTTGTAATTATTTTTGTTTTTGTGCCACCTATTCTACTTAAAACTAAACCCTAAAACTATAAAACAAGTTTGTAAGCCGGCCAAGGCTTAAAACCCCATCCCGACTACCCACTATCAAGTGCCGATTGAAGCCACCAAAACTGGTTCTCCTGCTTCACCCTATCAGTTCGGTCCCGTTCGGACACAGCCCTACTGCTGTGAAGCCGCTCAAGCGTGCACTCTCAAAATACTCGTCGTTCGGATAGAACGCCTCCCAAAATTAAATTGTTGGTCGAAGACATATACATATGTAGCTCTTGCACTGTGACCTCGAACGAGTTTTATCACGGAATTGTCAATTCTGTTGATTCGAGCCCCGTTGTATAGGACCTCGTTATAATAGTAATGCACGTAAGAAGATTCGGCTGTTCGTAAACACTGCCGCTCGAATACCCGAAAATTCTCCATCTGGGTAGGGGCAACGTTGAACCACACGGGACAACCATAAACGATCATCAGTCGTATGAGGGCCATGTAGCAAATTACCTTCACTCTGGGGTCAAGCCGACTGCTGTTAAACAGCCGTTTGGTCAGAGCGAAGGCTCCTCTGGCCCTGGTCAAAGCAGCATTTATATGTCTGTCGAAATATAAATACTGATCTAACCAGATACCGAGGTACTTCACTACACTTTTGCTCGCTAATGGCTGCCCGTGAAGATCAACGATGACCATCTTGCGCCAATTCTTGCACGTATCCCTCGTGGCCCTAGCCAGCGGAGTCCGGAACAGAATTGTCTCCGACTTCTGGACATTTATTTTCAGTTTCCAGTCGTCGCAATATCGCTGAATCTTGTCGAAATCACGCTGCAAGAGAATTCTAATAACCTCAACCTTTCGGGCCGTAAGACTACCTATCAGATCGCTGGTGTAAATGCTGAAGAGAATCGGCGAATTCAACGCGCTAACCTCACGCCACGGGTGATTCATCTGACAGAAATTTTACTTCATATTATAAATAAGAAAATTTAGACCAGAATCTAGAAAAAATTGTAAAACAAGTTAAAGAAAATTAAATTTCCAGTAAATAAATCTACAATAGCGCCACCTATTACACCAAGAATGTTTATACTTATGAAAAAAAAAATGTTCAAATATTAAGCTCGTTTCACTTAACGAGTCACCCTGTGTATTTTTTTTGTATATCTCTTTCTAACTCCATTGACCATTTGGCCAATAGGGTAAGATATATTTTTCTCTCCAAAAAAATATAAATTTGCACCAACAAAATAAATTGAAAAAAAAATGTGGGTGTATTTGTTGGGGCGGCCATTCGCTATGCACTACCGCCGCACCGACAACGACGACGTGTGTCGTTGTCGATCTCTCTTTTTTTAACAGTCGCGAATGAAACTATGATCACAGCAAAATAAAATAAAGAAAAAACGTGTTGAGTATTAATAACCAACACGCTTATACCCCATAAGCATAACCAAACGATCACCGTACCGTCAATCTTTTTGTTGTTGTTGTTGTTGTTGTTGTTGTTATATTATTCCTACCTCCATTGGGATACAAAACAGTGAAGAAAAAAAAAAAACAAAAGATTGGAGCGGGGATTTAGAGTGGGGGTATGAATTGGCGGAATTAATTGAAAAGATAAATACATCAACAGACAAACCAAAGTGAGCAAAATAAAAAAAAAAATAAAAAAATGGAATAAATAAATAAATAGCCCAACCATTCATCGCTGACTGTTTTGTGTGGATTGTGACTGGTTGAATGTTTATTCTTTTGTATTTTTGCTCCAAGTTTATTTTCTTTTTTTTTTTTTAAAGTGAGGAGTGCGAGTGAGTAGTATATTGGTGTGGTGGATAAAAAAAAAAAAAAAACAACAACAACAAATAAAACAAAACTATCTCTCTTGGTCAGTTGCGATTGAATTATGAATAACTTAAAAGAGACAAAAAAAACAACATTAAAAAATAGAAATGGTGGATATTTCAACAGCCATTTTATGAAGGTGACAGTTTATTTTTGTCTCTTCTCTCTTATGCGAAATATCACTTTATCCTTAACCGAACCTCAACAGTCAACACACACATTACTTGCATATCATAAAAACGGGGGTATTCAATTAAATATTTACTAAAGGGGTGGGCCAGTGCTGCCACCCAGGTACTGAAAGGTAGGTTTGAGTACATATTAATATCACTTCATCAATGTCGATTGATGAACAGCTTATGCATAGAGTTTTGTATGATTGTCGTCGTTGTTCAACGACAACGCGGCATTTGGTGACGAGAAAGTTGTTGATAAGCAACCCACTTCAGTGTCATTCGAATAAAATACAACAACAAACAAAAAAAGACTGAAAAACTCGAGACCAGACAGTGTGGGAGAATTTAAAACGCATTTGAGTGTGGTTAAAAGTTAAATAAGAGTAAAAAAATTTTTCTTAAAAAAAAAAATTGGAAAAAAAACATACAGACATGGGGCAGACAAGATACGACCAACGCAAATTTTGCGCCGATAGTTTTTTTTTTTATTATTTATCTTTTTTTTTTGCAATTCCTACACTAGATGACTCTATTTTTATTTTTTGTTTGCTTTTATCACGTTTTTTTTTATATGTTTTTTGCGTGGACAAATGTGCGGATAAATCATGAACATATATAACGTGTGGAGTATTAAAATGTCCCCATTTAAGGAGGAGGAAGGGTGAGAGTGAGAAGTTGTGGTTAAGCAAATATGATGAATGCATAATTTTGTCACTTTTATGATGTTCTTGGTTGTCTGGTAGATTCTGAGTTTGTTAATTTCCTTGGCTTTTTTTTCTATTTTTGAATGATTGCTTCATGAA
Source organism: Eupeodes luniger (assembly GCA_951509635.1). Taxonomy (NCBI): domain Eukaryota; kingdom Metazoa; phylum Arthropoda; class Insecta; order Diptera; family Syrphidae; genus Eupeodes; species Eupeodes luniger. The sequence continues at coordinate 24,077,418 of OX608074.1, forward strand.
TTATTGAGAATATTGTTTTCTGAATGCACTTGGCCTTAGGGTATTATAGGATTGAGAGCGTTTTTTGTTTAGTTTTAAAATGGTTTAATTTGCTTCCTAAATCGAACGCATTAAATATTTGTAGCTTTTATTTAGGGATTATTCTACTTTTTGAACCTAAAAACATTTTTTTTATTTAGAGTTTTCTTTTGAAATATTTTATTTTTTGCAGCAAGTATACGCCACAGTGCCCTTAAATGTAATTTTTAAGAATAGGATGTTTTTAAGAGTGTGGAGGCTCTATGAAGCGAACTATTCAATATTTTAAGAGAAAACTGGTCTTACAGTAGTAAAACCGAGGCCAATACAAATACACCAGCTTGAGGCTAAGTCAAAGAAGTCATTTTAAAAAAAAGTATGTTTATGTATAACCCACTCATCTTTCTTTTGGATTTTAATTACATCCTATAATATTATGAATGCCTATATATTTATCTATTTTACATATTAATTCAAAAATTGGATACAATTTAATATAATTTATTTGTATACGAAGCTTAATTAAGTTCAAATTAACATTTTAGTTTTTTTTTTTTGTATTGACTTTGGTTATTGCTTATTTTTAAACTAAGTTAATTGTTTGATTAATTAATGCAGTAGGAGTGGTGCTTTGAGTTTTGTTTTGCTTTTGTCATTAATTTATTATATTTATCATGATTTATAGCATAATTTATAAGAATAAATTAATATTTTTGTTTATATTATAAATTAACTAGTGATAAATCTTTTGTTTTACAAATAAAACAAAAATATGAAAGAAAAATCAAAAGAAATTTACATCTTGATCAGCTAATAATAGTTTGTCTAGGTGATATATTATTTATAAAATGTTTTAAACATTTTTTTTTTTTTGTTACTATTTTTAAACATAATTTTTCTTAAACAAATAAAAGGATATGCCTATAATTAATTTTCAATAGAATTTATTTGAACGGTGTTTTATTATAGATTTTTTTTTTGCCAAATTTGAAATTAATAATTTTTTCAAAATAATATCTTTTATGATTTATCACAAGTTCAAGAAGTTTAAAACTATTTGTATATATCACGTGATCTAATCATAAATTATAAAAAAAAAATATTGAATACTTATAGGCAAACTAATTGGAATTTTAAATTTGGTTTAAAACAATATGTCAAATAGTAAAATCATTTGATTTCAAACTCTGCGGGATACTTTTGTTTTTCTAAATTGGGAGGAATTCGAAATCATGTTCTTGTTTTCTTGATTTTGTGACTTTTCAAAGAAATAAATGTTAATTTTTGTGGTTTTGTAACTATTTTTATAATTTTTTTTTAATTACTAATGAACTGCAATTTTCAATTAAACTTGGAGTAAAAACCTTGTGATTCCTTGTAAAACAAATATTTTCAAATACTGTTTTTTAATGCATATTTATACAAATTTTCGATAAGATTAGGATTCTGCTCATTAATTTTTAATTTTATGATTGTAAGTACGTGATTTAAAATACATTTTTTTAGCCTTAAATTATGCAATACTATAATGGGCTCCTTACACTACCAACAAGAATTATTATAAATATCTACTACTACTACTTTTTAAAGCCAATTTTCATTTCTTTTTTTGTTCAACACTCTTGTGATATTTACTTACAAAAATAAACGTATATCCTTAAAAAAAAAACTGATACCTTCCTTCTTAAAATATTTCCATTCCACTTCATCAAACATCAAGTTCATTAAAAAAAAATCATTTAAAAATATAAATATCCGCCTTATTCTACTTTCTCTCCCACAACACAACACTTAAAACAAAATACTGGTATACTGATGTGAAGCAAATATGTGTGGTTGCGAAAAGATACAAAATGCATCTGGTCTCAATATATCATCATTATTACGATGATCCTTATCATCACCCAACCAAGCACCAACTTCTCAAGAAATATTTTTATTTCGAACCAAAAAACTGCTTTCAACATCATCATCATCATCCCACGAAATTGCAAATATACAAACAAAAAAAAGTATCTCAAGCCCTCCCGCTCGGCTCTCATGAAAAATGATAAATCCAACAGATTTTTACAGTTTTAATGGCTTCTGTGATATATGTTGGCGTGTTCATTATGGGAAAATGTGCTCACTACATTATGTACAAATATACCTACATAGTATAGATATATGTAGATAATTTCTGCGCGATTTATTTGCTGTGTAGAAATGTTCTTTTTGCTTCTCAGATACATGTTCTTTTTTTTTGTTGATATTTTTATTTTTGTATGGTGGCGATGATCCTGATAAAGATCACCACTTGCACATACATGAATTTTAAAAGGCACAAAACCAGCAATGTAATAATTTGGTTTTATTTCTCAGCTCCACACATGTTGTAATAACAATCTATCTATCTAAATTGCTTTCTTTTGCCAAAACTTAAGAGAAAAAGAAAAGATACAATTCAAAATAATTTTAGTTTTTTTTTTTTTTTTTTTTTTTTTGAAGCGAAGGAGGTGGCGCAAGGTAGTTATTTTTTTTTTGTACTGAAAACAAAAATAAGATACGCGATCATTAGCGTGCCTTAAAAGTTGAAATATTTCATTTCGTTAACATAAAAAAAAAATATGCTCCCTGGAGAAAGAGAGAAAACACTTTAATGATCTGGGTTAAGGATAAGTTCGTTCTCTGTGCTTATACCTAAGTGAGGGTATCTTATACAGTACTTTTTATAAAAGGCCATGGATCGGTCTTGATATTGATTCCACATTATAATTTTCATTGAGAAATTCCCGATCGCAAGGAGATGATAATTTGATCTTTTTTTTCTTCGTCCTCCCAGTTTTTTTTTTTTTTTTTTTAAGAAAAATACAAAACATAAATTGATGGATGTTTATACTCATTTTCCGTTGAAGGTGGAATAATGCATCCATAAGAATTTCAAAAAAAAAAATGAAAAAAAAAACTGGATGGCAGGAAAAGACTCATTTGTAATGTAAAACAACAAAACAAAATCACCAAACAGCCAAGGCAATTGCTGTGTTTGGTTCCGAACTACAACAACGACCATGATGACGACGACGGACGACGACGATGATGACGATGATGATGATGATGCTGGTGCTACTGATGCTTGCTGCAGCAACAAAACCCTTGGGGGCACAAAATCATCGTCATTACAATGAAGTGCAGCCGTAGCAGCAGCAGCAACCGTTCTTGCAGCACGTCAGCATCACAACACAGCCCCACAAAAGAGAACTCTCTGAGCAAACTAATTCCATACTGTTGTTTTGAATCTGAACTAAACTGAGCTGAGCTGAACTGATGGGAAATTATTAAATTCCAATGCAAGTAGGAGGATAACAAAAAGAGCGGCAGCAAGGAAGTTGATATTAAAAACAGCAACAAAAACAACAAAAAAAAAAACAGGCAATTTACTGCTCCTCCTCCACTCCAGTGTTGCCATCAGAGAGAAAAAAATCATAACGAAAAAAAAAAACACACCACAACATCATCGATGCCCCCATCATCAACCACAGTCGCAGCCCCGCAGCCTCACTTCCGCCGCCAATTTTGCTACTGCAATGCTTCGATGCAGTAAACTTCTATACTTTGCTATGCTTTGCTGTGTTGGGTGTAATCACAATGTAATTCTGAAAATTACCCTGCACCACCACCAATAATCAACTTGTAATTTCTCATTCTTAGTTTTTAATTTCTCTGGTGATTAATCCCGGCTTTTATTTTGCCATTTTTTTGCTGTTGCTGTTGTTGTTGCTGTTGATGCTCTTCCTGCGATTTGCTGTTGTATCTTTTGGTGTATAACTTAAACAGGATTCCCTAGATACATCTTTCATAAAATGTTTCTTTTTAAGCTGATGTACATATGTACGAGTATATTCAAGAAAAACTTCACTTGGGGGAGGAGGTGGAGCGAAAATAAAGCTATTCCCTATACAAACAAGCCAAAAGTTACTTTGGTCTATAGGTAGATATAGATAGATATTATATGCAGATGCTCAAAGATAGTTTAAAGAGAAGATTTTTTATATGCGCTAGGAGATAGAGAAGGCGGAGGAGGAGAGGCAAAAGAAGAAAAACCAACAAACACCTTGTCTACATGTAATTTCACTTAATGCGCGCCACCTTTGACAGAGAGATAGTTAGCTAGAAAAGATGCATGTTTAAGATACATCTATAGTGATATGCATTTTTTCTTGTTGTTGTATTTTCCATCAGATATATCTACATGCTAAGTTATTTTTTTTTCCGCTTCAACAAAAAAAAAAAAAAACATATAAAAGCGCTAAAAATCTCATCTCATCTCTGATGTTATGTCTCTCATATACAAAGTTTCATATACACATATCTCCTAAGGCAAAGTTGTCATCTTCTCCGTGTTTTCTACATACCTCTCTACTTATGAACCTATATGAACGCGACGAACGACGACGCTACATGTCGGTCTTCAGCGTTGTCGCGTATAGTTACGAGTTGTTGTCAGAGCGTCACCTAACTTCATTATCAAAACTAAAATACATATCTATATCTACAAAACGACCGACATACCCCTTTTTCATTGGTCTTTTGTAAAAAAAAAAATAATAATAATGTTTATATGACCAGTAACAACAACAAAAACAACAACAACAACGTGTGTATGCACAATCTTAAACTGTGTGTTGAAAGTGTAATAATAATTATTGTTATTTCTCACTTTTGTGTTGTTAGTTTTGTTTTTCTTTATTTTTTAATTGCTTTTTTATGGCATTAAAACATTTAAGCCAATTTGGTTAACTTGTTTTTGGCATAACATAATTTAAAATAAAAACAAAAGCCAAACACTATAAGAGTAAATTTCAGATTAAATTACATAATAGCTTTTAGGCTTTTAGAGCAGGCAAGGTTGAGGTAATGTTATGGTATGGTTGCAGGCATAGGCATTTTAATATGAATGCTTACAGCTGTGATTGCATGCTTATCAAGGGAAAATCACTTGTTTTTTTAATTGATTTTGAATTATATCACAAAAAATTTGTAGCCATTGTGATATATGTTTTTTTCTAGGACGATACAATCCTAAGTTTTCACATGCAAATTGTGATCATTTTTTCAACAATATTATATTAAGCGTAAGGGCACCTGTACGTACATATTAAAATTATCACAAACAGAGATATCAAAAAACTTTGAATTTTTATGATTGCTTTATAAGTATTTTTATTTAATGCAAACATGCCTTACATGACGCAGAGACATAGGGCCCAGGGACATAACGCCCAACTTTTTTTTTTTTTGGGCTTATGTCTCACTTCGGTGGGACATAAAACCGAAATTGAATTTGGGCCTTAAGTCCAACTCAAATATGACCTAAGTCCCAAATTTGTTTGTTAAAAATGGGACATTATCCCCAAATTTTTATAGAGCCAAAAAAGAATAAAAAGTTTTGTATTTCAATGCCATGAACAATAATTTTTTGATACGGTGATAATACAAAAATATCAACAACTTCTTTCAATAAAAGCACCTGTGGGTGGCCCGCTTCGCAGGTTCTCAGGATTTTAACTCTCTTTTTCGGGGTCACACCCGCTCACGCAACTCCGTTGCTCCGCTTAGGGTATGTAAAGTCGCCAGGCAGGCGCCAATATCAACAGCATTTTTGAAGAAAAGCACCTGTGGGTGGGATTTAAACTCCACAAAACAAAGTCTTGTGGTATTGAAGTGCTCCAAATTTTGTCATTTGTTGATTCTTATTAAGTGGGACATTAGACCCAAAGTTTTTAATTTGGGCTTCGGTCTTACTTGGGTGGGACTTAGTGCCCAAATTAGATTTCGGTTTTATGTCCCACCGAAGTGAGACCTAAGCCCCAAAAAAAAAAGGTTGGGCGTTATGTCCCTGGGCCCTATGTCTCTGCGCCGCCTTAAACATCGCAAATAAACATTGCCAATAAACTTTGTGTGGTACCTATTTTCCTATCGTAAATATTCTTTCAAACTACACAAATTGGGTTTCTCAACATTGCATAAGATAAAATGTATAGATTCAACAATTGAATCACTTATCCTAAAAAGAAAGAATTGTTGAGATCAATTTTATTCCACCAAATCGTAAAATTGTGCGTGATAGCTTTTTTATCAAAGTTATGTCTAAATTAATTACAGGTTTTGAATTCTTAAAAATAGTTGCTGTCATTACAAACAATATTTTAAATTGTGCGTATACAAAATTCATGTTCAATTTACTTTTCAACATGAAAATGTATATATAAATATCACAAAATGTTGGTATGCTATTCCAATGTACTACAACTGTACATAATTTAATTTAAGACATAATTTTTTGAGTCATTAGATTGCGTTTAAATGCGGAAATAGCATTTAACACCCCATCCCTTACACGCGAAAAATGCTTATAGATACATGTTGCGTATAATGTTTTATATCTTAAAAGGTACGTACGTATGAATAAATGTATATATCTACTATTAACTATGCGTTTTTCTTTGATTACAATTTTCTGCATATGTACAGTTTATAGCTATATATTAAGTTGTGTGTTGTGTTGACTATCCATGACCATTTGAGGAAGTAAGATACTTGTTTATTCGACATCTAAATAAGAGGGAATGGTGGGGTGATGGGTGTGATGGCGAAAAAAAAATTACAAAAAAAAACCAAACGAAAAGATGGACAGATGCTGTTTTAGCTCCTACAACATCCTGGCAAAAAAGTTAAACGTATATTTATACTTCTCTTCTATACCTACTGCAATTCTCCCCCTCATTACTTTGGAAAACAAAACACAAAAAAAAAACGTTAAACAACAACAACATCAACATATCCAATCCGACCAAAGTGTGTATGTTTCGATTGTAATTTTCTCGTAATTATCTTTGTGCGCCGCCCGGTTGCATTTTGCATCAGCTCAGCTCAGCAGCGTCAGCCTTAGCTCAGCAACGCCACACCATACCGCCGCCATCACCGCCGCACCGCGCTGCACTCTCGCAAACTCAGGTGTAGAGGATAAAAATGATTGCGTGATCAAAGTCAATTTAGTATCCCAAAAGGCAAAAACGATCCTGTCATCGGTCGTACTACCAACCTCAACAGCAGCAGCATTAACAGCAACAGAAACAGAAAAAGCCTCTCTTGCAGCGGCAACACCAAAACTTTTACAGAGTGCATATATTTTGGTTTGGTGTTTTAGGTTGCTGAGCTGATGCGGCTCCCGGTTGTATAGTTAGTTGCAGTTAGTTATACCTAGTGTGGGGGAAAACACATGGAAATGCATAAAATTACACTTAAGGAAATTGGATAAGAAATAAAAACAACTACCTCTCAACACAAGAGAAAAGAAGAATTAAATGTAAAATGTAATGAAAAAAAAGGACTAAATGTGATGAAGAAGAAGGATATTCCAATTTCTCAAGATTGAGACTTCTGTTTTACTCAAAAGATTGAGACCGTATAAAATAAATAATCGCACATTTCGATGAGTTTAATTTAGTTTTTTCTTTTTTTAATTTCTTTAATCAAAATATTATTCGACGAGTTTGGCTTGATAATAATAATCTTTAACTGTATTTCTTTGTGTGATAAATCTTTATGTTTTTGTGAATGGATCTGGGTAAAACCGCCTTTCTTTAGCCTTAGGGATGCTAAGGGAATATACAAAATATTTAAAATTGCGTGGTAATAATGAAATTTGTGGTGATGACTAGTATAGTGATGGTTGGTGATGGTGATGCTGCTTAGTGGTAGCTTAACAAAACTATAGTCATTCATCAAAAGTGATTAATTTTACACACAAAATAGGGTCTTAGGTGAAGCTTGTAATTAACTTGTGCTTGTTTTATTTTATTTTTAAAAGAAAAAAAAAAACTAAACAAAAACAGCTAATTATAATACAAGACATAAAGCTTAAAAACCTAAAAGGGTTACCTTGAGGGCAGATTTAGTTAATAAAACTTCATGGTTTGTTATGAAATTCACGCATATTAGCTGTTAAAGAGGTCTATTTTTAGATTTATCTGCTTATATAACAAGTGGAAGTAAAACTGGTATTAATTCTTTCACTGATAGTCTATGAACTTACAAAATTACAGCAGCAGAAAATGAGACATAGAAATTTACTTGAACTTGTACGAGCTTAACGAGAAATATGACGAAAAATATAGGTTGGGGTCAAAATCCCGAAAGCCCAAAATCCCGAAAGCCCAAAATCCCGAAAACCCAAAATCCCGAAAACCCAAAATCCCGAAAGCCCAAATCCCCGAAAACCCAAAATCCCGAAAACCCAAAATCCCGAAAACCCAAAATCCCGAAATCGAAATCCCGAAATGCTTTGCAAAAGCATAATAGCATCAAATCAAACTGTTTTTTATATAAGATCGGGAATTGCAAAGACAACCTACAATTTTTTTTTTTTTGAAGGTCACCAATAAAAAAAAATTAGAAAAAAAAGTCCGTTAGATTCTCTTCTTATGTTAAGAAGAATGTTTATGTTTTAAGTTTTTTTTTTTTTAATTGTGCGATTATACTTTTGAAATGCAGAAAAAAAAACTGGTTTTCATTTCTAAGCATTAGAAGAGAAAGTAACGGAACATATTTTTTCTCTCAATTTTCTTATGCTCTATTTTGAAATAAATATCAGAAATTTAAGAAAATTTCTGGATTTTGGGTTTTCGGGATTGTAGGTTTTCGGGATTTTGGGTTTTCGGGATTGTGGGTTTTCGGGATTTTGATTTTCGGGATTATGTCCGTCTCCCGAAAAATATATGGTATTTAAAGATCAGTTATATTAAAAAATTTCCAAATAATTGTAAGAGTATACTCATATCAAAAAGAATTTCACAAGCTAGAATATTTTTAATGTTTGTGGTATGTTAAGAAACTGTAGCTTTTATTAAGTATCTAATATCACAAGTAATACTCCTTAATTATTTTATTATATCTTGAGATATAAAAACTTTTCAAATTTCATATAAAAATCATAATTTTTGTTTTAAAACTCTCCAAAAATATATTCTCGACTTCTTATTATTATTTCTTATCATAAAATTGTGTGATACAACTACATACACTGCTAAGACTTTGTGATATAGCACATTTTGCTAATCAAGTGCATCAGAACTATCTAAAAATAAAAGAAGAAACTTCCAATCAATTTCCTTGACCTGCTTTAATCTCAGATTTCCAATGGGTACGAGTACCAATAGAATTAACAATATCCGCTAACTAAATAACTCTGAGTTTCTACATATTTCTATTTCTTTATGATTATATTCTTTTTTTGTGGTTTATTTTTTTTTAAATATTTATTGAAGGCGTTTAAATTTTCGCAGCTGTTCAGATTCCCACACTTCCACTATTTCTGTTTATGAGTTTAATATTTTGTTTGCTTTTTTTCTGTCATATTTTATACCTGCCAAACTAACCGCTAAATATTGTATCCTCTACCACCATCGAAGTGGTTTCTATCGATTGCACCGTCTACGTCTGTGCATTGCACTGGATAAAGTATAAGTGGGAAAGAGGAGATGAATACCATCAGATTCTTTAGTACATATACTTATATAGAGTGTCTATCCCAACTTTTTACCAGCATATATTTAAATATGGGCCTAAACTAAACCGATTTATATAATGTTGCATCTATTTTGGTCTCACTAATCACTCGACACTATATAAAGTCTTATGGTACATCGAAGACCTAAAAGGAGTTGTTCATCTGCAGAAACTCTATTTTTCTTCTACTTTTTTATGTGTTCAAGTTTAAATTCATTTCGCCACAGCAAAAACACATCCCCCTCAAATGTGCATCTTTACCGCAAAAAAAAAAAAATGAAAATTAAAACAAAGCAGATAAAGAAACGACAAACTATAAAAACAAAATAAAAAAATAAAAACAATTTCAAAAACCTCAAGGCTCAAGCTCCCGCATTTTCAGATCCAGCAAAAAAAAAAAACAGAAAATATAAATAAAGAAAAAAATCAGCGCGCCACTCGACTTGATCCTGAAACTAGATGTGCTGTATATATGACTTCGCTGTCGTAGTCGATGATCTCGGAACGAGAGAGACTAGCCAGCCAGCCAGCTAGCTAGCTAGGTTCAGTGGAGGCGGCTGACAACGACTACGAACGCGACGACGACGACGCACGATGACGAGGACGAACGGGCCGGGCGGCGACTCTGAACGACGGCTGTATGGTGGAGCAACACCCGCATTTCAACGAAAAACCGCATTTGTAATGCGAGGAAATCAACCTATAGTATCTTTTATATCTGTTTGTGTATCTTAAGCGCTGCTGGCACTGTGTATAATGTCTCTGTGGTGTATCTACAGATATACAGCAGCCAAAGCCAAAGATATAGAAACACAAGGTTGACTGAACTAAACCAAGTTCTCGTCTTCTTTTTCACCACAAAACTAAAACAATCAGTCAGTTGGAAGCATAATGCGTATATCATCGAGTTTTGTAACAGTAGATACTCGCATACTATTCGCCTTCTACCTACCTACATTTATAAAGGTAGCCCAGTAGGTTAGGCATAGTTGTTGCAAAAATAAGAAGACAAAAAAAGACTCAATAATGTATCTCAAAAATTCCAATCCGTGTCTTTTAGATATCTGCGCGAAGACAAGTTTAAAGTGTTTTCACAGGAAAATAGTTGCAAAATTAAAAAGAGCTACAAAAAGCAAAGTGATTCTATAGGTACATTCCTACTTATGTTTCCATTTTAATTTAACCACGTTTAAATGTGCAATTTAAGATACTTTGTATCTTTTTCTGTCTAAAAAGAATAAACACAAAATTCCTTCAAAATGCAGAAAGAAATTAAAAACCTATAAATCTTGGCGTAATTAGTTTAAACATGCCAATCATTACAATATACAAAAAAAAAAAAAAAAAAAAAAACTGTTGTTGTCGTTGTATGTACCTACACTATCCTAATTTTATTTGTGTTCGCATTGGCGAGTTATTACAATTATTAATGAAGCTGCCAGATAATTTACAATCAAATTAATGAATTTAAAATATTTCTTTGGCTTTATTATGAGGACAGGTTTTTGACTAACGAGGTGGTAGATATATTTACGAAAAGTAGACCACGTGCTTGAAATAACTATAAGAATACAAGTACCTACTATATGAGCTTTTCTGATTGAGATTGTTTTACTGTTAATAATGGACTTAAATAACTGCAGGCTAAAATAAATATTATCAAATCAAAGTGTTATTTGATTGAGATAGAATTTGAAAAGAGAAACAAAACAAAAATACAAAAAATCCGGCTCGAAGGACCAAATCGTTATTAATTTTAATTTTTTTTTTGGGTATTTGTTTACTGCCGCTATATAATAGTGTGTAATTGTGTGATAGTAAGTTTTGATAGTTCTTTTAGTTTAGTTGGTCAGAAACAGAAAAGTATAGGTCAGTTTAAACCTTCTAATAAAATGATAAAATCACTTCTAAAAGGCACAAGAATCATCCAGTAAAACAAAATGCTCGTATCAATGATTCAGCCAATTATTTACTGAAGCTGAAAAAACCCGCTCTCTAGTCAACCATTTCAATTTTTCTTAAAGCTCTTTGGAGTAATCCAAAGAAAAAAAATACATTTGCTTATTTCTTCTGCTAAGGATCCGTTTTGATATGCAAAAACCGAAAAATACTTCTTAGTTTCATAGCTCGAAGGACCATTCAAATAAATTTGAACTTTTCCTTTCAAATTGAAACACACTTCTTCTAATTACTTTATTATTAATTTAATTGTAATTAATTACACATCGTGTCAAAAACTAAGTGTAGGCACATAATACATTTCATTCAACACAATAAAAAAAATTAAAAATATCAGTAATTATAATAATCAAATTATCAAATCAAAATACTTATCGCTTTCGTTCTCTTTTTTTTTACAAAAAAAAAAAAAAGCAACAACAAATAAAAATAATAAGATCTTACGCAACATTTCACAGTTTGTATAATTCGCAATTTTATTTATTTTTGTTATTAGCTCTTTTTCATGCATATATATATACTTGTATATATAGTTGTCTAAAATTGGTATCTGCAAGGTGGTACAATCACTCTCCAATTCTATACAACATAAAACTTCATTGATATAAATTACACAACAAGAGTATTATAATGCAAACACGTTTTTCTATCAATTTTGTTGTTGTATCTATAGCTGGGTATATCTTTAACTATTGTTAATTACTCTTTTTTTCAGTTTAATATCTAAAATGTATGAACAAACTCTTGGTACATTTCAATCATCTCGTCTGTCATTCATAATATACACACACTCCACACATAAAGATACTTAAAAATATACAATAACAACGATGACAGGTAGAGAGAGAGACAAGAAGAAACAGACATGACGCGAGATCAAAAATGTTAAAATAATAATAATAATATGTCAAGATTAGCAAATTTGAAACGCAGTTCATACTTACGTACCTACCTACATATACATATGTATAGGCATTACAGATTATATTATTATAAATTATTACGTTCGGCCTTAATCGCAATAAACTTAGACATCATATAGTTAGATATTGTACCTATATGTATGTATGTATCTTAGTGTATCTTAAAAGGATACAAATACCATAAATGGTTAAAATAATCATTTTATTTAATTCTAATTTTACGTTTTGACAGTAAAATAAACAAAAATTACTACAAAAAGTACATACATACTTACATAATATCTTAAAGATACAAAGTATCTTTTTTTTGTTGAATTTTGATTTAAAAATCACTATAGTCAGTAATGCGTACAAATTCATTGATCGCATCTAAATGCATTCGCATTTATATTCGCATTCGAATCATCATCATCATCATCATCATAGCATAGAAGCATAGTAATGTGATTTATGTATAGGTATATATAGATACAAGTGAGTGGTATAAACAAAACGAAGTGTTTTGTTCACGCAACGTGCAAGACGCAATCTCTGCAAAACACACGACAAACGATGACAAGAAGAGAGACATTCGTATATCGTTGCCGTCTGTCGTCGTTGTCGTTGTCGTCGTTGGTTGGTTAGTTGTTCTACGAGATGTGATGTTTGTTGTCGTCTATTACCAGTTGAGCGTGCACCATCAACAGCCAGTAAGTATATAGAATAGATGGATAGATACTTTTGCAATAAGTATCTATCTATTTGTAGGTACGAATCTCCAACGAAAATCGGCAACAATTCAAAACTTTGACAAGATAGATGATTTTTTTATGAGAAATGCCTAATAAAAATACCTCGCAGGCATTGCAAGTATATACCCCCAACGCACGCCCCAACTTCAACCATCAAGCCAGTTACCAATATCGTTTGCTCAAGTAACTGCTTGACGACTGACTTGACCATCATCAATCCATCTATCGCAGAGCTAGTAATCATCTATCCATGTTTCTATGTATCTATCCACCTGTGGAATGGATTCTCAGTACTCGTAAGTAGGTAGGTATTTTTGTATAGTTGTTGGCGGTGGCGGAGGTGGTGGTGCTGGTGGTGATGCCGATATGGCGATATGGCGGCATTCGTCGCCAACTTGGTTGAGAATTTTTCTCGAGAGATTCTTTTTAGGAAAAAATCACTTAAAGAGGCCTGAGACCCCGCCATGTCGCATGACACAAGATTTTCAATAAGTGAAGGCGGCGATCTGACGATCTGTTGATGATGATGATGATGCTTGAATCTGACTTTCTGTTGCTATGTGGAGGAGGATGAATGCGCAGAGTGCGAGAGGAATCACAACCGAACGAGTGGAGTAGTTTTTTTTTTGTTTTTGTTTTTTGTTAAAAATATTTTTGAACAAATTCCAAAAACAAAAAATTGGACAGACACTTCAATGCTCAGACAACCATATATGATTGATCTTGTCGTTCGACGACTAAGACGACGAACAACGACGACGACGGCGATGTTGGTTGCACACTGCACTCTGTAGGTAGGTATAAGATATATCTTGAAGAATCGAGAGTCGGCAGCTTTTTTGGGCACTTGCCATCATGTCGAAGGAGGACAGCTTATCTTATCGTCTGACCATAATAACAGGGCATCCACCCCTTACTTCTCACCTTCAAAAAAAAAATTAAAATAAAAAACATTTTGATACTTTTTCTTCAATTTGCACACCACGTATATAGATACTTTCAGTGCTCCCTGTGTGTATATAAATTGTTACCTTTAAAAACAACACAACCTATATAAAATATCAGCATTAAGGAGACCAAAACGTTGATTATTGTAAAAGTGCACAAATTGGTTTTGTTACAATTTTGGATTATCACGTATAAAGATCGATCTTTGGTTAGGTTCTTCATCAAATATAGGTTTTGTTAAGTAAGGTTGCTATATGACATGCTAGCACAAAACTTACAGAGCCTTTTATATCCGATATATGTACGTAGGTGCATATATGTATATATGATACCCGTAACTACCTATGGTGCGTAAGATATTGTATCTTTAGGTATAGCAAAACTGTCAAATGAGAATTATATACGAATTGACAGTAGTGTAGGCATAGGTACGCAACGCAGCATAAAAGCCAATAGATCAACGTGCGTGATGTCTGCGTGATAAAAAATGTATAGGTATATATTTTATTCACCTTAACCATAAAGTTTTGTCGATTTTTCTCGGTTTTTTTTTATTTTTCGTTTTTTATATAAAGTTTTAAAAATGGTATTTGTATTTTATTTATATGGCGAATTGAAACAAATGACAAACTGACTGATTAGAATCGTCTTTGGGCATAAAAGTGAAGTTTGTTTTGTTTTTTTATTTTATTTGTTTGTATTTGATCAAACCCAAAGTAATGGTTTTTCTTCCATAAACTCTCCATAAAGTATCTACACTGCCTGGAGATAGTTGTCAGATACTTTTATACTATACTAAGAATCACCATGAAGAAGTTGATAGAAGTTTTAGATAGATTTATGAAGTTAACGTTAAAGGATGACTATTTGACTAGGTGATTCTGCAAAAATGATTGTGTTGAAACCAAATTTGGTTGAAAGTTTTAGTCATGCGGTTGAAGAAAAAGAAGATTATTTGGAAGAAGGATGTATGGATCTATCTATTTTGGTATAAGAAAAGAATAAGATACAAATTACTATATGATGATGCGGCAACAACTGATTGATGGTAAAATGTTGATAATTTAACAGAACGTTTTGTTTCCCTCTATTTTATTTTATTTTTTGATTTTTCAATTTCAATATAAATTTAGAAAAATAGGAAAATGACTTTGAGTGATTTAATGACTCCTTAGACAATTTTTTTGTATACCAACCATAAGTAGTTGAATGAATATTTCAATCAATTTTGGTTTGGGAGTGTGCAATAAATTTCGACTGATAGGTTGTCATTGTTTGGCAGGTGGGTTGTTGTTTTTGAAAGTTACAGACTGACAGACTGTAACGTTGATTAGATTCGAAGATAAATACAAAATCAATTGCGAAAATATCCATAAGAAGAAATATTTGTTTGGATAGGTTAGGAGAGTTTATGGAATTTTAACGCATTTAATCAGTCATAATTAACATAAGTTTTAGAAAATTTCAGTCATTTGAGCTGTTTTTGTATATCATTTTAGGTTATTCGTATTGTTAGCGACCTTCTTTTATGAATCCAGGTCGAGGCACCAAAAAAATAATCAAAAACCATAAAAATTAAATCAGGAGCTTTAATTTTGGACTTATGAAAAAAAAAACATCATATTAATTTCAAATTGGTACCTTAAAAACTTTCAAGAAATGTAAATTTCCAAAAATCAAAAGAAAAGTTCTTCAACTTAAACAGATAATAAACTATTTTAGCAACGAAATCATCAGCTCTAAGAATGGACTGATTGTTTGTGTTCTTTTTAAAGTTTAAACGAAAAAATTAGCCTTTTTGTTTCAAATCAAAGCTAAAAATTACAGTCATAAAAAAATCAATTAACTATCAAACCTTCTAATCGTTAACTTTATGAACCATTAGACTAAGCTCAAGTCCAAAAACCGCTTTCTTAATTGTATGATACTAACTTATGTATTACTAAAAATATTAATGTAAAAGTATGTTAAATACTCACCATAAATTGAGTGATTTAATTTTTTGTAAAGTTGTTTCCCACATCAATATTTAACTTGCATTCAATCGAGGGATAGGCAGGTTCTTTCTAAAAAAAAAAAAAAAAAAAAACAAATCATGTTAAACTAAATAAGCTTCAAAATTATATGAAAAATAAAATCTATTTAATTTACAAAATCATAAAACCATCACAACATCTTTTCAAAATATTCTAACTTATAACGGATAATCCCAACTCATAAAAAGTTTCGATCATAAAATTATTTTCTTTAGTCAATAAATTTTCTATTCTTTAAATTTTAATTCTTTCTTTGTTTGTTATTTTTTTTTTTTTCTTGTACATTCAAACTTATTATTAAACAAAATTTTCCACTCACTCAGAAATTTAAACAAATAGATTAAAAGATACTTCTTCAAAATATTTGACCTATCTCAATAATTTATATACAACAACAAAAAAAATAATTGGAATTTTTCCTTCATCATCAAACTCAAATAATTATTATGATGATGTATTCATCTGTTGAATTTAGTAATAAATTTTGTATATTCTTTCTTTGAGAACAGGTTAACTGGAATAGGAATTATACATCGAAATTTGTTGTTGAAACCCAGCCCCAAAGATGAAAGATTTATTGACAACGATTGGGATAATAAATAATAATTGATATCTATAAGCTTCTATGTGAAGTTAAGTTACAATAGCACAGTTACAATGAACTTTCTGACATTTTTGAACAAATTTTTTTTTGTTAACTATTTATTTCAAGTACTGATCATAGATACAGAATTAACCTATGGTCACACACGACGATACACAAGAACAACTTTAACAGAGCGAGCTTGTGAGCGGCGCGCGAGTTCTATCTTTCGTTACAGAGAAAAGATACATTATACCACTTTGTATCTTTTTGTTCTATTCTTTTTTATCTTCAGATTTGTTTCTTTTATAATTTTGCACGGCACTTTGTATAGTCAATGTTCGGTTGTTTGGTCTTGGAGCGGCGACGGATCTCTAAAGGTAAAGCTATAATGATAATATAGTGTTGCGCACGCGCAGCAAGTGTTCTCAATGACACAGTAGGTAGGTAAGTTATACATCAGAGATACTCTACAACACTATACACGTATCAGATGGCATAATCGTTTTGTATGTTTTGAAAAAGTGTCAGACACACTTTACCTTCGGTCGGGCATTAGTTTTTGATCTTCTTGCACCTTTTGGTCTCATTCAAACTGTATATAGATGGATACAAATGCCTCGCCTCTCTCGTGTAGCTGTCATCGAAAGTTGTGTAAATCGATCGAAATATAAACAAATTAAATTGAACCCACTGTCACGACAAAGGTAGGTTTATAGTGGAGTATAGGAAAATTCACCACCACCTGCTGCCTGGATGATTTCTCTTCAATAATGGTCAGATTTTTTTTTTAATTGTTAAGCTTAATTTCATCATCATTCTATGAGTTTGTTAATTTAATAAAATTTCAACAAATATAATTTATCAAAAAAAAAGTTCTATGTTTTTTTTTTTTATTTTGTCACCAAAGGTGAGAAAGGTATTTATGGATCATTATTGATTTTCACAGACAATGACATTAACATATCTAAGTTAAGCTTAAAACGAGGCCTTTCTCTTAAAACGAACAAAACAAAAAAAAAAAGGTGAAATCGTCATGTTTTGTTGTTAAATTTTATCTCATTAAAAAAATAAATAACTATAAAACATTACTGATTAAACTATAAATACGAAAAATGTCATTTAATGTTATTAAATTCACAGCTGGAAAGGGATTTTTATTAGAAATGAAATGAGTTTTAAGTTAGTATAAAGTATAAACAGTATTGTTTCCATTATTTGGGTTTGACTTTAGGCATCTATAACATAATATGAGAAATGAGAAGTAAACTATGGAATTTTTGAAAAATTTTAACTTTTTTTTTTATTAAAGCTTTCTAAAGTGAGGTTTTACACAATGTGGGAGGAGTTTTTAATTAAGAAAAAAAAAAATATGAAGTGCTTTACTCGGTTTTTTTCTTCATCAATATTTTTTTTTTAAATAAAATCTGATTAAAAAATCAAATTAGGAATGTAATATTTTCGTCACCTAGGGTGTTAGATATTACCGTGACGATATTTTGTTTATTCGAAAACAAGATAAAAAAAACCAAAAGATACATAATATAAACGATATAGATTTGGTATCTTAGTAATTTTTGACATAATCAAATATTTTAAAATGTACAAAAATAAAATATTCATAGATTACGATGATTATTATCAAGAAGGTGATGAAAGATGAAGATTTGTTTAAAAGATAAGATTATTTAATTGAATAGATATTGATTGAAGAGGCGTTAGAAAAAGTTGTACTATTATTATCATTATTTTGAGATAAAATATTTAAAATTTAATAAATAGTATCTTGAAATAAAACAACACACCTTACATATAAAATTTTAAATTCAATTTAAAAAGTGATTTTTACATTGAATTTTGATTCAAATTGATGCTGATTTTAGTCAAAGTCGTAAGACTTTTACAACTCTGAGTATTGGACAGAAAAATAAGTAATTTCATGCTGGCTTTACTACGGTACCAATTTTTTTGTTTATTCAGTTAAAAACATAATTTGTAACACGACAACATGATCCCCACACCCACAAGGAGAATGTAACACTACTCCAACATAATACTACAACTACACACTCACATGTAGTATACCCAATGTACTAGCATTCTGCTAAATGTAAAATTGTAACACACACTCACATGTATACCAATGTACTAGCCTTCTCTGCTAAGTAAAATAACACACACAAGTGGCAACTGGCAACCAATGTAATTTCACCATCGCACTCTACTGAATTTTGAACTTTAGTTCTTAGAGTTCACCTTCAGTATTGTGCAAGGAAGTTATTAGTAGTGCCCAAAATCAGTACTCTCGACACTCATATGGTTAATAGAACTGATAGTAGTGTATCGAAGTTGAGCTACTCCAGCATCATACACAACAGTTTATTCAAACAAGAGTTCGCAGTTCGCATACTTTTTAATAAATTCTGCTTTTTGTGGTTTTTTGGGTCATAAGGGCGACGACGCACGTTCGGTTTCCCACCGTCCCTTAGACTTCTAAAAGTCATACATCGCGGTCGCGTCGCGCATTTAAATTGCCAAATATTTTCACTTGCTAATTTTCACTTACCATTCTTTTCACTTGTCATTCTTTTGTTTTCACTTGCTTTTTTTACTTTGTAACTTAGATTTAACTTCAAATTTTGTCTTAATAAAATTTATATTTATATAAACATCCGACTTTTTATTTTACCTCTCCTTTTCTCTCTTCTTACTTTTCTGTGTTGCCAATTAACGTTCGCTGTAGTCCCCGGCAGTGCTGTCGTTTTAAAAATTTCAAGAGTAGTATTTTTCTCTCATTTTGGGGAGTATTTTCTTAAATTGAGGAGTAAATCAAAAAACAACAAACACTTTCTTGGCCCTTGAACAAAATTAAAAACTGAAAATAATAATGTCCAAATTCAAAGTTAATTGACCTACTGCGAAGGTAAATGTTCCGAAAACAGACAAATAGAAGGATCTAATGTCATGGCATATTTTTGCTTTCACTGCTAAAAGGCCAACATTTTAAAATAATATAGTTAAAATAAATAAAAAAGATTTGTTTCATATTTATTATAGCTATCATTGAAATCGATCCCGACAAATTTTTGAATCGATATTTGACGGTGTTTCCCTTTGATAGGAAATGAAAATCATATATTGATGATCGGTCAGAAATCACCCCAAGAATTTTTTTTGAGAAAAAAAGTTTAGTTGCGCATTTATTGCTAAAAATGCATTTCTCTATTTTCCGGACGGAAATTAATTTTCCTGAATAGCTGATACTTTTATGTTCAAAACTGAAATGAATCATTCTACTGATTTGTGTTCCAATTTTACACAGTTCCAATGACAGATTTCTGTCAGTAAAAATGGTTCGGTGGTTTTCAATCAGGAAATTTGTTTCAATAACAGAAATGTTTAAGGATAGCTATAAACGACCTGTCAAAAAATTCCATTGTTTGTTTTCAATGATGAAAACCAATTGAAATTGTTTTTTAGAAGTTTTTTAGCGTTTAGTAGGGCATTCACCGTTTCTACCCGTTTCTTTTTTTATCTTTTATGAGGCTAACATCTGAAAATTTTCTTTCTGTTGTTGCACTACTATGGGGCAAACTGATTAATGAACCGACGAATTTTTCCCCGGACAGCACGAACGCGGTTGAGAACACAGCAAAGCTACTTTCTTTTGTGTGGTTTGACTGATTGTCCCACAACCAGTGTTGCCATAATCTCAAATTTAATAATGCTAGATTTCAAATTTTATAGTGCTAAATCGTATGGGAGCTCAAAAAACAAAATGCTAGATTTTAAAATCCATATAAAACGTCCATATCGATGATTAAAAAACAAACATCTTTGAGCATTATTTTAAAATTTCATAATGCTTTTCTCTTCTCTATAATGCTAGATCTAGCATTAATAATGCCGTTATGGGAACACTGCCCACAACAACCCACCGACGATAAGAGCCCCGTCACATTTTTAATTTTTGAATAACTTGACATTTATGATGCATATTTAAATGATACTATCAATTTATTTTTGGTACAAAAACCTTAGAAGCTGTTGAAAATATGAAATTCTTTAATTCTCATAGGTATACAAATTTCGATTAGATGGTTAAGATTTGTGAAACAATTAAAAACAAAAATTTGTACACATTTTTCGCAAATTGTATACATTCACAAATATGTATAAATTTGTCAAATAGCATTTTTCACAATTAATTTTCCCTCTAAGCTTATTATATCAATCACCTCCTTTTAATTTCAAAAAAGATATCTTCTTGAAATACAATACTGCACAAAACATAAGCTTCCATTTTAATTTCCTTTCATAACAAAATATAACGCCTTCACGCACAGCTGATTTCCACTCATAACCTATCATCGTTATTGTTTGTACAAGTTAAAGAAGATACAATGTAAGTAAACCTTTTGTATAACTTCCATTATGATATGATGTTGCAGTTAAAAAATTATTATTTTTATTCCATAAACAATTCCATGCTGATATATATTTAAAGAGCACAGGAGTGTCTCCTCATTAATCATTGCTTGCAATTTGTAGAGTCGACGACGCATGCTCGAAAACGACTGATTTTTATCATTTAAAAAATGATTTTCTGTTTTCTGCTCGTTTGTATCATTTGTTGTTTTTTTTTTTTTTTTTTTTTTTGTATGATATTCAATATCTTTAGGGGCAATTTAAATTATTATTGCATGTTGTAATAATTTTCTCATTTTTTTGTTTTTCATTCTTTCTTTTGAACTCATTTCATTCGCATCATGCAATTAAAAAAAAGTTGCGTGCATAGATCATAAATGCAACAAACCACACACAATGATTGATTAGATTAGATCTCATCGCCATGAAATAAACAACTCGGTTCTACTTTGTTAATTCGATGGCCTATAATTTTCAAATAAACATCTATGAGATAATAGATACCACCCTCGAGATACGAGTATATACTTATTATAGAGGAATTTAAAAAATGTCAATGATTTATAAGACAAACAGAAAAAACAACTGATTGACAAGTTGTCAGAAATTATCGTCAGGTGTGGTTTAAAGGTTGTTGAGAAATTGAAATTCTGTGTGGGAACCCAACTTAGTTGTATCTTTTTAAAGGTCCAAATCAGTTTTTATTTTTTTTTTTATTTTTTATAATTTGATTTCTGTCTCCACTCTGTCATCATAAATCAATAAAAATCGTGCTCACAGTTACACTGAAACTCCCAACATACTTGGTGCACAATGCACACAGTTGCTAACTCTGTGATTAAACAATTTTCTAATTAAAATAATTTTATAATTGAACAAAAAAAATATCTTTGTTAGAACAAACAAAAAATTAGATATTTTTATTCAAAAATAAAAAAAAAAAAATGCACACACAAATTTAAATAAAATACAATACAACTGTCAATCTTTGTTTAGACGATTGTTATACCCGATCGTGATATTACCTTTTTTGGGCTACTTGTTTTCCTCCATTATCTTTTTGATGTGCCTGGTATTTGTATAAACACATTTATCTAGATACATGGCATCAAGGAGAGAATCAATGAAGTTCTATCATTTATTTATATAGATACAATTGCAGTTCTGTTGCAATTTTTATGACCACCTATCTATCTCTACTAAAATCTATCTACCTAAGCGTCAAATAGAATAAATCATTGGAATTCTATAAAACAAAGCAGCTAAAGTATGTATGGGTAGTGTGATAGGAGAGTGCACATATAACATATAAAAATATACAGCAACAACATTCCGACACTTTTCTGTGAAAACGCACCACCAAAGTCAAATCAAAAAACAACATGCAACCTGTTGCTAGTTTTTCATGTTGATTTTGTTGGTTTAGTACATGCACTGAAAGATACTTTAAGTATCTGCGTGCACCTTTAGTACGAGTATATTTTGCTGGGAGTGCGAGAGGCTGCAATACGTGGTGTGCTGCTACTGCACTACCTCTTAGCTGTCTTTAAAAAGATAATAGGCATCGAAATTCGAAAATTCCTTTGATTAATTTTAGTAGCATGGATTGCATATATCGTTCAGTTTTTCACTAGTTATGTCTGTCTGTCTGTCTGTCTGTATGTCTGTCTGTCTTTCTATCTGTCTGTGTTTTTTTTTTTTTACATTTTTCGTGTGTAAAGTCCGTCTGTGGTGGCCATTTGGGAGCCCCCATAATTACAACGTCGAACATGATTTAGGCTGCTGTCATACCTCCACTCTCCTGTTCGACCAGCACACACCTGTTGCAGCCACCTAAGCCCACAACAACACAAAAGTCTCTACACACAAAATATAATTTTGTGTGCATATCGAGGTAGGTATACAGATAAATTGTAAATTCCGACGGGCCGAAAATAATGCCATTTCCTTTCGAATTCGTATTTTTTTCCTCCCGTTCGACATGTCCTCGCCACCACCTTCCCCTCTTCTATGGTCATATAGAATCTCAGACATCGAAGTCGAAGTCAGTAGATTGTACGGCTGTACGTCTCGGCGGCGAGTTGTGGAAAATGCTTCTGGCATCATGTTGCAGATACTAGTAGGTATAAGTATAGTGATTTTTTCCCTATACTCAACAAAACATAATAATATTATGCACGCAATCCAAACGAAACAATCGCTTTTTTTATGATTTGAGTTGATTTGGGGCTTGAGAGTTTAAGTAGATATATAAGTGAACTGAGCACCAGACGCACCATCAGCAAGTAAATCAAACCGCCCGCCACCATCAGACAGGTTAAGCACAGAAGCAAGTTTGCACCAACAATCGCCATATGAACCAGCACCGGTGTGGCTGCTGCTGTTACTGCTAAAGCTGGTGTTGGTACTGGGCTGGCTGTTGCTGCTCGCTAACCGCGATTGTGATTATTCTAGATGATAGCATTGTCCGAGGCTAAGTCCAGTCTAAAAAGATACAAAAGTATCTTTGTATCTGTTTCGACTAGCTATATGAACGTATTTGTATATAACTCGATTTGATATAGCGGGTGAACGACGACTTCAACGACGACGTAAACGACCTTAAGAAAAATGCTGTTTTTGGGTTTCTGCTTTTTTGTTCTCATAACCTAAACCTGACAATTTACATTGACTTATACGAGTCTCCACATAAGATTAAGTTCTTTGTGATGGCGATTAGCTGATGGAAAACTCATAAACATCTTCATCTCAAAATATACACCACTCTATAAGCTCTTTAAGAGCCAATTGATCATACATTATTATATTAGATGTGTGTCGTTATTCGTGTCAT
Organism: Eupeodes luniger; assembly: GCA_951509635.1. Taxonomy (NCBI): domain Eukaryota; kingdom Metazoa; phylum Arthropoda; class Insecta; order Diptera; family Syrphidae; genus Eupeodes; species Eupeodes luniger. The sequence continues at coordinate 24,101,423 of OX608074.1, forward strand.
CCATTGGCAATATAGCTATGGGTTTTTGATAAAATACCTTTTTTTTTTAACCATAAAATACTGACTTATAAGTTGCCCGCACCTCTGAGTTAAGATAAATATTTTGAATACCATATATAAGTATACCTATAAGTGGAGAGTCGATTAAGACGTGCGGGCTTAAACGTTTTAACACACAAAAAAAAACGACTTAAAAGAATTAGAAAAGTCAACAAATATTTATATATTTATCTTATGGCTTCAAGAGAGAAAGAGAGAGAAGAACATATTTAGAGAGTCAGTATAAGAGATTAGCAGCGGCTGCGGGAGAGATTTATTATAAAATCGGTTTAAGGTAGGTAAAAGGCTAAAGTTTATGTTAATTAGCAACAAAATAGATGACAAGTTACTCTCGCATAAGATGAGATTTTTTTAATATTTATAGGTTAAGCATTGTAGCTTTATATGGTTAAAAGAACCCGGGTGAAGTTATATATTTAAGGAATGTGTTGAGATTGATTCGAAAAATTGTTTTTATGTTTATTTCTTTTTTTTTTTTTTAAGATTAGAAAAAGTGTTTTGATGAATAACTGTGAACGAGATTAAGTTTGTGTAATTCAAATTAATTTCTGGAATAGTTTGTTTGTTTGGGGATTTTCTTTTGGGAAGGGTTTTTTCATTCAGTAGCTGAATAGAATTTTTTCGGGGATTTATCTAAATATTATATCCAATGCCTTTAGAAAAGAAAAGTTACAACTTTATTACCTTGTTATACGAGGAGGTTTTGAATGCATGCTTTCTGTAAAATTATACGCGTTTTTTCGGTGCTTTTGAGAACAATTAAACTTAAATTGATAAAACAAGATTAGAATTATAAAGCTTATTGTTATGTGGTGTTCAAACAACTGTCCATGATTATAACGAAATATATTTCTCTTGATATACACACAACAAATAACAAATTATATCCTTTGATTTCTCAATTAAGCCTGCATGGCACATATTTTTGGTGAATTATAATCAGCTTCATAGCTGAATTGTATTTGTATTTTCTAGGGAGATAGAATGACGAAAACCAAAATAGAAATCAAATTTTAAGGAATTACTTTTAATTTTAAGACAATCAGCACAAATTAAGGTAAACAATTAATTTGATAAATTTGATAACACTGATTACAAATCGCCAAAGAGTAAAATAGTCAATTTTCAAGTATAATTCTAAGAAACAGTGTGCTGAATTAGGCAAAACGCATTCAGCACTTAAAATGAATACATAGCTTAACAAATCTAGATTAAAATTAGATTTAATAATATGGAATGTATGATTCAGCCATCAAGACAACATTTTATTGAACCCATTTTTTTATGTTTTTTTCTCCATTTATTGAAGTAGTCATTCAACTTATATATTTCAATAAGCCTCTACTTTTAAGATAATGCAAATATTTGCCTAAATCTTGACATACACAACGAAACAACATTGATGTGGGAAGAATTTTCCCTAAGGATTTCCACACTATTCCCTAAAAATGTATATCGTCCACTCAAAATATATAGAAGACAAACAAATCAGCAACAAAGAAAGAACCCAGAACCAGCAGCACCTTAAAACTGATATCGATTACGCTCCCACGGTTTTTGTGCCCATATACATATACCTACCTCAGTAAACAAAATGAGGACGGACAGAATTGCGTTGAGTGTGTCCCTTAAAATCAAAACAACAAAAACAACACACAAAATAAAAAAATCCAAACAATCTACAACCGCAACACTGTGGCATGCAAATCTATGGGTCAGCTGTGTTGCTGTTGCTGATAGTTTGTGGTTACAACTTTGCCACTGGCTACTTTACCACCACCTCCACCAACAATTCTCTCTACCTATATCCCAAAAAAAAAACAAATTCACACAAAACATAAGAACTTTTTTGTATTTTTTGAAAGACACAAAAACCGAAAAAAAAATTACAGTGGTAACAAGTTACAAGTGTCCACCGCAAATTTTATTTATTTTGTTCTCTTTTGGGTCGGTGTGGTGGTTGGCGTGATTTTTTGTTCGAACGGACAAAAAATTGGTGTGCATCGACAGACCACATCCGTCCTCAATTGCCGGTGCGGTGGTGGTTGGCTTGGCTAAGCTGTAAGCATTTGTTGATAGCATTTTATTTAATCCATCCATTGACTATGGCAATACAATATACAGAAGAACAAAAACGAACCAAAAGTCAGGAGAAAAAAAAAAAAACAAAAACAAAAAAAACAACGGCCTTGTTCAGTCGTGTGCGGTTATACGCCCTACTGTGCCGGCACAACCAGCCAAAGAAAGTCAAAAAAGCACACCGACTCGACACTGCATATGAACTGCAGCAGTGGCACAGCAGCAAAAACCAACAATAACAACAAAACAAAAAGTAGTTCACAATCCTTTTCTTCTTTTTTGTTGTTGTTGCTTTTGTTATAGTTTGAGGAGGGGTGGTCACGGTACCGAGTGAGAGACTCAGTGTAGTCGGTGGGTCGATGCAATATATTTTTCAAAACGAACTCGGACACCTTTCGCATGGCAAAGTAGTTTAAGGTCAGTTCACGAACAAGGTAGGCATCCAAAAAAAAAAAACAGAAGAAGTGAAGTGGTTTCAAAGCCCCTCCACTCCACAACGCATATACTCGAATAACTCCCCTCTTATCAACCCAGCCACCTCCATCACCATCGATCGTCATCATCATCAAATAAGCACATTTATCCATAAAATGCATTCCACAAAAGCAAACTCTATCGAAAGGCGAATCCGAATCACTACACTGCACTACCTACAACTTGTTAGAAGCGCTAGACCATGTAATGAATGTAATTACTAGGGTTACCATGTTCGTTCATATATGCGCACCACGTTCCACGTTCATAATATGCGGGAGGGGCAGTAAAAAAAAATAAATGCAATAAAAATAAAACAAAAATGAAGGAACCTATCTAAGACAGCATAGATATAATAATTTGCTTGTTAAAAGCGTTCTGGCGTGTAGATACAACTCAAACAAAATTAAAAAAAAAAAAACACAAATAATGCAACATCTGATCGCAGAGGCGTGTGAGCAAAATTTATAAGCAAAACAATGCATTTTTTCTAACTTGTTAGGTATGGCGACCGACGACGCGAGCGACGCGGACGGTCGGTATGTAGTGGCACGGTGGCGTATGAGACTCGCGGAGCACATCCAGAACATACAGAAGTTGTGTTCTCGTTGTTATTATTTTTTTTTTTTTAGGGTGTTATATTAAAAAGGTTTAAATTTCTAAGTTTTCTATATAGAAGTTATAGGCATAGTTAAGTGAATTTGTATAGTGGGCTTTATTGTAATAACTCTGCTCACTGAATGGAATGAGAGGTTTTTACCTATACTCGTGCTTTATATACACAACATGATGCTAAATGCAAGTTTGTTTGATGTTTGATCCAATCAGTGAACAGCAGAGATTTGAGGGAAACAGAAAAAAAGAATAAAACAAAATGGAAAACGTTTTAGAAAAAAATCTACTTCGTATTTATGTTGAAAGGAAAAACTTAACTTTTGATGTATAATTGAATTCAATGCAAAAACTATCAGGTCAAGGGCGGTCGATGCAACTTTATTTTGAAAAGTTGCTTATCAAACGTGTACAAACATTTAACTTATGGTTGTTTTGCACTGGGAAATTCACGACAAAATGTTTGGAGCGGAATTTGTTTAAAAAGTTATTGTTACTATAGAATTTTATTATCATTTTCGAATTTATGAAAAATTTGCAATACAGTCGAACTCGGTTGAATGAAACTTTCGATTATGTTTAACAATCAGCTTTTCTTCAAATTTTTTCTTTTAACTGACAAAATTAAAATAGTTTTTCTTTTGTTGTTTATAATCAAAGTTTATAAAACTTAAAATTGTTTGGAATCACATTTTTTAAAGGGAAAATAAAGTTGAAGTTAAAAGCAACAAAATTGTGTGCAAATAAACGGGTTCGACTTTACATAGTAAAATTATTGCCGCAAAATCTTTTAAAGGGAAAAATAGAGCTTACTCGAAGCACATTTTTCATCCCTTATTTTGTCGACCAATAAATTACATTTCAAACCTTTCACTTAATAGAAACTCGTTTAAGTGAATACCGGGTAAATCCTTAATCCTTTAAGCGAACCATTCCAATTCTCTTAAGTGGGTTTCACTGTATGTTAACACAACCCAAAAAAGGCAAAGTGACCAAACTAAACAATGTAAAGTTCGATTACAACAAACCTCGAACTCTACACTTAAGCACTAAAGCACTTTTGAGTTTTTGTTATCAGTAAATATTTTGTTTCCATAACATTTTTACAATTTGTCTATATTAGCACTTTATATATGTACTTTGATATTCCTTATAAGCGCCCACACTTGAACTTTTGAAATGTCAATCAACTTTTATTGTAATAAAATTATTTATTTTAGTGTCGTATATGAGCTTGAGGAGTATTGCCGATGAAAGTCTACATTTTACAAGTACGAGCGTTTTATATTTGATATACATAAATTACTTTCTTCTTCTTTATTTCATCGACAATCTTTTGCTATTGACGTCATTTAAGTTTAAACAATCAACACTTATTTTTTTTTAAATAGTATACGAGTATCTGATTGATTCATCATCAATTTATTTTTATTGTTTACATCGTAAAATTTGATAGCGAATGATATGTACTCTACTCCTACTGCATGTTTAAATATATGTTTTGTATTTCAATTATTTTTTGCCCCGATAACGATATTTTATCTATGTGAAGTACAATTGTATTGTTTATATTGTAAAATGTGAAATAAGTGTTGCCACTTTATGTTTTTCTTAAGTTTATTTTCGTTTTTATCGAGACGGAAATTCAAATATCTCCTTAGAAAAAAGTTGTAAATAAAAATGGAAACAATTTGGTGGTCCTGGTTTTTGCTTTACCAGAACCCATAACTCAAAAATCCTCATAGAAATGTCAACTACAACCATTTATCTAACCCAAAAATTAAATTTCTACCCTCAAAAACCCATAATTCCAAGAAGCAAAACATCCAGATGTTCACATCGTGTTGTCTAACATTAGTTAATAGGTGCAGAACTCATAAAATCTTCTATTATACCCTTCAACATGTCCACAATTTAAGACAAACATCCTTCTCGAAAAAAAGGATGGAAGTGAAAGAGCAAAAGTTAAAAGAAAATAAAGTATCCTCTTAAGAAAATAGGTAGGTGCTTTGCTCTATGAGAGGGAGAGAGCGAAAAAAAAAGAGTGTTTGATGAAGGTGTAGTTATTACCCCGTAAAAAAGGTTAAAAACTTCTGCACTTTATAATCCACTTTTAAGCACTTCTTTCATGTTGTCCCGAAGAACCCGAAGGCATTTTCTTCAAGACACAAGAAAAGAAAAGGAAGAGGACTTTTTTTTTCCTTGTAGCGTGATACACACACCTTTATAACATGAAATGGAAAAACTTTGTCCTCGAGGAACTTCATCTCTCAAGACGAAGAATTATGCCAAAACACTATAAGACTATACCTACTTGAAAGTGGGGGAGACTGAACACGATGTAGACGCGCGCCGCATTACCTGTTGGAATCAAGGGAGTCAGCCGTTGTCGGATTCAGAGTCAGAGTCGGAGTCAGGGAAGAGTGTATGCAACCGCACGAAGAAGACATCGTTTGAATGAAAGAAAACTTGTCCGTTTCGTTTGTCCCGCCACACCACTCTGACAGTCTCGCCCGAGTCCCAAGTCCCGACTCCCGACCCTGTTGTTGGTTCGTCTTTGACTGCGTAGACTTGTATTCTTAGGTTTGTTTTCTGTTCCGTTTTTTTCTGGAAGATTTTTTTTTTTGTTCGATGTGTGCTGGAGAAGGAGATTCATCGATGGTCTTTGGGCTAAGCGATGTTCCACAAGATGATGATGATGATGATGAGGCTGGATGCTGCTGCTGCTGTTGCTGCTGATGCTATTGATGTTGTTGATGCTGTTGCTGCAACAGGTGTTTGGGTAATTATTTTTCCTTTTCGCCAAAGGAGAGTGTGTGTTTTCTCTGTTTTCTGATTCCTCTTGGATGCGATGTGTGTTCGTTGTTCGAATGGTTATGGAGTGTCATGGAGTGGTTAAGTGTTCACATCGGTTTTTCGGGATTCACTTTTCTGGCAATCTATCCACCAGACCAAGCCTGTGTGCCAGCCGTATCCATACGTTTATATATATTTCTACCTATTTTCTCCCTGATGATGATGGGATTGTGTTCGATGTGTGTTTTCCTTTCATTCTTAATTCTCAATTCTATGTGCTAAATCTTGTTCCTAACGGAGAGTTTTTCCATTTTTTTTTTTTTTTCTTTTTTTTTTTTCAATTTTGTTGCATCAATTCGTTTTGGTCTTTTGCTATCTGTCTATGTCTGTCTATGTTTGTCTGATAGTTTTGATGATGCTGGTGGAGTTATAAAGTTGGGTGGAGATGCCAGGAAATTCAATTTTCCGTTTGTTTTTTTTTTTTTATTTTTGAGTCCCATCGTGTAAACGAGTATTTAAAGAAGAATCAATTTGAATTTGAACTTTGTACAGAACCAATCAAGCACCTGTTGTGGAGATTGAATGTTTGATGTGTATTTAGGAAGCTTAAATGAAGTAGTAATTAGAGAGAAAACAGAATGTAGGCATTTGACATACAAATATGTGCGGTGTGCGTGTGGCCTTGAGTTTTCCACAATAATTGATGGGGTGTGTTTTTGATGGGAACTCACTATGAACATGGGTCATGTTCATAGTGTTGTTTGTTGTTTTTCAGTTCGCTGTTGTATTTCAACTTTTGTCAATTTGCTGAAACCTGCAAAGTTATCAGATGTGAATGCATTCCACATAAGGTACACTTTTGGAGTGTGTTAATATTTGTCACATACACAAAAAGACTAGTTGGAATCGTATTCAAAGAAGACAAACAAAAATATTTTAAGTTGTATAAGATTTTAAGAAAACCGTTTAAAAAAAAATTCAGAAATCAGTTAAAAACTAGTGGCCATAAAAGCCAACCTTGAGGTACTCCTTCAAATTTCGTAAATCCTTAGTTTTTGTCTGATATTCTTTTCAAACTTTGATCTTTAACGCAATAAAATTAAGATTATTGGCTTGTGGAACGTATTCGCCATTTAAATTCGTTTTACATTATGAAAACTACAATTTCAATGAAAAATAATGAACTTATATCTATCTTTCACTGTAATCTAAATGGACATTAATTTAATTCCAAATTAATTTTTAACAACATATCATCATTATAATAACATATCAACTTCATTATTTATTAGGAATAATTCCCTTCAACTAGTCTGTTGTATATATAGAATATTTTATTCAATTGTTTTATTTTACATTTTTTCTTTTATAAGAACAAGTTTATTTTTATGAATTATAAATTCATATGGGCACATGTGCAGACGTTTTACAACAAATCATCACCTTGCGTACGATTGATGGCGGCTCTTGTATGGTATAAATCATGTAATTTACAATCATGGTTGCCACTTCAATAAAATGTTAGTGCTATTTTAAAACAATAAAATTTACACACAAAAATGTTTGAAAGAATATGTGTATTAAAATATGTTTTATTGAGATTTAGATTTTTTTAACCTTGATCCGCCTATTTTCATCTTCTTATAGAAATTAATAATCAATACATTTTTAAAAATAAAATAAATCTTTTAAAAATTTAAATCTGCCAAAGTGGCAACCATGTTTGATATACACTCCAAGAGTTGCATTATAAATTTGCCTCATCTTAGTTTATTTATTATTAAAAATGCATGAGACACACAATACGGCGTGAATAATATAATAATATTATAGTATAGAGAGCAGTAAGTCAGGGAGATATTTTTGTATCTTATATAAACACAACCAGAAAGCTGGAAGGAACAATCTGTTGTACAACACGCGTGCGCACCTCACATATAGGTACCAACCAACAAACGAACAGCAGTCAACCAGTCAAGACAGCAATTTAAGTTCTGTGACTAGTTCCAAAGACCATCATGCACAAGTTGTTGCACTTTTATCATACACATAAAATAAAAATGTATCTTTTTAGCTTTAGGGGTAAAATAAAATTGAGGACTACACCAAGAAAAAACTGAAAGACGTATAGCTACCTACTACGAAAGTCCAGAGCTAGACACCGTAGACGTCTATTTTGCTCCGTTTCGTATTCATCGTCATAGTCTTCGTTTTCGTCGTCTTCGTTTTCGTCGTTGTATCGTTGTCATTCGTTGATCGTTGATCGTCTCGTCTAAATGTGCACCGATTTGTTGTTGTTATTGTTTGCTGTCATTTTTGTTGAGATACAGATACTATGTGTATCTTTGGCGACATATTGAGAAATGTGCAATAGTTTAATGACCATATTTGGTATAGTTTTATGGCAAGTTCCATTTATCAACATCACATCACATACAAATGAATTTCAAATTCGGAGAGTGTGCGATGTTTTATAGAGAGATATCTCTAGATACGCTACGTTACGCAGTGGTTAGGTTAGGTTTAGCTTTAGGTGATCTGCTCTTGCTATCTAGCTACTGAATTGGCAGGTTTTAAAAATGTTTTATCTATAAGAGAGGGCAATATCTATATAAAAATTGTATCTAGTACATTATTGTTTTTGAACAAAATAACACAAACAGAAATACAAAAAATAAAACAATTTTTGACATGATGGGTGACCTGTTAAATAAAATATTTTTTTATTTTTTGTTTTACTTTTATTTATATTGATTGATTGATGTTGTTGATGTGACAAAAGTCAATAGATGAAATATTTATTTATGGAGGTTAAGATATCCGATGATGGGGTGTATGAGGAGGAGATTTTTTAGTGTAAAGCAAGTTTGTATGCAACATTAAGGTGTCTTTCTTGATTTTTAATAGAGTAGAAGCAATCTCAATAAAAACAAAAAAAAAAATATAAAAGTAGTGGCCATAAAAGTCAACCTTGTGGAACTCTTTCAAACTACGTTGATTGTCAGAATTTGATTGATTTTATTTTTTAAACTTGTTTGGTAGTACAAAATGGATCATTTATTATAAATGTTCAACATCTAATTTGAACCTAATCAAATATTTTGACATTCTAATTTTTATAATTAGAATTTGATTCAAAGTTGCACTTTTGTGTACTCTATCTCCCTATCGATCAATCTCAATTTAAATTTTGGTAGTTGTAAATTACACCAATTTAGTAAATTTATTTTATATTTACCAACTAGTTTTGAACTTTAAGTTGCAGAAAATTTGGTTGCAATAGTAATAAGATTATTTTTATAAAATTTTGATAGAATACTAATTTTCAGGTCATATCTAACAACAACATGAATTTAGTAATCAATACATAAAGTAGCTGGTAACTAGTTAATCTGGTTGAAGTTAAAAGGTTTTGACACTTTTTCGAAATTAGGCAGCCATTTAAGTTTTTACATTATTCTTTCAGAAAAAACTTAAAAATAAATGAGTCTTAAGATTGAATGAATATTAAATAAAAAGATGTATGATCCGATTTACGTTTTGTTTTTTCATTACATAGTACGACTGTGCTAATATTGAATTGGATAAAGGAGGAATTAGATGCTATTGAAATGAACTCTCAATTTATGCAGATACTGACCTTTTCTATTTCTATAATTAGAATAAAAATAAAACTTCGAAAGTAGTGGTTCAAAATAACACTCTAGTGGAACGCCATATATTTGTATTTCTATTTTCATACCATGAATTAGCTTTGAAACATTACTTTTTAATTCGATTTAAATAATGACGTACATACCTATAGTCTTGATTTATGTTCGAGAACGAGATTTAACTTAAATATTCCGCCTCCACATTCTACAATTTTAGTTTGAAAACCCTTTTCTCGGTTTGATAATGATCTTCTAAATCAATCGAAAATATTTTGGTTGCACAAAAAACAAAACTCAACTTCTTATTCTTATAGCCGTCTAAAAAAGTGTGGGAACCAATTTATTTCGATTTCCGTGATATCAATTCAATTTCATGTTCTTTCTCAAGAAAATATCCAAAATCCAGCACTCCACCTTCACCTTCATCGAACCACGACTATTGTTAACCTTAACTTGTTTTTGAGTGTGTGTATAGATATTTTTAAGGTATTCCTTCAAAAGTCCTTCAAAATATGTTGAAATCTTCCTTTTCTGGCTTAGTCTTTTTTTTTACTGATTTTCTACCTTTAAAGAGACCTACTCGTATCGCTCGCGCCATGTGCTCTCGAATGAATTGAATTGACTTCTTCTTATTTCTTGCATCTTCTTCTCTTTTTTGGATGATTTTTGAATGTATCTCACCTGGTGTACCAACCTACATATATAGTGTATCATTTTGTAATAAGGTGCCTTTAAATCTATTTCAATCTCACCAAAAGATACATAAATATACAACATCCCGACAACCACAACATCAAACCAGACCAGACCACAACAACAACAAAAACAAAAACTAAAGGGTTAAACTGATGGTCAATACGTATTGTATATGTTGTTTTTTGTTAATATGGCGGGTGGTGTGGTGGCGGGAATTTCCTTAGCAACTTGTTGTTATTTGTTTTTTCCCCCCATCATTCTGCATTATTTTATGCAAGAAGATGTGTTCTCCATTGCATTGAACACGGTCATCGATACCGTCTGTCCATCTATCTACCTTCACGTATATAAATTCTCATGTCCCAGCCGATGCCACAACCAAAGACCCAACACCACCGATTTTTCTCATCATGGTCGAATTTAGCTTTGACGTTGTCGTCTTTGGCTTGTATGGCAGTGGTGTTCTTCCTGCACTCCATTCAGACTCAGACTCCATCAGTCGATCCGAATCGACCTTCTATATCTGCACACAATCATTTCACAAGACACAGGTGAATTCTTAAACGATGTGCGGGTGATGTTTTTGTATATATGACCATTCTTCTCCCTTTCGTAAGCGGAGCAGAGTACACTTCAGGATCAGGATACCAACCACCACCATACAGTGTCGCGTCGTTGGTCGTCGGTCGTCTGGATCTGGCTCTGGTGAACAAAAAAAAATCAAAAACAAACCAAAAAAGAAAACAGGAAAACCACAGAATGTGCAAAAAAGGAAATTCCGACAGAACATCCAAACGACTACTCTGCAATGGTAATGAGATTTTGATGGTGCTGTTGAGGGCACACAAAAAAAAGTATCTACAGGAAGTATATCTACCTTTTGAATATATATTTGTTTCAAATAAAAATACCAAAAAACTTCCCCCAAATTGTACAAAAAAGGAAAAAAATAAATACTCCACTTTAACACCTCCACATCCACATGGCTTAACACTCACTCTGCTTAAGTGGCGAACTGGAGTTCCCAATTCGACACCCACGAGTCGTTTCGACTTGATCGCTCTCCTGGGATCCAAACAAAAATAAACCTTCAAAAATCGACATCCTTTCCTTTTTTTACTCGGGAATATACAAATACCTACAGATACATATATATTTTTATGCACACGCATCCACTCATGTAGGACGAAATTACGACAAAACCAATTAATTTCAAGTATGATTTTAATTTGACCGCCCATATGACATCAAAGGTAAAATACAAACACATACACATACATACATATCCATGGCTATAAGCAGTTATGCATAAAATCTGAAGGCAGCAAGTCTGGAAATATAAGGACCATTCGTATAGACATCACAAAGTCAGAAGGATTGCAAAGAAGATGAACTCGAAAAAGGGCCTTAAAACAGTCCATGATTTAAAAAGACGATGTTTGTCGAAGAAGAAAATTTTACTACACTGAGAAAAAAAAAACTGTCTTGGATATGAAAAATATGAAATGTATTTTTTCCACACTTAGGTTGGGGAAATTTGTGGAATACATTGTTTTTTTTTTTTGTATTTGTTTCACGAAAGAGATGAAAAGTTCGAGTGATAATGAAATACATTTTTCCACGCAAAATTCATGACTTTGGATTAAAAATTTCACTAGGAAGTTTTCTCACGACGAAATTTAGCAATAATTTTCTTTGTAAGCTCAATAATTTTACATTTAAATGATCAATAGAATGGACGTTCTTTATATTAAATAAATTCTAAAAGATGCGATTTTTCACGTTCGTATTTTTCGAAGACGGGAAACATTTGAAAGATTATTTTATTGACGATGTCCTCATTAGTCAATCAAACAAAATATTCAATGCATGAAATCCTTGTTAATATTAAACGAAAGATACAAACCTAAACGTTTATTTGCCTCGAGTGGAACGAATGGATTTAAAATACGATCCACAAGTGAAAAAAATCCCATAAACCAATTTATTTAACTACATTATGACACCTCTGCATTGCAAGGACTTAATTGTCATTAAAAACATTGAAATTTGTCAATTATATAAAATCCTTGTTAATATTTAACGAAAGATAAAAACTAAAACGTTTATTTGCCTCGTGTGGAACGAATGGATTTAAAATACGATCCACAAGTGAAAAAAATCACATAAACCAATTTATTTAACTACATTATGACACCTCTGCATTGCAAGGACTTAATTGAAATTTGTCAATGAAAATTCATAAATGTTGTGGAACTTAAATTATGAAAATGAAATTTTATTTTACAGTAAAAACGAATATTCTCTAAGTGTAGGAACTTAGTTATGCAAATCCTTACAAAGCCCATCAACAACTTCTTATTCCCATCGCCATCATCCTCTTTCGGCTGTGCGGAATTTCAAAAACCAAAAAAAAAAAAAAAAAAAATAAGCGAAACATGAAAAACAAGAAAATTTCACCCGCGACTTACAGCATGTTGCAACGCATGTGAGATGAGATGTGTTGTGATGCTGTGTGCGGGAGGAGGATATTTTTTGTTCGCAAAGTAGCCCTTTTATTCTATATCTCGCTCTAACATGCAAACATATATTTTCTGTCTCTGTTGATGGCTGAATGCACTGTGATCGGAATGTTTGTATTTCTTTTAGTTTTTTTTTTTTGTTTCGCTGGTACCTTTTTTCAGATACACATTTTATATGAAAGATGCTTTTTATTTTGCCGCCCAGGAGAGAAACAAAAAGTGATACAACAATATTAAAAAAAAAATTACCAAACAGGAAACTGAAAACTGATTAAAGTCGCCTGAAGCCACAGTGAAGAGAGTAAAACAGAAAACTGAACTGATACCAGCAATATACCGCATGGTAAAGGCAACAACGCAACGGTGGTCGGTGGTGGTGGTGGTGGATTTGGATGGTCATAAAAATAATTTCCACCATCATTCACATCATCATCAGCCGATGCAGGAGCACGAGCAGCAGCTTTAAAAAAAAAAATTAACAAAAAAAAAAAAACAACAACTTGTATACGCAATGGTCTGGTCAGTGGAACACCATCCATATCCCTGAACTGAAGTGATAACCGAACCGAAATCAGGTCAAATCATCCGTAACTGAAGTTCAACTGACATCCAACAGAAGAATGGAATTTGCTGAGCGGATTTATTCGTGTTTTTTTTTTTGTTCTGGTAATTTTTTTATGTTGGTCTTTTCGTATCTCTGATGAAGTACATTTGTAATTAAATTTGATTCGAAAGAGAAAAAAAAAAAATTATGTGAAATGACACATCCATGCGAGATACATCGCAAAGATACACACAACAGATACAAATACAGAATTGCATGCGTTTTTGATGGATCACCAGCGATAAGAGTTCAGAGTCATCATCGTCGTCATCATCATCATCAACATCATGGTGATCATACAGTTCCAGTGGATTTGGTCAAGAAAAAAGTGATAGATAGAGATGTTTGTATAGATATTGTATCTTTTTGAATAAAATACACATTTTTGTATACATCCTGACCCTGATGGGTAATGGTGGTGGTTATTATTGATTCTACTGAGGTGAAGTAGGAGTATCTTTCTCTCAGCATGTAACTTCAACTTTTTTTTTTTGTTGTTGTCTGCATTAAATGTGTGATGTCCATCTAGTTAAACTGGTCATACTTGTTGTGGTATGTCCAGCAAGTCCAGCTCATCCAATGCCATAGTTCGCCTGCTGCTCCTTCTTCATATGTTCGAATGATGATGAAGCTGATGTTGATATAGATGGGGTGGGTGATGTTAGTTGGCTTGGTTGTTCATTTTTTAGATCTCTTTTTTAACATACAAAGATGATGCACGTGCTTTTCGATAATTTTTCATTCGATTTGCTATATTTCGCGTTGCCACATCATGTATTTCCTTCTCTTCCCCCTTTTTTGTTTTTGTTCATAGAATGAACCTAACGAATAGGTAAACCTTCTGTAATAATAATAAATTGATTTAAAAGAAAAAAAGGCTACACAACTGGTTAGCGTTAGTTAGTAAGTTATGTTTGATTATAAATCCACAGCATGCCAGCAAGGTGTTGAGTGTGGGATGAGGCTTTTTGTAATTATTCGTTATGTGATCTGAACACGATATTCAATTTTCGATGGCTAGAAGTATGCTGAGACTTTTCTTTGATCCTAACTGCTGATAAATCTGCAAAAGGTTAACAAAGTAAACTATGCAGAAGGTCTTGAAAGTAGGCTAACCTACTAATCTGGAATGTAGGGGATTCTATATTTGTCTTGACCTGTATCAAGAAGGCAGAGAAATCATGACTACGTAAATCAAGAGTCAATTGAGTAAAAAAAACACTTTATACGTTACAAAAAAAAACAAACAGAAATCTAAAAAGAACTGGATCAAGATGACAGCCTTGTGGAACTGCATGTAAAATTGTTTCCCACTGATCTTAACTAACTTCTGTTGATCTGCTATCACTCCCTTAACATTTTAACACGTTATAATAATTTAAAGACAAAAAACTCAAAGTACGCATAAAGTATACAACAACACCAACAAAAAAAAAACACCCATACATAACTACTTTGTAAATATTAATCGTCATAAACCAGTCAGTATTGAAATTAATTACTATTTGCACACCCATATGTCAAGTACGTATGTAATAAAAAAATCAAAAGGAAAAATTATTTCCCACCAGAAACACACACACACAAAACCTCAACTTTATGCCAGAGAAGATGTGTATGCACAGAGACTACAAATCAAAATATTTTAATCATTTCCGTTGATTAAGCATGACGCGCTAAAGAACATTGCTGATGCGCAGCAACACCACCACCTCTGTTAAACTAACCAACCAACTAACCAACCGACCGATTTTGCTCAAATCCATATAGATACGAGTAGGTATACCTCACACGACTCTTAAAGCTGATGTTTTATGCTGTGTTAACAACGAATAAGCCAACTTAAAAAAAAAAAAACAAGAAAACAAGAAAACAACAACAATTTTAGCATCTAAACAAATCTTCTACGGATGTTTAAGCGATGAGACTTTTGTGCTATGAGACTCCAAGTCTATTTCATACTCTCTGGCCGGTCTTATACAAATGTATAGCCTTTACTCTACCGCGCAAATCACTCAGCAAATCAATTACACATGGAGTTTTTTTTTTTTTTTGTGAAATGACGTATAGGAATTCCAATGAAGTTTCACATACATATATTTTGCATGTGATAATAAATTTTCTTCGCAGCGGACAGGTTGTATAGCTTGTATAACAATAAAAAATATAACAAAACAAAAAAAAAGATACAGATACACCCTCAATATGTACGTACAATGGGACTAGGAGTTATCAAGACTTTTTAATCTTTTGACTCCGATTTTATTTTCTTTATTATTTTGTTTTTTTTTATTTTCCTTCGTTTAATTTAATGACGATCATAACAATAAAAACCATGTTTTTGTGTTCCCTGTTTGCCTGGCGCCATATTTATTTCATCTTAAAATCTCAATGACTTTCATTTCCAAGGTAATCCATAATTTCCCTATACATATACCTAACCTATATCGCGTCGTCATCGCCATCGCCACCGTCACAGCCACTGCATGCTGTCGCCATCTCGCCACTGCCGACCGGCCACCATCGCGCCAGCCGTGATGACATTGATGATTCCCTATATCTTTATCTGATATAAGTTGGTTAAGGTATCCAAAGTATCTATGAGAAGTATCTGGATGGAAAACTTGTTCAACCTATCAATTGATTGATAGCTGCTTGGGTGGCAGATCTATCTCCAGCGCATCATCATCATCATCTTCATCATCAACAACATCAACATTTTCAATACCTTTATAGATACACATCAACTTACAAACATTCATTATACAAAAAGATACATGTTGCAGAGAGGATGCATTTGTGACGGAGCACTGCTTCTCGTCGCGTCGGCGATCTTTTGCGTGTGACATGATGAACTAAAATATACATACACGTGTAAAAATTAATTGCTGAGTGATTTATCAATATACTTTGAATGATAAATGAATATACACAACAGAAAAATATTATATTATTTTGAACTTTTGATACTATCTAAAAAAGATACACGCAGAGTTGGTTTAGATACTTTTTCTATTTTCTATGTTTATGTTTATGTTGATATTCAAACAAGAAACAAGAAGGTGCTAATCGGTTTCTAATTGCTATCGATATATGATGTTGATGGAATATGAACTATTGAAGAAAAATAGCCAAAGGCCTCATGTTAAACATTGGTCAAGAAGATAGATATATGTACATAGATAAGTCATAGATACAAGATACACACACGGAAGGTTGAATGTTTAATAATAATAATTGTGCAAATTGGAAGCTCCCCATAATCGAATATCTATTCCGCCCGCAATGCACGATTTTATTTAGCACCCCCAGTAAGGCGTGAAGTTTTGAAAAATTTCAGCAAATTATCGTAGGAAAATTGCACTGATCACGACAAGAAACAAACCAAAACGAACAAAAAAAAAACAATCTTATAGATACAAATCTCCAAACTTATCTACTATCTACTTGTAGCTATGCATATGCCCAAGCTTCAAGATCACGAGCATGATCAGATGGAGTATCTTATAGTTGTTGCATGGTTGGTTGACTGAATAACAAATACAAGCCCCTTCTCTCTACCCCCCTCACCCCCTCATCTTGCCACCTTTATAGGGTTTCCCCCCAAAATAGAATAAATATAGTATGATGGGGAAGAGTAAAAGTGAATCGTTTTATTCTGTACTTATGTAGATATCTCTATATATACAAAAAATAACTCTAGAATAGATATTGCCTGACTTGCAAAGTTTGTGCAAGAAGCGTGCCACACGTGTGTGTGGCAGCATGCAGAAGCAGTAACAATCTCTTGGTAATTAGTCTTTAGGTTCTTTTTCTTCTGAGTTCATGGGAATTGTATATAGAGAAGAGCCCTCTTTGAGTATAAAGATAATGATGATGCTATATGTAGAGTCTAAGTTATAGACCTATAGATAGGTTTATGTATATTGTGGGAGTAGGCAATGTGTTTCTTTTTTATTTTTTTAAGTAAGAACATCACAGCGCCATCACAACATGCAATGTATCTTTCTTTTTTTTCTCTTTTATTTTGTAAAGAAAATGTATCTCTCTACCTGCCCCACCCCCTCCATTGCCTGCCTTGTTGGTTTGTTTGGACGTTCCACATGGGAAACTCTTTATTTAGTCATCATTATATGCAACCGTGGTAAAGGCAAATATAAATATTTAATGGTTTTGCCTCTTTTGCCATACCAAACAGCATTTATATATATTTATTTTTTGTAACAAAAAACCTACAGTGAAGATCAAGACGAAGACACTAAAGAAGATGATGTATCTAGAAAATAATGTATGTATATGTATATAAAATGGGGGAGAAGTGCGTTTTGCAAAGCAAATGAATAATTACAGCGCAGGTGCAGAGTTTTTGCGTTTTCATCATCATCTTCTTTTTTTTTTTTCTTCTAACTTTAGACTTTTGAAAGAAGAAAAAAAAAAAAAACCGAATCATATGTGATTTTTTTATATATGTATCTAACTATCAAACTATAGAATGTTGTATCATCATAATATATAGGTAACCGTCATCATCATTTTCATTCGAAACACGAATAAACCGATAGTTGTTATAAGTAAGTTGCAAAGAGTCTAGCAAGTTACAAAGATCAGCTTATGTGTATGAAATGAACACTAATTGGTGTTGCAAAGGATAAGGTTCAACACATTGGAGTC
This sequence comes from Eupeodes luniger, assembly GCA_951509635.1. Classification (NCBI taxonomy): domain Eukaryota; kingdom Metazoa; phylum Arthropoda; class Insecta; order Diptera; family Syrphidae; genus Eupeodes; species Eupeodes luniger. The sequence goes on from OX608074.1 coordinate 24,119,590, forward strand.
TTGTTTTTTTTTTTTTTTTTTTTTTTTAATCATTATGGCCTTGTTGAAGACTTAAAAATTGCACTTTTATAAATTATGATGGCATATAAGTCGTATATGGTTAAATTATGATAAATGTGAATTCTTAATTTTGTATGTTTAACGCACATTTTGTACTAGGTAAGTTAATGTATATTTTTGGATATATAGGTAATAATTTATTTTGCCTTTCAACAACGAAATTTTTAAATATCAACAACTCAAATGATGAGTTAATGTGCTAAAAAGAATTATCTTCATTTTTGTTTAATCGGTTGTGGTTGTTGTGGTGGCGCGACGAAAAACGACAACACTATGTTCGGACTTATAAACCAAACGTCATAAATTTGCTAATTTGTTGCTAGTTTGTCTTTATGCTTTACCTATGCTTCAGTGTGGTTTGAATTTCGAAAGAAAAAAATAATGAAGATTTGGTTGAATTGCAGGGTTGTTCTTGTGACCTGAAAGTCCAAATTACACTTTGAGGAGTTTAAGATGGTTAGCTTTATGGATTTGTTGCTTTTAAGATCATTATTACTAAATAACAGTGTAATTTGTTTACATACAAGCAAATGATGGTTGACGATGATGGTAAATAATAAATTGAAATTTTACAGAAGCAAATGAAGGCTTCCAAGTTTGCAGTCGTTTTCCATTTTAAACATTTAAGATATTGAAAATACACACAAAAAAAAAACGATTATACTGAATAAAATAGAAAGTGTCACAAACGTAACACAAATGTTTTCTACCGATGTAATGATTGTAATAGTTTTATTTTTGTTTACATTTTTTCAATAAGCCATTTGAAGAAAAATTACCATGTCATACTTGTCATACTTGTCATACTTGTAACAATTCTGATTTTTTTTCGTTTTGTATGACAGCCATCAAAAAATTGATTTGAAGACAAATTGTCCAACGAAAATTGGTACATTCGAAAGAAAATTTGTACTTATGATGTCATATATCGGGTGATTTTTTAAGAGCTTGAAAACTTAAAAAAAAAAAAGCATAAAATTTGCAAAATCTCATCGATTCTTTATTTGAAACGTTAGATTGGTCCATGACATTTACTTTTTGAAGATAATTTCATTTAAATGTTGACCGCGGCTGCGTCTTAGGTGGTCCATTCGGAAAGTCCAATTTTGGGTAACTTTTTCGAGCATTTCGGCTGGAATAGACCGAATTTCTTCGGAAATGTTGTCTTCCAAAGCTGGAATAGTTGCTGACTTATTTGTGTAGACTTTAGACTTGACGTAGCCCCACAAAAAATAGTCTAAAGGCGTCAAATCGCATGATCTTGGAGGCCAACTTACCGGTCCATTCCTTGAGATGAATTGTTCTCCGAAGTTTTCCCTCAAAATGGCCATAGAATCGCGAGCTGTGTGGCATGTAGCGCCATCTTGTTGAAACCACATGTCAACCAAGTTCAGTTCTTCCATTTTTGGCAACAAAAAGTTTGTTAGCATTGAACGATAGCGATCGCCATTCACCGTAACGTTGCGTCCAACAGCATCTTTGAAAAAATACGGTCCAATGATTCCACCAGCGTACAAACCACACCAAACAGTGCATTTTTCGGGATGGATGGGCAGTTCTTGAACGGCTTCTGGTTGCTCTTCACTCCAAATGCGGCAATTTTGCTTATTTACGTAGCCATTCAACCAGAAATGAGCCTCATCGCTCATCGGACGTAAAGCGCGAAACACATTTCGAACCGAACACTGATTTTGGTAATAAAATTCAATGATTTGCAAGCGTTGCTCGTTAGTAAGTCTATTCATGATGAAATGTCAAAGCATACTGAGCATCTTTCTCTTTGACACCATGTCTGAAATCCCGCGTGATCTGTCAAATACTAATGCATGAAAATCCTAACCTCAAAAAAATCACCCATTACATACATATGTACATCTTATGTATGTAGAATTTGTTTAAGTTCTATTAGTTTGTTTTTAAAAGTAAGTAATCAAAACATAGTTCCGAAGAATATTTTGTATTGCAAAAATAAATAAAATCTGTAACGAACGAAGCCAAATGTATACATTTGATACAATGTTCTTAAAATAGTTTTCATTTTCTTTTTAAAGTTGATTTTTAAAGAAATTCTTATGAAAACAATAAAAATGTCACAAACATAACGATATTTTTTTCTACTCATGTCATGCTAGTAACATTCTTTTATTTTTGTTCATGTTTTTTTGTTTTAAAAATAAACAGATTTCACAAACAAAATAATAATACGAATGACACAAATTTAGTCACACCCGTAACAAAAATTTAATATTAGGTACATAAGTAACATTCATAACCGAATTTTCTTTACTTTAAAAATCATCTAAATATTTTATATCTAAATATTAAATTGATTACATTCATCACCACTAAAACATTAAAATGAGTTCCAGAAAAAATATAAATTAAAAACTACAGGCCTAACAACGGAACCATATGGGACACCATTTGTTCAAAAACTCAATACAAGATTCCGATTCCGTTGCATAAGTCTAATTTTTTTTGTATTTCTTTCCACCTGTTGTGAAGTTATTTTGATGCCATCACAGATGTACAAATAAGTGTATAATTATTATTGTTTCTCCCACAAAATATTATTATAAAACACCAACTTCATAATAACTATAATTGATTTACACCAAGGATCCCACCACAATATAATTATTTTATTTTGTTTTTCTTCTTATATTTTGCTTTATGGGGGAGAGAAAAAAAAAATCAAATTATTAAAAATACAACTCCATTGAGAGTGACACGGAGATAGGGAGAAGAAGCGGATGTATCGACGACGACGACCGACGATAGGAATCCATCGAGAAGATGTAGGTATCATTATGAATCCATATGAATCGAAATCGAATGAAAATCCAGAAGTACATGATGTTACTTCAACATCACTCTCATCATCACGAGAGGTCTTATAGAAGCGATAGTGATAATCCTTCAACCACACAACACGTATATAACGATCCATGAATGTGGTAATTGGCCATTGATTACCATCTTCCGTACGATTGTGGATATGATGATGGCAACAAACCCACAATTTATTCAAAGAAAAAAAAAAAAAAAAGACAGACAAAAATCACCCGAATGATACCTACTTCAAATCGAATGAAGCCAAAAACAAGAAGATATAGAAATGTATATATTTACACCGCACCATCATCTCTTATATAAGGTTAAACCCATTATCGGCTAACAGCAAACGAAGAACAGAAAATTAACACACAAATTTATTTATTATTTATTGACCGACACCACAATCAGAGAAAGACATAAAGAGGGATAGAGGGAGAGAAAAAGAGAGAGATTTTGAAGTATCTCGCGCGCGCTCAAGTGACAAACTTAATAAAAACTTTGTCAATGGCCACATTATGGCATGTTGTAGATACAAGCTATAGAGGCATCGCGTCCTACTACACGAACCCCAAACCGAAAAAAAAAAAATGCAATGATGACCAAAAGCCGAGAGGTGATCTTTTCTGATGATGGTTTTTGGATTTGTATGTAAACACAAATAACGAGTTAAAGATACACTCATTCAAATCTCGCGCACTCACCAAAGATGAAGAAGGAGTTCGCATTGCATTAAAATATGCGGCCACAGAAATGGTCTCCCCAGTTTCATTTCCAACTTGCCATCAATATCTATCTTGCATATCTTCTTTTTTTTAGGCTATTCGAAGATTCGTGCTGGACTTTTGAATCTTTTTTGTTTTGTGATGTGTATTTTTTCTCTTAAGATGGAAATTTATCTGAGCGATTTGTGTGTGATCTCCGAAAGGTCTGTCGGCATTATTTTTTTTTTTTTTTTAAGATTTTATTTTTCTTCATCTGAGCATGGAATATAAGGCTTAAACTTTTCAACTACATGTACACATATAGCATCAACAACATCTTGAAGATGAAGATGATGATGAAGAAGACGATGACGACAACGACAACGACGGCAGAGAAGAAGAAGGTGTCCCCAAAGTTAATCCTAAAAAGATTTGTTAAGTTTAACAAATATTTGACAGTTCTTATATAGTTTTTGTCTTCAGTCCTCTTCTTCGTTGTTTTTTTTTTTTTTTTTTTTTGTTTTCGATGGACCATCGTCCATCGTTAAAGCGGGAGTATAGCTATATCTTAAAGGTCGTTTATTTTATCTCATATAACGCGCAACGCGCAGATAAAAAGAAGATCAAAGAAAACAATAGAAATTTCGTTTGTTTGGTAGCTAATGGTTCTATATACCTATAGGTCTGATGTCGTACCGCGACTTGACTCTAGTGCACATCACTACCATAGCACTGTCATGTATTTGCCTTTTGACAGTTTTTCTTTTTATTTGTTTTAAGTATTGGTCAATTGTTGTTAAAAATTTGTTTAAATATTTAAGGAGTGGGTTATGCTTATGTGTACAAAACAAAACACCTTTTAACATGAAATTTAAAAGGTTTTACTTATTTCATTAACTTTAATCGATTAGGAGTCAAACAAAGACCTTTTACTAATGTCTGTCCTAAATAATCTCAGAAAATTATGAATCTTTATTCATATTTTTTTTTAAGAAATCGACTTGAAATTTTTCTTTTTATATTTTAAAATAGATTAATTAATAAGTATAGGTCCAAGATTGGAACCTTATGGAACTCCATATTTGTAAAATATCTTTAAAACTGCAAATAAACCAGAGTACCTAATTTACTCGTAAACTGGAGATTAGTACAGACGATGGTCAGATCGCACAATATGGTGACTAATCAGTGTTTTGACAGAAGCTGTCAATGAGCTGATAATAGCCAAATACCTTTCCATAAAGTATTGTTTGTTCTAACGGTTTCAAAATTTCCGAAATTCCTAAAATTTTACTGTACAATAACAAAAAAAATTCAACAGTTGTCAGATGTCTTGAAGAAGATCATCATCAACAGTTTTCAAAGCCATCTGATAATGTTGGATAATGAGGTTTCTCACAATACTGTAAGCCAATGAGAGCAATTTTATGTACCTACCGGCAAAATTGTAAGATCTGACATTCGTCTGAACTTAGAGCTTTACTCCGAAATAAGCGAATGTAATGGAAAGCATTTCAAGCAAGGACTAGCAATAAATAATTATTTAAAGAGAAAGGTGCGAACTTAAAAAAAAAAAATTCCAACATTCGCCCAAAATAAAACTTAAAAAAAAAAAACGATTCACAAATCGAATGACACACTTCAAAAAATCTCATAAAACATCTATCTTAGTTGATAAATATTTAAACTGAACATAAATTTAAATCTTAAACATAAAACCATAAATAATAATTTATGCCAACCAATTTTTCTCCCAAAAAAAAAAAAAATATTCAATTCACACCTGTTTTTATACTAATTTACACACTTTCCACTTTACCATAACAATATCTACCTACTACGAGACAACAAGCCATCAAATTGGCAATGCAAATAATCTACAACTCTCATCATCATCATTATCATCAACATCAAAATCATTATGAGTTTAAAATCAGATACAGAAACCACATATTCGATACTCCCTGGATACATATGTATGTATATGCAGAAATCCCATTATTCTCTATTTATGGCATAAAAACTACATACGACTTATTTGTTTTCCATACTAAATTATAAACTTTATTACATTTTCAAAAAAAAAAAAAAAAAAAAAAACCAGTCACACTATCAACATTCGCATGGATATATTAGCATGGTCATGCCATGTCACCATCATATCCACCAGATGTGACATTCTCTTCTTCTCTCTCGACTTTAGCTCACAAAAGATACATAATCCAACATCGAGTCTATACACCACACCACTTGTATTTACTACCACCTTTTGAATTTATTTATTTTTTTTACACGAAAAACAGCAACAACAAAATCTAAAATACTAGAAAAACTGTATTTTGATTGGATTATAATTTCAAATGATTGACTCGGATATAGTGTGTAAGATACGTATCTTTTGGATACATATAGTTACCAACGAGAGAGATTATACTACATTTACCTAAAATATCTCGCTCCTCGTATTCAAGTCAAAGTAATTGAATTGAAATTTGTGTGTATTATTAACCATATTTGGTTTTTTGTATAAAAAATCAGATATACATTTTTTCAAATCAAACAAACAAACGAACAAAAAATTAAATAAAAAATCATTTAGATATGCAATCTATCTTTATATGGATATATGTGTGTGTGTTTGATTTCGTTTTACGATGAAAAATTTATGAGATACAAAAATTGAATTAAACTATCACGAAACAATTTATATTTATATTTTTTTTCATAAAAAAGCCTTAAGCAATAAATTAATTTTAAACAATAAACAGAGAAAAAATAAACATAATAATAAATAATTTTCTCAAAAGAATTTCACTTCAAAATTATCATTGAAAGGTGTTGAATGAATAATTAAATACCTTTATTTTTTTTTAATCTATTAATTGCAAGAGATACTAAATTTAAAAAAAAACTCACACAAAAGATACATCATCGATTGCGATCAGTATCGATCGATCTTCTATAAAAAAAAAAATATTCAACAACAACAGAAGAAGAAGAAAAAGTCAACAAACAAAATAAACAATAAATTCTCGAAAACAATCTGCCAATATTAAATGAAATTGATCAAAAGACAAACAAATAAAAAGAAAAGCACAAGAGAAACATTATTGAGATTGTATCTTTGAGATGAAGAATTATCTCGCGATGAAGATTTATTGAAGTAAAGTCCCAAAACAAGATCACCTGTTATACAAAAGAGATATACACACTTACTATCACAAACGAAAAAATTAAGATACGATACACCAGCGGCAAGTCAAAAAAATACAAAAACCAGATTAACAGCAGAAATGAATTCAGTAAAAATATAAGATACAAAATAAACCCAAATGACATAGCCGATGAAAATAAATTTGTCATTTTGTGAACACTAAACAACTCGATCGATTGCAATCCGATTATCAAAGATACTTAAAAAAAAAATACACAACGGAGAAAGAGATCTACATAGGTACTAATAAATTAATTTAAAATATAAAGAAAAACACTTAAAAAGAGCTTAAGTGTCTGTTGGGTTAAAGAAGTCATTATTTCTTATAACGATCTAGTAAAAGCTTAAAAAGCTTAAGCATGTGCCTGTTTTCCTATTTAAAAAAAAGTAGTAACTAAACTCAATGATTATACACATTTTTTTGATAAAATTCACGTTACACAAAAAAGGTATCTACTACTTATAACAAGTAAATGCTCAATTTTTGTGACATCTTTTTAAATGCGATAAAGATTTGTAGGAAAGTACTTTTTTTAAAGTTAGCACAAAGCAAAGCACAAAGCAATTGCTTATTTAAGAAGGTTAGATATATTTAAATTTAAAAGAAGGGATAGTTTCAAAAAATCTAATTTATGGTCATTCTAAACCTCAGAACCTTTAGAAATGAATTAAAGATTTAAGTAGAAAAAAATAAAGCATTTGCTTATTTTGTATAGATACATTTGAATATTATGGAGAAGAGAATAACTATATCTCAAATATGTACATTTAACAAGCAAAATAATCTTAAAAAAAATAAGCATATGCTCCTGAGCAAATGCAAAGCATATGCTCCTGAGCATGAGGTATAGGTTGAGTATTTGCTCATTTTCAATAGAAGCTCAAATTCTTTTTTTCAAAAGATCTGAAAATATGAATCCTTATTACTATTCTGTAAAATGTATGTTTATACAATCGAGAATGCACTCAAGAAATTAAAAGCACCTTTAATATTATGAAGCATACAATTTTTTTTTCTGGCGGGGGGGGGGGGGATGAGGTGTGGTTTGCTCTGGCTATTTCGATAAAAATGACTTATAAAAAAATAAAGATAAAACAATGAAAGACATGTAACATTACGATGATGTTAAAGGCTATTTTTCGGAATGGGTCCAAAAGACTTGAGCTTTATCGTACTACTTTCTCATTTTTAGTTAAAAAAAAAAAAAAATTGTGTATATGAATATGATTGTAAAGATCACTTCATATAACCATAACGTTAAAATTGTGCACTGAGACGTATGCGTACTATTTTTAAATCTTTATTTTTATATTTTGTATAAAACAAAACACATGGATTGGATCAAACATTTAAAAAAATCAGTATAAAAATTCAGTAAAAATAAGTTTACTCGTAACATTCATATGAGCTTCAAGTACCTACTTACTTATTTTTAAGTTATTAACACAATTACGTATGTATGTATCTATAAATATTAGTTTTTATTTCATTAGAAATTTATATACTCCATAAGATACACTTATCATTTTTAAATTTTTTGACCTACTACCAACTTCTCTTATTACGGTTTATTCGAATATTTTTTGTCAAAACCGCTATCTCTTAAGAGCTATTTTAATAACAGCATCTGACACTAGTCACACGCCAAAAAATTAAAATACACTTTTTTATCTAAACCTAAAACAAAAAACAGTAAATTAAAATAAACAAAAATAAAAAAAAATAGAATCCAACCAGCAGCTGCAGCATCGCATCAACCTATTTTAACGCGGTTCTTATCTAAAAGAACTTTTAAGATAGTTAAATTACTTATTTGATAAACAATACACTTTAAGGCGAGATCACATTATCAAGAGTAGGTATGTAATTATCATTCTATATTATGTGTTTTTATTTTTCCTTACTGAATTTCTTTTTACTCATGTATATCATTGGTTCTTCTAAAAGATACATTTTTATCTTTATTTGATTACCATATTCCATACATATGTAGGTACGAGTAATCCTGTTGTAAATCTTTTGATTAAGAAGAATCTTTTTATCAACTCTTTCCTATTTCATATAACTACTGATATGCTGTCAATAATAAAAAACCAATAATATGAAGCTGTGTTGCGGCCAGCAGCAGCGGTCTACCTCAAACTAATCTACATCTTTCGTTTTCAAATCAATTTTTTTGTTCTTCTTATTGTTTTTTTTTTTTTTTTGTATTCGTATGTTAAAATGTGAACGAACTCATGTTTGCTGCCAAAAAATGTTAAATTTTGAATGCGAACAAAAAAAAAAGATACATTCATAATATAATATTTTGTATCTATTTTCTTAATTGGTTTCCATCAAATATGCAAAAAAAAAAAAATTAAATATGATTTTCAATATCTGTGAGAATCAATTTTTGTCGTATTTTGTATCTATCAAAATTGAAACTAACAAAAGAAAAAGATAAAGATACACAGCGGGAGATAGTTTAGTCGTGTGTGATTGAAGGTTATCATCAACATCAATGATTTTTCACTTGATGCAAATTTGTTGCATAATTATATTATTTTTTTTTTTGGCAAAATTTCTACTTTAACAAAAAAAAAATACAAAAAATGATAATAATAATAACAACACACAAATAAAAATAATAAACATTTATATCTAATTGACATGATGCACAGCACATATAATATACATATATTATTATAAAGTGCATGTATCGTGAGATATTAAAATTTAGCTTTTAAACAATTAAATGTTAATTAGATTAAAAAATTATTTTATTTTTTTTTGTCTTACTCTTTTTTTTTTCTTGGCTTTTGCACATCACAAAAAGGAATGAAGGTGTGTTTGAGAATGCACAACAACAACAAAAACAAAAATTACTTGGGGGTGATGTATGGTTTAATTGGTGTTTTGGCATATTAAATATGGACCAAAGGGGAGAAGGGTTTTTTTTGTTGTTTTGTTAGTGGAAGAAATTATTTTAATTAGACATGAGATGTTATTTATTGTGTTTCTTTTTAAATTCATATTTAATTACAAGATGTTTAATAAATTTTGAGATTTTATTTTTGATAACAGAACAAAAAAAAAAAACATTAAAACAAAATTTGTTTTTGAAAAGTGGTATTTTTTACATATAGTTATAAATATTTATGAATAGCGACCTGTTTTTTTTTTGGGTTGGCGGATTATATTTTAAATTTAAAAAACAAGAAAAGTAAAATGTCAAAACATTAAATCTCTTAGCGCCCCTTGACACTAATTTGTTTTTGATTTTTTTTTTGTTTTGTTGATCGCGTGCAAACTTTTACTTTTTTTTTAGTATCTTTAACCGCGAGTGAAGTTTGTTTTGGTTGTATCTTGGGGGTTTATTCAATTTAACCAACACGATATCGTCTGATTAAAAATATATATAAATATACGGTCAGTTGAAGACGTATCCAAGTCAGGAATTCATTGACATATTTCCAAAAACCGATGGAAAACAAAATTGGAAACACAATCATTGGGGTCCTTAGCAACTATTTCAAACATTTGGGAAGTTTTTTTTTTAGAACTTTGAGTATTTGATGTTGTGTTAATCATTTAGAACTATTTTTAAGGGATTTTCTTAAATATAAATGGATTTGTTAATTCTATCAACAATCCAAAAAAATAGCATGTATTTCAGAACTATGTACACTTAAACTTTATTTCTAAGAAGAAAATATTTTCAAAGTTTTTAATATTATTTAAGAAAATTTGTTCTCTAAACTTTTTTTACAAAAATTTAAAATAAAAATGAATGCAAAAATTATACAAATATATTCAAATTAGATTTCTTTCGAAGTTTCAAATACCAATAAGAAAGTTTAAGCCGGAAAGTTTTTAGTATTAATCACAAAAATTATCAAGATTTTTATTTATTCGTCCTTGAATATAACTTTTTGTACTTATCTTAAAGTTCTATTTCGAAAAGAGTAGATATTCATTAAATTTAATCTCTTTGAGGTTTAATTATAGTAGGTACAATTATTGCAAATTAAAATAAAATTAATCTTCAATACATAGAATGATATGACGAAGATTACACTCAAACAAAAAATCTTAATCTTAACTAAAACTATTTTGGTAAAACTATAATCAAATGTTTCCTTAAAAAAAAATATTGCCAATTAAAATAAACTTGAGATAACAATTTAGGTACGTTCTATCTCATGAAAAATAATAATAAATTGTTTCAATTTTCTCACCCACTCAAAGCCTATGATGTAAAATTTTGATAATTTTTTTTTTACTATTTCTGTTGATAAATTTATGTCACAAAATCCATGAAAATACTTAAATAAACGATAAAAATCTAGTTTATGTCCACTTGATATATGTATGTAGGTACATTAAACGATAACATATATTATATACATGAATGAGTACGAGTGAGAATCCTTTTAAATAGTCATTCATCTAGAATTCAACCATAGTTATTACCCTACTCATACTCACTCATTTTGTTTTGTCGAAATAAAGATATAAAATCTATATGAAATTCTTAAATAATCATAAATCATATAAAGATATACTTCATACGATAGTGATAGTGATATACGAATGAAGTATATTTTTTATTGTTTCTGTGTTTTTTTTTTAAACATATTTGCCTTCGCAGAAGAAATAAAAAGTGATTCGTCTTCAATCAGATAGGTAGTTGTTGAGATACAATGTGTGATGAGATGTAAAAGTATCTTTTAGCTCACAGTAGGTAGGTATTATACATATATGAAGCGCGAGAGAGGATAAGAGAGATTGACGAAAGATGGTTTCACTACTTTACAAGAAGTATCTGATGACAATTTTTCGAAAAGAATATAATTTATATTTTATATGTGACTAGACTATATTTTATATTTTGTTGATTTTTGTTGTCCCGTAAAAATAAGTTTTGATTATTTTTTTGTTAAGAAAAAGATAAGATGTTTCCATACCGCAACTATTGTTTATTTCATAATGTTTGTATATACACAATTTTTGATGTTGATGAAACACGAGTGTTTTATTTTATTTTATTTTATTGTTTGAAGGGTTTTGAGTTTCAAAACCCAAAAAAAAAAAAACCGTTGATAACAACATTTCATCGAATCAATAACCAATTTAATTCTATACAAAATCAATAAAGTAACAAACAACTCGATATGATATCCTAAAATTCTCAATAAAGATTTTAAGATAAAATATTTGTTGATGTTTATAAAATTAATGTTTCTTAACGTCTTTCAGGTGCGTGTGAAATGATTTAAGTATATTTTCTTAGCAAATAAAGTAGTAGGTACTACTTAGAACTTAGTACTAAGAAACATTGGAAATAGTCCATCAACATTTAAAAACAAGTATAGATAAAAATGTATACATTTATACTAAACACGTTAACATTTAAGAGCTTAAGTTTAGTATTAAAAAATATGAAATTTGTAAGAAATATTTTAGATACAAATTAAGATACCGTTATTTAACGGATTATGCTCTAGTGAAATAGCCAGTTGCATTTCTCCCCTTAAACAATTTAACCGTAATACCCACGCTTCTAGGAATGCCCATCAGTTTACCCTTGAGCCCAACTTCGGCCGTACTATGAAGTACAGAGATTCTTTTTTTTAGCCGTACTACGCGAATGTGGAACGCCTTGCCACGCTCTATCCTTCCCTGTCATTGCCATGTTCAGAAATTTAAAATCAATGTACACCGACACCTCCTATCCAACGCTTCCCTCTTTTCCTAATGCTCACACTGTGTCTTTGGCATATTAAAGGTATACAAAACCCTTTGTGTTCGCTAATTATAAAAAAAAAAGAAGTACAATGTTTTTAGCAACATTTAGGAGATACTCATAAGAACACAACATTTCTAAAAAAAAAATTACTTTAAATTAGATCTTAAAAATAGAGACTTTATATATACATAATACTATACAAACATCACAGAAATATTTTTTACTCAACATAAGGTTTTGGATAGTTTCTATGATTTGATTTAATTCGTTTAAAAATCAACGCTAATTACTCTCTTTTTTTCTATTGTATCTTTTTAATTCAGCAAATACAACAAAATCACCCACTTTTTGCCTTTCAATTTTCAATGACATACAAACAAAAACTTTCAAATCAAATAAAGATGCAAATAAAAAAAAAATTATAAAGCCAAGAGTAACCTTGATATGCAATAAATCAGACACACGCATAAATGTCCAGTATTTATTTACCAATCTTATTATCATTATAGCTAAATCTAACCTTGTAATTAAAAAAAAAATAATAATAATCAAACGTCATAATATCAACACACTACACTTATGGCTTAAGGTTTTCGAGGTTTTTTATAAGCAAATTTTAAGTTAAAGTGTGATAAGACAAAAAAGTATTTTTTTTTTTTTGTAGTTCAAAAATTTTATTTAGTGTCATAATAATAACCCAATAACCCCCGCATAGGTAATTGAAACTATATTTTTTAATTAGTTTAACAATTCAGAGAATGTGGTAACATTTAATGAGTATGCTACATATGCAGACATAATAATTTGTATACACTTTAGACATGAAGGAAATAAAGTAGTTTTTAACTATTTTCATACAAATGTAGTGTCATTACAGTGCTGTCATTATGAAAATATGAGTATTTATTAAAAAAGTTAAACAAAAAAAATATAAAAAAGTATGTATTAAAATTTACTAAATACCTTGACAATTTTTATTAAAAATGTGTAAAATTGAAAATATGAGTAATTATTAAAATAGTTAAACAAAAAATATATAAAAAAGTATTAAAATTTACTAAATACCTTGACTATTTTTATTAAAAATGTGTAAAATTTTCTCATATTCCTATTGTTTATAAAAAATTGTTTTTTTTTTATCAAACATTCTACTAAATTAGTATCCATTCATTCCTATACGACAGCACTGATATAACTAAAATTTTTAAGCTCAATTTGCTAATAAAAATTATAGTTACCGAATAATAATAATTCAGAGGACGTGTTAACATTTAATGAGTATGCTACATATGCAGACATAATAATTTGTATAAACTTTAAACATGAAGGAAATAAAGTAGTTTTTAACTATTTTAATACAAAAGTAGTGTCATTACAGTGCTGTCATTATGAAAATATGAATATTTATTAAAATAGTTAAACAAAAAATATATAAAAAAGTATTAAAATTTACTAAATACCTTGACAATTTTTATTAAAAATGTGTAAAATTTTCTCATATTCCCATTGTTTATACAAATTTTACTTTTTTATCAAAAATTCTACTGAATTAGTATACATTCTTATACGACAGCACTGATATAACTAAAATTTTAAAGCTCAATTTACGTAAACCACGGAATATTAGTTTCAAATTTATTGCTATTAAAAATTATAGTTACCGAATAATAAAAATTCAGAGGACGTGTTAACATTTAATGAGTATGCTACATATGTAGACATAACAATTTATATACAGTATAAACATGAATTAAATAAAGTAGTTTTTAACTATTTTTATACAAATGTAGTGTCATTACAGTGCTTTCATTATTAAAATATTTATATTTATTAAAATAGTTAAAAAAAAAAAAACATATACAAAAATATTAAAAATTATTAAATACCTTGACAATTTTTATTAAAAATGTGTAAAATTTTCTCATATTCCCATTGTTTATAAAAATTTGACTTTTTTTTATCAAAAAATCCTACTAAATTAGTATACATTCTTATACGACATCACTGATATAACTACTATTTTTAAGCTCAATTCACGTAAACGAATTTTAGTGTCAAATTTATTGCAATTAAAAATTTTAGTTACCGAATAATAAACAAGAAATCTTACAAAAACAAAAATAATAACAAGGTCAATTCCAGAGCGGAAGTTTGAGAGTGAAAGTATTAAATTTTATGAGTGAATTCGAGGATTGTTGCACAGTATATTTGGATTTAAGGGGTTTTAATTCGTTGCTAAATACAAAATGACGTATGTTGTCGTATAAAGTGCAGTAACAATTTTGATGATTTTAAAGGTTTTGAATCAATGATTTTAACGTTGGTTTTAGACTAGAACTAAAGATCTTTTAAGCCAGTTTTGGACTACTTCAGACTTCTTTTCTGTCTGTTTTATTTGAACCCATCATATTAAAAGTCAATTGGTATTTGAAAAAATACAACAGTTTATTAACTGATCATAAAATCAACATTGTGCGGGGGTTCAATATCGTATTTGAAGTGTGGTACAAATTGTAGTCACCTTATCAAATATGGCGCTCATGCGATAGAGTATATCTTCAACGTTGTGGTCGGTCCGGTCGTCGTCGTCGTAGTTGTTGTCGTTGTCAATATCAAAAACCATTGTTTTCTTATCATTATGTTCTCTGTTTTACGTCAAAGTATAAATATTATTATATTTGTTAAATTAAATTAAATTTTTTTTAATGTCCAAATGAAAAGCAAACAAAACCAATATTTTTATCGAAGTTCTATATATTTTTCTGTGGTATCTGTTTGGTTTGTGTGTTCTGATTAAAAATGGTTCGAGGCATAAGAAACAAATAAACAAATATAATCTAGTACTGGACGCCACCACACCACCGTCATGTCGTTATCTTCTGACCGATTCAAGTGTTATTTTTTTAGTATTATTTTTAACTTTACCACCCACTGCAGTGGGAAAGTAAAAAATTATTTCAACAACAAAAAAAAAAGGCTCGCATGTGGAACCACAATATTTTTAATTTTTTTTTTTTTTTTGTGGACAAGCTTTGAGGGTGAGAAGGTCAAGTCCATATCGCGCTCACACATGGTCCGATAATATAATTTTATTTTTTATACTATACACATTCAAGAATCGAATGCCTTATTTTTGTTTATAGCTGCAATAAGCTGATCCGAAAAATCGATAACGTACTATATAGGTATCAACACTCATAAGTACAAACGCGATAGAAAGTGATCTCGATAATCGTTCGTTCTAACTTTGACGTAGTGTTGTTGAAAGCCCATGTTATAATAAAGTCAGAAATATTGATAAGGCAATTCATTGGGGGGTTTGTCTTAAAATAATTACAATATTGTTTGCTTCTTTTTAAATTTTATTAATTTTTATTTTTGTGTTGTCGTTTTGTTTTGTTTTATAAAATCTGGGAAGACCTTTCTGATCCCAATTAAATCCAATAGACGTACTTAGCCCTTTTTGTCTTGTGTAAGCGATTCTGATAGCTGGTAATGACGGCGAAGCATGAGATGTTTTTTTTGTTTTGTTTCATGTGCTGTCCACCCTCACCATATCAGTTGAGCAGTGCTTACGTAGAAAGCCCGTTGTGTATAGTTCTACTCCCTTCCTTAACAATAATTTATGGAGATCTGTCAATCAGTTTAGTAGTTTTGATGAAGAGGGAGCTGATCAGGGTAGTTGGGGTTGATATTGCGATTGCTATATTAAAGTTCGATCCCCCTTCGCAGCCACCTACAACATCAACGACGACGACGACGACAAGCAAACGTCAGTTTTGTTTTTTGGTTTGCTGACTTTTGTTTCGCACTGTTTTCTCTCTCCTTTAGGCTGTGTTCACACATATTCATATTTTTGTTGATCGTCAGTATAGTTGATCGTATGTTTATAATTAACATTGTTCTTGTTTCTTTTTTTAATATAATTTTTTGTTTGTTTGGTGTGCGTCAGTTTTGGTGTCATTGCGGTGATTGACGTCAAACTTAATAATCATCCGAGTGGGGGAACTAAGTAAACACATGAGGCCTCCACATATAGACCAATCAGCTACATTAATTAAAATCCGTATATTTAAGTCATTGTTTATGAAAATAAATGAATGAAGATTATAATGTAGGTGCTTCAAGCTTAATAATTCATATTTTGATAAAAATACGAAGTAAATGAAGAAGCAGAGAAGTGGTGTGGCATTGATATGGCAGCATTATGAAGATGATTTTTGATACAGGAGTATGGGACACATGTTGCTGGAATATTGACAATTTGAATGTTTTTTGTATTTTCATAAGAATTGACTTGTTTATAAATTTTTATCGAAAAATAGGTTTAATACGTAAAGCTTCAAAGAATGTGTCTTAAGCTCCTAGTTTAAGTTTAAATTTTCTTACTAAAACTGTTAAAAAAAAATAAACTATGCCAAAACAAGCTTTAAAAAAAAATAAATATAGTCTCTATACAAATTTTGTATTAAGAATTGTTCCGGTACCAAAAACAGATGATCAAATAAAAAATCAAAGTTTTTGCACAAGTAACTTAAATCGATTAAGAAATGTAAAATGTACTTTATTAGAAGTTTCCTAAGAAAAAATTTAAACTTCCAGTTACTAATATAAATTGATCTGAAAGACAATTTTAGATGCTTTTGAAACCCAGAAAAGCAAAAGTGCCAAGGCTAAATAAGTTCTTTTCCACTGATTTGTTAGCCTAAGTTTCATGAGCTCTGCAATTTTTTAATATCACTAATTTTTAAGTCAAAACTAAAAGCAATCACATAATACCTATACTTTAGCGCCACTTAAATAAATGTTGTTCTCATTTTTTTGTTTTATTTTTTTTTTGTAAAGGTCACATTACTTAAATTGGAGTAAATTGTCAAATGCACAAATAAAAATAAATACCTACCTAAATGAAATGCAATTAAAATTCAACTTTATTTTTCGAATTGAAAGAGAGAATAAAAAAAAAGAAAAATAAATAAGACTTTGCACCGAAAAGCGTAGCGCACTATAGGTAAATATTATTTAGGAAACATAACTCCACACGTTCCTGTAATTGGATCTTCGCAACGCGTCGCTTCAGTTTTGTCCGCCACCTTCTGCTGCCGCTGCCGCAGCCACCACCGACGGCCAAATTCATTCCCTTTTTAATTCGTGGCGTAAGGTCATTCAGGGCGACCACCGCACCGCTGATGATAATTATTTATTTTACATTATGAAAATACGGTGACCATCGGAAGGGTTTTCATAAGGAACATAAACATATGTCTTAAACATCAACATAAATTTTAAGATTATTGTATGCAGATTAGAAATATTTTAAGTGCAAAACATCGATATTATTTTTTTTGTCTGCAATTCTTTTAGTGGTTCAAATTGGGTATTTAAAATTGAATAAACATTTTCCTTTACTTCCCCGAAATATGGTCACTCTAAATTGATGAGTTACGACTCGACTACAAGTTCATCATTATTAAAGTATATTGTTTCTATTGTGCGAGGCGATATTAGATACTTTGCGCGAAATTTTCGCTGATTTTGTAAAATGATAAATTGATATAAAATGCTTCCCGCAAACAAACATACCCAACACACCCTCTTGCGTCGGTCGGTTGTATCGTTTAGTTTTTTTCTTCTTTCTTTTTCTTTTATTATTAAATAAAAGTAAACGTTATAGTTATTAAACACCACCTGATACCGGAGAATGCGAAAGACAAATATCAACAAAAAAAATATTAAAAATTAAAGAAGCTACGTATTGTAAGAAAAATAAATTAAAAATATAATAAACTATTATATGAATTGCATTACACACAATTTTGAACGCGCGAAATGACCCAATTTATATATTTATATTTCTGATCGCTCTGTGTTTTCGTCTTCGTCGTTGTCGTCGTCGATACCTCGATGCCGATATACGATTGCAATATTATTTCCTTTATTTGTTGTTGTTGATGTTGCTGATGTTTTGTGTATCAATTTTACTTTTATTTTATTTTTGTTCATTTTTTATTATATGCTTACTTCTTATTACGTGGTTTTCTTTTTATTGGCGATTTAATCTTATTTCGCATATTTTTGTATTTTATTTTATTTAATATTGGTTTGGTGTAAAAGGTTCTGGCAACGCGCGTTCCATTCCTCGGTTCTTTTTTTTGTTTTTGATATTGGTGTTAAATAAAAATAATAAAAGAAATACAACAAAAAATAATTAAGAGGAGACTGCTAGCTGTTTTATCTCGCTGTCCAATTACAATGCCAATTATACTTATATTGCCAATTTATATACTTCAATATAAATGCGAAGACAGTTTTTGTAGTAGTGTGGATTTTGCGATGTCGATGATGATGCTGTTGATGATGATGATGATAATGATGAAAATAAGGAATTTATTTCATTTTTATTTTGAAGGGAAATTAAGTTGCTAGATGATGGGTTTTTTGTTATTGATAATTTGTTGGGGTATTCGAAGTATTTACATACCTATCCCCATAAAGGGTATAAACATTATGACAATTAAAAGACTCAAAAATACTTGCTTTTTGACAATTTGGGTAAATAGTACACGGGTATCAACATAAAGTGAAAAAATCATCACATATGTACATGAGTACAAGGGTATTGTATTATTTTAAGTCCTAAAATAATACCCAAATGCCTAGGTACGGGTATCAACATAAAGTGAAAAAATCATAAAATACATGATTAAAAGGGTATTGTATTATTTTAAATCGAAAAATAATACCCAAATGCCTATCTGTGTTACCCAATTGCTAATTAACCCTCGACAACCAAATAGTTATGAATTTTAAGTAAAAAATACTTATTTAAACCTTCAAGCTCTCAGTTTTGTTCTTTTTCATTTTATTGTATTAAAACAAAAGTAGAGAACATTAGTGTATTTGTATTTTAATTTACGCACCGTTTTGATACCTTTTGTTCGCTTACGTATTTTTTCCCCTAACTAAACAGGTCAATAGTACAAAAATATAAGCAACAGAAAAAGTTATATAAAATAAAATGTTAAATTAAGGTCAGTTGTAGGTATGTAAATTTATACCAATTAACACATGTAATTCACGCAAAAAATTTTGATTTTTTTATTTATTTTAGCCTACGCAAAATTTTTCTGTATAGCATTGAAGATTGTGTAGGTATATGTATATGGTGCGGAAGTAAAGTACAAGTTTAAGCTTATATTCTTTTTTTTTTTTTATTTTTAGGCGAACAAAATTTAGCACTTTGTGGAGCAATACATTTCTTAGGGTAAAATTTTGTAATGTTTTAAAGTGTATTTCACTTATTACAAGTTTATTCTGGATTTTAATTGTTTGGTTATCTGGAGCAGGGCGTCGTTACTTATGAAAAATTCTTAAGAGTTTGCACTTATCTTTTTTTGTTTCAAAAATAATAATAATTAAGTATGATATTGTGCTACAGCAAAATTATTTTAATTTAATAGAAAATTAACAATGTACGAATATAGATTTGTGTGTTCAAAAGTATTTATAGTTAGTATTTTCTGAACCTTAAATTAATATTATTTACCAAATGATTATTGCATTACTTGCTTATTTTTGGTAAGAACGTCTAATCTGTTAGAAATAAAACATACAATACTGTCAGTCTTCATAAACATGCAACTCAAGTCTCTAAAGTTAGAAACTATTGTTTTGTTTTATTTAAGAGTTAAATATAGTTAATGAGATATCAACATATATTTATAATTTTTTGACTCTCTTTTTCTTAATAAAATTTCTGAACAAACTTTCAGATCAATTTATTTTTCGATTTCTTAACCAACTACAGCAGTTTTACTTTGTATCTGATATTAGAAGAATGTTGGTCAGTGTTTTCGAAGCATTTGGTATTGAATTAGGTATATATAGACATTTTTGTTTGATGTTTTTAACTAGAACAAACGAAAAGAATAACTAAACTAGCATTAGAATTCGGTTATACATTTACCGACGGTATTTTCATGTACCCTGGAACTTAAATTTTTGTTTCCAATAGTAAACAATTAATAGATTTTTTTAAGGTTTCTTTGTCCTATTGCTGGGGGCTGAGATTTATGTAATTTGTTTGAGTTATGAACTGTGGAGAATTAAGGTAGGTACGCAAAACAAAACTAGGTTTTAAGTTTGAATTTCTCTTTGTAAAAAAGAAAAACGAAAATGGGTCTCTTGTTGGAAATCAAAGACAAAAATATAGGTACCTGGATTCAGTGTGAATTTTTGATCTCTTTTATGAGTTTACACGAAATGTCTTACCGGGGAAAATTTAATTTCATTATTTTCTTCATTCGTTACATTACTGATTTTTGATAACTTTTCAAAACTGAAAAGGGTTATTTTTTTGGAGACTGTTCGATATACAGTACTGTGCAAAATATTTGCAACTGTCACCGCCTTTCAAAAAAACGAACATTCGTATGTATAAACGTTGTTCCAATTAAATTATTTTTATTGCCTTAGACTTTTGTATGTGTTATATTACTGTTCATAATCTTAAAGCACTGGCAAATTCTACAAATACACTGCTTTTACAAAAATAATAATGATTTCATCTGTTGCAAAACATTTGCAACTAGTGCGGCCCTCTCTTCGTCTTATTTTGATAACGGTTAGTTTGATTTATTTTGAGGTTGGTAAGTTTATACGTGTGTAGCTTGATTTGTTTAGTTAGTTTTTGCCGGGACATTGATCGATAAAACGGTTTTTTTAAATTAAAAAAAAAAAAATAGATTTTGTTTTAAAAATGGCGGAAAATAATAGAATTTTGAGTGATTTCAAAAAAGTAGCATCACAAAAAGATATTTCAAAGAAATATTCCATTCACAAATCAACTATTTGTAGAATCATCAAAAGTGTAAAGTTGTTATGCCATCATAGAGGAGGAAAGTCTCGAAGCACCACAGAAAAAGATTATTGAAAAATAAAAAATTTCTTCCGAAGAAACCCCACGGCATCATCCAGGGAAGCAAAGATTGAACTTAGGTTACAAATTGACCCATCAACTATCAGACGCCGAGCACTGAAGGCCGAATTGCGTGGTTTTCAGATAGCAAAAGAGCCATTTATTTAACAAAAAAATGTGAAAGCTCGTTTGGCTTTTGCAAAAACTCATCTCAATTGCAGTCCCCAAAAATGGGAAACGGTCTTGTTTCCTGACGAATCAAAGTTCAATATGCACAGATCGGGTGGAAAACAACATGTCAGGAGGTCAAGAGGTGAGAGAATAAATCAAAAGTACACTAAAGGGACGGTCAATCATTGAGGTGGTTTAATTTTGGTCTTGGGCTGCTTCTCTGGCCAAGGAATCGGGTAAATACGACAAGTGTAGGGCATAATAAAATCTGAAGACTATGTAGACATTTTTGTAACACTATGCTGCCTTAGGCCCATTGGGAAATGGACGTTCCAACACGACCATGATCCCAAACACAAGTCGAAGTTGGCCACAAAGTTGATTACAGAAAAAAGATTGAGGTTTTATCATGGATAGCCCAATCCCCAGACCAAAACCCAATAAAAAACCTGTGGGAAATTGTGAAGAGAAGAATATTGGGAGCAACATTTTTAAGTACAAAAGTGACCTACTCGCTGGAATTCAGAGGCAGTGGAATGATATTCCAAAAACGGTTATTAATAACTTTATAGCCTCTATGCCTAGAAGATTTACAGCCGTTCTAAAAAAATAAAGGGTACCCAATTAAATATTTACATTTCCTTGTCTTGAAGTAAGAAAATAGTTTGAAATTTAGATATGAGGTCTAAGTTACAAATGTTTTGCACAGCAATTTTACCAACTATTAAAGTATTTAGTGATTTATTTTTTGTTTAAGTGAAGAGTGTTAATTTTTTTGTCCAACAATTATAACGTTTAGAAAACTAAAGAAAGAATTTGCCTGTTTGATTTCCTAAACAATTTTTTTTTTAATGAAAAATGTTGGAGGTTCTAGTTGCAAATGTTTTGCACAGTACTGTACATTAGGCATGTAACTTATTTCTATAATTGAATGTGGAATTTCGTTCAGATAAAACTTATAAAAGATCCCTGAGTTCATTGTAAAATTCTGAGCGAATAAAATAAATAAGATTGATTTGAACAGTGTATGATGATTTTTACGAATCGCTTTTGTTATTTATTTTGAAGTCTAGTCAATTTCGAATTCCTCCACTATAATGGAAGGTAACTAAAAGTCCTTTAACAATTCAAAGATATGAAAATAGATGATTATGACTACCTCATAATAGAAACTTATGTTATAATAATAAATTAAAGAAAACCTAAAAAATTGCTTAAGCGAATAATAATTTATAAAAATATATAAGGGAGCTAAAAAGCAACCTTGAGGTATACCAAAAACATTCGTTAGCAAAAAGTGCATGTATGTACATATATCTATTGTTTTCATATTGTTAAAGTCTATTGTTGATTAAAAAAACTTGTAAGACACGCATAGACATACTGCTTACTAAGTATAAAAATATTTTTTTGTAGAAATTGCAAATTTCAAATTCTAAGAATTGTTTGTACTTTTGTTCACACAAAAACATGAAGATATTTTAGAACGAGTTATAAGAAAATGCCAACACTATAAATATTAAATTTTATTTCAACTCCCGTATTAAAGATACAAAAATCATGGATTAAACATTTTTTGGAATAAACTGAGTTCAAATTCTTATTCCATGACATATGGACCTATACCAAATGGATATTTGTCCCAAACACTTGAGCTCAAATAACTTTGTGTATTATTTCTTAAGCAATTTTTATATTTCAGAAAATCATACAAATCATTAGGTTAGTTACATACATACGTGGAATTTTAGTAAGTATATTTTGAATAAATTAAGCATTTAAAATACTTTAGAACAAAACATTTATAGGCATAAAACTATTGAAAGAGAAATATTTGACTGTTACCAGTCAAATAGTTTTTTCCTGAACACTATTTATTTTAATAAAAACAATTTAAAATCACAAAATAAATATAAACCAGCATGTATTCATATATGCGTTTCGCCCCAATGTAATGGTTGGGCTCATCAGAAGGGAAATACATAAAGTTAAATTGCAAACTAAATAGTCAGCTTTCGAAAACGTTGAAAGAAAACCTAATTTTCCAAATTTAATAACAAAATGTCAAATACTGTTGAGAGTGTGTACTTAGTTCATAGGAATGATAACAATAAAAGTAATTTACCATTTTAGAAGACAAAAATGTATACCTACGATAAGTGGATCACAAATAAGTTAATTCTACTCTTGCGATCACTCACGTGAATGCAATTCTTTTCAATTCTGCGTGCACTATTTTTACGCCCGTAACGTCGCGATAACTATTAAATCTCATGATACATCCATAGCCTAGAGCTATGTTTATACCTAAAAATATGCTAGCAAATTACAGATCCATTTACGTGATCAAGCCATAAATTGCAAATTATTACTATTTGCCTGTCATGTTAATCATGCGTAAGTACCTAACCAGTTAACGCAGCTTTAAACCAAGTAATTTAATAGGTACGATACACTTATTATAAAGAAGTACAACATGTAAATAAAATCTTAAAACAAAAAATATAATAAGTCTTATCGGTACTAAAACATTTTCTAAACTTACCTTGTAGAGGATCTTGAAGTGAAATATTATTATCCAAATTTGATATAGGTCTAAATCGCCTATAAATAAGTCAACAACATAATTAAATATGTTCACTTATTCACTTAAATTTTGCTTTCACCAAGAAAATTTAACACACGTGAGACACTTTAACTTTGTAAAATTTTTAAAAACACAAAAAGTTAAAAATCAAATTAAAAAAACTTTTTTCACAAGAAGTTTCTTTCGATAAAATCTTCTTAAGTTACTTTTTGACGGATTTCACTAAAACTTTAATTTGTATTTATTAAAGTTAATAATATCCATTTGTTGTATAAAAAATATCACACTATATTTTATTTTATGTATATAATTTAGTTTTTTATGTTTTTTGTTTAAGCTTTTATTCGATTGAGTTTAGTAAAAAATATTTTTACATTCAAATAGAGTATGAGTTTTATTTTTTAATTTGTAATAATAAATTGGCTATCTATTATTTTTGTATTAAAGTTTATTATTCACTATTTAAAAAGATTTATATAATTGGCAAGCGATTTTAAAATATAGTTAGGTATTGTTAAAAATATTTTTATCGATTAAGACACTTTAATTGCGGCATTCACTTTGTTTTTTTTTTATATTTTTTTCTTAGTTATTATTGTAGGCATTTATTTATATTTAAGAAAAAATGTATATATTGCTTAGTTAAGTTTTGTAATAATTTCTTGTTGTTTGTATAAAAATACGGTTTGTTAATTTGAAGTAGTTTTCTTTTTTAAAAAGTTACGTTTTATTAATTTATTATGTAAAAAGGTACACTTTAGTAGTAAAAAAAAACACAAAACAAAACAAAATTGTTTGTTAAGTTTAAATATTTATGTTTGTAGATTTTTATTTAAGAAGAAAAATTGGAGAGCAGAGATTTCTTTAAAAATTCAGCACAAAGCGATTGTTATAAAAATTGGTTAAAATGTTTGATTTCTTTTTGTTTGGTAAATTCTTATTTGAAGAGAAAAGCCGAAGGCAGATTGATTGTTGTTAAGAAGAGAGAATAAAATTATATATCTTAGATTTTGTATTAGAGGATTTTGTTTATAATAAATTTTGTTGCATTATAGGAGAAAATTTGTAGGTTTAAGTATAATTAATTATCCTTGATGGTGATTTTATATAAAACAATAAAATGACGTGTTGTCGCGACGACCGACGGTTTGAGACAAAACAAAATAATTTCCTTGTCGTAAGAGAGTATGACTACCAGATGATGATCTCCAGTACCAAAAGTTATCGTGCTATGGTATCGAGTGTTTTTTTAATCCTTTCACATTAATTCACTTATTGGAGAGTTACACTATCTATGCTATACATAGAACATAGGGTATATGCACAAAACGTTATCAATTTCAGACACTTTTATTTTGATAATACAACATTTGATAGGTTGTTGGTTGGTTGGTAGGTATCAAGCGGCGTAGGTGGTGATGGTGTGATTGTCAATAAAAAAAATAAACAAACAATTTTTAACCGATATGACAAATCAAATAATATCCAGTTACATTCACATTTATTTAGTTAGGTACAAAACAGAAGAACACTACTGTCGTCGACTGTTAACAAAATGTGCAAAAAAAAACGTTTCTTTTTTTCTTGTAGGTTTACTTAATTTCGTTTCACTGACCCGATCGGCTCTGACGTTGAACCGACACTACCCTACGAGATACTGGCAACGGATTCTTGTCTTTCCATGCAACAGAGCTGAAGCTGAGCTCAAAAATCCAACATAGTTGTCTCGTTTTGATGCATTTGTTAGAAGAGAGCATTGCCAACACACAACGAGAATAAAGGCACATGGATAATATTTGATGGTGTTTGTATTTTGTGTGGAGGAATTTTTCTTTTATTTTTTGTTTTGTTTTTGTTCGTAATGTAACATGGAGAGAGTGAGAGAGCGAGAGGCGCCAGAGTTTACAGTTAGTGTATTTGTATTGTGTTGTGTTGTACACAAACGAACGCCTCTCACTAGTCTCACTTCGTGTCGTGTGTGTGTTTTTTTTTTGTTTGGGGTGGTCATTTTGGGGTGATGCGATGGTGTAGTGTTGGTTTTAGTGAGGATTGAGGATTAGAAAAACGTGTTTTTCTTTCATCGTGTCGTGTGTCGCTCACGTCGGGTATGCAGTGCGACTGGCTGTGGCTGTGCAGAGTGCAGATGCAATAATAATTTTTGCATTAGTTTCAGTTCTCAGTTGTTTATCGCAAGCGAATAAAATTTACAATTGCATGATCGAATTGGAGTTTTAAATAATGTTGGAAAATGACATTTTGATTGACACGGGCGGGGGCTGCATAAAATAGATAGGTAACTAGCTTGTTACGTAGGAGATAGGTACTTTTTTCAATTAATTTTTGTGCAGACTGGTAGGAGTATTACAGTAGCTTTAGGTATGATTAATTTTTTAGCTGTAATGATCGAGTGGACAGATATCTTTTATTTTAGATATTTTTGGATCTGAAACTAGTACACATAGAAAGGTACCTAGTTATATTAAGGGAAATTTGAATGAACCTAAACCTACAAGCGAGAATATCTATTATTAGGGAGGGCTGAGAAGTTGAGCGTTCAGCTGTAGGTATTGACGCAAAAATGTATCTAAACTTATCCAGATTCGATACAGAAACACATATCTCCTTGAGTTGCGTGAATGGAGATTTATATTGCCGCCAGGCGTTTTTATTTACCTATAGATATCCCGGATTTTAGGCATAAAGAAAACCACAACTGTCCCTGTCAAGTTTTTTCCCGAATTTTTAGACTCAAACTCATAATCAATAGAAGGAAAAATATTTTATTATTACTTGCAAAATAATCCTGGGTTTAACCTCTCTGAATTGTTTCAAAGGCATAGGTATCTACACATATGTATGTATGTAATATTGTCTTGTCAGCCTGACAGCTGTCATATAAATTAATTCTAATTGTAAATTTGTGCCACGTTTCGGATTTAGAAGAAAACGCTTAGAAAGAACACACATTTACCGGGTAGCATTTTGATTTCTAGATTACCTATTAAGTCATTCATTGGAATTCAAAAATGTGTATTTATTTTTGCATACATACCTACCTTATCTGTATGTATCAGTGTATCACCAAACCTCTATGATTGGTTATGCCAAAATTGTAGGTATCTTAACTTTTTTCCATTTGTAAGCAAAATCTAGAAATTCTTATGAGGACACAAACATTTTTAAATAATAATTAATATTTACGAGTATCTTTGCACAAATGTCGGGTATAATATTTGTCTTCTCTAATAAAAAAAATAGATTCTATACAGATTAATCTTTATGTATTTTATCAAAGAATTGTCATACGTTCAACATCAAGCTCTTATAAATTACATTTGTGAGATATTTTATATTCAATAATAATATAATAATAATATAATAAAAAGGAAAGATTTGTATTTTTGTATGTAACGAATAAACTCAAAAATTACTGGACCGATTTTAATAATTCTTTTTTCATTAGAAAGCTACATTATCACTGAGTAACATAGGCTATATTTAGTACTAGATTACTATAGAAATCCTTATGGTCGTTTTAATTAGCATTAGCATTAGCCTATAACTTAAATATCTGTACCTATTTTTGTCTACCCGTGCGAAGCCAAGACGGGCCGCTAGTATTCAATAAAATGCTGCATGTTTTCAATTAATTTTTTAAATATGCAGAAGAAGTTTGGAATAGGTTATTTTAGGTATCTGAGTAGTATTCAGTCGAATTATCCAATATTCTTTTTAAAAATGGCAGCATCACACCAGCATATTAAGCGTTTCTATTTTCAAAAAGAAGAATATTAAGGAGATGATTTTAAACCCTAGGAAGGGGCGTGCTTCAAATTGATTTCCTTAATACCTAATGCTTATTGCAAATTCTGTTTTCTGCAACCACAGTGTGGATCACATCTATTTTTTCAATTACCTATTACAAAACATTTTTTTAAAACAATTCATGCCATTTTTGTAATTTACTCCAGAAATTCATTTGTAAGCACGAAGCCCCATAATTGGAAATTCAAATTATGTTTTAATAATTATTATCTACCAATATTGGCCTTATAACAGACACGGTTAAAATTAGATTGCCAGTTAAGCTTACACATTTTAAAGAAAAATTACTTTTTTGTACTACATTTTTTTCAATATATTATTTTAATTTCAAAAAATTGCTTAACTTTCTGCTATATACATATCTCCACTCTGAAACGGTTAAGTGAATGAAAAAATGGTTGATATCTACAAACATTTTAGAAAATTGTATGCTTGACAATTTTGGTTAATGTGTTGAAAAAACCATGGGCCTATAGAATCGGAGATAATAAAGAAAAAGTGGTTTTCGCGACGTTTAACATTTCATAACTCATGACGCTTATACTATCTCTCATTCCAAGGTGAAACCCTTATTCTAGTGGGCTAAATTTAGGAGAGTTTCTTAGCTTTTCTTTAGCTTTAATTTTTTCAAAAACATTCATTGTCAATTTGCATAGAACTAAAATTTCAATTTCTTCTTTCAAATATGTACATTATACTCCTCATGGACTCATAAGTTGACTTAAGTGGTTCGAGACACTTCTTACTTTTTGTAGATCTACGTCTTCAATCAAAAGCCTATAATATTTTCCTTTTCTCGTTGATAAATCTTTTTAAATAAGAAAAATATAACCACTTTCAAAATATTTTGAGTGTATGTACTTCTGACTGAAGAGTGGAAGTGAAAAATTATTAAGGCTTAAGATGTTTTGCCCTTTGAGCACAATTTAATAAAGATATAAGAACTAATAATGTATACCTACTTTTAAAACTTTCTGTTGTCTGCTCGCAACAATGGACTTATGCATCTACATACTTGCCTTTAATTTTTTAACAATTAAAATTCAAATCATGAAAATTTCGCAGTCACAATATTTGTTTCGCAAGAAAGGATTCCTGAAGTGTTGTTTCGCACAAAATTGCGATGCGAATTAGTAGTTGAAAATTGTACTGCAACCCTAGTTCTGTCGGCAGTTCTTACCTTCCTTTTTAACATGAAATAAAAAAACATTAAATTCTCTTGTTTTATAAGTCAAAATGCAAACTTAACAAAATATATAATTCATTTCTATTTGTTCATATCAAAATGCAACGTCTTTTTGGAAAACCAAACAAAATAAAACCATATGCGTCAAGACAAGGTGTAATGGTCATCTTCTGATGAGCCCAACCATTGCACCGGGGCGAAACGCATACATATATGAACACTTGCTGGATCATATTTTATTTTCATGATTTTCATGATTTTAAATCATTTTATTAAAAATATATTAATTCTTGCTAAAACACTATTAGCATCAAAATCGCAAAATGGTAATTTTTTGTTCTTTCTGATTTGTTTGTAATTCGGATTTCTGAATCTACTTTTAAAAATGAATAGCAACAAATTTTCTATCAACGTCATCTTCAATTGCGTATAATAATGAAATAATACTTTGTTTATTTTTAATTAAAATTTTAATTCAAACAAATAGGGTAACGACATACCTACATACCTATGCAAAAAAATCCGTTTGTCATATTTAAGGTACCAAGTTATATTTGACGTTTCAGAAATGCAAAACGATGTACAAAAACTGCAAAATCTAACAAAAAAAGGTTACAACTGCTCTTTAAAGAATTCTATGAATCTGAGAGATTTGAAGGATTCCGTTACAATTTATTTAATTTTCCATATAATCATAGGTAAGTAATATATTGTCATTTCTCTAGATATTAAGTTAATGTTTTCACGCAGTGCTTATTGTCAAATAATTTAGATACCTTTTATAATGGGTAGCAGGAGTTATAAATACCTAGACCAAAATTCAAAAAGCCTTTCAGTTCTCCCCTACTAAATAAACATGTGGTTATTTTAACTGAACCCTTATTTCAATTCTTACCAAAAACTACCTATGGACGTATGTATGTAGGTATCTGCTAGAAAATCACTTTATCAGTGTTGCAAATTTTTCTAAATAAATCCAATTAGAGCTTAGAAAACCCATACTAAAAATTAAAAACAAAAAAAGGTAGGTAAAAGGATGATTGACCATGACAGCCGTCTCATCTCATCACATCACATCACCACGTTTTATTTTTCAAAAACACAGTAGGCATTGAATTGTGGAATTAAATTTGAAAAAAAGCCGGCTGTTGCGGTATTCGGATAAAATTATTATCCGAAATCAGAGAGTCATGCTGGCTGCAAAGAAAAATCCTCTCACAAAATCTTTTACTCTTCTCTCTCTCAATCTAAAATCTCAGCTAAAATCACACGCACACACACTACCGAATCCAAACACATCCATGCAACGCACTACTCATTTGTTTGTATGCGATTGTTTACATTTTTGTTATTCTCTCTCTCAAACGTTAGAATAGAAGAAAACATCAATGTGCTCTGGTGTGCGTTAGTGGGCAGGGTAGAATATGAAAACAAAAGAAAACAACAAAAAAGTATAAAGTAAAAAGAAAACATCTAAAAACGAACAAAAAATCAACCCAACTATGTATGTTCCAATGAAATCGCCGCGTTATGGTCTTTCAGCAGTGAAGTGGGCGAATAGAAGTGCAAACAAAACAACAACACCAAAGATGGGGAACCAAAGCAAAACGGTAAAATAATACAAAAAAAAAACTACCTAAATGAAATGAGAAAAAAAAGAAAAATGGTGTAGGCATGTGGAGGTGGGAACAAACTGTTGCTTTTCGTTCACGTATTATTGCGGTTTGAGACGTAGTTTGCTTTGCTTTGAATGGAGTGGGCGCATAAAATGAGAGAGGGCACATAGAATGAGATGCAACTAGATTATGCGAGAAGGACTAGAGCAAACACCTATGTAGGTAGGTACGGTAATACAGTAGTTAAGTTAGGTTTGTGTTTGCTATTTTTGTTGTTGTTATCATTATCAGAAAATAGATGTTAGAATCATAATAGGTATTTGAGGGGTAAAATAATGAAGGAGGTTATTTTTATTGGATAGAGGACAGTTTTTGTTTCATTTAAATCAATTTGTTCATACGATTAGAATTGAGAATTAATTAATACTTATGAGAAAAAACATTTTAACGAATAACGAGAGCAAGCCTTTTTTTGTTTGAAGCTAAAAGCAAATAGGTAGTTTGGTAAGTAGAAGAGAAACAAAAAAATAGAATTTATTGCAGATAACGGGTTAAATTAATTATTGCTGGGAGCTTTTACCTCCTTTTTTTGCTTGGACATTATGACACAAAAATATGAATGTACAATCTAAGGTAGGTATAATTTAAAAGAAGGAGTTCAAAAGTGTTTTTATGTGATTTTCTTTCATGATTAACTTGCGAAACATGACTCTACAAAATGTTTATACATATCTACACGAACAGCAACTGAAAATAGGCGGGTTTCCCTTACGTTATGAACTTCGCGTTCGCACCACACATGAGATCTCATTGACTTTGTTTGATCAAATTATAATGTATAGTAGCAAATGCAACAAAACTGTAACCGAATTGTCGAGCTTTGCCTCATCGTTTTTTGTACCGTTGCGTTGGTAGAATTATGTCAGGAATGCCGAAAAATTGCTCGTATCAAACAAATGTACATACACTGCCAGTGTTACCGCTATGCGACTTTAGTCCCATTTTGACCCTTTTTTGTGCTTTTTAAAGAATTGTCTATTTTGACCCTTTTTAAAAAATTATGCGACTTTTTTTACCCCATCTCTAGAAAAATACATTCAAAAGATAAGTTATTTTCTTAATTCATACAAATTTTCCAAACTTCCATTGAAATAAGAATATAACTAACACTGTCACACATAATTTAAATCTATAAAATGGAATTAAGTTGAAATTGTTTGGGTCGACTCGAACACGTTCGCTCAGAATCGAAATCTTGCTATTCTAGCATAAAAATTAATTTCAACCTTTCGACTCTGCATATAAATGTAGTTAAAAGTTAACAATTTTAAGTTTTTATGAAATATAGGTATCTAAAAATGTATCACTCGTATTTATAAAGAAAAAATAGTTATTTCAACCCTGGAAGTAATTGTGTGTGTTTAAAAAAAACTACGTGTTTAGGAAAACAACGCCATGGAATAAGAATATTCCGCACTCAAATGGAACAGTAAGCACCTGTCTTAAGTTTGAGTCCAGAAAATTCTTATTCCATGGTGAAGTTTTCCTAAAAACGGAAGCTGAAATAACAATTTTTTTTTTCTTTATATCTAAATACTAGTATAAGAATTTATTTTTCTTTAGAAAGTATACCTAATAAAAAATTAAAAAACAACTCTTTTTTTTTTGCAATTTATACAGATTTTGTTTGATTTAGGTATGTATGTACTAAAAAAAAAATCTAAATGCGACTTTTTTTTCATTTGACCCTTTTTTTGCGACCTTTTCAAAAATCCCAGCGGTAACACTGTACACTGCTCTCTTCTCTTACAGAATAGAAATAACGGTTCTTTTTGAAACGGAAAATGAGTACTGTAATGATATTGAGAGATCTTTTCACTTGTTTTTTTTTTTTTAATTTTGCGAAATTTATTTTGAAAAAGATTTTCATAAAAAAGTACCTCTTGAGGTAAGAAAACTGATTCTTAAACTTCGAAACGATGGAAAAACTTATACTATTATATTAAAAAATTATTTGAAAAATAAAAGTTTTGAAGTGGCCGCAGAAAGAGGTTATTTGGTAATATTTAAAAATATTGGACTACCTATCATATGGAACGGAAAATTGAAAGAATGGTAAAGGCCGATCTCAAGTTAAGTACTCCTAAGCAAATTCAAGCAAATCATATAAATATCACTTAACCCTCAAACTGTTCGGAACTTTCTTCATTCAAAGGGATATAACAATGGTCGCACGGTACAAAAAAAAACCTATAAGAGCAAACGCTTCAAAACGCTTGAACTATGCGAATGCATACGTTTCGAAACCAGATGATTTTTGAAAGAATGTGTAATTCCTTGATGAGAGCAAGTTTAATGTCTTTGGGTCGGACGGTCGCAGATCTGGGTGTGGAGGAAACCAAACAAAGGATTGGATTCGAAGAATTTGCAAAATCAACGGTGAAACATGGAGGCGGAAATGTTATGGTTTGCGGAGCTATGGGGTTCAATGGTGTGGGCAATTTATTTTTTTTTATAGAGAAAACAATGGATATAAACAAATGTTTACAAATTTGTAAGGATAATTTGAAGTAGCGCTTTAAAAATTGGCCCAAAAGACGACTTTTTTCCTAGTGCAAGACAACGATCCTAAACATTGCTCAAGGATAGTAAAAGTGGCTTCTGAAATGTCTTTTTCTTCATAATTTACTTTATTTTTTTTTACTCCTCATATAATAAACAATATAAAAAATAAAAAAGAATGGTTGAAAAGCTGTTTTTCTTTAAATACTTTAGCTATTCTTTTGACGAATCAACTGTATTTATAATTTTTTGATGTAGAGTATACCTTTTACCTTCCTTCCTGAATCTAATATTTACATATATAGTGACATACATACCTAGTTACATTAGTGCACTGATTAGTTACACAAGTACCTACCTAATTTTTAAGTAAACCTAGTTAAATTAGAGTGTTTTAAATTATACCTATCATGAGATTAAAATTTTGCAATTATCAACAACAAACATTTTTATAAGGTTTTTTACTTATTTTTTTTGACAGCCTTCAGCAAAATACAAAATTTCGAAATAAAAAGCAATCGAGAGATTTAATTGCTTTGCAAGTAATGCAACGTAGAGAAGCTTACCTATAATAACCTACTCACCTTCCTTGGAGTCCAGCAACTTATTTAAGGAAGTATATAGCTAGGAAAACCTATTTAATATTTCATCAATTTGAATGATAGCTGTTATTAGATAATAGAAAAACGGTTAATGTTTTTTTTTCATTTTTTTTTTTGTTTGCTCAAGATGTCAAAAGCATTTCTTTATAAGGTTAAACCTAAATGAATAAAGTGATTCTTTTGTCGATAATAGTGAAAGATTTCCGTTTATTTCATTTATATTTATTTTTGTAAATCACAACAGTGAAAAAGCTTACCGAAAACACGTGATGACGCTAATCATCATATATGGCACTGATAGACAATAGCCTTTGTCTCAGAAGCCATTATCCTAAAACGTAAGTTCGTATAGGCTGAAAGTTTAAAGTTTTAAATTTTACAATAAACAGCATGAAATAATCGTTGTTATTCGGGTTTACAGATTTTTCTCATAGTCTCGAACAGGAGAAATTAGTAAAAAGAAAAGAATACATACTCACAGCGTCCAAACATTTTTTCATGTCCAATAAGTTTGGAATACACTTTTTTGCGGAATCAAACAAATTTAATCTCGGAATCTTTAGCTACTTTAAGCAAACCAAAAATATGTAATTTTTTACGACTGTCAAGTAAGCACTACATTTTTCGAAATTTAAGAAACTGAGTATGCATTTAATTGTAGATTTTTTGTTGCAAATTAGTTGTTAAAAAAAAAAATTTGTAGCTCGACGATTTTTAAAAAAAGTGGTATGTAGTCCTAGGTTAATATCAAGTTAGCACTACACTTCGATTTTATTAAAACTAAGTAGGCAGTTAGTTGACAATTATTTGTTGTAAATTAGTTGTGGAAAGAAAAAAAATCCAAACATTTTTTTTACTTTCATTTTTTTAAAAAAGGGGGTATGTAGTGTTAACTTGACACCGTGAGTCCCGGCATAAAACAAGGATATTCGAAAATGTAACGATGCAATCAATTGTAGCTTTTTGTTAAGAATTAGTTGTGAACAGAAAAAAAATTCCAAACATTTTGTTTACTTTCATTTTTAAAAAAAGGGAGTATGTAGTGAGTGCGTCAAGTTAGTTCCCCCTTTTTCGATTTTCCTATTTTGGAAAGTTGTTCCAGGTTGTTCCCATTTTTTTCGCATTGTTCCTAAGTTTTGTTTGCAAAACATCCAAAAATAGGGATTTTAGACCCGAACAACAGTTTATGACCTAGCCCCCCTTTTTCGAAATCGATTTTTTGAAAATTGTTCCAGGTTGTTTTGAACATTGTTTCAAATTTTCGGACCTCTATGATCAAAATTTTAAAAGATATGGGCAAAATTTGAAAAAAATCTAGCCCCTACAATTAATTGCTTCGTTACATTTTCTAATATCCTTGTTTTATGCCTGGACTCACGGTGTCAAGTTAGCACTACATACCCCCTTTAAAAAAAAAAATGAAAGTAAAAAAAAAATTTGGAATTTTTTTCTTTCCACAACTAATTTACAACAAATAATTGTCAACTAATGGCGTACTTAGTTTTAATAAAATCAAAAAGTGTAGTGCTAACTTGATATCAACCTAGCACTTCATACCACTTTTTTTAAGAATCGTCGAACTACAAATTTTGTTTTTCCTCAACTAATTTACAACAAAAATGCTACAATTAACTGCATACTCAGTTTTTTAAATTCCGAAAAATGTAGGTAGTGCTAACTTGACAGTCGTGTACATTTTAGGTTAAGATATACATTATGTTATTTAAATTTTGTAAGCCTTCTTTACAGAACATAAAAGAACATTTTTAAGCGGTGAGTAAAAACTCGTTTATATGTTAAGAGTGTGAACCCCCCGGATTAAAAGTCTGGATCCGCCCTTGAGACTGTTGTATAGTGCTTGTCTCAGAAGTCATTGTTCTAAAACGTAGTTTCGTAGGCTAAACTTAAGAATTAAATGGAACAAATAATCGCTGTTATTTAGGCTTATAAATTTGTCTGATAGTCTCGAACAGGAGAAAATAGTAAAAAGAAAAGAATACAGTGCGTTCATTTTTTCACGTCCAATAACTTTGGAGGACACTTTTTTGCGGAATCAAAAAATTTTAATCTTAAAATCTGTAGCTACTTATTTAAAAACTATTTTGTTACGCAAACTAAAAATATGTTTTTTTGTATGGTTTGTGAGCACCTCACCTACATCATCTATTTTGCGTTAAAATTGAAAGTTTCATATCACACATAGGTTTTTCGTCTTCTTTCAACGGTATATTGAATAGCAAAATAACTTGTTAAGCTACGAAATAGTGATTTTAGGATTTGTTAAATTCGGAATGATTACAATTTCCTGTAAATAAACTGACTGACGTTTGAGCTAATTTTCTCAAAACAAAAAAACTTAAATACATACCTATTTAAAAAACTCTTTAAGCTAAAAATTTTCTTTTCAAGTGCTTCAAATTCTGGAGAAAAAATATTTAAAAAAAGCCCAAATTTTAATTTATCTTCACTGTCCAGGAGGTGCACTTTTGAAACTTTGTTTTAGAATAAAAAAAAAATAACTTAAAAATGATTTTAAAAAATTTAAATAGATTGAGCCCAGACACAGATTAAGTGGGAATTTCAAATGTAAGGCACGCCAATTACACCTGTGCTGATTATTTTTATCGGACAATTTAATAAAAAAGTAGCAAGCTAAGTAATTATTTAATATGTTCTTAGTTTGAATAAAAGCTGGCATAAGTTGTAAAAGTTATGTTCTTCTTTTCATTTAAATAGGTTTATTTAATTTATAACTACGTTAATTTTCTTATATTTATGAAAAAGCTGCCATGATGCTTTCAGACACTAGACTCCATGACTTTCAGTTTTAGCTTATATTTTAATAGAAATATTGATCGGCTTTCTTACTAAGCATATATATGCAGGTAGTTAGACAAATTCCTTGTACTCATTAAAGCATTCCAAATCAAGTTGCCTTAATGTTCCAATATAATACGTTTACATACTTCTCGCGAGAGAAGTACGTAAACGGCTTTCGATACAATAAATAGAAGTGCCTCATTCTATAAGCTATATAACGCGGGGTTATCGATGAAATTTGGACGTGCGCTAGAGAATCTATAGAGGAACTCGAGCGGCTGTATGGAATGGTGCAGAGTTGTCAGATTGGTTTGTGACCTCATCGGGAGTAAGGCAAGGCTGCACATTGAGCCCCACTTTGTTCTCACTTTTTATAAATGACCTGATTGATTATCTTCCTGGTGGCGTGGATTTCGCAGGAACACATATGAAGGCCTTATTATTTGCAGATGATATTGTCATGTTTGCGTTTTCGCCGGAAGCGTTACAGCTCATGATAAACAGGTTATATAATTACTGTTGCTTATGGAACTTAATCGTTAATACGCAAAAGTCTAAAGTGATGATATTTAAAAACGGTGGTGGAAGAAATGCTTCTAACGAGAAATGGTCATTCAACGGAGAAGCCTTAGAATGTGTAACCGAATACAAATACCTAGGGGTAATTTTTACGAGAAGTTTGAGCATGCAGAAGCATTTAACTGAGAAGTTAGAAAAGGCGAAAGCAGCCATTAACATATCATGGAAAAGATGCTTCATGAACAGAAACATTGCGCATAGCAGTAAGCACAAGGTATTTGAAGCTGTATCGGAGAGCATACTTTTATATGGCGCACAAGTTTGGGGATGTATGAGATTTCAAACGGTGGAAAAACTCTTGACACACTATATTAAAAGGATATTTAGCTTACCAGTCAACACACCAAATTACGTGGTAATGCTCGAAACAGGACTATCACCTTTACACATAAAGACCTTGAAGTTGCAAGCCGATTTTCTTCAGTACATATTCAATTTATCAGAATCCAGATTAGTCAAGAAGGTAGCTATCAGTGCCATACACGAACGAAACAGCTGGTATAGAGAGTGGTCAAAACTTGCTGAAGAATGCAATTTAAGCTTTGATTTAAACCTGGAAAACATTGATAGTTGCAAGACTCTCTTCTACAATGTAATCTCGAAGGTGGATGAGAAATATAGAGCTGAATATATAGCTGAAGCCTCCAGTTCCATCTACAGAACAGTTTACAGTAGATTAAATCACAATTTGGCAGAGAAAAACTATTTTCGTGACTCTAATAAGGTTAATGTTATCGCTACAATGGTCAGACTTCGCAGCGAGCTTATCAATCTGAACTTCATGCCTCACAGACCTGATCTACCATTAGAATGCAGCATTTGCAACATGAGAGAAAGAGAAGACGTCATTCACTTTTTGGGAAGATGCCCAACTCTGAAAGAAACCAGAAGAAGCGTTCTTGGGAGCGATGTTTTATCTGAAGAGCAAGTTCTGGACGAATTGAATCATATGAACGTTAATAGACTTTATGAATATTGTGTAATTGCGCTCAGATATAGAGCAAGAATAATTAACGAAGATTTTTGATTAAACAAACCTTTAACTGTATCTTATTTGAATTTTTAAATTTTATTGGTTTCCATATAATTCCTTATTTTAAACACATATGTTATGTAAAACGGTTATATCTTTGTAATTAAATTAATATATTATAGTTGTCAATCTGGCAGACGGCAAATGCCATGTCATAATGATTTTTGTAAATGTAAAAACGTATCTATTGTTAAATTCAAATGTTGATCCAATAAAATCCAAATTATCTATCTATCTATCTATCTATCTACTTCTCGCGAGAGCTTAAAAGGTTTTTTTTTAAATTATTTCAGAATAACTTTTCGATATCTAACTTTGATGTTGAAAAATATTTAAAATACATAGATGTGTTTGAATGTATTTATAAGTCAGGCAATTGATATAGACATACGTCGCGTCGTTAAATAACTATAAAGTTGATTTTACTTTGAAATAGACGACTGTTGTCTTAAATCCGTGTCGTTTGCTTGAATGTTTTCTAAAAATCTACAAAAAATATATATTCCAATGCAGCGAAAAATTGATGTTTATTTATATATACATATACATACATAACTGCTAAAATGTTTTTATAAAATAAGGAGAAATAAAATAAACTAAACGGATGACTTAAACATAAATGTTTAATTATAGATTTTCCTAAAGTGCATTTTGCATTCCCCATAAATCGTTGTTGTTGCGGATGGTACCGGGCCCTATTTAAATACTGGAATGATTGATTATGAATTATGGAACCCTGATTATCTGTCATTCTGATTATAGGATAAAGTATGGTTTCGCAAATTTTGATCTTAAAAAAAACTTATGGCTGAATCACAAACACGCTTCAGCTTCGGTTTCGTCTGCGTTACGGTGGGCCTGCTTCGAGGTTGCTTTGAATGAAATTTCTATTATTTCATCCCTCCAAAGAGCAAATATTTTGTTTGTTGACATTTGCTTACAGCTGTTGAGCTGTCAGACAAAGCAAATGTTCAGATAATTGAACTAGAGCTTCCGTTTAAAGTCACATTACGTTACATTACGTTCTTTTCCTTACGATTGTCAAGCGATACGTGAGGTCGAAGCTCCATTGTGATAGCATGCATTGAATTCCTATGGCTGAACTCGTAAACGTCAGGCGAAGCCGAAGCTGAAGCGTGTTAGTGATTCAGCCATTATTGCGCGTCGACTTTACTGGTAAAAATTTTATTTTACGAAAATCTGAAAAAGATTTCTTAAAGTCTTAAAAAAAATGAGTTTTTGAAAGCGAATTTGTGTTACAATAAATGTTTATATATGGTCTAGGTTCAAGTAGGCAACAAGATTCCTATACAATGCTGGAAAAATTAAAGTGCAGATGCATTGCAACGCATTTAAGGTACGATCTTATATAGAAATGCCAAAAAAAAAAATAATCACAAACTCAAATGCGCATTATACTTTTTTTTTTCCTCTTGAAGCATCAAATTTTCATCTTAAAAACTCCCAAAATCTTGATTGTAGTGTTAAAATCTTCCCACGGTTTTCAAATCGCATATACTACCGCACCGAAATATTTACCGTCACCCTCTTCTCTAAGAAAACCCGGTGAGTCGACCCAATCTCTGCGAACAAAAGAATCTCAACCCCCTAGAATTTGGCGGGAAATATTTACTTAATTTTACAGTGAGC
Organism: Eupeodes luniger; assembly: GCA_951509635.1. NCBI lineage: Eukaryota > Metazoa > Arthropoda > Insecta > Diptera > Syrphidae > Eupeodes > Eupeodes luniger. Next base: position 24,159,683 of record OX608074.1, read on the forward strand.
TGAAAAATAAAAAGCAACAACAACACCAACAACAAATAAAGCGGCACACAAATAATAAGAAAATAAGCTGTTTTTGTTATGGGAGGCAGAGGGATGGTATATAGGTAGGTAACACAAATCAAACTTCACGCATAACAATGACGCGCAACCAAATAACTGATTTAATTTACCTTTTATTCTTTTTTCTTCTCTTTGATGATGCTATAGGACGAAAAAACATAATATATGAGGAACGATGAGCGAAGCGAAGGACGACTAAAAATCCTGATCGGGTGGTAGTAGGAATAGGAAAAGGCATAGGTAGAGAGGTATTCCGGGAACAATAGCCAAGACAATAACGCGCTAACTGCGTCTACCCCACGTCAATTTCATATAAAGTATACACAGTCTTAAGGTATTTCCTCCCTTTTAAAATACCTGGACATACTTCCTTCCTTTCAAATTCGAAGAACGAAGTCTTCTTGTTCTCGTTGGGTAAATAAATCCTTATTAATTTTCTTAGAGTGGCAAAGGTACCTTTCTATTCCTGCTGATATTTCTTCAGGCCATGATCAACAGAGTGCCTATTATGTTCATGAATGTGGCATTTGCCCGGAGGGTGAAACAAGGCAAACGTGATTTGGATTTCTGTTGCTTCACGAATCATTTTCAACCACTACCACATCCACCCTTCTGCCTTCTTCGTTTTATACCTACATATATGCGTTTGAAGGAGTCGTTACTTCGTCCTTGTGAGTAGAAAAGAAGAAAGCCGGGTGTATGGCAAGGTTTACTAACAAAGTTTCGAGTTTGACAACGATCCTGCTGTGTGATGATGTCGGGTGATGTTAGTTGCGGCGGAATTTCCATCAACGTATAAATTCGATGATCCTTGAGGTTATTTCACATCGCAATACATAATTTACGAGTATTGTATCAGAATGTGTTTTCATAAGCGCATATAAAGTAAATAAAAAGGTTTTCGATGGTTGATTTTAAAAGTACCTACCTATACGAACTTTTTATGCGTACATGGGAAGTTGATAAAATAATTCATTTGTTGCCCACCCCTTCAGTAAGAGCATAAAAAGAAATGAAAAAAAAGTGAAGTGAACTTTTACGCGTCTTTTTTTTGTTTTGTCGAAAAAGACCACTCGTATAATGACACACTACAATTTCAGGATAATAATAGTCCTTAGGACGCCCTGAACAATGCATAAGTAATAATCATCAGTGGAGGCGATTTTTTCACCCTCTTATTAAGGGTACCTAGGTTAGGTAGGAAAGTCAAAAGTCCTTTGAGAAGTGTGGGAAAAGATTTTTGCATCTTATAATAGGGTTGAGATTCTTAATAATACTCGGTAATGATGATGTGTGGCGCAGAATTTGTTAAAGGTATAAAATAGCGATGGTGATGATGCTTTGATGTTTATGCATTGTAGGTATAGGTAAGATGCAGCTGCAGCTGGGGGTCGAAGATTGAGAGTGGGTAGCCGAGACGTCTATAAGTTATATATTCAAGGGTGGATCTGGATAGGGTTTTCTTTCAAGACATACTAAAGGTGCTTCTTGGGAATGAAATTCTCCCACGCTTTGAACAATAGGCAAAATTTGTTGCAATGCAGCTGCGCGTTGGAAATATATTTTCTTTTTGCCAAGTATAGTATAGCTTTGACATTATTTAGATATATAGGACATTGTACCTGGCAGTTGATCACGGCCATATTGTCAAAACTTCATCTGTCAAATTAGCTGATATTTTTCCAAATCAAAATGTAGGCACAGAGAAAAATCAACCGCAACCGCTGCTGCTTGAACTTTCGCAGATCATTAAGGAACATGTACTACAGAGTGGTTCCACGAAAGTTTTTCTTGGTCTAGAAATACGCAACACAAGGTATGAAAAATATCGCCGTTCTCCATGAAAGTGGTACAGAGGAAAATCGAAAACAGCTAATTCCCCAACCGCGTTGCTAGAACTTTCGCAGATCATTAATTCAAGAACTTTGCAACGAATGGTGACCGATAATTTTGGACTCTCAATACTTTAAAGTTGGGAGATACAAAAATATTGTAGGGGCACCAATGGAAAGTTATTCAGTGTGTTTCGCATCGAGTATTTAATATTCCATCCAATCAATATTTACTGATTACCGAAAATATTTTCATTCCGTTTTCTTAATCACGAACTCAGTTATATACAATTGGTGGAACGTCCTTTTGTCTTAAGGAACTATTCGGGCTCAATCCGGATCCCAGCACAGCATTCGGTGAATGAAGAGTCCGGATAACTCTGCCAAACAACAACAGCGAAAATTAACTACCACCCCATAAATGTGATTTACACTCGCTACCGGCCGACCGACTCGACGACGAGCAGCGACTACTTATATAATATACAGTTGCACCTGTTGGTTTTGAAATTCATGCGCACAACAACTGCATTACCATAAATTCGTGCAACAATTATAATCGCCACACATACCTGCATTAAGACCCTTCACAAGCCTCCCCGATGAAGGCTGATGCATTTCTGAAGGCATAACAAACGGCGACGGTGGAAGAAGGCGATGGGCCCTGAGATCACGGCACCAATGTTCCAGATCCAAGAACCATCATCAACAAAAGTCAGAGCAGGCTATCCGCGTCCAAGCACACATGCGGCCTATATAGGTACTAAACGAAGATGCGATGGTGGCGCAGGAGTGGTTCGTTATGTGGTTTATAACTTTAAAAATCCTGATGGTCAACATTTGTATAAATTATTTGTGTAGGTATGTGCCCATATAGATGTGGCCAGGGCCAGACCCGAGTTAAGCCACGAGACGAATGCAAGCTCGTGCAATCTTCTTATAAACTCATAACTTTTTGGTTAATTTCCCTTTTAATTTGCTAAAACTATAATTGGCAATTAACGCCGCTTACCGTCGTCGTCGTCGTCATCGTCGTTACGTACGTTCATTGGGTCTGGTCGTGCGTCGGTCGCGTCGTGTCGTTTGAGTTGTTCTTGGTCGTTTTTTTTTGGACGTAACATGAAGTTAGGTAAGTAGTTAGTTTTGGTTCTGCGCAGGACAAAATGTCTTGGAGAAAACACTGAGCAGTTCATATTGATACACTGACAGAAATAGCTAAATTAATTGAAAAAGGAGTAGGTATATGAAACAAATTAAGTATAAGAAAATTAAAAAATGTTTGACATATTTTGCTAACATCTAAAATGACCTTAGGGAAGTTACATTAAATTAACTTAACTCGGATGCGGCTGTTTCGTTGCCTATACATGCAAATTGCACGTTTAAATTTTGAACAATTCTTAAACTCAGTATGAATTTTTATCAGTGTAAATGCAATGACCAGCAATATGAGGATGATGATGACGACAACGATTTAATTTCGGATGCAAACAAAGATCGTTCGCAAAGACCATTGATGGCACTGAGGAAAAGAACCCAACGAGCCCCACGTATAGTGTACACAAACGATTTACGTGTGGAGTAACAAACAGACACGCAAGACGCAATCATCGTCGAAATATGTGCCCCTTGTGCGCATGTGCGCAGATATAGCCTAAGATATATTTTTGTTGCAAGAATTATATAAGAAGCGCGGTCTTATAGCTTCTTTATCCTATTCTGCATATAGTTAAGACATGAGGAGAATCAAATCGAAGTCCTATAAGAACTGGGTTTTTGATTTGATTCACCTTCATGACAATTTAGTTCATTCATTTGCATTTGAATTGTCGATTTTATAGTTTTGTCTGGTGTACCTTTGAATTTCAAGACAGTAAAAACGCATTGGTGAAGGTGGATGTGGAACACATCTGTGTTGTTTTGCTGTATCGGAGGTGGTAAGTGAAACGATGCATCAGTATGAACGGCGTGATGGTAGCATCAACTCTGCCATTATCATCATTGCTTTAACGATTATTGCGCATCGATGTTAATTCAATTAAAAATGTTAAATACTTTTTATATACATACGTTGTATATTCTCAGTGCTGGCGCTTGCACTTTGCAGGAGTGATGACTAATACAAGACGCAAAGAAGCTGGAAGTTTAATAATTTGAAGTAAGAAGTAGCAAATAGAAACTTCTTTTTATTTTATTTTATTTTTTTTCGAAAAATTCTTAAACCAGTGTAGCTAAACCTTTTCTAAATTAATAAATAATCAAAGAAAACCGAATACATACAATTTATTCGTGATGATTTTATTTTTTTTGTTTTAAATTCTTATTGGCTCACTTTTCTTTTGTTAAGTTATTTGAGTCCAAAATCAATTTTTACAAACTTTTATTATTTTTTTTTTTAGGTTTTTATTTTTTGTAAAAAATTGTCAATTCGATTTTTTTCAAAATTTTACCAGATGTTAAAAACGTTATTTTTCGTTGCACAAAATTGTTTTGGAGATAAAATGATTTTTTGTTGGTAAAATTTTAGAGGTGACAAATATTTTTTTTTTCAGTTTTTTTGATTCATAAAAAAACGTTAATTGAATTTTTTTCCAAAAATTGTTTGGTACCACGTTACAATATATAATATAAAATTTAATTCAAGTCTCTAGCGTTATTGGTTCGTGAGATATTTAGGGTTAACCAAAATGATCACCTTTTTTTAAAAAAAACACAAACTCAATTTTTTTTAGAGTCCTTTCTGCATCTTTCTGCATTATAATCTGTATAACAAAATTTATTTGAAGTCGATATCTCTACTGGTTCTTGAGCGACGAAAAAAACGTCGCGAACGTATACGGACTTACGAATGTACGTACACACGCACGCGCAGACATCTCTCCAAAAATCTTTTATTTAGACTCTATAGGGACCTTGAAACGTCGAGAAATGTCAACATTTTCAATTCGACAAATTGGACCGATTACAATAACTTCCTATGGGAAGTTAAAAAATAAAAAATTATTATTTTTCAAATTTTAAACAACCTATAATTTGGGGATTGGGATAAGGTGCATCAAAAGGCTAAGACGAGTGTATTTGGCTTGGACAATACAAAATTTGTTAGGTGGGGGCCTTTGTTTATAACGAGAAGGGCAATTTCCTAAAAGTTACTTAAAACCGAAAAAAGAGTAAAAAAAACGGGTTTGTAACTTTTTTGTTTAAAATTAGTTTTGAAAACAAAAAAATTTTTTTTTTAAAGGGGGTATGAAGTGCTAACTTAACATCGTGTGTCCAGGTATAAAACAATAATATTCGGAAATGTAACGAATATCCTTGTTTTATGCCTGAACTCTTAAAAAAATGTTTTGATATTTTTTTCTCAACTAATTTACAACAAACAATCTTCAACTAATTGCATACTTAGTTTTTCCAAAATTAAAAAGTGCAGTGCTAACTTGATATCAACCTAGCACTACATACCACTTTTTCTTTAAATTGTTGAGGTACAATTTTTTTGTCCACAACTAATTTACAATAAAAAGCTACAATGAATTGCATACTCAATTATTTAAATTTCGAAAAATGTATAGTGCCAACTTGAAAGCTGTATTTTAAAAAGCCAAAAACCCATTCTAAAATTTTATTTTCAAATACAGTTGTTTGGGTGAATATAGTATTTGAAAAATCACATTTTAAACTTGAAATTAATAAAAAAATTGTTTTAAAATTATTATTTATAAAAATAAAATGGGTGGCGCAACAGTCCGTTGAGAACTAGGGCCTGGTGACTTACAACTCTCAACCATTCCTGTGTGCGAGTACTGTTGTCAGGAATGGAGGGGACCAGTTTTCATGACAAGAATTACTTTTGGAGAATTTGTCAATTCCTCGCAAGGGGCAGTACGGACTGTGGCGCCACCTAATTTATTTATTTTATTTTGTTCTAATTTAGTGCTCTAATCCCGGTTTGATTAAAAACCCCTGCTCTCTCTAACTTGTGACGATCCCAACCCCCAAATTTTAGCAGAAAAGCTGTAACTTTGGGAAACTTTTGTTAACCAAACAAAATTTAAAAAATCAAATGATGGTCGTATTTAAAGTTATTTTTGCTACCGACTTGATTCAAAAAACCCTTTCACCTTGAAAGTGGTTACAAAACCACAAACATTATGAAACTTCAATAACCTGAGAAAATTTCAAACAAAAAATATCGAAAACGGATTTGTGTGCTCTTAAAGTGCTTTTAGTCAAGCCAATTTTAAGTTTGGTAATTTATGATTTCACCTTGTGTTTTTCAGGGCAAATATCTATTCGTTATGACGTCACTTCCCCAAACTGAACTCGACATACATAACTCATTTATATTTGCTCTTATATAGGGGTTTTCAATCAGGGTGGGAAAATGTTGCGTGTAGATGTCGTGAAGTTTGCTGTGTGGCACGTAGCACCGTCCTGCTGGAACCACATGTCGCCTAGGTCCATATGGTTCAATTTGGGCCATAAGAAATTAGTAATCATCGTTATGTAGCTCTCGCTGTTCACAGTGACCGCCTCAATAAGGTCGTTTTCAAAAAAGTACGGACCAATTATGCCGCCGGCCCAAAATCCACACAAAACGGTAATTTTTTGAGAATGCATTATCACTTGGTGAACCTCGCGTGGGTTGGTGTCGTCCCATATACGGAAATTTTGCTTGTTAAGACAGCCATTCCTCCAAAAATGCTCGTTGTCACTAAAGATGATTTTTCGTTACCAAAAATAGATTTTGAAATCAAATTATTTCATCATATGCAAAATATAGTTGGTAATTAAATTTTTTTTTTAAATAATTCAACTGACACCTTTTTTAACAAAACACGAAAACCTATAAACATTTTAAGCAAGACAAATCGACAGACGGGATGGGAAGCTATCAGTGTGGGTCGCATCCCGCAGCCTCTTGTCTTTGTTATGTATTTGTGTTAAATCTTTATTACCTATATTAATTTTTAAGTATTACTGCGAAACTTTTGAATCTACTACGCTTAGTGCAATTTTCCAAAAAGTCCCTGCTAAGAAAAAAGCACATCTGCTACCTATATAGGTAGCATCCTCATCATAAGTTTTTTTGGTGTGGTGTTTCCAGCTTGGTGCCAAGTTGGGACCACCACAAGTTTAAGGACGAAAGGATTTTTGAAGTAAGACGGGTTTAGGGCACTACATTAGCACACAAATAGCCCTAAATTCCTGCATGATTAGAACTTCGAAATTCGATTGTGGTGTTCCCAACTTGACGGCTGGGATGCAATCCATAACTTCCCATCCCGTCTGTCGATTTGTCTTGCTTAAAAGTTTGTAGGTTTTCGTTTTTTGTTACAAAAGTCTTAGTTGAATTATTCTTAAAAATTTTAAAGTTACCAACAATATTTTGCATCTAATCAAAAAGTTTGATTTCAAAATCTATTAATCTATTTTAGTTAGCGAGATTTTTAGTCGAAAATCAATTTAAGTAGTATTTCCTAAAAGTTTTTATTTCTTATATAAACAAATACAATTTGGATGAATGAAATAAATTTGAAGTCAATATCTTCTATTGTTCACGAGATATCGAGAACCGAACATCAATTTTTACCAAATTTGCGTACTATTTTTTGTAGATTTAATTTTTTTATGAAAAAACGGATTTTTGGATTTTTATAAAAAATTACTGAATGTCGAAAACAATATTTTCTGTAAGATAAAATAAGTTTGAAGCGAAGCCATAATCTCAAATTTTTGAAAATATATTTGAGTCGAAATCAATGTTTACCAACTTTAAGTTATGCTTTTTTTAGGTTTTATTTTTTGTAAAAAAACTGTCAATTCGATTTTTCTCAAAATTTTACTGAATGTTGACAGGAATATATTTTAAAAGATAAAATTAGTTTAAAGCGAATATCTTAAAGTTTTGAAAAGATATTTGAGTCGAAAATCAATTTTTACCAACTTTGAGTAACGTTTTTTTTTTAGGTTTTTATTTTTTATAAAAGAAATTGTTAATTCGATTTTTCTCAAAATTTTACCAGATGTCAAAAACGTTATTCTTCGTTGCTCAAAATTGTTTTGGAGATAAAATCACTTTTTGTTCGTAATATTTTCGAGGTGACAAATTTTTTTTCAGTTTTTTTTTTGATTTATAAAAAAAACCGTTAATTGGAATTGTTTTTAAAAATATACTTGTTTGGTATCGCGTTACAATATTTAATATAAAATTTAATTCAAGTCTCAAGCGTAATTGGTTCGTGAGATATTCAGGGTTAACCAAAATTTTCAACTTTTTTTAAAATTACTATGGTAAAAAACCACCCACTCAATTTTTTTGAGAGTCCTTTTTGAATTTTTCTGTATTATTATCTATATAACAAAATTTATTTGAAGTCGATATCTCTACTGGGTTTTGAGCTATGGACGACGAAAAATACGTCGCGAACGTACGGACGTACAGACGTACGAACGTACGTACACACGCACGCACTCGCACGGACATCTCTCTAAAAATCTTTTATTTTGACTCTAGGGACCTTGAAACTTCGAGAATTGTCAAAATATTCAGTTCGACAAATCGGACCTATTACAAAACTTCCTATGGGAAGTTAAAAAATAGAATAAAGATTAAAAAATATTATTTCAAACTTTATACATCACTCACAACATAAAACTCGTTTATAAAAGATACATTTCAAGCTTCAAAAAATGTTATATTTGTCTACGTGTAATTCTCCACTCTCTGAATTGTTCTACCTATCTTTCCTCACTGTAAGACCATTATCATATTTGTTTTCAATGATAATAGAGTTTATACTGATACTGATCACTATCAATCCCTATAATATTGAATATTAAATTGATTTTCCTTTTCTAAGGTGCCATCATTAATTGAATGCCTTTGTATTTACGTTTGTGTATCGAGATGATGGCGCTTCGTATTGTAATAATGCTACTGTCTGTACGTAACGTATATTCGTTAAATTAAGGGCCTATTCTTATATTTTATTTTATTACACAGCATACATTAAGAATGTATTCCTTTTCTTTATACCTTTTTTAAATATATTGTCATCTTTGTCAATCTCAAATCTAAACAAAATATCCAATAAATGAATTGATATAGAGAATCAATGAAAAGGAAAAAAAGAACTACACACAAGTAATTTGATTCTTTGATAGTTTTTTTTTTTTTTTTTTATTTTATTTTTTGTTTGTTTTTGATTTCTTTTTGTTTCAATTTTTTTTTGTTTATCTTCATTCTTCAACTTTTGATTGGCATATTCAGTTTGTGTTGAGAAACGTGTATGTAGTTCTGCAGGAAGTTGATCGTAAATTTTTAATTAATCGAACGCGTCACATAATGCCGCACTGATGCGAACGACCGCGGGGGACAGAATGGGATTTCGTTTGTTTTATTTTTTCCTGAAGATTCTCACATTTATAAGTTAAGACAAAAAATAAAAATTGATTAGTGTATAAGAATAGGTGAAAATCTTACAGAAAACATCATCACCACCGCCCGCTCAAATCACGCAATGCACAGTGAAACACTTTTCACTGTAATGTTGGGAAAATTTAGAAAAAAGAAGAATGTAAATAGAAGAAATAAACAAAGGAACAATAAAGGGACTTATCGCAAATAAGCCGTTCGTATTCGGTATAAAAACTGTAGGTCCCCTTCATTCCAGAAATTATTCGAACACAGGAATTGTTGAGAGTTGTAAGTTACTAGGCCCTGTTTCTGTATACGAGTTGTTGTGCTACCTTATTTATTTTAATTTCTTTAACTTTCCACATAGATTTCTCCCACTGTACTCATACCATTGGTTCACTTTTGATGATCGTAGGAGAGATATGTTTTTGTTTCTTAGTTCTGAAAGATTTTAACATATAGATTCATTATTGAAGTTGTGTTGTTGTTGTGATTATCATATCTCCGGTCTACTCTGCTGTAAAATTGAGTAACTGTGCTTCTGTGCAAGATGAGATATACGAAAGAAAAGCAAAAGGAAAATTATAAAAAAAATATATTGAAGATAGTAAAACCTTTTGGGGTTCAATAAAATAAAATGAAAAGTCTTTTGTGAGCCAAGGAGGGGAATGCCACCTGTACTACCTGATTCGATTAATATCTATATTTATGAGGATGTAATATTGATTTATGTTTGAAGTGTTTTTCGTAGGTTTATCATTTGTTGATTATTTCCAGAAGAACCAAACTTTTATATCACTTTTTTTTATTTTGTTTTTAAATTTTGAATTGATTTTTTTTATGACTCCTACACAAAATATATCTACATCATACATAGACAGTAGGTATATCATGAAAGTATAGATAAAGATAAAGTGTAGATAGACAGAAGGCAATTTATAGTCTTTAACTGATTATAGATTGATGCGATGTAAGTTATAAATCTATAGGTATGGTGGTGGTAGCACAAATTATCATCGGATATATTAAAGAGGAGCGATGTCAAATCAAGAAGTTCCGTATTTAAATCTGTGATAGGGGGCTTTGATTTTTATCAAAACACTCGAATATTTTAAAATGATATTAAAATTTTCAAAAAACTGTGCTTTTTTAATTACTTAATTAAGTTTTCACAATGGACTTTTTAAAAGACCTGTCTGCCTACTTGAACTTTTTTTTGTCAAAAAAGTTGACTTCAGCTTTTCAGATAAGTTTCAACATGAACATCCGTTCCAATTTCAATGGAATTCTTTACAATCTCTATAGATTCAAAAAGAAGATATACACTCAGGTTTCATTAAATACTCAATTTATGCGCAATTACTACTTGTTCGTAAAAAAAATGTAACTAAAATGAACAAATTTACGCAAACGAGCATGTTTTGCCAGCTGTTCTGCCTAAACAACTATCTTAAGGGTATTTTTTTTTTTTCAATAATTGTCTACGAAACTCGCTGTCGAAAAGCGCGTTCAATAAATAAATCCAATTTATAAACGATAAATAATAGCTTGCATATGAAATCATATCACCGCAGCCATCGCAGCGGTCGTCATTGTGTAGTCTTAAAGCTTGTCCATTACCATTACCGACATCAACCTATTCCAATGATCAAATCATCACCGCACCTAGCACCTTGCAAAAAGTAAAAAAAAAAAAAAAAAGCAAGTTTGTACCTCAGGTCTTTTGTTTTAACTAAAAATATAAAGCTCGCATCCTCATTGGAATTGAATCGCATTTTTAAGAATTTCACCACCATATTTATGAGTATAAATAATGACAACAGATCAATATATGTGTATATATAAAGTCTAGAGCACTTATTGAAACAAGAAATAAGAAGAACAAGAATGCGAACAACAACAATATACATGTTGATATTACATTAAAGCTGGCCCTTTACACTCCCATGCAATGTGCAATTTATTTAAATTCGGTCAGCACCTGTTTTATTCACACATGGATGGCATCAATTACGTCGTCGGGGATGGAATTTTGCTGTTGTTGTTTCATTTTTATTTTTTTAGTATTGTGTTGTGTTGTATCCAAAGCCATTATTTTATGATCTTCATGCCAATTAAGACGATCACATGCAAATTCGATTCCCGCCGCATCATCATCAGTGGTTATCGCATTTAACATGGTGTCAGTCGATAAATTTTATTAGGCTACTGAAATTCAAAAACAATGGCCTCACAACTTTAACAGCCCAAGCAACAAATGAGTATTTAAATGCATTATAAATTTTGACACTAACAAGGGGGATACTTCTTATATCTACCTTTATACATCTATACTCTCTGTCTCTGCTAGTCGGCGGATGTGAACAGTTAATTTTGTGATAGCCTTTATTTTTTTTTCGCATTTGTTTTCCTCTAAAATTCTCATGCTCTAAATACAAAATGCGGATGCGGATAAATAGAAAATCTTAAATGCTGACTTGCTGCTGATGATTTTGCGCTCTAAAAGCGGAAGTAAGAATTCTGATGAGAGGAGATTTAAACTAGAACAAGCTTGCTTAACCGGAGGCAAACTTTTAACGTAGAGCAGCCATTTAACCTCTATTATTTCTCTTAGTATAGTTAGTCAATTTGCCTCTGTGATGCGAAGAGATGCCAAAGAAATGTGCAAATTAAATCAGTAGTTGATTAACAAAGGAAATCAATGCCAATAGCAATGATTTCTACTATTTTAGATACCTATAGACATTTTTTTATGATATGACAGAGTGGGAAGTTTGAAAAAAAAACTTAAAGTAATTAATCAAGATTTAACTAGATCATGGACTAGAAAAAAAAACACATGAAAATGCAAAAATCATTGTTTAAATGTATTTGAAAAATAAATTGTCTAAGACGTAAAAGTTATTCGGGAAGATAAATTAGTTCTATAAAAAACCAGTAAATATATTTTTGCAAGACAATCAACCATAAAAATTTCCAATGAATATAAAGAATTTGTTTGTATTAAAAAAGTTTAGTTGAGTTTAGAGGACCTAGTTTTTAAAGTGATCAGCATAATTATTTATATATAAGTGTAGGTACACAATTATAACTGTAGACGAATTTTTTTTCACAGTTAATATTTTTATGTTAATCATTTTGTTATGTTTTTACTAAGTTTAATTTGTATTCATAAAAAGTTGTTCCGCAGAAAAACAGATTAAACTTTGACTTTAAGAACTACAATCTCTTTTATTCTTAACTAGCGACCCGTCCCGGCTTCGCACGGGTAGATATAAATAGGTACAGAAATTTAAGTTATAAGCATGCTAATTAAAACGACCATGAATCACTAAATTAGAAAATATCATTAATACTCTTCGCAGCGTATGCGATGAAAGACATTTTATGGCTAATTTTTGTACACCTTTGGTTTGTTTTAATAGGAATTTCTAAAGATTTCTATAATAATCTAGTATACTAAATATAGCCTATGTTACTCAGTGATAATGTAGCCTTCTAATGAAAAACAGAATTATTTAAATCGGTCCAGTACTTTTTGAGTTTATTCGTTACATACAAAAATACAAATCTTTCTCTTTATAATATTAGTGTAGATTAGAAAAACATGGCTAGTACCTACTGGTTGCCAAGACTTACATTCATGACAAAAATAGTTAAAAGTGCTAACATATCTCAGATTTAACATTGTAGAAGAATTTCGGAAACCAAAGCTTAATTTTATAAATTTTGAAAAATCCAAGTATTTGTTGTTCCAAAAGGAAAAAAAAAGAGGCTGGGATGCGACCCAAGCTGATAACTTCCCATCCCAGCTGTCAATTTGTCTTGCTTACAAGGTTTGTAGGTTTTCATGTTTTGTTAAAAAAGTTGTCAGTTCAATTATTCTAAAAAAATAAAAAAATGTTTGCATATGATGAGATAGTTTGATTTCAAAATCTATTTTTGTTAACGAGATTTTTAGTCGAAAACCAATTTGTATACCAATTTTAGTAGCTTTACTTAAAAATTTTTATTTCTTTTATAGAGAAATACAAATGGATGCATGAAATTAATTTGAAGTCAATATCTTCTATTATTCACGAGATATCGAGAACCCAACATCAATTTTTACCAATTTTGTGTAAAAATTTAGTAGATTTTAATTTTTATGAAAGACTGTTGGATTTAAAAAAAAAATTACTGAATGATGAAAACAATATTTTCTTTGCGATAAAATTAGGTTGAAACCAATATTTTTAATTTTTGAGAAGATATTTCAGTCGAAATCTATTTTTACCAACTTATAGTAATGTTTTTTTTAGATTTTTATTTTTTGTAAAGAATTGTCAATTCGATTTTTCTCCAAATTTTACTGAATGTTGACAGCAATATTTTTTATAAGATAAAATTAGTTTGAAGCCAATATCTCAATTTTTTGAAAAGATATTTGAGTCGAAAAACAATTTTTACCAACTCTTAATAATGCTTTTTTAGGTTTTAATTTTTTGTACAAAACTGTCAATTCGATTTTTCTCAAAATTTTACTGAACGTTGACAGTAATATTTGTTTACAATAAAATTAGTTTGAAGCCAATATCTCAAATTTTTGAAAAGATATCAATAGATCAATGTAGATCAATTTTTACCAACTTTTAGTAATGTTTTTTTAGATTTTTATTTTTTTGTAAGAAACTGTCAATTCGATTTTTCTCAAAATTTTACCAGATGTCAAAAACGTTATTCTGTGTTGCATAAAATTATTTTTGGAGATAAAATCATTTTTTGTTTGTAAAATATTCGACGTACGAAATTTAATATTTAAACAAATGGTAGGGTATGGCAACACTGCTGTGATTCCTTCTTATATTAGAGTTTGTTCTCATAAAATGATTCATCTAAATTGCTGTCGTTTTAGAAATAGTTTTTACAAATCATAACATCAAACATGTGCGGTATTAAACCAAGAAAGGGTTATTTTTGATTAAAATAAAATCATTTTCTATATGCATATTTTTTTCTTAACCTTTATAAATTTATTGCTTTCTTCAATAGAAATTCCACCACCCTCTAATCAAAATATTGCATTCTTTTAAATGTACGAGCATTAATATCACACAAATTGAACTTAAATAGATAATCTAATTCAAATTTATATGTTAATTTCTTATTGTTGTTATGTTTTAAGGCCTATGTCACTTTCCCAGACACTAAAATACACCATCAGCATAAGCTTACAGTCTACAAAAAAAAAAAAATGAAACAGAAAAAACTCCCACTTTCTCAACAACTTCTATATAACTGTTGCACCTTAACATCAACAAAAATAAAAAAGGAAAGAAAAAAGCAAAAGAAACAACAAAAAATACTCAAAATAAAAACAAAAACACAAAATTCTAAAATCAAGATAAAAATACAAACAAAATAGATAAATGTTGTAGTAGGTATTATAATGTTTGTTGGAAGCCAAACATTTTCAATTAACCACAAATTAGCTTTTTAGATAGGAATCTTTCTATAAGAGAACGAAGACTCGGACTCCCAAAATAGTGTGGGAAAACATAACTCGGCAAAGTTTTTTTTTTCTATTTTATTTTGGAAAACCAAAAGACTGATGGGCTTGAGGCTAAGATGGTAGATTATATGCGAGTTCTTGGCTTGGTGAGAGTTGTGCACTTTTAAGAAGTTACAGCTATCTAAAACATAAAACTTTAATATACACACAGACATGGCACGCAATAAAGATTAAAATCGATTGGTTTTGATTTTTCATTGATGAATATTCTGGTACCTAAATATGCTTACAAGACACCTGAGATTAAGAATTAAGACATTTGTGGGGTTCCATTAGTGCATCGAATGCATATGCACACTCTTTCACTCTGGTTTTTCCATCACCATCGAACTTAAAAATTAGTCGCCATCACCACCAGCACCAGCACCAGTACCACCACCAACACCGCCACCATAAACTTCTTGATCTGGGCAGACAGGAAGTCTGTTTTTTGCTTTGGCTTTTTAGATCAGATTCAAGCCATTAACCTGACGTGTTCATTAAATGCTGTCCATGGTGGTTTTATCAGATTGGCTCCCTGAAATCGTGGGAATTTATGTGCGGTGCCATCGGGCAACAAATATATACCAACTCTCGAGTTAGTGGGGCAAGCTTTAATGTTGTTTTTTTTTTTTGTTTTTTTGCGGAAATGTTCTTGACTTGTTTTGAGTTGGTACTACTTTAAAATTGTCATTTCCTGTGAGTGTGTCTCGTGTAAAAGTGATGGAATTAATTAGTTTTTTGGTCGCTTGAATTAGCTTGAAATTAAATCAGTAAAACCCCTTTTTTTTGCACACATCGATATAATCTTAAAAAGGTTAATGAACTCTACGATAGAGAAACAGAAGAAAGTTACAAAATATAACACAATTGACACACAAATCTTAAGAAACAATAGGAACAAACATATGGTCGAATAAGTAAAAGTAAAAACCGCAATATTACGGTTATTTACTGTAACAAACCTACAATCGGTTACATCCCATTAAACAATCTGCCATTTCAAATTTCATTTTATACCTATTTCTACCTAGAGCACCTTCCCATTGATGGAACATAAAAATGAACGAAAGCGACCTATCTACCTACTTTACCGTCATCAACGACGAACGACGACGAACGGTTTGGTTTCATCCAAATACGGAAGGCCATCCAGAGAGAGAGAGCATCTTGCTGCAGGTATAGGACATTGCATTCTTCGTTCATTGCCCTTTAATAGAAAACAAGCATATCACACTGACAGAAGGTAGGTAACAACAATTAGGAGCAACAAATTTTGTATTTTTGTATCTGGATTCTCCTCATAAAGTCTGTCGTTTGTTATATTAAGTGAGGGTGACTTCTTGTGTGTTTTTTTTTTTACATAAAACAGCTGTTCTATACTCGCTGTGATTCAATATTCAGTCAAGGATTGAGATCTGTCAAAAAGATTATGTGTGGATTTGAATCAAAATCATATGAGAATAAACAAACATTAAAAATGCAGTGAGAACAACAAAAAAAAGAAGAAATTCCAAGAATACAGCAAAGATTTATCATTTTAAGGTTTGCTGTTCAGCTCTTTTGTTTTATAGTCTTAAATACTTTTCTTATCTACATTTCTGTTTAATTAATGTGCATCTTAATCAAACTAATAACTTAAAATAAAGAGTAAAAACGAAGTATGTACCTACATCACACTCTCTCCCCCTCCTTCATATACACCTTCAAAAGATCTCGTCCTTGACGAGCAAAAATTGAGCAAAAAAAAAAAAAAAAAAACAGCAGCAGCAACATCAACAGCAGCAAAACATAAACCATTTCTTGCACCACACACAACACAAGAACAGAGAGACATCAATTTTGTGAATAGCCAAGTCCATTTATTCGATTGCTCGCCCTCTGTGGTTATGTCATTAACTTTAATCGCATTCGTTTAGCAAGAGCCCATCATTACACCTCGCGTTCGCAAATAACGTAATTTCAGTTAATCGTAGTATCTTGGTCCTGGCGCGGTTGTCCTGATGTCTTGAATCGCAGAGGAGGCTTTAAGCAGAACGGGATGCCATTGCTATTGCCATTGCCATCGCCATCACATTCGCTTTTGCTTTTGCCTTTGCCATTTGCTATTTTGCCGCATTGATGTGCATCAAATATAACACAAAAAAGCCTTTCGGGTGTAAGTTTTTGCGTTCTTTATTTTGTAGTTCAATTTATTCTACCGCCGCACCGCCTGCTTGTTTGGCCGCAGGCCTTTGTGCAGTGATAAATCTTTTTCGCTAGGCATTTATCTAAATGCAAATTTAATTGTCCTTCATATTTGGTGTGCGGCAGCAACGCTATACGCATATAGAGAGCGCTGGTGTTGGAGTTGGTGGTATATATTATAAATATAAGTGTGGAGGGAAAGTTATGTTCATAATCGAGAAAGGCGCGATTTTTTTTTCGTTTAAGGCTTTGAAACAAGTATATTTGGGATGAAAGAAAGAAATTTTAATGTTATTTTTATCTTTATAAGCTTCTGGGTTACGGATTAAGTTGATATAGGATAACGGAATTTGGAAAGACTTTGTTGCGTGACTAAAACCAACACAGTTATCGTCATGGATATCATTCGAACATAACCATTATGTTATTGATTGATAAATACAACGGTAGATTGTATTTGTTTTTTTATATAATATCAAACAGTATTTCTGAGAATTAACGGCAGGCTTTAAAATCAGTTAAATCAGTTAAGTCAAGATCTTTAGAATGCTATAAAAAGAGCTCCAGACTTGTAATTACCTACTTTAAAGAGGATGAACATATCAAACTGAAGAAAGAGAACTTTTATCGAACAGATACAGTTAACGGAATAACTATAGAGTCTTAAAACTTATATAAGTGTGTCAAGTAAACCCAACTTTTTTCCACTTTAAAAATCCTAAAAGTTGTTTGAACTGTTCCGTTTAATGAAAAATACCCACGGGGGTCGTAGACTCTAAAAACCGATTCTGGACTACGTTTTTTTAAAAAATCGATTTTTGTAATATCGATAAAAATTGTTGGACCTTCATGTTCAAATTAAAAAAAAAATCTAAAAATTCGTAAAATTCTGACATATTTTAAACCATGCATTTTGAAGAATGGAACTTAAAATTTTTCCAACTACTTAATATGCCAATAATCGAATTCTTACAAGACATTTTCAATTTTTTGAATTTTGGGGCCCTTTAAAAAAAAACATAATCTGTTTTACCAATCCCAACCATAATGTAATGTAATTCTACAGTTGCAGATTTTTTAAAAGTTTTCTTAACTTATTAATTCTCGAACAATCTACACATAATCGACCGCAAATGTGCGAATTGGTCATTGACAAAATTATAAAAAAGATATGGTGGTGTGCTGCAACCCATGCGTAAGTTGCCTTATTTACCTCATATTCAGCTGACAAAATCATATATTTATATGATTTATAACTTTGAAAAATGAAACTTCTAATTATGAGTTCCATCAAATAAAATCATTTACATTCATCTAACGCCGCACCATTCCGGTCACAAAATTTGTATTTTGAAGTAATCAACCGTAAATAAGGTAACAAGAATAAAACATGTCCTCTCAAAAGAAACTTGATTTCTTAAATATTTATATATGTAGGTATAAAAAAGAAGACCTTCCCAAGATTTATATTTTTATGCGAATAAATCAAATAAAGTTCCACGGAATAGTAATAGTTCTAGCTTTTCAAATTAAACAAAAGACCACAAATAAAAGAAAACCACCCATCATGATGTAAGACCTAGTTTGGAAGCAGCTGCGCGACTGAAGAAAAGTTGAAAGTATCCCGTTTGGTGATCCTTCTTAAGCGAAAATCAAGTTTTCGCACTTCAGATATATATTTTTACGATGGGCTTTGAAATCATCTCCCATCAGAATAGCGAATATATGCGCAGTTAGCGAATTTTCTTATCCGCCGCCGGAGGGTGAGAGTGTTTTTGAAAAAGAAACAAGCCCAATTTTGTACAGTCTAAACGGCAAAAATTGAATAGATCTTGAAAAGAGGGTTGTCTGTCCCAAAGATTGATGATGATCAAAAATTCCGTTTTTTTTTGTTTTGAATAAGAAAAGTCTTTAAAAAAGTGATCAATAGCAAAGAGTCCTTTAAAAGAAGGAATTTTTTTTATTTCAATTTTTATTTCTCTCACTGATTCAGTGATTTTTAATTCAATTTTTTGTTTGCTTCCTTTCAATCGCCCTTTTCAACTCCCTGAAGACATTACGCACCACATTTTGTTGTATAAGTCGTCGTAGTCGTAGTCGTTGTTTCCCCCGACGACGATGATGATAAGAAAACTCGTGCTCTCAGGCGCTCAGGCGGAGTGATGTTTCGGGTAGGTACGTGCTTATTGTGCGCCCAGATGTTCCTTTCTTACCTTAGTTACATCATCTTTAAAGTGATCTTCATCGTCAGCCTCACTCAAGGCTCTTCTTTGCGTCTGCGTCTTCTTGTTTTTTTTTTTTCACGCCAAATTGATTTTTCCTACATAAGACATGAGCATACATCAGAAAACCAGAGCAGGAGCAAGGTATATAGGAGCTGTATAG
Source organism: Eupeodes luniger (assembly GCA_951509635.1). Taxonomy (NCBI): domain Eukaryota; kingdom Metazoa; phylum Arthropoda; class Insecta; order Diptera; family Syrphidae; genus Eupeodes; species Eupeodes luniger. The sequence continues at coordinate 24,179,097 of OX608074.1, forward strand.
ATAAACGAGTATGTGGCAAAAATGTTTTGTGTCTTATTTCATTCTTAATATCTTCTTAAGGATTTTTTCTTACAATAATCTTTAGCCTTAGATTTTGTTGTTGTTGTTGTTGTTGTTGTTGCTGTTGATTTGTTAAGGAGAATGGGTGGCAGCTGCGGGAATAATATGTACACGTAAAATAATTTTAAAAAACCAAGTTGAAAATTGAAGGCTAACAATATCTATATTCTGATGGAGGGGTGGAAGGTCGAAACGCAAATGTGAGCGAAATGGGAAATTGAATTTTTTTAGTTTTTTTTTTGTATTCGTTTTGAAATATACAAAATAAAACATAACAATCGTTTTTCTCGCACAGCAACAAGATTTCAAAATAAATATTCCTGATGAAAAATAAATATTGGAAGTTGTTATGTACTCGTATGTATATATTTGAAAGCAAAATAGAGCAATAAAACATTACGACTTCCTAAAGAAGTTTTTGTTTCTGGAGGACTTATTTTGTCTCACATCAAGTCACTTAATTTTTTCCCTAAAAAATGAATATAATTGTTCAAAGTTCAAAAGTTTGTACAAATAGTCACAAACAATCCTTTTAGCATTGAAATAAAAACCCATGATTCCGAACGCCTTTTACAATTTTTAATTTTATGTTTTTGTATGATTTTGTTTTTTCGGGATTTTGTGATTTTGAAATTTTAGGGGGATTAAATTTTCTTATGACGCATATTTGTGCTATAAATATTAAAATTAAATTTTTCTACATTCCTTACGTTGAAAAATAGAAGGCATTTAAAAAAAAAGTTTGGAATAATTAAGAAGATAAAAACAAGATTTTTTAGTTTAAAGAGTTTTTTCTTACTTTAAAAATTTATTTTTGTTAATTATTTGGATGAAGCTTTGAAAAAATTTAATGTGTGTTTTATTGAAAGGAAAGCAGTTTAGATTTTTGATTTTGGAAACAGAAGTGGGGCCTTTTTAACTTCCCCTAGGAAGTTATTGTAATGGGTCCGATTTGTCAAACTGAAAATTTTGACATTTCTCGACGTTTCAAGGTCCCTAGAGTCGAAATAAAAGATTTTTAGAAAGATTTCTGTGCGTGCGTGTGTACGTTTTTGTCTTCCTCCATAGCTCAAGAACCAGAAGAGATATCGACTTCAAATAAATTTTGTTATACAGATAATAGGGCAGAAAGATGCAGAAAGGGCTCTCAAGACAATTGCGTGGATGGTTTTTTTTACCATAGCAGTTTAAAAAAAAGGTGAAAATATTGGTTAAACCTAAATATCTCATGCACCAATGACCCTAGAGACTTGAATTAAAATGTATATTATATATTGTAACGTGATACAAAACAGTTATATTTTTGGGAAAAAATCCAATTAACGGTTTTTTTTATAAATCAAAAAAACTGAAAAAAAAATTTGTCACCTCGAAAATTTTACGACTAAAATATGATTTCATCTCCAAAACAATTTTGTGCAACGAAGAATAATGTTTTTGACATCTGAAAAATCTAATTGACAGTTTTTTTTATAAAAAATAAAAACCTAAAAAAACATTACTCAAAGTTGGTAAAAATTTAATTTCGACTCAAATATCTTTTCAAAAACTTGAGATATTGGCTTCAAATTTATTTTATCTTATAAGAAATATTGTTTTCAACATTCTGAAAAATGTCGAGAAAAATCGAATTGAAAGTTTTTTTACAAAAAATAAAAACCTAAAAAAAAAATTAATAAAAGTTGGTAAAAATTGATTTTCAACTCAAATATCTTTTCAAAACATTGAGATATTGGCTTTAATTTACTTTTAGCTTCCAAAAAAAATTGTTGTTAATATGGAGTAAAATTTTGAGAAAAATCGAATAGACAGTTTTTTTACAAAAAATAAAAACCTAAACAAAATTTATAAAAGTTGGTAAAAATTGTTTTTCGACGTAAATATCTTTTCAAAACTTTGAGACATTGGCTACAAACTAACTTTATCTTATAAGAAATATTGTTTTCAACATTCGATAAAATTTTGAGAAAAATCGAACTGACATTTTTTTTACAAAAAATAAAAACCTTAAAAAAAAACAATACTAAAACTTGGTAAAAATTTATTTTCGACTCAAATAGCTTTTCAAAAATAACAAATATTGGCTTCCAATTTATTTTATTTCACAGAAAGTATTGTTTTCGATATTCAGTCATTTTTTTATAAAAATCCATAAAAAAAATAAAATCTACAAAAAATAGTACGCAAATTTGGTAAAAATTGATACATATATACAAACTTTTAAGAAAGACAAATCGACAGACGGGATGGGAAGTTATCAGTGTGGGTCGCATCCCAGCCTCTTTTTTTTATAAAAATCACACAGTCTGTTTTTTCATAAAAAAATAAAATTTACAAAAAATAGTACGCAATTTTGGTGAAATTTGATACATATAGACAAACTTCTAAGCAAGACAAATTGACAGACGGGAAGTTATCAGTGTGGGTCGCATCCCAGCCTCTTTTTTTTTTAGTGTTCAATACTACAAATCAATTTTGATAAATGAACCTCAGAAGAACAATAGCAATACTTTGAATTTTGAATTTTTAGAAAAACGGTGAAATAATATGGTTTACGGATTGTTCAATTGTTGAAATCTTAGTTTTTTGAAGTGTTCTATTGATGTACAATCAGTATTTATTTGAAAGCTTCCGAATTATAAGGTTAAAATTTGTTTGAAGGAGGGTCGCTGTCGGTCGCAAGAAAGGGGATTTATTAAAAGATATTTTCTGAAGACATTTGAAACACGAGTTAGAGGATATATTGTTTGGCTTGGTATTTTTTGTAAAAGCGGTATCAAAATAAATTTTACAAAATTTGAGAACTTGGAGATGTACATTTCAAAAATTTTATTTCTTATAGAACAATGGTTAGCACACTATTTAAGATCTGAAAAAAATTAGAAAAAAATAAAATTTCGAAGAAGAAGGTTTACTAGAATTTTTATATTTTTTACAATATCTTTTGAATTTTTGAACATATAGGTCCATAAATAAAAAAAAAAACTTTAAAAAATGCCATGGAATTGGCTAAAATTGGATTTTGGGGTCTAAATTGCCCATTATTGTCTATTTTGTAATAAGAAACTGGCTGAACTTTAAGAAATTTTACCGTACAAAAAAGACGGAATTAATTTCACATACTCAGAATAATATGAAACATTTCAAGAAAAATATTTTTTGATAGAAACACAAAGTTCTGTTCGATTTGAAATTTATTTAGCTGAAATGAGAAAGTCAAAAATACTCAATTTGAATTCTAAGAAAAAAAACAGCAAGAATTGTCAGACTTGTATAATTTGTGATCTCGTTTTTTAGCCTTATAGAAGAGATTTTCATTCTAAAGGAAATATTACACTCCTACATTTTTTCAATTAAATTTCTTTTGTCTTATTATTTTCAAAAAAAAGGATACTTCTTTTAAAATTCGTTTCAGATATCAAACAAAAAAAAAAAATACCAAAATCGGTCCTACCACAAAAACTCGGAAACGTGATTTTTTCAAGTCATAATTGCATACTTTAAATTTTGTCGTGCTTCGCGAAAAAAATAGTACCTATATAATAATTCAATACTCATCTCACGAGTTACTTTAAACCATCACATCCTTCCTTATTTTCTTTTCATTGAAATTTAAAATTCCATTCTCCTATAAGGATTCTTCTCCGACATTGCACATCGTATATCCACATATAAACTATACGTGATGATTAAAAAAACAAATCTACCAATCGATGCAAAAAATTTACGTAATAAGTATCAAATTTTATAATGTGAAATAATTAGGCTTTTTGTTGGCAATAATCGTTAAAGACACCTAATAAAAATCACTGCTTAATGAACTTCAGTCCACACTTCGGTGAATATAATAGTATCCCAGTTCTGGAAAACAAAAAAGTGTATGCAAAATTCAGAAGTGAAATTTGATATTCAGGAATTCAACGTTTAAACTATCTTCCGCTGGTCATTTCATATTGCTCCTGTTTGCACTGTTGAATACAATTTCTTTGTTATTGTTCTTCTTATATCGGAAGAACAAAAAACTTAAGGGGCCTCATGAAGTTCATAAATTATATCCATGACTCCCTCGCACGACGTGCGTAACAGGATACCTGTGACGAAATAAATTGACATTTTTTTGATATTATGTTTACACACAAGTAACGAATTACTGCATGCGGGTGTCCTTTTATATAATTCACATTTGTCTGTTCCTTGTCGTGCTTCCCTTTTTCATTCGTTTTTATTTTTTTTCTTGTGTGTATCCTTTTGTGTGTGCCCTTGTTGCTTTGTGTGATTAAGGATTTGAAATGACTAACAATGCATAATGATCCAATCTGACAGCGCGCCAATTTTCCTTCGATCTTTGGCACACGGTGCCACAGCCACAGCTACAGCCAGAGCCAGAGCCAAAGACAGGGACAATATACCAGCTGATGATTTCGAGATCGAGAATCGTTCGAAACCCCTCTCTTATATTTGTCTGCATTCGCCTGCGATGAATGGAACAGAAGCATTAGCAGCAGTTTGTACTTTATTGTGTATATCTTTCGGATCTTGCATCAACGTATAAGGATATTGTGTATTGAAGATACATGCGATACCTTGAGTGAGGGTGATCTGATCAGTATAAATTGGGAAGTCCTTTTTTTGTGCTGTCTTGCGTTGATCTTTATGATAATTTGACGAAGCACGTGTCGTAAAAAATTGTGTGTGAATTGGCGCCTTTTTCACTGAAAGAAGAGAACAAACAACAAAAAAATCGACAGTATTCATTACTTTTTAAAGGATGTGTGCGCGCGTGGGTGAGTTGATACATTTTTTGATTTTATTTCGTACCCTCAGCACGTGGTAATGGGCGTGAAATTGAAATGTGATCTAAATACACGTCGACAAAAAAAAACACATAGCAGACAAAACAAAAAAGATTTGCGCACGGAAAAAAGAGTTAGCATCCGGTAAGATGATTCTATATTATAGAGGAAAACATAGTGACACTCAGAACAAAAGCAATCCGGTTTTGATTTTGAGTATAATTTTGCTCTTTTTTCTTTCGTTCTTCAACGAAGGGAAGTTTTATGCTAATTTGTAAGCCTTAAAATGAACAATATTATAGAAAGCTATGTAATTTAAATATAATCAGAGGTAGAACATTGGGAGGTAATTCTGTTCATTTTCAGGAAGAAGCGTAATGATGCGCCAGTGAAATGTACAACGGCCGGCGGCGTAGTTTGGGAAAGAAAAAGTGCGCAGTTTTCATAGTTAGCGTGCTGATTATCTTAATAATTATACACTTTCTAAAAATTCTTAAAAAGACTGAGATTTTAATTTGAAAGGAATCGTGTTTTTGAGTGTTATAATGGAAACATAATTTTAAATAAAAGAGCTGTTTTTAAAACTCGTTTTTATTTTATTTCTGTTAGAATCGAACATGTTTTGAAAAATGGACTTTTTTCAATATGTATATTTATGTTGTTATTTGATTACTGTAAACCCCCTTCCTTTAGCTACTGTCTAAGAAGTACGGAGGTTGGTGCATTGTTATTTGAAACGATCGTTTGTAAATTGTCTACTTCGAAGATTGATTATGATGACCGTAAAATAATCGAAAAGCGCAAAATGTTTGGATAAACGACTATTTAATTAAAAACACATAGAATACGATATTAGATTGGTTCCTTTTTTTTTTACTTATTTTTAACCTTTTTATAACGATTTTGTTTTCCATAGTTCAGAATTCAATAGAATTGAATATTCTTTACCTCTGGAATCAAATAAACCTTAATGCCACACCTTTTCTTCGATTAAATTTCCCATATTTTTAAAACCTACACATAATACTCAGATTGAAATTTCATTCTAAACAAATCCGCACATCAAAATGACAGACATTTGAATGCGGCAACTTTGCTGAGCTAAAGCTAAAGTTACAACTTCATGCCAACCTGACATTATACAACAATTTCAAGTGTCCATTTTCTAAAGTGTCGGCGGTAACCTATTCAAGCGAGGCCATCAGTGGACGGGAGAGGACTTTCGTCGGAATGAATACATATACATACATAGGTGATGTGAGGCTGAATTTGCTACTGAATTATTGCCTCGTGAATTTGCTTTATTGGACGCAACTTCAATGTTAGTTTTCCCCGCATACACATATAGCGAGAAACAGACAAACCAAACGCGTCGATTATTCTGTCAAACTGCAGTGGGACAGACACACTAGAGTAATAGCTCTCTATATGTTCAATTGTAGATGGCGCGAGCGTCGAACACTTGTAATTCGTGTCATCCACGTCCTTTGTCCATATTATAATGTCGTCTTAGTATTCGTTGCCTTAACAGTAGATATATGTATGTAAGACATACCTGTAGTCTTATGTCTTTATGGAAGTTCAATAAAACATTTGTGACACGGAAATAAATCTCAATTCACACCATTATCGCCACCTATGAGTGAGAAATTTAATGTGACACATTCATTTTATAAAAACCGAGGAATGAAGTGATTCATTTCCTTTTGGAATGTGTTGAGCAAATTCTTGAAAAGGCTCCAAAAGAATGTCATTTTTTAATATAGACTTTTGAAATCTTCAATTTTCGGAACTTATAATTTTTAAATTACGTACATTTATATGTATATGTTTAATTTTTAGTTGAAAAGCAATACTTATGATTTTATTCTAATTATAGGTTCAATGAAAAAAATGCTTGTACATTGGAGGACTAAGCTCATTTGGAAGCAAGTTTCTGGCCAGTTTAGTGTTACAGAGTAAATCAACAGCAGCAGCAGCAGCAACAAAAGCATCAAATTAAAATCATTTGTTATCGGAGGTGCATGTAGTCAGAGCGGCAAACATCCTCCATACCAAGAGACCAATTAGCCCTTAAGCATGCAGACACATATAGCTAAGATGAGCACCAGAGCAACAGGAAAAAAGATGATGGAGGAGTAAGACTTGAACCCACATCAAAACTCATTCGATGCGCCGCCGCCGCCGACGACGACGCTCGCCGCCAACAAGTTGTTTATAAATATTCACTGATGATGATGCAGTAGACCCTATTCTGTACTATATTGCGCCGCCGCCGTCGCCACCATCGCCACGTGCCAAGGGCTAAAAGTCAATTCTAATTATTTTACATTTTAGTTGGACGATTAAAAAATGATTCAGACTCAGACTTTAGTTATCCAACAGGAGGAGACTTAAATTCCACCCGCAGGGCAATTGGATTGAATAGCCGTGTTTATGTCTGGAGTAAGAAAAAAAATTCTAAAAAAATATTTTAAAGATGTTACAGCTCACAGCCGCAACGCCCACACCAGAAACCAAAGATTGTGGCTTATATTAAGTCTATTGATTTGAAGTTTGTTGTGCGGGAGCATTGCGACTATAATGGATGGAAAAAAAAAAAAAAAACAGGAAGAACGCGTTCAACCCTTGGGGCAAAGTTATTCGTTTAAGATTGTGGAAAATGGTGTGGGATGATGTTTTTAGAAACGAAGAGGAAATATTTCAGGGCCATGAGCGTGTATCACCAAGAGTGGTACCATAAGAAAACTGAGTTTTAGAATAGATACTAAGTATAGAGATACTGTCTATCAATTGAATTCAATCTTTGTGTATGTGTTTACATCAACTATCAAATAAAAAAACACCAGGTTACGATCTAATTACTGCTCAGGCTATGAAAGAAATGCCATTGAAAGCCTTCATAAAACTCCAATATATAATAAATGCATGCCTTAAGCATTGGTATGTCCCGCACCATTGGAAAATTGCTGAAGTAATTGTCATACCAAAGCAAGGTAAACCACCTACAGAAGTGACGTCTTACAGACCAATATCGCTTATACCAATTATGGCAAAAGTTTTTGAAAAACTGCTTCTGAAGAGACTTAGCAAAATCATAGAAGAAAGAAGGTTAATCCCAAACCATCAGTTTGGCTTTAGAAATAAACATTCCACGATAGACCAAGTTCATAGAATATCGGATGTAATAGATAAAGCATTAGAAGAAAAACAAGTATGTTCAGCTATTTTCTTAGATGTTGCTCAAGCTTTTGACAAGGTTTGGCATGAGGGACTTGAGTACAAACTGCAAAGGGATCTTCCCAGGCAGTACTTTGAAATATTAAAATCGTACATCTCAGACCGATTGTTTGGAGTAAAGTACGATCAAGAATACTCGGAAATGAAGAAAATAGAAGCCGGTGTACCACAAGGAAGTGTCCTAGGTCCTACATTGTATTTACTATACACAAGGGATATTCCAGTTGGTAATCACACCATAATGGCTACTTTTGCTGATGATACCGCAATTTTGGTACCCGACAAATGTGTCTCTAAGGTAGCAGTAAAACTACAAAATGCCGTCGACACAGTGAGAGCTTGCACCGAAAAATGGCGTATCAAACGCAATGAAACAAAATCTTCACATATAAACTTTACAAATAAAAAGATAAACAATATTCCAATATTCATTAATAATCAAGCTGTACCTTACGCCAATACGGCCAAATACCTTGGAATGACTTTGGATGCAAAGCTAAAGTGGAAAGAGCACATCAAAAAGAAGAGTGAAGAACTAAACTTGAAATATAGAAAAATATACTGGTTACTTGGTAACAAGTCTGACTTATCAATCCAAAACAAAATAATGCTGTATAATCAAGTACTAAAGCCTGTTTGGACCTATGGAATCCAATTATGGGGATGTACAAAGAAAACAAATACCGAAATCATCCAAAAATTCCAAAACAAAGTCCTTCGTGGAATAGTTAATGCACCTTGGTACATAAGAAATACCGATCTACATGCATCGTGACTTACAAATAGAAATGGTTACAGAAGTTGTTAAAAAATACGCTGTATCACACAACCACAGACTGGAAAGTCATACTAATTCTGAAATGGAGTCCGTCTTGAAAATAAGAAACCATGTTCGGAGATTAAGAAGAACCAAGCCTCATGAGTTTCCCCCAAAGTGATTGTACAAAGTTAAGAAAGAAAAATCTGTAGTCGATCCTTCAAGATTGCTCCTGATGAAGAGGTGGTTTTAGTGGTTAAGAATTCCACACTACTTGGTGTCGAATACTACCAAGTGTCTTTTGAAGATTTCCTCAAAAAAAAAAAAAATCTTTGATTAAGGTTCTAAGCAAAGCGAGCAGTGGAAAAAAAATCGAAAATTCGAATTTTTCCAAAAAGGGACTTAAATTGGCTTCATACAATATAAAAATATTTATTTGTATTTCCCCAGAAGGGATAGAACTGTTATTTTGTTCTTAATTTTTCTCAGGAACTTATAAGCCGATTCAAATATTTTTTTTTCTGAACAAGTTCTTCTATTGTGTAAATAATATTTGATATTTAAAAATGTCTATTTTTTACTGTATACCATACATTTTTTAGTGTCCGTGAAACATTTCTTCTTATGAAAAAGAATTATCACGCAAATAACACAAAAGGTAGATAAATATTATGGCGACACTTGACCATCGATTAAAACCATTAATCATTGGTTTACTCAATTTTGCGCTAGTGTACAAAGTGACGTAGCGTCGCCGGCCGTTTGACAACTGTAGGTTTTTTTTAGGTGATTTATTAAAAAAAAAATTGAGTTATTCTGCTGTAAGTTTCGTTACCGTCGGTTAAAATCTGCATTCACCACAACACATAAGAAACTATAAAGGAAACAAGGAAAACAATAGACTTAGCTTCTAGTGAATCGAAGCTGAAGAAGGATTTTAGGAAACTTGGTATGGCAACGATTTCGTGCGATGTGGGGGATGTTATTTACATCGACTGCTTTGAAAAGTATAATTACGCAGATCTGCGTACTTAATTCCAGGCCAATTTTAAAGAAAAACGGTTGCATTTGACAAAGAAAACAATTATTTTTACCAGGGCCGGATTTAGAGGTCCAGAGGCCTCGGGCAATAAAGGAGTGGAGGCCACCTCGCCCCAAGTTATTTTCAAAATAAAGTAAACCATTTTTTTTCACTCGAGTTTTTGAATAAATAATTTATTGTGAAACCAAGTAGATTCCTTTAGTATTGAACAAACACATCTATATCTATACTATTATATAAAAGCGAAACCATTTTAAAGTTTGTGACGCACGATCTCAGAAAGTAGTCAACCGATTTATTTGAAATATATTTTATTGTTTTCTATATTGTTATGAGAGTGTTTATGGCTTTAATTTTTTTTCATTAATTATTTGTCAAACTTAAATATTATTAATTTTACATTTTTTGTCCATTTTTTTTCATTAGTTGACTTATACAACCACTCATATCGTAAAACCTATACAATAATCGACAAAGATTAGCATTGCTTCATAAAGTCAATATTTTTGCACAAATTTTAAGCCTAAAATCACTTCTAAGTTAAACATACAACCTGAGAAATAAATAAAAACAAATTTATTTTATCCAAGAAATTAGATTTCATCACAATCGCGAGGTCGCTGCTTTGTTTCATTTCATTATCATTCCAACATTTTTAATTTTCTTTTCTTCCCATGCTCTTTCTCTCTTAATATGTGTTCCATTTAATAGTTACGTTTTTTCTCTTACCTACCTACCTACCTACATATTCAATTTTTATGTATTATATAGTTCATCAACTAACCTACACACACACATTGTTTTTTTGTTTCTCTAATTCTATTATCGTCACATCGCTGAGCAGTGTGGGCTCTTTTTTTTGAGTTACTATGGACATTTAATTAACTACAGTTCCGTGCACATGAAATGCCGATTTATCTAAAGAAAAATTAGATCTTTTTTATTTTTCTGGTTCGAGGAATTGAATAGATTATAATTCTTCCAATTTAAAAATAAAAAAAGTTCTATTATAATAACTTGAATTACCAATTTTGTATCTTCCTCGAACAATAAAACTGAAATTAAGTTAAAATTTTCTTTACAAATAACTCGAAGAAGGTACTTACAATGGCGTCGATAGAAAGAGCACACAAATGTGGGTAGGTTAAGTCAGTTGCACTGCACTGAACATGAGCAGATGAATAAAAAAATGTGTCTATGGATATTTACACACGCATATCATTTTTTCACATATAAACTAACATTAATATTATTGTAGAAAATATGCTCAGTCCCATTGAGAAATTTTCTCAATGCAATTGGAAGTGCTTCTTATAAGGGCCATTTGAGATTTTGATATTTCTCTGATTGTCTGATTGGAGTGAACAAACATAGATCAATGATTTCTGTTAGGTATATTTAAGATAAATATAATTAAATAATCATGTATGTATGTACAAAGTACTGTAGGCTGTAGATAAAGGTAAAAGAGCAAACAAAAATATACATATCAAAGGAAATGATGTTTACTAGTGTTTACTAGTTGGAATTTGAAAAAAAAATTCCGAAGTCTCTATTGTGGGGGGCACCCGTTTGTGGAGGCCCCTAAATCCGGCCCTGATTTTTACCACGACAATGGTTAAAGTTTCATGAGTTAGGCTACAAACTGTTCATTCATCTAAAATAATTTCTAGGTTAAGTCCTCTGGGACTATTTCTTGTTTTCAAACTTCAAGAAATGACTCAAACGTATATAAGTTAAGGCCAAATAGAAATTGTAGTCCAAAATAAGCTTTTTATGTATAACATAAACGATTATAAATTTGTTCGAAAAGTTTTTTAAGGACCACTAAAATTTTGATGTCGTATATATGTAAGACTTCTCTCGAGCATGTAACACTCATACCTATACTTTTTTTACTTCGCCTTGAAATATTTTTTAAAGTGACGCATAGCCCAAACACGCATGAGGTTGTGTGTATGTGTTCATTGTATGTTTTTCCGCATTCATACTTAAATACCAACAACAAACCGTTTACAAATATATATAATCCGATAGAACAAAAAAAAAAAACAGTTAATCCATCCACCACACCGCAGCAACATCGTGCAACATCGAACAAAATGTCAATAAAATGTACCACTTTGACCATGTACCTTCACTATAATCCTGTTAATTGATAATTAACTATCTAACCATCAGTTAATCCGTGTGCTAGCAGATAAAACAAAAAAGCTCTGTCCAAATGCGCTGCCCGCAGTTCTACCAAATATGGTAACAATTTGAACACATTGTGTCACTTGTTTATTATTGTTATTGTTTTTTTGTTTGTTGCTGTATTCACGTGTATTGTGTCTTGCTCTTGAGAGTGCAGACAACATCACACGTTCAACATGACACCTCGCAACATTCAGGCAAGATGAGAAATGTCAAAAAAACCATAGAGTCCCTCCTTGGCTCAGCGCAGAGACGACGAACGTAATGATGGAACATCATGTGGACATTCAATAACGCTCAACGCGCGTGGTCCATTGCATCATATATCCTTTGACGGATCGCCTTTAGTCTTTCGACACATGATGCACTCGCGAGCGCTAATAAAAGTCAAACGCAATCGCTTAATTAGCACCAAAGCGTCGAGTCTTCGTCGTCGTGGCGTAGCGTTGTCTTGACTTTGAGGATGTTTTGTTTGGCTGCTTCGTCTGAACGGCTGACAGTAACATGTCACATTGCTGTAAAACTTTGCTACACCATATGACCACAACGACGACGACGAAGTGTGAACAACGCATAATCTCGATCATAAATAAGAAAGCTAGCTAAAGTGGACCATTGTAAAGTGCGTCACGTCGCGCGTCGTAGTTGCGTCTTAAAATTTCCAAGACATATTTTCTCGTTCATCCCGAGCAAAGTTGGATCCCGCTCGATGCCGCATCATTGGAATGGAACGGGGACGGGAACGCTGATGCCAATGGTGTGTGAAAAATGCAATAAACGCTCCACTAAAAGCGTGCTCTTAATGAACGTCCTCATATTAAACATTCCAACTCGGCCATAGATGGAGTTGGCATCGGAGAGCGCGGAGAAAAGAATGTCCCTTCTCCAATTCTGCGATTACATGCGGATTACATGCAGCCAAGTGACAAAATCTGCTCACTGTATAGCCAGAGAGATGTTTTCTAGCGACCGGCAGCTCAATTATTTCGCTAAAGCCTCATTACGCGCGCTAACTCCTCCATAAAAGCGCTGAGTGGAGTTCCAAGTAGCAAGCCATCCCGCAACTGCAACTAACTTTAACAACGTCCCAACCGACCAACGGATGGACTGAGACGACGCAATAGCCGTATATGCCCATGCGTGAGTGTGTAGGATTCTGATGGATCGATGGATGGCTATATGGCTTCTTTATAGAAAAAGAGTTAAACTCTATGCTGTTAAGAAAAGAATATGTTGCCCAGTTCTTGGCAGAGATGGATGGTTCGAGCTGTAACAACCAATGCGCGCATGGAAATCTCTGATGGTTCGCGTGGCGAGAAAAAATCCATGCGACTATTCTCGACGGAATGTAACATTTTACGTAATCATTTCGCAGACGAATGAACGATCGGACGAGGACGGATGCGACGCGACGGACAGACAACATGGCCAAAGTAAATATATGCATTTTAAAAGAAGACTCATACTTGGACATTGTCCATTTGGAACGGATGATCGATGATGTTATAAGTTAACTTCCGGACACATAAGAATGAGGAGTAGTATAGCTTTATGCGAGAGTGTTGGAAGGAGGCCGAGCGGCGGTGGCGGGATATACTCTTTTCCCAACTGGCAACTGCGAACTGTTGCCCACACTTGGAAACCATTAGTCCTGATGTAAACACATGTAATTGCAGCCCATTTTAAGGTTCGGTCTTTGCAAGTGATTATTTAACTTTAATAAGGTAGAAATTTATAGCTCTGAACTTGGTGCAGTGGAGCTGTGATGGGCAAATATAGAGATAACAATGAGCATGTTGACGATGAGTGAAGATTTGTTTTTGTTTTGTGTTTTCCAAAGCGCTTAGCAAATGCAATTAAGCTTGAACCAATTAGACATAAGCCTTTAAGGAAAATTAACCATAAAATATGATAACGAACATGCACGATGTTCCCTATCGAGGGAACATGCATCCAAAATAGGTATACCACTCGCCACTAGAGGGATGTTTCTTTGACATTTTTGCTGATGTGGTACACTTTGTCACAAGTTAATTTCTGGGAAACAAGCTTGGTGGTCGGTTTCTGAGATATTGTAGGTAGGTTTCGTAGGTACTGTTTGAATTTTCCACTGCAAAGTTATAGAATAGAAAATTTGAACATTTTTCTACGTTTTAAGTTAACGTAATTCTAAAACCATATTTTTTTAGGGAATTGTTCATATTTCAAGATCGAGCCAGTAGTGTTAAATATTTCGAGAATTTTTAATATTAATAAACCAATTTGGATAATCATTTAGCATTGTATGTATTTCGAAATTTAACTTACCTTTTTCGATTTTAACACAGAACATTTTGGTCCTTCGAGCCGGATTTCCCATGCGTAGGGACAAGACAACAGACTAATGCTGGGCAGCGACAGAGGGCCCGTGTAAGCATTTACGAATCAGGGTTGCGGGTTCATGAGGGGCTGGATAAGTTCCTCCTCTAGAATGACAATGAGACATATTTTATGCACTGAAATATTCATACATTGTATCGGTTGCAACATCCTTATCACTGTTATATGGATGTTTTTTTTTTTGTCATAATTGCAAACCCGACATATTTTATTATTATATAGAAATGTGAATACAAAAATTATTAACTTAAACCCAAAAAGTCTGCTACAGAGGTTTATTCAAAAGTGATTCCTAAACAACAGTTTTCCCCCTTAAGTCCATTTTTTTAAATTTGAACTATGTATAGGTAGCTTATTTCAACATACGGATTCAAAATTAACACCAATAATAAATTTAAAAAAATAATTTTTTAGAAGTAGTCATTCGAACAACCCTATAATTTTGAACTTAATCAATAAGTGGTTCTTATTCACATATTGATTAAGTTCAAAATTGCTTCCTTATGGGAAATACTCATACTACAGATTCCATTAACCCAAAACATCACATAGTCTTCTCGTATACATATAAAAACTTCCAACTTTAAAATAGACTCATTAAACTTCTCATGCAATTCGTGTATATTGAAGACTCATTAAGAATGCACCTTATAGAAAACTCTCCACATAACCTTATTCAAGATATGTATATAGGAAACAAATCCAAGCACTAAGTGATACAAGGCAAGCAATTCCTTGATTATGCAAGACATTGGAACTTTTGAGACATTAACTTAGCAATTGAAATGCACGCATGTACATACATACATTCAGGTATAGATACATAACGATATATAACACAAAACCAAGACACAACTTCAAAATCCCTTTCCTTGGATAGCCACTAATCGTATGCAAATATGCATATCCCGAGCAAAGTACAGCTATATTGTGAATCTAGTATTTGTATCGCCCAGTCCAGCCCGGCTCGTCCCCATTGCGTCGTAGTCTTCGCTACCACCAACGCCACCACCTGACCTATGGCACCCCAATCCGCCTGCCGCCATCATTGCCGAGCGCCTTAACACCACGTTTTCCTCTAAGTTCGAGTACACACATTTTGTGAATTCGATTTCTCAAAACCCTGTCCATGCATAAAATAAATGTATTTAGTTTTGGTTAGCCTTAGCTTAGCTATGGTGCTGCCGCTGCCGATGCCGTGCCGCCTAGACAACGCTTAACAAATAAACATTGAAATGAATTCCGGTGCGTTTTAGTGGGAGTCTTGCTGCGGGCTTTTAGTGTAGACGACAAGCTGAGTGACGACGGAAGGGGACGGGCATGAACGCCTGCTATATCGAACGGTTTCTATGGCGGTGGCGGTAGTGGTGACGGTGGTGACGGTTGACTACAATTGTTTTGTCACCTTCGATGTCAAACGATATTTGCATAAAATATTCAACTGAACGCGTCATTATAGGTTGCAGTGTGTGGTTCGGTGTTCTTGAGGTTTTGTCGTTAGTAGGTAAGGTACACGTATATGCTTAGCATATATAGGTACTTAAGGCGGGTGGCTTGATAGCTATATCACTATTAAATGCGAGTACTAACTCACACACTTTGAATGGGGTCAGAAATGGTGCATTATGCCACTGAACCTTAAACGCACATATACTCGTACACTGGGTCAATGGAATCCATAATTTAGTTTTCTATTCGATTTAGGTACCAACGGTGAGCGTTGGCCATTGAATTGTGGGGTGCATACATTTATTGTCTTTTATAGGATTTATAGCTAGAGTTTGTACAGAACTTGTCAAAATTACATATTATGTACGTGTAAAATAACGGTTAAGTTGTTTCATTTAAACTGCAATGTTAAGATTAAATACAGAACAAAATGTTGACAATCCCACTAACAATGAGTTCCATGGTTCCAAACTGAAATTAAATAAAAATCATAGAGAGTCACAGGAAGAACATTAATATTACAAATCAATATATAAACTTAAATTTGGGATATTCGGAAAAATAAATTTTATTTTGTCTGCCATCATAGAAACTTTTTGATAAATATAAACAAAATAAAGGACATTTTAAACAGTTAACACGATTCATTTGTGGGATATTCAAAAAAAAAATGTTAATTGATATACTCAGAAAACAATTTTTAAATATTGACTTACAAATATTTTTGGTATGTATTTATTTATTTTGTTACAAAATGTTGACCCTTTTCTGAGATATAGAATTTCAAAAAATAAAAATTATTTTTTAAAAATCCAAAAAAATAATTACATTTTTCCAGCAAAGTAGAAGACAATGCACTATATTTCGGACTTGTTGAATTATTGATTTTTCAACAGTATATAGAATTTGTATTATGACAAACCTCTTTTATAAAACTTAAGCTAAGCCCTGAGCTATAATTTTTTATTAGATTTTAATTTTTTATTAGATTTTAATTTTCAACTTCAAATGTTAAGAAATTTTAACTTGGTTGAATATAGTTCGTAGTAAGTTTTTGCATAAAAACTTATGTTAGGTGAACTGAAATTTTGGAAAAATTGCGTCTTGACAAGGTGCCTCACTCAGTCAACTGATGAGTCCATGTGAGTTCCACCCGGACGAAACGCCAAATTTTTTCAAGGACTAAAGGCTGCAAGCTATTTTGAATCAATAATTCAACAAGTCCGAAATATAGTGCATTGTCTTCTACTTTGCTTGAAATTTTTTTCAACAGTACCTATATAGAATTTGTATTATGACAAACCTCTTTTAATTACATTTTTGATCATCAAATATTATTCAGACTGTATTAATGCTTGTTTAGAAAAATTATTAAAATCGGTTCATTAGTTTTTGAGAAAACTTAAAAACAAAATAACGTTTCTATGGGGGGTACCCTTCTATAGAAATACAAAAATATGTTTTTTTTGTTGAAAGAAGCCAAGTCAAGAAAAAAAATTAAAGAAAAATTAATAAAAATCTAGCATTTCGTGTTTGGGAAAATTCGAATTTTTAATTTTTGGCCGGGACATTTCAGAAAACTCCAAAACCAATAGACCCTAAGTCTGAAATTAATCCAAATAAACACGTCTTCAAAAGTAGTAGAAGGACAGAAAATTTATAATTGTAATACTTAAGAACATCAAAAGAGGAAGCTCAAGAACATCAAAATTTTAAACTCATTATAAAAATTTAAAAAGAGGCTGGGATGCGACCCACACTGATAACTTTCCATCCCGTCTGTAGAGTTGTCTTACTTAAAGGGTTTGTAGGTTTACGTGTTTTATTAAAAAAAACGTTGTCAGTTGAATTATTCTAAAAGATTTAAAAATTACCAACAATATTTTGCATTTGATGAAATAGTTTGATTTCAAAATCTATTTTTGTAAAAGATTTTTAGTTGAAAAACAATTTTTACTAATTTTACTCATAGTAGCATTTCTTAAAAGTTTTTATTTCTTATATCAACAAATACAATTTGGATGAATGAAATTAATTTGAGAGATATCGAGAACCGAACATCAATTTTTACAAAATTTGCATACAATTTTTTGTAAATTTTATTTTTTTATGAAAAAACGGACTGTTCGATTCTTATAAAAAATTATTGAATATCGAAAACAATATTTTCTGTAAGATATAATAAGTTTTAAGCCAATATTTTTAATTTTTGAAAAGCTATTTGAGTCAAAAGTAAATTTTTACCAAGTTTTAGTATTGTTTTTTTTTTTTGTAAAAAAACCTGTCAATTCGAATTTTTATCAAATTTGTTCTGAATGTTGAAAACAATATTTCTTATAAGTTAAAATTAGTTGGAAGCCATAATCTCAATTTTTTTTAGTCGAAAATCAAGTTCTACCAACTTTTGTTAATTTTTTTTTAGGTTTTTATTTTTTGTAAAAAAAAACTGTTGATTTGATTTTTTTCAAAATTTTATTGAATGTAAACAAAAATATTTTTTGAAAGATAAAATAAGTTTAAAGCCAATATCTCAAAGTTTTGAAAAGATATTTGAGTCCAAAATCAATTTTTATCAACTTTTGTTAATTTTTTGTAAAAAAAAATTGTCAATTCGATTTTCTCAAAATTTTATCACATGTTGCAAACGTTATTCTTCGTTGCGCAAATTGTTTGAAGATTAAATCATTTTTTGTTCGCAAAATTTTCGAGGTGACAAATATTTTTTTCAGTTTTTTTGATTTATAAGAAACCGTTACCTAATTGGAATATTTTGGAAAATATATTTGTTTGCTATTACGTTACAATATGTAATATAAAATTTAATTGAAGTCTCTAGCGTTATTGGTTCGTGAGATATTTAGGGTTAATCAAAATTTTCACCATTTTTTTTTTCAAATTGCTATGGTAAAAAAAAAACACCCACCCAATTTTCTTGAGAGCCTTTTCTGCATTATTATCTGTATAACGAAATTTATTTGAAGTCGATATCTCTACTGGTTCTTGAGCTATGGACGACGAAAAAAACGTCGCGAACGTACGGACGTATGAACGTACGTACGTACACACACACGCACAGACATCTTTCTAAAAATCTTTTATGTCGATTCTAGGAACCTTTAAACGTCGAGAAATGTCAAAATTTTCAAATCGACAAATCGGACCCATTACAATAACTTTCTATGGGAAGCTAAAAATTTATTAAAATTAAGTTTTTTATTCATGGGATTTTCGATTTTGATTCTGGCTTTATTGATTACGATATCTAATTGACTGGTCATTATTTTGCTTAATTAAAGTAAAATTTATGGTGTAGATTGTTCTCAATAACTCATTATTGGGATTTTCAAAAACAAAACAAGATTATATATTTCTCATTGAAGTTGACTCTCATAATAAATAAACTTATTGTAATAATTAGTCAGCTGAAGAATAATCTTTTACAAACTTTTAAACTTCAAGGTCTTTAAAATGTTTTATATCTTATTTATGGGATATTCGAAGGGATATTGACAAATGAAGTGTCTTTAAATGAAATAAAAAATAAAAAAAACATTAGAATTTATAAAGTTAATGTACTTATGTATGTATATGCTTACTAAGAGACTTAAAACTTTTCAGAATGGATCTACATTATTTTAAGTTTGGGATATTCAAACTTGAAAAAAAAAAAACCTTGAAAACAGTAGTACCGTACCAACAACAGATATGAACTTGAAAATCTCTAAAAACAAATTCAAAATACATACGTATTGTAGATCTAATAAGCCCTTAAGAGGATTTGGAAGTCGAATATCCCACTTATTACATAGATGCAACATGTTTTAATTATTCCTCGATATTTTGGCATTTTTTAAATACTTCAGACCACCAAAACAACTTTTTGTAGTTTCTTACCACATCCAAATTGGTTCGATTAATCTTAACCTTTCTTAAAAAAGAACAACATTTCTGGATTCAGGTGGTATATTATTATGTTGCACTTAAATATTTCACAGAGACATCAAGCAGGGGATATCTAAAGCGACTCAAACTCAATCACCATCCGATAAACATTTTATTGACAATCGATAAACGATTTATAAAAATGCAAATAAAATGAAAAATAATATCATTTCATAAATAAATATTGATTTTTAAGCAAATTCGAATGATGTGTGTGTTTTTTTTTATCAAACTGCGCTGCGGTGACTCCCACAGTTTAGTTGCTTGCTTATCACATGCTAAACAAATATTTAGCAATTTATATGTCAACAAAAACCGCGTTTTCTGAATTTAAAAGAAATAAACGTTGTCCCTCTGGACTGTGGGCTCTATATGGTTTGGTGGGACTTCTGAGAGTTTTATTTTTCCACAAAAATTTGTGGGACATCACAGCATTAAAAAGTATCATGTTATAGACCAGTTTAAGGGGGAGATTCGGAATTATGACGGATAGAGAAAGAAAAACTAGAAAACTAGGTGACAATTTTATTTCGACGCACAAGTGTGGATGGTTCTCACGAGTTTTGATGATGTTTTTTTTCGTGGTTTTGTTCCCACGTCTTGACACAGTGGCCTTTCCCGGTGCGATGTGTCGGTGCATGGTCAGACACACCAACTGTGTAATCAAACAGTAAATTTGTATTTAGGTTTAGTTCTTGTTTCTATTTTTTACTGTTCGGGGTGTTGCATATAACAAGTCGCTGAGGAGCCTTTTTTTTAGCTGATTTGGGTTAAGAATAGGTAGAAAAATGGGTCATCGTCTTTCGAAGAGAAACATAACAAATTTAGGGCACATTAAACGAGAACAATTTAAAAAAAAAATGTTGAGAGAAATATTGTATGTTGCTTTACTTACTGAATGTACAACGGGTCAACCCTATAGATCTAGGTGTCCAAGAGCCTTAATCTTTAACGTGGGACATATTCCAAGGAACCTAAATGTGAAATAAATTTCTCTGAAAAACATGTTTGCCCTCTTTTCAGTGTTTTATGATGAATTATTTTATGATAAATTCTAACTCTCAAGTGAATAAACATTTTTATATCAAAATTTAGCAACATCTGAAGAAAAAGTCATTGAATAATTCAAAACACAAATAAAATCACATGCCTGGCGCTATTGCTGGCATGGCACTGGACTGAATGACTCGATCACTGACCCAAATATATCAATCCTCGAGGGAAAAATTATGTCTTATAAGCTCTAGCACAACATCAGCTTGAGTAAGTTCATATATAAAAAAGGATTTTAAAAAATCACGCATCAGACAACACACATGTTTCCATGTTCTTCTGTCATATAAAATCTGTCATAAGTCACCAACTTGACGTGTGTTAGCTCGTAAAGCGGCAAACTTGACACAAACATTTAATAAAAGAATAAGAAAGAAGAAGTAAGTAATAAAAGAAGACGAATAAGACACACTCTAGCTGCCATAGCAATCATCATCATCACCATTAGCGCCTAGGGAAATTTCTCTACCAATCAGAGAACACTTAGGTATATCTGATACTGATGGTTACCATGCTTTCGTTTGCGTTTGCACTTGCGCACACTGCTGTCCATCTCATTAATATGCCAAAGCGTTGAGGTTAAACTATTGACATCCTCTCCCCAACCAACAGCAGCCGGTGGCGCATCAGCAACAGCAAGCGGGCGGCCTGCAGTGAAGCTTCATACAAATTAAAATAATTCACATTAATTATGCAATTAACGTTACCATCTGACAGATTGGCACATTTGTGCAATTCACCGCTAATTTCGTTGAGTTTTCTTCGTCGATTAATTTTTTCTCTCATCTCTGTCTAATGCACTGTGATGGGCATAGTAAATAAAATGTGTGATGTGATATGTGACTGGGAACTGGGAACCCTAGGAGGTAATATGTTTGTAACTCATGGGAGTCCTAGCCATTCATTCATTCATTCATAGATAGTCAGAGAGTCTTTCTTCAACCATCTCTCTTCTCCGGTGCTTGTTAGAGTGTACCTATATATCCCATATGCATTCTAATAGAATCTAAGATATGTCTGGCGCTTGTCACGGAACTACCGCGGAATAGCAATTTCTTTCTAAATTTCATGTTGATACCTTCCTGCGATGCGCACATGCTCTTTTTCTTCCTCGTCAAAGCAGCTGGAGCTTGTCAACGATGGAGATTTGATGGTGAAATCTTCTATCTTTTCGTCTATGTGATGTTGGCTCCTTTGTTGCACCTAGCCATCGATACTTATAGAAGTCTATCCGACTACCAGAATGCGCAGGCATTCTTTGTCAAACATATACAACCTCTGGGAAGCAGACGACCGCGAACGCCGCGCAGCCGCCGACCGCCACCGCCGCGCTGTCCGCCAGCCGACCGATTCAACTCACGGATGATAGTTGGGAAGACGAAACAAAACTACGAGACTGAATCCACTCTCATAAATATTTGAAATTTTAGCGGTGAATTGAACCTGAATGTGTCATACTTTCTATCGATTGACATCACTTGACAGGTTGGCAAGATTTTTTCCTAAATTCCTGGATTTAGATCGAAATTGTTTTAATTTAATTTTCGTTCTTTTATGTGGTGGCGGATTGGATGGATGGCGGTGTTTGTGCGTTTCTATTTGTATATACGCTGAACGATTCTAGAACCTACAATACATAAATGTAGTTGGGGGAAATGTTTGTCATTACTCAAATTGGAATCAGAGAGAGAATAGTGAAAATTCTTGGATCAGAGTCGCGGGTTCTTAACTATTTTCTCATGAAATGGATAATTCGTTTTAATTCGATTTAATTGTATATAAATAGAATAGCGGGTTACGTTAAGAACGGACATTCAGAGCATTTGTCAAAGATTTCTGGACAAAGATTTCTTTGGGAGCTGGTAATATATCAGCCAGGGTAATTGTCACAATTAAAAGTTGGATACCTTTTTTGTGTGGAAGGTAATTTGGTGAGAGGGGAATCCGCTATAACTGCATTGATAAATTTGCCTCTTCTTTATATTCAATATCTATAACAGAGGGTTTGAAAATTCGGAACGTTTCCCAACTGTAGCAATGAAACAAACATGAATTTTAATGCTGCGCTGTGTGAATTTTCTTACTCCTAGTAATTGGGATATTCGTAAAAAAAGGGTAAGCTATATGTGTACGTCTAAATTGTTTGAAATTTCGGAAGAAGATCATAATGTTAGTTGATATTCATACAAATACAATAATTTTATACATCGATTTTCTAATGTTTTTAAATGCAAGGGGATTTTTCATTTGTGGGATATTCGTGAGACACATTCAATTTCTAAAAGGCCATTTAAAAATGGTATTCAACGAACCGAATTTTAAGATTCATTTATTTGTAAGTTTGGTAGGATTTTGAACACAGCTCATTTGAGAAATTCATTCTCATATATCCCACAAATGAGATGCCAACAGTTTTTACCACCTTGAACAAAACTTTAGTAATGTTGCAACAATGTTTCTGACTGATTAAGTAGAGAGACTAACCGACTTCTTATGAGGATTTATTGAACTTCCATCAGATACATGTTTTTTTTGAATATCACATATTTAAAGATTTTACATTTTATAAAGTGATTTTTAAAAAATCTTGTAAGCAAACCAAAACTATGAACCTGAACCATAAGTAAAATATTCTAGACCAAGATCTAATATCACGTCTACCAGTTTTCATTACAGTGAAATATCGTCGATTCAAAAAGTGTAAGTGTCTTTGGCTTTATATCTTCATTGTATAGTAAATCCCATTCACTCCTTAAAGTAAAATCTATCAAACCCAAAGAAAACTCATGGTTCGATTTGAGCTGTAAAGAGGTTATTAGGATCAAAGATATAAGTTTCCAGATTTATAAAGCCATCCCCACTGAGGAAAACGGGAAGAAGTTCAAACAAGCTAGATAGACTTGTAACGGACATATTCGATGCATTAAATTTTTGCATGGACAGAAATTACGGCAAAAAATACTACAATGTCCCAAAGGTAGTAAAAATTGCTGGTCATTTGTAAAAAATGTGCGCAACACTACGTCGTCGTCAGTTCCTACGCTCGTTTCCAATGACACTCCTTTTGTAAGCTCGATTGATAAAGCCAATTTGCTGTTAATCCAATGCTGCCAATGAGTGACATGGATCCTCCTGTACTCGAAAGCGTAAACGATTCTATGGGAAGAATCTTCTTTCGCACTCGTTCAGTTGCTATAGAGAACTTAAAGATCTTGAAATTCACAAAACCACTGCCTGTCCCTAAAAAAGGCGAATCTTTCTCCCCCCCTAAATTTCGTCCAATTACACTTACGTCCCTTCTTTCCAAAGTCATAGAAACGCTGGCTGATTAATTTTCAGCTTAAGAAATATCTTGAAGAACGAAAGCTTCTTAATGACCGGCAGTATGGCTTTCGTAGCAACAGATCCACTGGTGACCTCATGGTTTATCTCACCGAACAGTGGAACAAATCTTTACATAGTTTTGGAGAAATTAATATTATTGCACTCGATATTTCAAAGGCATTTGATAGAGTTTAGCATTATTAAATTCTGATCTTGACAGCATTGTCCAATGGGGAATCAAAAACGGTGTAGAATTTAATGCTTCGAAAACTCAATGTTGGCTACTGTCGCAAAAGCGTAACCCTCCCCCAATGCCACTATCCATGAGTGGTACTGGCATAGAAGAGACTGAACAGCTTCAAGTGTCAGGTATGTGCATTACAAACCACTTGTTGTGAAGTGATCACATATTTGACATCGCCAAAAATGCTACTAAGTGTTAAGGTTTTCTCCAAAGATGCAGAAAGTTTTTTACCCCTTCTGATCAGGCTATAATCTATAAAGCCTATATTCGTCAGAAACTCGAGTACAATTCCCATATCTGGGCAAGTGCTCCTATTACCTATACTTGAGTCTCTTGGACAGAATTTAAAAGAGAGCCCCAAAAATGATAGGTGACCGTTGCCTAACTGAAACTTTTGTATCTCTCAAGGACCGTCGTCGTCGTAAGGTTTCATGCCTGTTATTATTTTATCTCTACTTTCATAAAAAATGCTCTAATGAAATAGCCAGTTACATTCCTCCCCTCAAAGATTTCAACCGTAACACCCGTTCTTCTATCAATGCTCATCAGTTTACCCTTAAGCCCAATTTCGGACGTACTGTAAAGTATAGAGATTCTTTCTTTGGTCGCACTACACGAATGTGGAATGCTTTTACAGACTCAATATTTCTCACCCAATGCAATGTACAGACATTCAAAACGAATGTGCATCGGTATCTCCTTTCTAATCATATCCTCCCTTCCTAAGTGCTCGCACTGTGTTTAAATATTATAAGGGTATTCATATCCCCTTGAGTGCGCGCATAATATAAAAAAAAGGTTAATGAAAGTGTCTCTCTGGGGACTAATTGAATCAACGTACCGTTCGAAGGTTTCGTACTTTACTGGAATTATGAATTTCGGGTGTTTTTTTATTTGAGCTTTAGAACTTTGAAAATGATGATTTTGATTCTTTATAATGTGGGAATTTTTAAATTGGAGATATTTGGTTTCGAGGACTAATATTGTATTTAAAGACGAATTGTTGAAATAAAGTTGAGTCTTTAATATAGTATTTATAATTATTCTTCTAATTTCTAATTTCTGTCCATTTCTTAATATGACAGTTCTGCAGTGTTTCTCTAAGACTTTAGTGCAAAAGGTTAAAAAAGAGGACATTTGTAATGTAAAGTCTGCAGGAAGATTCCGGGATGATTAAAGCACCTAAATATCAATTGGCAGCCTCCTACCCTTTGAACATAGAAAAATATACCTGCTTCCTCCAAAACCAAGGTCTCTTTATACAGCCTCTTGTTCTCCTGTTTACTTACTGATTTCTTTGTTTCTGATCACGCCAGGCTATATCTCTTTTTTATTAAAATAATATTATCCCGCAAATGTTCTCATTACATATAGTTCTTAACTTAGATTCGATCTTAGGTTAGATTTCAAAACGATAAGATGAACTAGCGCAACATCATCGATATGGAAGGAAACACTCGATCTATACTTGCTATTCGTGAGGTCCAGTCTCGTTTCCCAATGGAGATGCGTGGTCTTGTTTTTTTTAATCATCTCCTTCTTACTAATTTATACTAACTACATAATAAAAATATTCCATAAAGTCCTTGAGTATATGGAGGAATAATAAAAATTAAAATCGATATAATCGATGTGGTAAAATAGTGCACAGCGTCATTGTCCTGTCATGTTTGACCATAGGGGAACATCAGTATCTTTGCTTTACTGCGTGCAGATTATGCATAAAGAATTGTATAGCCACTCATGATGATGCAGTAAAATATTCAAGAGAAAAACAATTTTAAATTAAACAGATAAACAAAAAAACAAGAAAATAAAACAAGAAAACTTTTAAGTGCGACAAAAATGGGAGCACTGACTAGAAAAGGGCAGCAAAGTGACAGGAGGTCCCCGCGCTTCAACCACGGCTATATAGACTATACCACAGCGTCCATAGAGTCTCTGTCTCTATCTTTTTGTGGTCCTCCCTCCTTAAAGCGTGGACGACCGCGCAACCCATGACGACGACAACGATGCGAAAGCGGCGCGTATTAAATACGCGGTTGCCTCGTATTTGTGCGTCGTGTGTGGTCACTTCCAAGAGAAGTGTAACCACTGAGCATATAAACATCTTTCTTGGAGCTGGAGCTGCCGATCGGCACACAGGAATCTGAAAATGCAAAATCCCACAGTCTGTACGGGCGAGCTGGTGTGTCCCACAGAGGCATGTGAGCAGGCTGTTCGCAACGTTGTAACCATAAATCGTGTGAAATATCGCATTTCGCATGCGAAATGGGACCCATATATGTACATATGTATATGTACCTAGCTAGTGAGAGTGCGAGTCCCCTAAGGGGCTCCATTGCTGATGCGGACAGCAGTTTCGTCTAAATTTATCCAGCGTGCGATGATGCTGATATGTGTCACATGGCTTAACCACCCGCCCACCAAATTAAGCATTGCCAAAGTCTTATACGGCCTTCCCCGTCCAGTGGGTGCACTCGCGTCCCCTCAGCATCTTTGCACATCTGATGCGATGACAGAACATGATCTCACGACAGCAACTGATAACGAGGGCACAGTATCGTAATCCTTCGGCACTAGCACCGCACCTCACCGACTGACCGACCATCCTGGTCTGCGATGATGGCATTCTCAGGCGGACAATGCTTACACACACGGTCATGTTGGTCGCCCACAAAGTCGTGTCACCCGTCAACGAAACAATGTATCAGCCAAGTTAATGGCATCTGCTCCGATCGAGAGCTGGGAACTGCTGCCATCGAAAGGATACCGAATACCGATTTCCGATCCGGCGAGGAAGTGCGATGGCCGCAATGCGCAGCGCACCGTGCTAAAGACCACCACCAACGCATGCAAAAACATTGACCAGCGAAAAACAAAAGGCACAAACGCCCGGACAAAAGGCAAATAAATCTCTTTAGTCCTGAGTTATTTTTTTGTCGTTCACCGTGTTTCAACCGCTTTGCTGGGGTGGATAAGCTTGTCACAGTGTCTCTGTCTATTCAACGGTTGTCGATACGATTTGCAAGCTAACACGATGGACGGTCTTATAAACAAAAAGACATGTCCTGCAAAGATGCCAATAATCTAGAATGCGTGCCGAAGCTGGTGATGTTCATGTGGATGAGGATGTGACTATGGTTGGATGTGGTGGGATTTGTGGTGTATAGAAGGTGATCTGAGGTGCTGTACCTATTTTGTGGTTTGACAAATTGTTACATGATGTTGCAGCATGTGTTTTCTGTTCGTGCATCAGTTTTGGTTGAACAAACATGTATTCTTGATATTCCTAGGTGGAAATTAAGGATTTTGTTAGATCACGCTTCGGAATTAAGAAATGGTTCTATTTCAATTAGTTTGATGGGTTACTCTAGGATAAAAACAGAAAAACAAGTAACAACTTCCAAGCTCGATTAAAAAAACGTTGGCCGAGTAAGTTCTTACAATGGTATGTTGGCAAATTCAATAACAGAACTATAAATCTGCTAAGTTCAAGAAACTACATACTACCTGTCAAACTTGTTCGATTCAATCAATCAAACACTTTTTTTCACTTAACACCTTTCGCAAAATAAATTACAGAATGTTTTACATTAAAAATTAAATTTTATTCAAAATACACAACCCAACCTTCATAAGTAGTTTGCACCTCAACCTGTGTAACCTCCCCCAGATCTACCATCAAACCACCAGATTTCAATCAGCTGATGATAATTTTGGTTCTGTTAAAATGTAATCGACACAGAAAAAAAAATTAAATTTTCCATCATCTCGGTTATGATTGAAGTACATCGTTTAACTAGACCAACCCTATAGAGATCCTGTTCTGAATTTTAATCGTCATCAGTTTTCTTTTTAAACCTATACAAGTTTGTCGGTAGGTATAGGTATCTAAAAAAATAGGAGGCTTCCCGTCATCATCACATCCTAAAATGCCATCCGGCGAACACACATCATCATCGCGCTCCAAAAATCACATATTTAAGAAACTCAAAGAAGCAAACTATCAGTATGGTTATATAGTAAGAAGCACATACCAACTTCTCTACCACCATTACCACCAATTTATATAACAAGAACGTTTTTTGACTTTAACACAACAAGGAACAAGAAATCATTTATCTCTCGGCAAGGCACACAAACCACATCATAACTTCCA
The DNA here is from genome assembly GCA_951509635.1 of Eupeodes luniger. Lineage (NCBI taxonomy): Eukaryota > Metazoa > Arthropoda > Insecta > Diptera > Syrphidae > Eupeodes > Eupeodes luniger. The sequence goes on from OX608074.1 coordinate 24,207,738, forward strand.
TAAGACTGGATAGAAAAAAAATGATTTAGTTCAATACATCTTGGTCGATTGCAGACTGATCAAAGAGTTAGGCGAGGAAATGAAATGCTTAGATGAAGTTCACCAGCAAACTACTTTATCTAAGTGATTTTCGAGCAAATGCTTGGAGGATTTTTATAAGTTTCTAGTGTATAGGAACTCTCTTTGTTTATAAGAACTTTTAGTGCTAATTAAGTATAAGAAGATGAAATAACATAGTGAAACTTGGTTGGATTTTTATGAGCACTTACTGCGAGTACATAAGAACTTTCTTTACTAAAAATTCAGCACAAGAACATAAAATAACATTGTAAACCAATAACTGATAACATGATTATTTTGAACACTTAAAAATTAGGTTTATTTTAGAAAATTCATAACTTATAGGTTAGCTGATATAGATTAATGACGATTTTTCATTTTTGATTTTCAGAAATCAATATGATTCAAAATAGTTTATAGAGAGTTTTTGCAAAAATAACTTTGATCTGGGATTCAAGGATACAGTCAATTTATTTAACAAACATGCATGCAAAATACTCCTAACAATTCCGGAAATTCGAATGAAAACAACTTCTAATGTAATGTGCTACGCTACATATTAAATATAATTCTTTTTGAAATTAAAAAAATGAATTATTGTGTTATGGGATCAACTTGTGCTATCAGACCAAGCTTTAATTATTTTTTTAAATTAAAAAATGGTAAAATAATGAAATCGGAAGCGGGAAAATCGCAGAATTTTTCTTTTTAGAAAATGACAATAATTTGGTTGCTAACACTACACACAAATCATCTTTGAGGAGCTTTTTCATTTCAAGCACTTACTCAGAAAACACTTACCGTGGTGAAGACAAACTTGGATATTAAACTCTGATAAGCCAAAAAATAAGGATAACAAGGATAACATTGTTTGCTGGGTCTTCCAAATAATTAACTTTTTAATATTGGTATACATTTCAGAAAAACTACAACAAATTTGGTCAAACTCAAAGACCTTGCTCGGTTTTGTTCTAAACTTAAAAACTTATCAATGTGAACATTTTTATTTGAAACAGTGAAATTCTCCTTATTCCCTTTCTTACTTTTCGACCCTGATGGGCATATCCAGAAAAGTTGAGGGCGAAACTACTGAAAAATTGCAAATTACCTCACGTAGCAACGATTTGAGAGATACGAGTCCTGACTATACGGGTGCACAAAGCACTTTTATCCGAGTACGTAGCTATACAGGAAAAAAAATCGATAATTCAGATCATGTCCCAAACAACATCGCCTTCACCACCGCATCATTGTTATCCCAACGCTCAATTGAGTTCAAGCCTTTTTCTTTGCCTTTGCTTTTGCCTTTGCCTTGTCCAGTTCTTGCTGACCAAAAAAATTTCCAGAACTCGATGCACATCACCAAGTTCTAGTCATATAGTATATCATCACATGAACATCTCCCACTCCAATGGACATTAATCAAGACGGGATACTTCGCACAGTTTTGCAACCGCACAAACAAAAACAAAAAGAAAAAATTAAATAAGCATCAAAAAGTGGGAGGATGCACCATTAGTTTTCAAAGAGTTTGGAGTTATAATGTGGTGCAAATAAAATAATATATAGCATGAAGCCGGGCCGGAGAAGGTGGGCATCCAGAATCAGTGTGCAGTCGGCGGGGTGCCTCGAGCAAAATGTGGTATTTTCAATGAACTTCTTGCGGATTCTGGAGTGCAACTTATACACGTTACGTTGAGACACCATCTCGCCTCGCTTCGCATATAGCAGTGAATCAAAAAAGGCTGTCGGACCTGATGTCTTCTCGGTTGGTATGCAACAGCTTCTGCAGCAGCAGCCAGCAATAAGCAGAAGCAGCATCACCAGGATCTCAAAATCAGCACCACCAGCACCACCAGCTTTAGCATGCAGCCGCGTGAACTTCTGCGAAATTATTTATCCGCAGTGCATCTGAATTGCGCACAACATCCACCTTCGCTGCTGATGCTGATGTTTCATAAAAATGTAACCCAAGGCAATCTATGTTGATGGTTCAATGGTTAGATGCATCTCGTATAAATCCATCCATAAGATGTGCCTTTGGAGGGTTATATGTACGACGTATAGGTACTTGAATGGGAATTTTTTTGGAGGTCTTCAAAATTATTAATATACAATTTTAAAGAGACCACGCACCCTCTTATTTGGTGCAATTTCGATATCCGCTTTGATCAGACATACGCGCATACATTAGAAGTATGTAGATGTATGTAAACAGCGCATATGAATGGATTTAGGGACATGTAAGGGCATATTAGTTTATTAATGGTACGTTTTAATGCATATAATCTGAAAGACTCCCAATAGCAGGGAAAAATAAAGCGAGAAAAAGCATTTCACATTCGTGTAGTACGGCCAAAGAACGAATCTCTTTACTTCGTAGTACACCTTAAGTTGGCCTCAAGGGCAAACTGCTCAAAAAGCTCTAGAATTACGGTTAAACTGTTTAAAGGTTAGGAATGCAACCGACTTTTTCACTAGAAACTTTGACTTTAAGTCTTTTTACCATCACTTCATACCTACCCTTTTAAAAAATTATACCACCTGGTTTATTTATCAAAAGTCGTTATCTTTTTTAAATTTCAAGAAATCTAGGTTAAAGCTCAATAACAAGAGTTAAACAAATCTTAATACCTCTAGATTTGAAAAATAGCAGGGAGATTGTGGAGAATCATAGAACTATCGAGATTAAAAATGCAACAATGTAGCTTAAGCAAAACTCTCTTTAGATTACAACAAGATAACTCTGATTGATTCCAAACAAAGAAGACTACGACCAGCATCAAGGACCTTCGCAGAAATACTAACGCAACTTCTCTATATAATCTCATTAAAAAATATTCACCGTGTTAATTCTCTCGCATCACATAACTACGTACGAGTATACTTATAAAATAAAACCTTATCTTGTAACAACAAATTATACACTTGAGATGCGTAATTCTGGCAAACAGCATAAGGATATGTCACCTAACCAGTCTCATAGACAACTCACAGTCTAGCTTGGACAAATAATGTTTCATGTTAACGCCATTCACCTCTTCAAGAGAGCCTAAAAGAGCAGATAACACACGATTATTGTTTCCTTCAACTAGATAGGTAGAAGATTCTTTTCTAAGCTCAGTCTTGTGTGTCTTCTCTTTTGGTCTGATGCACCATAAATCGATCCCTAATCTTTTGTGCAAGCTCATAGACATAACAACCAAAAACCTTTCCTCTCTTTTTCCATCATGCCCCCCCTTGGTGAAAAGGTAAAATAAAAAAAAAACAATAATATAATTCCTCATGTCTTCCGCCTGGCGATTTATGCCACATCACACTCCATTCACAGGCACCACAACACCTCGCGATGGTCATCTCTAGGAGCAAGATCAGAACCAACTATAAAGGTACTCTCAACGAGAACGGCCAAAATCCCGTCTCGTCCCCTCCCAAAGGCCAATCGTTTAGATCCCCAATGAAATGTGAGTATGCATCCAGATACAACACGCACCTGTGCCCATGTGGTGCACTGCGACTGCTCAATGCCCTACAGCTCTCCGCCGCGTATCCGCGAGCTTATCAATACCATCGCAGTGTATTATATACATTCCTGAGTTTGTCCAGCAGAGTCCAAAGCGTCCACATGTGCAGTGCAGTGCGCTATTGGCGTGAGCCTTATGGGCACGCGTATGCCCAGCCGACCAGAGACCATCGACCATCGAGCATCAGCCATCAACCATCAACCATGGGCCACATTGTATAGCCTTACAAATGGTATATGGCTGACTGGGTTGATGTTCCTTATTTGAGCCACGATGATCATCATCGTCGTCGTCGCCTCGCCAACCAGCCAGCAATATGAACCTGAGGCTAGAGCTGCTGGTGATAGCGTAATTGTGCGATTGTGATCTTCACAGCTCCAGATGCCTAATTAAGAGCCAGCTAGTAAATACAGTAAACCGGTGAGGCCAAAGGTTAGCGGACTATGCACCGTGTGATGTGCCCATTAGTCAGCCGAGAAACACCACTTTGCTGGAGAGAGCAAGTGCAGCCGGAACAACCATTGTACAAAACCGAAAACAACATCAGCATCAGTAACAGCACAAGCAAAGGCACAGCAGCAACCATCAGGAACAGGAACAACAGCAGCAGGTGGAATTTGCTCGAACATAGCTGTCCATTGTTTTTGGAATAATTGCGATTAGAACTAGTTCTGCAAATTGGATCGCTTTGGATACCGTTGAGGCAAACTAAACGCGCGCAAACGCAAACGCGATTGCCGATTGCGATTAAGGATCTCACTTTAGTATTCGTTTATGTGCGCGCTGCAGATTCCGCAGAGCAGATTAAGCAGCAGCAGCAGCAGCATCAGCAGAACGCAGGAGAACTGGCGCGCGTTCACGCTCATCGCGTACAACACTAATTAGGGGATAGCTCAATTAAGCAAACAAGGCAATTAATGAACTTGATTTAGCGTCGCGTCGCCTCGCGTTGCATTGCGTCCGTGTCGCTGCGCTTCGTCCGGAACTGGAAAAGAGTAGAAAGCGCGATGTAACTACATAGCAGGTGGATGAGTACTGTGTATTGTACCTGGAGCTGTTCAGCAACTGCCTCACACGAAAACAAACAAACATGTCTCATCAGTTCAAAAGTCTCCAACCCTTTTTAGACAGAATACAGTTCACAGTCCGAGTGAACGCCAAAGGTTTGTTTGTTTTAACATTTAGCTCAATGATGCAACCTAAGTACTGTCCGACTTAATAGACGGAACTCTCTGTTCTTTCTCACGGTGCGGTCAATGGTAAGATGTGACAGTAAGATTGAAATATCAGCCATGGAAGGTGATGAACAATTTAGCGGCAAATTTATTTGTTTTATAATTCTTTACTGGGCGTAGCTTAAAACACACTTCATTAAGTCAATCATTCTTAGTGCTGACATATAATTCCCACATAAATAAAACCTCTACCACCAGCCAATTAAAATCAGAAGAATAAAAACACAAAACAAATAAAGTGTGATTCGATATAATTTTTAATGGAATTTATCGATAAATTCATCCTTCGTCGAATCGAACATAATTCCAAACATGGAAGCAAAATGAAATGTTTTGAAAAATTAAGTGCAATAATTCTGCGTAACGATGGTGGCGCCCCGCTGTGTGTGATTATATCTGTGATTTATGACTTTCTGACAGCGCATTGATTTCATCTTAATATTTTATAAAAAAAAAAGAAACACCTTTTTCACGCAATCATAGTATAATAATTAACGTTCTTTATATTTTTCTTAGCAGGTAAAAGGCGTTTACAACGTCCATCATGATCGACGCGACGACGAACGAAACAAAATTTATATACCTACATAATGTAGAATGAGCAATATGACGAGGTGCTCGTTTCATCCAGGTGTGTAATTAAATGTCAGATAGGGGATTACAATTTTATTGATTGGCGTTTGGTCATTGTAATTGAAACCTATAGCGTAAAGTGTAAAATCAACAAAGTAGTTCAGTAGTGAAAGGAAAGGAATATGTAGGCAAGTGTTTTAGGAAGAAATCACAAAGAATGCGCACTTTATCATTTCACTAATTTCTGACAGCAGTTCTAGGAATAAGCTAGTTTATGTTCTCATGGTCCAAAAAGAAGGCATTGAGATTTACCTGTCAGGAATGTGAAAGCTAAGACATGAATTCCATTTGTTTGCGGTTGTTTTATTTTTAATTTCGGTAGTACCCGTGGCATGATGGTTAGTGCTTTGGACTGTCATGCCAGAGGTCTTGGCATGGGTACTGCCTCTTGCGAGGAGTTCCCAAATTCTCCAAGAGTAATTCTTGCCATTAAAAGTGCTTTCTCAAATTAGCCATTCAGATTCGGCTTTAAACTGTAGGTCCCCTCCATCCCTGAAAATAGTACTAGCACACAGAAATGGTTGAGAGTTGCATTTTAGTTTTGGAACACCCTGTTTCCTTTTAATAAACTTGTATTGCTTGCATATTAAAATAATTTTTGTTGGACACATTAAAATGATTTGCATTTTGTAAAAACCGGTCAAAAGATTCAAGTAGGTGGCCACCAACTACTGACTCAAAGCGCAGCAGGAGTCAACTTTTGATTGACAGAATGACAACCATAAATTCATTAATTGCAATTCTGGAGCGGTAAATTTAATTTGAATGTTATTAAATTAGATTGCACAAACACAAGTTAATAGCTTAGAATTTCAGCTGAAGCAACTAACAAAGATCATAAAGCACTGATATTTCATCAAAACTGGATCGGGGAAAATCATAGCGTGATTTTATGTCTCTGACCGTTGAATCATACTCTTCCTTATTCTACAAACTTAATCCAATAACGTTTATCTAAAGTTGCTATACCAATTTCAATCAAAAATGTCGGTACGCTTTAAGTCTTCCATTAAATATCGTAAACCATAATATCCCATCAGATCGTTTTTGTAGCTATGATGTTGGCGATGGCGGTGGTGGCGTGCAACCCACATACCTAGCTGAAACTGCACCGCATACCTATCTCTCTAAGCTAGACTGTCCCTAGTATAAAGAATTGAATTCCAACAATAATTACGGAGCGTCTGCTGATGCTCCTGCTGCTGCGAACCACTTAACTTGACAGTGGCATTGGCAGCACTTGGCATTGGCATTGGGTATATGTATTCCTTTCCCAGCCATCACACATCATTGTGTCCTCCTTCTATTAAACATATTATAAAGGTGGAGGCAGATGGAAGAGGGATTATGGTCGACTAAAAGGCCACTATACTGCAGTGGCCACAAGCGGCGGCGGCATTGAAGAGTCGCAAACTGTCAACAGTTTTGTCATCTGCAGTTGACAATTGTCTATACTTGAACTATTCGCGTATGGCAGGCGGCGCGGCGCAATAAAATGCCGCGTTGCCGACGCCGCCACTTGTTCGCCTCCACAGAGAGAAAAAGAATTGTAGTCACTTCTATACTTCTTCAGCTCAACTTCGATATATTATATGTACATATATATATAAGTATACAACTTGAGGGAGGCAGTGAGCATCAAATGCGATGACTTCTTCGGTGCTACCGGTTTTTCATTGTTTGGAGGTTATCGGACGAAATCAGTAGTTCCGCGTGACTAACTCGCTTGTGTGGTTGCAACAGCCGACTTTTGATCTTTGCCGCCACCCAACGAAGGCTTTAGGTTTAAGGTGCACCGCAAAATGGCCATGGACATCTTCAGAGAAGAGAGGCCCTGGTCTATTGTGATCCACAGGGCCAACGTCATCGCATGGATGCTGCAAAGCGGAGGACAAAATTGTGTCACATCATTGACAACTTTGTGTCGCTCGTGAAAATAATGTGCTGGCTTAAAGGGACCGCAAAATCACAAGAACATTGATCCCTCGGATTCTCATTATAAAATCGATGAGACCGACACGAACGTACAAAAAGTGACCTACACCACGCGGATTCAAGATTTGACCCATAATATGACAGAACTGGAGTGCTTCGCTAATGTCAAACCTTATACACATAGCAAATGATAATAATAATAATTGGTTAAAGATATATAAATGAAGAATGACTTGAAAACTGACGACTGTAAGACGACGACAATTCAAGCAAACGATTTAAACGTCAACAGACATCACATAATAAATCTATTAATTTCAAGACATCGATGAACATCCATCGAAGTGGTGTCAGTAGTGGCGGCAATCGATTGCGAGCAGCAATTACATTGATTTCTCAGTCTGCGACACGAGGCTCTCGCTGTCTTTATGTTGTTCTGTGTGTGTTTGGTGTTTCTGTAGGTAATCTAGATGATGGTTAAGATGGCGCTGTGCTGCTGGCTGCTCCTTCCTGATGTTGAAGCTCTGAATACAACGGCCATAGGGGTCATTAAATCAATCAGTATCGGCGTAAATCGATAAATTGCGACTTAAACGCATTCAATACACTTAGGGAGTAATTTGCGCTATTTAACCGCACAACACACCGGGACCGGGACCGGATTCGGATTGGAGTACTGTTTTGCTTTTTACCTAACTTTAACTTGTTGTTTTGTTTAAATTGGATCGTAGAATCGAGTTGAATAGATGACTTTTGTTGACATTTCATTTCGATTGATATAATTGAAGAGAAAGGAATATTGTAGATAATATCGAAGCCAGTCATAGTGCGTTATCGTTATCGATATTATATTTAATTTTGTTTTCAGCTTGAACGATTGCAAGAAGCCACTACTTTTACGAACGATTCTCATGCGACATTTAAAAATTGGAAAGTATTAGAAAGCTCAGTCAAATGTTGTTTATGTAAACAAGGGCACGAAGCAGTTTTTTCAAATTCGAAAATGTAAACAATCTTGAAGCTTAATAAAGACATGAAAAATAAAAATAACTTTAAGTAATTCCAATAAGAGAAAAAGTGTATACAAATGTATAAAACATTTCATCCTGCAAAGCCAAACATTTTTTCACCTGGGAACTTCAACATAAGGCAGCGCCAAATTTGTCAGACATCAATTTCCCAACTGTCGTAGTTTGACGTAACGCATAAGCCTAAAATTGCAAAATACAGGCTTCAAGCCATTAAGCATCTTCTAGACAAAAACTCCCATTATTAAGTTTCGTTAAATAGTCAAACATATTATAAATAGTAAGCATCTTCCGACCCGTGTACCCGTGGCGTCATGGTTAGTGCGTAGAACTTTTATGTCAGAAGTATCGGGAGCAATCCCGTTATCAGAAAGCTTCTTCTATATCAAAGTGGATTTACATGAATTGAAAGTTCAGCGGATTTTTTTTATATCTTAAGGAAATTTGCAACACACTTCAAAATTTCTTCAACAGGATGCAAATCCATGTTATTACACATGTATATACACATACACAATTAACAGTTTGTTGAGTTCACATGATTTAAATTTGTCCTCTTTTTACCACTTTTTGTCTCATGTATAGATTTGTCTCTTCTGCTTGTATGATTTTCAATTCAACCTTTCACTGAACACGCAATTTCAGAGATAAATTAGAAAATTGATTTATACCAACACTAACGTGACTTTAATTGCATCCCATTAAAAGTTATTACCGCAACTCCTTGCCAATGCTTCAGCTTCAGTTCTTCAATGATGTCTGCCCATTGAGCTGATATTTTCTGACAATTGACACAGCTGTCATTGCAATGCATTTGACGTTTTCTCTTCTTTCGTATTCAACTACAACAACAACAACTGTCAACGCAGTTAATGGCTGTGGCACCACAATATTTGCTATAAAGATAGGTTTACCTATAGACGAGTACCTAATGGCAAAGTGTGGGACTATAGAACCGAACTATTTCCCAATTTGATGCCCATGTCGGCTTTTTCTTGAATTCTTCAAACTGAATTCTTCCATGGACTTCTATATTCTAGGACAACAGACGACCGACCGACAACAATGTGCGACGCCATATAGTTGACATCAAGCTTGATGCTAGCTTTGTGGGATCTTTTGGAATCTGTTTTCTCCTTTTCGGCCCGAGAACGTGAAAGACGCAACGCAATGTGGAGGAGAACGAACTATTTTTGTTGAAATTGCCGCCAATCTTTGATGTGTACACTGCCGCATTCCTAAGCTAGATCCACACACACAACGTATTGTGATTACAAGACTTCAGAGAAGCGATATCACAGCGATTAGGGGAGTGCCGTGAATCACCTTTGGGTCAGTCGATAAAGCCACCCGATTGCATTCTGATAAACCGTAAAGCCTCGTTGAGCCTTCCGAGGACCTAAAGTCGTCTTGTATAGATATTAGTTAGATTCTGTGAAGCCGCATATTGACAATTTGTGCCTGGCTTGGCGAGAAATCCAATCATGCAAGGACACCCCGCCGAGTGCCATTGTTAACACACTGCAAACTGCACAGTGCGCACGCGCAACGCAACGCACAACGAGCGCACACTCCGTTCCAATCGCAGGATTCTATCTCACCTCACATATGGAGTCAGCGCGACAGGTATCCAATTCCGTAAGATCGATTAGGGTTGTTCGACTTAGCCATATGCATATTTATGACCAAACACATCGGCTCATACCGATCGAAATGGAGATGGAGGCTCTCCCGGTCGGTCTCTCGATCTCTCGAAATGGACGCATGGTCTTATGTGTTCCTGTCCCACCACCCAGACGAAGAATCGTCGGTGGAGTAATCACCGTCGTCATCGTCATAGTCATTGTGCCGTGTGATGGTCATAAACATTACCAACCACAATGATCATTGGGGAGTCATTACAAGCGACCGAGACGGCTGTTCTGGGTTGGATCGGCTAGTAACCTCTGTGCTGTGTGTCTTTCGCAGCTATAAGTCCGGAAATTTCATGGAAAAGACGGAACGACAATGACTATGCGAATGATGATAATGCGCGACCAACACAACTGACCAACACCAAAATAACCGACCGACGCGATGCGACGGCGACAGAGTCTATTCGACGCTTAAAGACGTGGAGTGTCGGTGGATAGTGTATTCCCACATGTTCGTTGCGTAGTATACCGTTCGTTTTTAGAGCTTGAAGCAGTATAAATATTCCTCCTGGCTACATTGGATGATGGCTTATTGGGGAGGAAGCAAGTGTTTCTCTTTTCATTTTATTTTTTTTTCTGGGAGAAAACCGGTACGATGACGATGATGTGCAATTTGGGAACCTGTGACTTTTCCCATCGTAAATTTAACTTCTTTATGGAGTTGTCTATCGCGTTGGAGGTCTTTGCTAACACCAAGCGGGAACAATATGCAGAATAGCAAAACTATTGCGGATACAAGGCTCACCTTGCTTTGTTGCACGCATGTGTAAAAGACATTTAATCTTTGGCAGGGAAATACATGTATATAAATGTATGTTATAAATGAAGCGGTTCATGAACGTGCTGACCGGAGGGTGGACTTTGGTAATAATCAACGTTTGTGCCAAAATTAATAGCTGACGATTCGTCATCGTTTTTTGTAATTATACTTTTGGTTAGTTATACTATATAGGATGTTATTTATGTGGCTTTTATTTTACTTTCAATAAGTGACTTTCAAACTGACATGACGTTACCTCTTAGCTCCAGCTTCGTATATTAGTAAACCACCATATTTTGAAGGTATATTTTTAAGCAAAATTAATTTCGAGCTGTTCATCCGCATCAGTCCTGAGGTTCTGTGTTACAGTAACAGAAGAGGAGGAGAGGGGTTTTTAAATGTCAAGTTAAGCCCAGTTATGGTTACGTTTCTTTCGTGCTTCTACTTTTGATAGAAGATCAAGACACTACAAACATAAATTACTACAGCTTTTTTGAAAACATAGCCATTTGATCAATCAAGGTTAAAAATAAAAGTATAAAATAGCTTACTTTAACCCAACTTGACTTATTTTGCTTCACTGATTCTTATTCATTGTTCTTGATGTTTTTTAAGTTCTGTTTCACAATCACATAATTGACGCTTTCAAGTGTAAACATTCGTCAAGTTTTGCGTAAGGAACTTTAACATGAAAAATTACTAAAATTCTTTGAAATTTAGCTTTAAGTGTAAATTTAATAATTGGAGTCAGTTAAATTGCATTTTAAACTTTAAGAGCCCCCGCAGACTGCAGACCTTTTATCGGTCGATAGTTTGGTCGGCTTCTTAATCAGTATGGAGAGGAATGCATATGCGCACACTACAGCGATTCAGTATCGGCCGATAAAAAAGTTTGATGGGCTACCCGATTACATTCAAACTAATCTGTCGGCCAACAATCGGCCGACTGTTTAATCAGTTCGCTCTGTGTCTCTGCGATTTGGCGTCGTGTGCGTGTATTTTGAATATGGCGTCGCCCAAATCACAATTGTTGATTCGAGAATTGTCGGCCGACTGTTGGATAGTCTACGCCCTGTTCACCAACAAAACTGTTTAGTTGGCTCGGTGTGCGCACTTTCAGCCCAACCCGACCAAACTATCGGCCGATAAAAAGTCTGTAGTCTGCGGGGGCTCTAACTGCCCTTAAGGATGTATCTAGCCTTTTTTATGGCATAGCCAATGCATCAATCAATATAAACAACATGACTAACAAATTGTTAATTTTAGATCAAATTTGAGTTATTCTACAATTATTAAATTCCCATCTTAAGACCTGCTTCTTTAATAACGGAAACATTGATTAGACCTACCTGTTGTGCTAAACTTTATAGCTTGATACCCACAGTTCCTAAAAACAAACAAAACAGTGAAACATCTGTAGGTTTTAAATATCTTGTTAAAAATTGTTTCTTTTCTCGTCTGATGATAATTACAACTTGTAAGCTTCACAATGTGTGTCTAGACAACATAATTGAAGTTTAATCCTAAATTATTTAAACAAAAATAATAACATTTACATTTTTTGACAATATTAAAAACAAAACATCAAAGGCGGGATCAATTACACACTGCGCGTGGAGCGGATAACAATGGGTCACATATGTATATACACAAGTTCTAAAGCTAGTTAAATAATAAAGAGATAACTGTCACATAAAATATAAAACACATATAGTGCCGCTCTCTATACCTATATATAAAGCATAATATTAGCCCACGTTGACATCCAATAAAACCACATCTTAGTATACAAAAAAAGTATATGATTGCCGAATAATGATGATGATCAATATTTGAATTTAATTGTTTCATTATTGTGAATGGTCCAGGAACGTATATTAGGAAAAGCAGCAAAGTTCGAGGGGGAGGGGGGTTTAAATTTTGTCCATGTTCGACTATCTAATTAAGAAATGAAATGAACGAAAAATAACCCCCCTTCTATTTGGACTGTTGCATCATTTTGGTCCATGAACGTATAGTAAGATAAGTAGTGAAACTTTATGAGGGGTCGTTGAATTTCTATATAAGAAATCAGTATTAATTGAAAACTTAGATTTCTAGGCAAAAACAACACACCTTTCTCTTTGGAACATTGCATTGTGATTAATCCAGGAATATAAAGTTAGAAATGTAGCGAAGCATTTCTTCATCTTCGAAATTTTAGAAAGTAATTAATGTATCCGTGGCATGATGGTTAGTGCGTTGGACTGTCATGCCAGAGGTCTTGGTTTGGATCCCTGCCATATATGTCATATAAAGTTTTTTTCACGGGTACTGCCTCTTGCGAGGAATTGACAAATTCTCCAAGAGTAATTCTTGTCATGAAAAGTGCTTTCTCAAATTTGCCGTTCGGATGCGGCATATAAACTGTAGGTCCCCTCCATCCCTGACAACAGTACTCGCATACAGGAATGGTTGAGAGTTGTAAGTTACTAGGCCCTAGTTCTCCACGGACTGTTGCGCCACTCAATTTATTTATTTTAATTACTGATTGAAAACTTAAAATTCTAATAAAGAAATAACCCCCTTTTTATGCGAAATCAGTAGAAAAGATGGAAGAAATATATTCCCCTCCTATAGAACATTTTGTGTCAACGGCCCTGCTTTGATCTTCTAATTTTATTGGATTAAAGGAACAAAACAAAATCATTGACATTATGCAAATCGATTTTCGATATTTAAATAGTCGATAACACGGATCTTCTTCTTCTTCTTTCGATTTTTATTTAGCATGCCTAACCTCATATTGATAATGTGTTCCTTATAGTCGAACCATTTAAAATATGCTTAAGCCAATCTTTTTATCGATTAATGCCACCGGAGGAGCCGCCGCCGTCATACCGCCTTACCACCTTACCGGTCGGGTCGACGACTACGACGACAACGACGACGGCGGCGATGCATGAATACCATCACAGAAAGAGAACACAAAACAATGTCAATTCGAAAAGTTTTGTGTGGGTTAAGCCGGAAAAAATTGCCGACGATTAGGATGAACATTGTGTTACCAATTCGACACAACCTTCTTTAGACACTGACTGGCATCAGGGGGATATCAATCGTGGGAACACACACTTGACACTTGACACATGGCGCGGTGCGATAGTTCCTATACACTCGTAGATGAGAACGCATCACTTCACTGTGTCCTGGCCTTCTTCCAGTCTATTGTCTATATCAATCTCAGCTAATTTATGCAAAGTCAATGAGTGAATCGGATCGATCAATTAAAATATTCACAGAATCAGAATTAAGATGTTATATGTTGAGAGGGTTTTCAACCCAAATACATCGAATTTTTAGATAAACGAATATCGAAATATTTTGTCAAGCGACAATTTAAATTGCTTAATCGGTCGGAGCGGTCGGCGCGGTGGTGTAGGAGTTATACTCTTATATATGACGGCTTTTGTCTTTGAAGTTCTCCATTATATGGCGCACCGGTGTTGCTGTTGTGCGGTGTACTCGTACTTTGTGCCTGTGCAGCCGTATCGGTATTAATCAAAGGGTTTTCAGATGGTGAATGAGAGACTCCTTGTAGGTCGTTCGTTGCCGGTGGCAATCGATGATTTAAAGAAACAAGCTACTGGGTATAGATAATAAATGTAGACATTTATAATGCATGACTTTTGTGAATTGGATGTATCTATACATAACATAGATACATCTACATTTGACTTGAGTTTAAGTTAAGAAGGTTTTTTTTTAATTTGATGATCACAGTTCATTCAGTTTCGTTTCGTTTTAGCCCGAAACATTAATCGGTCACAGTTAATCTCTGCTTTAATTTGTATCTTTTATTCCTACCATAATACCTTCCTTTATATAAATCGTCTACATGTGTTTTGGTTTTGAGATTAAATTAAGAAGTTTTATAAATCGTTTAAAAATTTAACATTATAAAACAATAAAAGTATACGCACTTTGGGGGACCTACTTCTGTTTTTTTTAAGAACTTTTTATTTTATTTTTTCATAGATAATGTGAAGATGTGGACAAAATTAATTATTTAAACCTTTTAAGTAGATTTATCATGGAAAATACTGGGATTTCAAAGAACTACTTCCTTAATAATATGATGTCAAATGATTTTTAATTTAATACTGATTAAGGTAACAGCTATGTACACCAGTAAAAATCCATCAGATCATAATAAGTAGTTCATTTCTTGGTCTCCTTAGTAGTACCCGTGGCGTGATAGTTAGTGCTGCTCTGTGGTGCCAGAGGGGTTCAATCCCTGCTTATGCTACCTATTAATTGTTTCACAGGTACATTTATTTCCAAAATTCTCACTCTATCAAAAATCATCAAGCTTTAAAGGTATGTGTAAATAAGCAGATTTGTCATCTTTAGATTAAGCAAACTCCTCTAGAGACTCTTGAGGCTTCGTCAGTCTGTTGAACAGTTTGCTTACCGAAGGCATCATCAGCCGGATTCATTTTCTTTCTATTCCCAACTGTCAGTTATCCTTTCAATTAAAAACTCTAACCTCAAATGCTTGATTTCAATCAGGAAATTCTTGATTCCAATCAAGAAATATTTGTCCAACATAGAAATTTTCAACAAAAGCTATAACCAACTTAAAAAAAAAGTCCAATGATTGGTTTCAATAATTAAATGATAGATATTACTGACCCCTCAGACGCCTTATTGAAAAAATAAAGACGGGGAGTTGCAGATTTAGTTGCCAGAAATTATGTGTCAACATTAAACTATATGAAATTTGTAAGAAAATATTGCCAAAAATAACACCCCATGTATACAAATTATAAATTGTAAGCTTTTAAGTTTAAGGGCACCCGAGGAAAGTTATCAGTGTGGACCGCATCGCAGCCTCTATTATTTTAAATTTAGATTCCACCCATTCATTCTATCTTGAAGAATGTTTTTTTTTTTAATTAACTGTACATTGAACTATTTCTATCTTTACTCACACCTGAAATACTGGGCCTTAATATGTCAACTAACCATAAACAATCAAACGTGGAGGAATTACAAAAAAAAACGTGTAAAAATGTTACACCTTCTTAAAACCAGACAAAGAGTTTAAATCCAGCACCAAAAGTCAGTCTCGCTGTCTACGTCCATATCCATACACTCGTTCAAAGAAACAACCTCACCTAAGCTATCAATTTACTAGACGGGGAGTTGCAGATTTAGTTGCCAGAAATTATGTGTCAACATTAAACTATATGAAATTTGTAAGAAAATATTGCCAAAAATAACACCCCATGTATACAAATTATAAATTGTAAGCTTTTAAGTTTAAGGGCACCCGAGGAAAGTTATCAGTGTGGACCGCATCGCAGCCTCTATTATTTTAAATTTAGATTCCACCCATTCATTCTATCTTGAAGAATGTTTTTTTTTTTAATTAACTGTACATTGAACTATTTCTATCTTTACTCACACCTGAAATACTGGGCCTTAATATGTCAACTAACCATAAACAATCAAACGTGGAGGAATTACAAAAAAAAACGTGTAAAAATGTTACACCTTCTTAAAACCAGACAAAGAGTTTAAATCCAGCACCAAAAGTCAGTCTCGCTGTCTACGTCCATATCCATACACTCGTTCAAAGAAACAACCTCACCTAAGCTATCAATTTACTAGCCACCCTCGAGATTAAGGTTGGCAGCGGAGGAGGAACACCTGTTAACGGGCGACATCTAGCAAACGAGATGAATATGAAGAAACGAGCAACACGATGACGGTGATGCGAAGACGACGCACCTAACGGGCAGGTGATGGCCGCCACCGCCATCCATCCCATCGTATATGTAAGTATGTAGGTAATCATCATGTGGCTTCTCATGGTTCCTCTTCACTTGAGTGTGCATCAGATTTAGCCAAACGCGACTTTCATATTCTAGCAACATCCACAACGAGTCACATCACCATAGCACCACATCCCTCTTGGCGATCTTATCAGAGGTGAAAATTTATTCATTGTTTGCGAATGGTTGCCATTACGCTGGATATTGTGTGTGCGCATCAGCGCGAGCCTATAAGCATTCTTTCGATACCGCAAATCCGTAGACCATCTTTTGTGTGGTGCGGCTAATTAGGATCCGGGACAGGAGCTCGTAAATCGCACCGCCCCAAGGGGTGAAAGGTTACCCCACTCACTATCTTAATGCGCATATCTCTCACACTGTACTGCACTGCGCATCAGATGCATAGTTTCAATCGTTCATCAACGTGTGCATGAAAAAAAAACGACCAAAATGCCCCGCAAACACCCGCCCTTAAAATGCTTTCGTCTTCTGTCTGGTTGAAGCACTCTCTGCAGGTGACGTGCGATGATACAAATTTCTGTCCGTCCCGAGGCACATCAGTCGATGGTGGAAACTAGTTGCGTTGTGCGCTTAAAAGGACATCGGCGGGCGATAGTTTTTTTTCTTTTTCTAAATCTATACAACGCGCGTTGGATACGCACGCATCAGACAAAAAAAATCGCTTAATTAGTTACGCGAGTTACATGCGAAAATATTCTGGACATTTGTGGACGGTTTCTTTTTTGTAGCTTGATTGAATAGTATGAACTGGCTTCGACTGGTGCGGTGGACCAAACCAGAAGCGGCATCATATACCTCTATGGTCTGTATAGTGACCATGACCATAGAGGAGCCGGCAGCATAATGGAGACAAATTCCATGCCACCACCACCACCGCCGCCGGCCGTGATGCTGTTCCAGTGCCTATCTTATAAGCAAAATGTTGCAGCTCATCAGAAGTTGTCGTCCGTTTTGATGCAAAATTTAATGAGAATAACAACAACGAACTGCACTGCTACGTCTCGAATACCGTCCCGTCCGTCTTCGTCTTCGTCGTCGTAACCGAAGATGGATATAGATTCTGCTAGACGAATATGCATGCACAACTTTCCATCTCCAGGTTATGGAGATAAATTCCCTAAGGATTTGCACTTCGTTCGCCTAATCGTGCGTTTGTTTTTGCAGTAATTTTTGCTGTGAAATCCAGAATGTCAATGTTATTTACCTGATGCGATAATGTTCTGATGGTGATATGATGGGGGAGCCATTGGCATTGCCATGGAAAATCGTCCTTAACTATGATGATGCGATCTGGAACGTGCGATGGAAAACTCCTTACTCGGCATGCGGTACCTTTCTGATGGTATTTTATATAACTAAATCTGACCATGATGATGGTGCGGAGAATGGCATTTAAGTTGCATATTTATGTATTATACTATAACAGCTTGAGAACGTGGGACGCATCAAGTCATAATTGGAAACATCAAGTTTTTTTTTAGTTTGTTTTGAATTGAATTTAAATGGACAAAACCCGAACATCTTAAGTCTTATGGTCGTAGTTTTTTCTTAGTATTTTAATTTCGCATTTGAGCAAGATCTTGAGCTATCACCACAGGGGGCTGTACCATAAGTTCAAAAGCAAGTTAACAACGTTTTCCACAATTGTATGTAGTTTTTGAGTTAATATTTTAAGTTAGAACTTTATTATTTTATTTTCATGAAACTACTAAGAGGTTTTGCAAACAGAAGCTGCATAAAACAACAGTGCCTTTCGACGTCAAAAATGGAACAGTTTTTTTGTCTTAAATATGGATTTACGCAACATCTATGTGTTCCTGACCCTTTACCGCATCAAGCTCAGCATTGGAGATAAAATTATGCCAGAAAGAAATCTATCTACGAACGTTTGAATCTTTTTTATGAAAGCAGCAAGGATTCAATATTGGAGCGGAACAGTCGTAGCTTGGTCTTTAAGCAAAAGGAGTTATTTTTCCATATTTTGGACAGCATTCCGAACGTATCCTTTGCTATTATCATACGGCTGTTTATGTCCAGTTCATTTCCAGACAATGTCGTCTCTTGATGGAGATCCATGATCCTATGAGAAAGTAAGAATACATTGTCCGAATCACTCATCGACAACAGGAAAAGTATTGGTGATAGTATACAGCCTTGTCTAACTCCACTTTGAAATTCAAATTCCTTTGATGACCTTATTTATGCAAAACGTGAGATTTGGATACATCATAATGTAGCCTTGAAAATACCACTAAATTAATGAGATGCATATCGAACGCCTTTCCGAAATCGATGAACAACATTTAAAGTGGTAACTGTTCGTACTACTGAGGGAAGAACGTATATTCTTCTCAAACTCTGCAGGAATACAATCAAGTTCAACCGTTTTGTTGCTCATCTAATTAATTAATTTTTGTATTTAAAAGTTAGGAATTCAAGAATTTTGTTTCGCATCTCACCATACGCAACCCATTTCGAAGTTTCCTTCCTGTAACTCTCAAAATGATTGTGGACTTCTTAATTTTAAACAGGAAATGAAAACTTCAAAGAAGTCCTTCCTCAACTTTTATTAATTATGTTTTTGTTTTTTTCCAGGAAACTTTACTAGAAAATTTCCATTTTTCGTGTCCTCAGAGAAAGGTCCAATAAAGGCAAACTTTGCTATAATCATAGCCAATTACATTACAAATTATTTTGTACGTAGTGCCGTTCATCTTTCGATTACAACACTTTGTCCTTTTGTGGCTTGCCCCACGAAAATATGTTCCTGTCAAATGTTCAAAATGAAGATGATCCTCTCTCTCTCTCCAGCACCAATGTTCATTATGAACATGCACAGACACACGGATGTACGCTCCTGGAATTCAAATTCAAATTCAAATTTAAACTCAAATCCACCATCAGCAAACACCGAACTATCAAATTCATTGTTCAGCCTAAGCGATTCATCCATTTTGTCACTGCAGTGCCGATTTATAACTAAATAAATCCGATTTGGATATAAATTACTAACTTGCCCGCCGCCACCATCATCATGATCATCATAATGCCTGCCTAACTCTTTGGCTCTTGGCTCCCGCAGGATGGCGAATGGCAAATGGTAAATGGCAAATGGCGGATGGCAAAGAGGCAGCAATTTGTTGAAAATGCCTCCGGAACGTAATTGGAGAATTAATTAGCTATCGCTAGCGATGGCTGGCTGCCGATCCGATACTCGCAACGATGATGATGATGATGGCTCTTTATCGGAGATGTAAGCCACTAAAGTAACATGGTCCAGCCAAGCACTATTGGCCCAACGCTATGTGTTCAGGTTAGGTTAGGTTAGCTATTCATACTCGTATACTCGTACGTGGACTAATCCTTGCGGATTTATGTCTGCGGTGGTGGCAGTGTGTAGTTTGTCCCCCGTGATCTGTGCTCGCCGCGCTCTATTCGATCCGAACTAACCGCGACCCCATCCGATCCACCTTGTTTGGAAGTCCAAATGCGAGTTTTATGAATGGACAGAAGATCAATGACTCAATGCGACTCCTAACTCTGGCAAACTCCGCGAGGAAGTAACCACGAAGAATTTTTAACGTCATTATCCTGAATTGTTTATTGATAGCTGAGAAATGATTATCCCTGCGCCGAGTTCTTTTCCTTCTTTTGACTACTTCAACTAGTACTTGGACTTGGACTTGGACTTCTGTATTCTGGCATATGGTGGGACTTCGTATACAACTCTATATGGGATGGATTTACACGGCAGCGCCATCCATGGTACTGTGCAGTGCAGTTGGCTGCGCAGTTCATGTTTTGGTATTATATTTACCAAACAAATCGAATATCAATTTGCCTCCGATAATGGAGTTTAAGACGCGTGATTTATGTTTGAGAGTTCGTAGTTGGGTAAGTAGCAGCCAGTTGCAATGAGCAGGAGCACTGACTACTTGAAAAGTTGAAGTTGCGCAGTTAAAAGGCATAAAGGTGTACTACGTACGTATAATAATATAATGGCATTGTTTGGGGTGCATGTTAAACGTGGCATTAGGAAGATCTATGAGAATAATATAATATATGTGTATATATGCTATCGGTATGTATATGACTATGAATGTATTTGTGTATGTATATGAATGAGGATAATTTATATGGAATAGAAGTTGTGTTGCGCATGTAAAGCCAAGTTGCAAGGTCATTTGTTTTCATTTTAAAGCTAAAGAGTGTATAGTATTTACTCTGTACTCTCAACTTACAATTGCATCAATTGCAGGGAATTGCTATTTCGTATTACATTCCTTAAGGATAACAATGATACTTTTGTACTTTTGGATGGAATTTTTGCTGTTGTTCAATTTAGGGAAGAATTCGTAAAAAAAAATCTACGCTTTTCACAACGAATGTATTTGAACATTAAGCTTACTTTGTGAATACCTTGAGCCTGGGCTATAAGTCCCAGAATTTTTAAGATGGTCTATTTCTTCAACTATGCTTACGACATATAGGATTTCTATATGGTAATTTTTGCGTTTGTAAGAAATTTTGAAATCGAGATTTAATCAAAAATGACATTAAAATGGTAGACAAGTCTAAAAAAGTTGGTCCCCCGATTCCGCCCGTCTGCCCGTCTGTCCTGGTCCTACAGCTCAAAGCCTTGGGTCGATTGACCTAAAATTTGGAAATTACGGTTTTGAGTCAATTCGTTTTAGGGTTTTTTTCATTTTTCAAAAATTCGAATTTTTGAAAAAACAGATTTTTTTTTAATGTTCGCTAATTTTTTTTTCTTAATTTGGCTTCTTTCAATATAAAAAAATATTTTTGTATATCTCCAGAAGGGTATCCCCCATAGAAGCGTTATTAACTTCCCATAGGAAGTTATTGTCATGGGTCCGATTTTCCAAATTGAAAATTTTAACATTTCTCGACGTTTCAAGGTCTATGCGTGCGTGTGTACGAACATTCGTACGTCCTGAAGAAGCTGAAGAACCAGAAGAGATATAGACTTCAAATAAATTTTGTTATACAGATAATAAGGCAAAAAGATGCAGAAAGGACTCATAAGAAAATTACGTGGGTGTTTTTTTTACCAAAGCAGTTTAAAAAAAAGGTGAAAATGTTGGTTAACCCAGAATTATATTATATATTGTAACGTGATACAAAACAAGTATATTTTTAGAAAAAATCCAATTAACGGTTTTTTTTATAAATCAAAAAACTGAAAACAAAAATTTGTCTAAAATATAATTTCATCTCCAAAACAATTTTGTGCAACGAAGAATAATGTTTTTGACATCTGATAAAATTTTGAGAAAAATCTAATTGACAGGTTTTTTTTTATAAAAAATAAAAACCTAAAAAAAATTACTCAAAGTTGGTAAAAATTGATTTTCGACTCAAATATCTTTTCAAAACTTTGAGATATTGGCTTTAAACTACTTTTATCTTTCAAAAAATATTGTTGTCAACATTCAGTAAAATTTTGAAAAAAATCGAATTGACAGTTTTTTTACAAAAAATTAAAAACCTAAAAAAAAATTAACAAAAGTTGGTAAAAATTGTTTTTCGACGTAAATATCTTTTCAAAAATTTGATACATTGGCTTCAAATTAATTTTATCTTATAAGAAATATTGTTTTCAAAATTCGATAAAATTTTGCGAAAAATCGAATTGACAGTTTTTTTTACAAACAAATAAAAACCTAAAAAAAAAAACAATACTAAAACTTGGTAAAAATTTACTTTCGACTCAAATAGCTTTTCAAAAATTAAAAATATTGGCTTCAAACTTATTTTATTTCACAGAAAATATTGTTTTCGATATTCAGTATTTTTTTTATAAAAAACCAACAGTCCGCTTTTTTATAAAAAAATAAAACCTACACAAAATAGTACGCAAATTTGGTAAAAATTGATACATATAGACAAACTTTTAAGCAAGACAAACCGACAGACGGGATGGGAAGTTATTAGTGTGGGTCGCATCCCACCCTCTTTTTTGTTTCTATTTCTTTAAAACTAAATTTATGCGAAGTACGAATGTGCTTAACCAAACCATACAAAATTTGCTAAAAACCATTAATTGAAATTCTGGGGATGTTAAAACGTCGAGATCATGGGAAATCTGAATCAACTTAAAACGACTTATTCTTACAGGATTATTATTTTCTTTCATATATGGTTGTATAATTAAATTTTCTCTATGTACCATAATAAACTCATAATTATTGTTAATTAAATTAAACCAAGACATGAGTGTCAGAACAATCTTCAAATTCCATTAAAAAAAAATAAATATTCGCATTATCTTCCAATTAAAAGTTCCATCATCTTGTTTCGCATGATGCGCATCTCTATAAATTAATTATCGTTTCATTCATATAATATTCTCCAAGAATATCGATATATCGAAGAACGATTATGAAGAACAAGTTGTATAGAGAAAAAAGTGGGTTTCCAACTTCATTCAATCTCATAGTGAAAGGGAAGAGATTCCATCAATGGTTATTCCATCATCAGGAGTATTAAAGTAACGAGTGGAACTATGTCGGCCTAATAGAATATTATTACTTACCTCTTGACGGACGCCATCGTCAATACCACCGCCACCACCACCGCCACAGCCGCCAACAATCTTCATTGATTTATTCAATCTTAACAATTCCATATGATCCGCACGATCACTAGAGAGTGCTCCTCTGCATCAGTTCTCCATAATAAAATTAATTATAGGCCATTTTCTCTAAGGCATAATGACAAATATATGATTGATAGAAATGTGGTGTGAATATCAATAAACGACAACCAACAACGACACGAAGCGACGCGACGGGCGCAAAGGCTACTTTGTCTATGATTTCTCAACCTAATGGACGGACGTGTCGCGTCGTCGGACATGCATGATATACACAAGCAAACTGACTAATCGCTACTCAGCAGTAGTTTAGTTTGAAAATATCAGAGGAAAACTGTAAAATTTCGAAATAACCAACAACTTGTTGCAGAAAATATCATAAATACATACATACATATAAAAATGAGTATATGCAGTTTAATTACAGCGCCACTCTTCGGAGAATAGGAATAAAAAAAAAACAACAATTTTCCAATTCGTTGTCCCAGTTTTTTTCATTGCTCTACTACATCGATAGAATGTCTCTGCAAATCTGTCTGAATCTAACATAAAGTGCGTTAGTTTATCTAAATTTTATATCAAAGCATAAATTTACTCGAAAATGAACTTCTAGTGGTGCTGATGATCAAGACCGTAGTCAAAAATCAAATTTAAAATATGGGTGGTTTCTTTACTTTTACAATAAAAACAAAGTGTTTACGAATAGTTTCCGTCATCGTGGAGACCGACAAATGATTATAGTTAGGTATTTCTGAACAAATCTCGTAACACTATCAAGAACAAAACTATATAGGGGTTTTCAAACCCCCTTTCAGTTTCTCAAACAACGTTCTTGGTTTCCAAAGCAGGCGCACAATCTCGCGCGTTCCAGCAATTTTACGACACGTGTTGAGTACAGTTCGGTACGAACAAAACTCTTTTTCTTAGCCAGCTCAGAGGCTGAGGCCCCCACAGGCCATTGCAGAAATTGCATGAGAGTCTGAGTCTCTGAGTCCAAGTCCAGTCCAATTCGGAATTCCTATCACACGATCGCTCAATGATCGTGGATTGGAGTGATCATGAGTGGTGAATTGTTTTAATGCCTTGTGTTTGTTTATAGATAAAGTGTCCTATACATGAAATAATTATGGAAAATTAAATATTAATGGCCAGCCTCAGGGTTGCTAGGTTAGTGCGGATTTCTTTGCAGACAGCATTTGTTTGTTTGTTGGTTTTTCAACTTAGTTGTTCTCTTTTCTTATCTTATGGACGCAGAGAGAAAACAAGATTCAGGAGGAAATTGTCAGTTATAGTTGTTAGAGTTTTTTTTTTGTAAGTCCTAAAAACAGAGGTTTCCCTCCATCAAACACCATCATCCGCATGCCATCTACAAAAATGTTTTAATAAAATTGTACCACACACAAGGTGTTTGTTGCCTAGACTGTAAGTTAGGTTGCAGATACAATATTGCGCAACAATGTAGATATTTGTGTTAATTTTTTGTTTATTTAAAAATACTTAAGGAAACAAAACACTCACAATATGCGGTTCAGATCAATAAAGTGTATAACAAGCAATATTTTTTGTTAGCGGGGAATTAAATCATCTTAATGGTAGATATAGAGGCAGCAGGCGCTCACTGGTACAACGAACATTCGAGTATTAATTGTGTTCAATTATTCTTTTCAATAAATTGTCGTAAATTTTTGTTGATGTGGTAACATTTTTTGTGTAGTTAGTAGTTTGCGGCCACAAATTAAAACCGTCAGGCGGAATAAATGACTAAAATGATTAGTGAAATATACTGCTAATGAGACGATTGGAATTTGTATTGAATTATTATTAAAAAAACACATGTAGTTTGGGTACTTAATATTACCGTCCGGTGTCTACTACCTACAATTAATTAGTACAAATTTAGTCAACAAAAAAAGAGTTGTCAGTCTCTGCAAACAAGGTTTTGAAATATTTACGATTTAAATTTTTTGTATTGATTTATAAACAACTAACAAGATTTAAAGGAATGTTTAATGCTTTAAGCCATATTTATATGAAAGTGTTAACCTAATAACGTAGTGTAAATTCGTATGAGGTTATAGATATGATGTATTGTAAAATTCTCTTGAATCTAGTAGAAAAATATACACAAATTTGAAACGAAAATGGAGAAATTCAATTTACGTATTTTGTTTTGAATTTTTTTAAATGATTAATGATTAGCAGTGGAAATAGGTATCAATTTTTGTTTCTAGAAGTCTGACATTATTTTCGTTGATTATTCAGAGGGTTAAGGGTTAAAAATAACAATTTTGGAAAGTCCACCCTTTCAATATTATATTAACCTCAGATGTCGACTTGAAATTAATTATGAAGTTTTACGGAGAAAATCTTCAAGATGTGCAGACTGGATTTGTCAAAAAAATTGAGTATTGAAAAAAGAGTTAACATTTCGTTTCAAATATGTCTCGAGCCAAATATTTTATGGACTTACCATATTATGTATATTACCCATATTATGTGCCACGTATTTTTCAAGGCATAAGACAATAACAAAATTCCAAACCTGAAATATGAGTTTATTAAATGTCTTGATTTTAGTACACTACAATGTTTTAACCGTTTTTTTTTTAATCTAAATATACATATAGTCCAAAAAGTCTCCGTACAGCAGTTTTCTTTTTGTGATTCTGAGATAAAATATTTTTTACAACAATATATATTTAAAACAAGTATTTTGAAAATCACAATCACATTTTCTTAAAATTTGGTAAAAAGATGAAGGTGGAAACTAACTTTTTATCAATGTTTTTAAATTTATTCCTAGTACTTTTTTTCAAAAAAAAACACCAAAATAAGGCTGCTGTATGGAGGCTTCTTAGACTATGTGTATGTATGTGTTATAACCTTTTTTTTGTAGGATTAAAAAAATATATATATTTTCAAGTAATTTGCAAATAAGTATGCTCGACTCGATCCTCTTTTACCTTTTCTTAATTTGTTTGCTCAATTCCAAATGAGAGGGCTTTGTAGGGAGTGCTGAGGACGTGTAAATGAAGCTCTCCACGAAGTCTTCTAAGTGTATTTTTGTATCTTATTTTCCTGAATTGTATTGTTAAGGGCTTAAAATTATTTTATTCTCTGCTATCTAGTAAAATTCTACTTATGTGTTTCTTTTTTTTGAAGGCAATACATTTGAACACTCCAAAAAAGTGACAGTTTGTGGAAAAAAAAACATAGCAAGGAACCTTAAATCAGGAGAAGTGTCCTATTATTTTGAACTTTTAATAAGAAATATTAAAAGTATCCAGTTTTTATTTTAACTTTAAAAACATTTAATTTTACCTACTTGTGGAGTTTTTATTTAAAAAAAATGTCAATCTAAAAATATTATGAGTTATCAACATGCAGTTTAATTTTAAAAAAATCGGTAAAGCTAACCGAATGGGCCAATGTTGATCTTCAAGTGTTCAAAATTTTCGGGCTTATCAGTGTATACTAGCGAGTTCACATATCCCCTCAGAAAATAGTCTAGCGGCGCGGCGTTTAATCGCACGATCTTGGAGAAATTTCAAGGGTCCGTAATGTTTCCTTTAATAAACCAATCCTGGGAAGACTGTATGATATGTTGTTCCGTACTTTTGAAAACATAGCTTCTGCAAAATATGGTTTTTCAATTGATAAACCAAATAAGAATAAATAAAATAGAGTAGCTAACTTAAATTTGTATATTTCTGAAAAAAAAAAAAACAATTACAAACATACATATAAAACGAAAGATAGACCTTGAAACGTCGAGAAATGTCACAATGTAAATTCAAAAGAGAGGCTGGGATGCGACTCACACTGATAACTTCCCATCCTGTCTGTCGATTTGTCATGCTTAAAAGGTTTGTAGGTTTTCGTGTTTTGTTAAAAATCTTATCAGTAAAATTATTCTAAAACATTTAAAAATAACCAACAATATTTTGCATTATGATTAAATAATTTGATTTCAAAATCTATTTTTGTTAACGAGATTTTTAGTCTTTAACCAATCTTAGTAGCATTTGTGTACAATTTTTTGTAGATTTTAATTTCTTATAAAAAAACTGACTGTTGGATTTTTATAAAAAATTAATGAATGCCAAAAATAATATTTTAAATATTTCTAAGCCAATATTTTCAATTTTTGAAAAGATATTTGAGTCGAAAATCAATGTTTACCAACTTTAAGTAATCCTTTTTTAGGTTTTTATTTTTTGTAAAAAAAAACTGGCAATTCAATTTTTCTCAAATTTTATCGAATGTTGAAAACAATATTTCTTATAACATAAAATTAGTTTGAAGTTCATATTTTTAATTTTTGAAAAGATATTTGAGTCAAAAATCAATTTTTACAAACTTTTATTATTTTTTTTCAGGTTTTTATTCTTGACAACAATATTTTTTAATAGATACAATTAGTTTGAAGCCAATATTTCAAAGTTTTGAAAAGATATTTAAGTTGAAATTCGATTTTTATCATCATTTGTTATTTTTTTAAATGTTTTTAATTTTTTGTAAAAAAACTGTTTTTTCGATTTATCTCAAAATTTGTTTTTGAAAAGTTATTTGAGTCGAAAATCAATTTTTAACAACTTTTATTATTTTTTTTTTTAGGTTTTTATTTTTTGTAAAAAAAACTGTCATTTCGATTTTTCTCAAAATTTTTCCGAATGTTAAAAACAATAGACACTTCTAATAAGATACAATTTGTTAAAAGCCATAAGCACAAATTTTTAAAAATATATTTAAGTCGAAATTCAATTTTTACCAACTTTGAGTAATATTTTTAAGGTTTTTATTTTTATAAAAAAAATAGTCAATTTGATTTTTCTTAAAATTTAATCATATGTTAAAAACGTTTCCTCGTTGCACAAAATTGTTTTGGAGATAAAATTATTTTTTGTTCGTAAAATTTTCGAGTATAACAACATTTATTTAAATAGGATATCTCTACTGGTCCTTGAGCTATGGACGACGAAAAAAAATTCCCAAACGTACGTACACACGCACGCACAGACATCTCTCCAAAAATCTCTCTAGGGACCTTGAAATGTCAAGAATCAAAATTTTCAATTCGACAAATCGGACCGATTATAATAATTTTCTATGGGAACTTTAAAATTGGATTGATTATAAAAACTACAATTAAGAAATTCAAAATTTGTCGATGACAGATAGGATCAAGACTGAAACATTATCATTTAAGCGGTATATTTTTGGATCATTTATTCGTTAAGTTTTTCTGAGTTATTGAATAAATCCAATCAACATCAAGAAACATGCTTTTTCGTACTCTCTTTCCGCGTAGTATTAATTGATCTAATTAGGATCACACCTACGCAAAATTTTGTTTACTTAACATTTTTCCTTAAGTAATACTAAACATAACAAAAATAAATTCTTACAACTCTTAAAGCTCATAAAACATTAAGGGTCAATATTAAAAAACTTCAAAATTTATATCTATATCGTATTTGTGTTTATATTACCGTAAAAATGCTTCAACTTAACAAATCGAATCACTTTCAAAAAAATTCCACACATTCCCTTCTTCGGTTGTTTAAAAAAATAAATAACACAATTGCCGTTCCAAAGACCCAGCACCGATTGCAGTTGAATCGGGGTATGTTGGTATGATTACAGTACAAACAACTGTACGGGAATGCAATCAGCAAACGCTTTCCATATAAAGGACTTTAGTCAAATGTACTTATTTGGCGATTCGCCAAAATCGTCACCTTCTTACGACCACCACGAGCATTAGATAGAAGCCTATAGTCTGTCCAACCAAGAGCAAGCATACAGCACACCTGTAGTTCTATATATACCTGCAAACTTAGTCGCACAGACTGCTGCTTTGCATATACTCAAGCTTGTGGCACATGCTGCATAAATGCCATACCCTGCAGTCATCGATGGGTATAATAGTGGCAATCGATGACACCTTGCCGCCCTCTATTCCATTTGACAGGCTATTTGGCCGAGACTAACTGGACAAACTCAGAGTCAGATTGGCCAAGCCGCACCACGCCAAGGAAAAATTTCAGAGGCATCAGGTAGGAAGCACGACTTGTGGTAAAGGTACCTAGCGATGCGAAATGCGATGATGGTGGTGATGGCGATATGGTGAGCATTTTACATCTATTGTGCCGTCATCTTTCGGGGAAATAATACAAATTGCAATTTTCTATATTTGTCGCGACGACTTTTCTCGGTGAATCTCGTTTCACTTGCGACTGGCTGGTGTGTTTTTAACTGAGCCGTTGTTATTTTCTTTTACCCAGGGTTGTCCTCGTAGCGTCTGTAGAATTACAATATCCCAATTACCATGCGGAATTATTCAACTTTCAGCCGCTTGAATCTGGCCGCACGCCGCCACTGACCGGCCGGTCGGTGTACCGCTTAAGCCGTATATTCTCTGTTTGTTTCTGTGGTTGTTCGTTCAGGCTTCTCAGAGATTCTCTGGCTAGATATTCTGGTGGAGGAGTGAGGTCGAAGTGGATGCATCGCATATTATGTATAAATTTAGTGGTGTGTCTCCGGATTCGATAGGAGAGACGTGTGTCTCTATGGCCTTACCAGTGACCATGCGGGTTAGAAGGTCTTTTTTTTGTGTCTAAGTATTGTTGTTAGGCGCTTCCTATGACCATTTTGGGGGCAGTTCGCAATGCAGGCAAGTTGCCGATTGTCAGCAATGAAAGGTTCCATTCACTTTTTAATCAATTTTATAATTTAAATAGGAAAAAGAATTTAAATAGCTTTTGGATGCTCTTAAGCTGCCTTATAACTCCAACAATCTTACCTAGCTGTATAGTTTTTTTTTTATAAGCTGTTCTATCAGATGTTCTTTATATTTTAATCGTGAGGTGGAATATTTTTTAAG
Source organism: Eupeodes luniger (assembly GCA_951509635.1). Classification (NCBI taxonomy): domain Eukaryota; kingdom Metazoa; phylum Arthropoda; class Insecta; order Diptera; family Syrphidae; genus Eupeodes; species Eupeodes luniger. The sequence continues at coordinate 24,237,949 of OX608074.1, forward strand.
AGGAGAGATTTGTTGAATTCATATAAATTTATACTATATGAGCTTCAAAGACATCTTCTTTTTATGGAAAATAAAATAAATGCTTGTTTGTGGTATTCTATTAAAATGCTGCCATATTTGACAGTTCCTTACTAACAGGGAAGTTTAACAATGTGACAATAATATGCAAAAACAATTATAAAATAACTTCCCGTTGTGAAATTATATTTAGCTTGGGGCTTATATAACGTTAATTTTAATAGTATACATCAACAACAACTGTAGGAGCATAGCATATATCTAAAGGTAGTATTTTATAAGATTTTGGAATTTGTGAAATAGGTGCTTTGCTGAAAGTTCACCTTTCTTTGTTTTCTCCTCACTTCGCACTCGCACAAGATAAAAACTTGTGATATTTTTTACCAATTCCAGATACTTCTGCGGGAGTTAGAATAATTTCCACATTGATCATGCAGGATTCCCATTTTAGCGTTAGCTGCGTGGAATGTTAAGATGGTGCAAAATTGTATTGACATCTATATAAATAGTGTCAAAAAATTGCAATGATAATTAAACCAAAATCTTTTATCAATGGCATAGAGAGACGAGATACTCATGAGCTGCTCAAGAACTCAACGCTCAGAAGAGAAGAGAGGAATACCGACTTTTAGGAAGGAAAAAGAAAGAGAGCGTGCGGTCGAGGATGGTCACAGAAATTAGGTTCGATAGTTGTACGAGCAACTTAAACAAAATTCTCAAACTAATAAACCTCAAGTCGAAGCCTGCAAAGACGAAAGTGGAAATATCGTAGTGAAACCGCAATCGATGCAGAGGATATGGAAGAACCTCTTTTGCAGACTGTAAATAAAGGTGATTGCGAATTGAGTTCCGTTTGAATTTATAGGACAAAAACCAACAATCCGCTATCACGACGAAGTAAACATGGCCATATCTTAGATGAAGTCTAAGAAAACCGAGGAAGTAGATTGCCTGGCGTTATAATTGGAACTATCTTTTCTCGATATTACCCTTCTTACTGACTTACAGCAAACAAGCTGTATTAAAAACTCAAAAATCGAATGACGCTATTAGTACTCTTGTTCTAGAATCTAGATCAGGAATTACTAATATTGATAAATATCACCCCCCTTTGGACATTTTTCTTGACTTAAGTAATCACCTTACTGAACACAGTAATTCCTTTGATTGCTTATATAATTTTGATTTCAGAAGAGCTAATTTCTAGTTGTTTACTGAAGATTTAACCATTTCTGGAATTGCTGATATTTTCATTAGCATTTTTTAATATTGACGAAGCAGTTTCAAATTTTCATAAGATCCTTATTTATTGTTTGAAAAAAATGTACCTTTAAATAAATCAAGAAATACAAACTTTATAGCCACCCTTGGACCTACACGAAAGAATTGCGTTTACTGCATCAAAACTCTGTCTCCAATCAACTTCTCTTTTTATGTTGAACTCTTTAACAAATTTAAGTCCCTTTCTAATTTTGTATATGCTAGTTATGTTACTGATATGGGGACCTCTTTGAAAGAGAATCCAAAAATTTTGGAAACTTGTAAACTTAAAGAAAAAATCAGATGGCCTTCCAGTTAACTTCACTTACAAGAACCTTTCATTAGATAAAACTGTTGATATCTGTACCGCTTTCGCAACAAATTTCCGTGAGTCATTTGTTAATAGCCCTGAAGAAGTTGATGAAGTATATTTTCATAATCTTCACTCCTTTTCGCAAACTAGCTGTAGTCACATACCTGTGCTACAGAGTACGGTCCTTGATCTTGTATCTGCGTTAAATGATGACTGCTCAGCCGGTCTGGATGGTATTCCCCCGATAGTATTAAAAAAGTGTATAGTAATGCTTTAGTCGAACCCCTTACGTTCTTATTCAAAATTTCTCTAAAAACAGGCAAATTTACCAGTATGTGGAAGAAGTCATTTCTAACACCAATTTTCAAGAAAGGTAACAAGGCGGATATAACAAACTACAGACCCATTGCAAAGCTTTCTTGCATTCCTAAATTGTTTGAACAAGTTGTTTGTAAAAGTGTAAAAAGTAAACATATGTTTGAAGTTGACTGTGTATACACTGACTTTTCTAAAGCTTTTGACCAACTTAGCCACGGAATTATTTTATTTAAGCTTAAAGCTCTTGGTGTTCCACCATTTTTGTTAGCTTAGATCAAATCATACCTTGAAAACAGATCATATGAGGTAAAATTTAGAAATTGTCATTCAGAACGTTTTGCTGCACAATCTGGTGTTCCTCAGGAAAGCCATCTTGGGCTTTTTCTGTTCATCCTGTCTATATCAACGACGTATCATCATGTCTACGCTCAAGTGAAGTTCTCATTTTTGCTGATGACATGAAAATTTTTAAGATAATAAAGTTCACCCATGATCGTATCCGTTTACAAGCCGACATTGATAGTTTCACATTTTAGTATGGGAAAAAAGCCTTGCCCCTTTAAAATGACAGACGATAACTTTTACTAAAAAACGAATCGGTAGTGTATTTGATTATTGTATATTTCAGCAAAAACTCTGTCGCGTCTCAAAATTTAAAGATTTAGGTATTCATTTCTGTTCGAATTTAGAATTTACACATCACATTCATTTTATTGTTAATAAAGCAAGTTCTATGCTTGGTTTTATAAAACGCTGGGCAAAGGAGTTCAATGATCCCTACTAACAACTAACACCTGCACTTATGATGAGCCTCTGATCGTAGTTTGGAGCTTGCCATAAGCTAACTACTTTCTGAAAATTCTGAAGTTTACAAAAAATGGTCGAAAGAAAATAGTGTGGCCTTAGACCAGAAAAGTCTGCAGTTGATCAAATAGTCATATTACGGCAGATCCTGATAATATCCATGAACATAAAATCGACACCCACCACCTTTTTATCGATTTCAAGACCGCATATAACAGCATCCACAAAAATCAAGGATTTAATTTTAATATTATTCTTAATATTCTCCTACTTCAAACATCAACAAAAAGAATTGAGATAATATACATAAAATAATTGATGACACACTTTAGGTTATAAGCAGGAAACCCTCCTCACTTACATATATGATAGACACCAAGTGCTTGGTTTATGTATACTACTTATGTACGTATCATATGCAATCAGTCGCATTAACTCTTAGTGAGTGTATGTAAATATAAGTATGTATTGTATATTGTACAGACCCACCGCATATTGCCTGCATCATATAAATCCCATGCAAGCTGACCGACAACACAGCTGGAAGCGCTTCCAATCCAAAATTTCTTTTCCAAGGCTTCAACATTATCATCATCATTATCGTCAGCAGCAGCACTAGCACCAGCAGCAGCAGCAGCAACAGCAGCAGCATATGGAACAGTCAAACACACGTCCAATGCACCACATGGAGCAAAACTTGAAGCCCGAAGAGGCCATCATCTGACATTATAACTTGAACTGGACTCAACTGGACATGGCGTGTAAATCACGCGATATTTCGTTTCTGAGGCGTTTCTCTGCACCGCACTTTGCATCACGTAACAATATAACAAGTAACAACAAGGCACAACACCAAGTGCGAGAATTAAGACTGCAGCAGTTACTCCAACTCCAACTCGGACTCCCAAAAACAAAGCACCACATCCACATCCACATTTCCACAACCAGCTCAGCTATACACCCTCTCACTTACTAATGGTGCAACAACAGCAGCAGCAGTGAGCCTGAGTGAAATAATTGCTGGTGTGGTGTTGCATATTGAGTTCGAGAGTTGGTTGGATATGGAAGTCGGGACGACCGACAACCAACGATGACGACGACGGAAAAGGCTTCCTTTCCTGGCTATGTATACAGGTATAAGTAAGTATATACGCAATGACACTCTTTGGCCCACAGTGTGATGCAGTAATTAACACTGACGAGGTAATTGAGATTAATCGGCTCTGGAAGTTAGACGATAAATTTCCCAGGTCAGGACATGGCTTCTGGCCATATCGCCATATATTCTATCCATCCAGAGAGAGAGAGGAAGAGATTGTAAGAGTGTAATCGATGTTTTGCAAAAGTAGCGCATCGCCATCGCCATCATATCGACATAACATCACACACAGTCACAAACATCGCATACTCGGAAAGACCAAAGGATATAGCCAAGATAATGATCCGCTCCAGGTTGCGGTCGTTCGTTGATGGGGTTAACATGATCCGAGCGCCAGCAGCAGGTGACCACACAGACCACAGTGGTTCCCACTCAATTAGGCTCGTTTCGCAATGTCTGATGCTGCTTTAAATCACCCAAATCAAGGGTGTTTGCCATAATCTTCAAAATTTACTGCCAAACATTTGAGAGCATTTAATTTCCAACCCTCAAGCGATATAATATATTCCTAATCCGGTATAAGAAAGGGGGGAGAGTTATAATTTCCAAAGACTAGAGTCTTCGAGAAGTGCACCACATAGGATCGTAGGTATAAGTGGAACTGCCTATTGTCTTGTGTCTTGAATGCCAATTAGCTGCACTGTACCTTTACCTATAGTAGTGCAACTGAACTGCCAATGGCTGTGACAGTTCACCTTCAAGTCATGGTGGCAATCTGGCCATGGCTATGGCAATGTTGATGGTGAGGGCTGGTGGCTATAGAAGGTTGTGGTGGCGGAAACAATAAAGGTAAGCTATATAGATAGTGTCAGAGGCGTCATCCATAAATGCATCTGACCAATTGTTTCGTTATCTTTCGAATGCAAATGAGCACACAAGAGTCAATTGTTGTTCGATATAATAACAATAATAATAATCAACATGGCTGAAAATGAGTGTTTGTGTAGGCATTGTCTTTAACTGCCATTTATTGATTCTAGATACTCGAATAATAGTCAATGCCACTATACACTATACAAGGCACATACACATGAATCCGATAACAACGGGATAATAATCGAGCTAATTTAGCGTGTGACAAGGACATTCACTTAAGTGACTCACATTTAAGTTGATTTTGTAGATTGCTCAATAACGATTGAGGCGCATAGAATGATGAAGGTTGTGGTTAATCTTCTACTGAAGTTTAGGTTTAGGTTGTTTTTCTTTTGGCCATTAGAAAGCCACTTCGGTAAATCGGTCGGTGGTTAAAAGAGCGTATGTCATAATTAGGTACCTTTAACGATATCTTTTTGTGTATCTTTAAGAAAAATGGATTTTTTGTCAAGATGTATTTTACAATAGGTACACACTTTGTCACCATCCACCAAAGTACATTTGGAGGGGCACAGAGGCTCGTTCATATTTTAATACATATCTAGATTCTTTTACTTACTGTTTTTCTAAGTTTTAGACAGTACAAATAGATGTGACTGTTGAAATAAGTCCAACATTACAGTTGCTTAAATAATTAAGCAAATTGGTCATATGTATGTACTACATGCATGACCCGTGAGTGCAATTGCATTTGTCATTTTTTTCGTAATGCAAAAACAAGAAATAGGTTATGGCTGAAACACAAACACGCTTCAGCTTCGGCTTCGTCTGCGTTACGATGGGCCAGCTTCTAGATTGCTTTGAATGACATTTCTAGTATGACATTTCTAAAATGACACTTTTGTTTTTAGCAGCTTTTATTTGCTGTTATTTTTTCTCAAAAGTTTGTTCTGATTTTTCGTGCAGCAAACAATATGAATTTTGAAATCGAAAAAAATAAATTTATCGCGGAAGTAGCTTACAGCCTATCGTGGGTATGTTCAGCTCTCGGAGCAAGAAGAAGCGCATACTGAGAGACGTAGTCGGTGAGTCCGGGCTCCGGGAGTTCGATCTACGAAGTTCTTCAATCTTTGAGGTGTTATTCAAAACTCATTTTCTGTTCTACAAAAATAAAACGTTTTCAAGAAAAAATTTTATAGTTATTCTAAAAACAATCAATGGAATTGCAGTGTAGTACTTTCAATACTAAATAATTAAAAAGAGGCTGGAATGCAACTCACACTGATAACCTCCCATCCCGTCCGTCGATTTGTTTTGCTTGAAAGTTTGTAGGTTTTCGTGTTTTGTTAAAAGGCTGTCACTTGAATTATTCTTAAAAATTTTAAAATTACCAACATTATTTTGCATATAATGAAATAGTTTGATTTGAAAATCAATTTTTGTTAACAAGATTTTTAGTTGAAAACCAATTTTTACCAATTTTAGTAGCATTTCTTAAAAATTTTTATTTCGTATATAAAAAATACAAATTGGATGAAATAAATCAATTTGAAAACAATGCCTTCTATTATTCTAAAGATATCGAAAACCGAACATCAATTTTTAAAAATTTTGCGTTGTATTTTTTGTAGATTTTAATTTTTATGAAAAAATTGACTGTTGGATTTTTATAAAAAATTTACTGAATGTCAAAAACAATATTTTATGTGAGATTAGTTTAAGGCCAATATTTTTCATTTTTGAAAAGAAATTTGAGTCTAAAATAAATTTTTACAAACTTTTAGTAATGTTTTAGGTTATTATTTTTTGTAAAAAAAAACTGTCAATTCGATTTTTCTCAAAATGTTACCGAATGTTGAGAACAATATTTTCTTTTTAAATAAAATTAATTCAAAGCCAATATCTCAAATTTTTGATAAGATATTGGAGTCGAAAATCAACCTTTACCAACTTTTAGTTTTTTTTAGGTTTTTATTTTTTTATAAAAAAAACTGCCAATTCGATTTTTCTCAAAATTTTACCAGACGTTAAAAACGTTATTCTTCGTTGCACAAAATTGTTTTGGAGATAAAAAACGTGACAAATATTTTTTTTAAGTTTTTTTTATTTATAAAAAAACAGTTAATTGGAATTTTTTTCCAAAAATATACTTGTTTGGTATTGTGTCATGATATATAATATAACATTTATTTATACTCGCTAGCGTTATTGGTTCGTGAGATATTTAGGGTTAACCAAAATTTTCACCTTTTTTTAAACTGCTATGGTAAAAAAAAACCACCCACGCAATTTTTCAGAGAGTCCTTTCTGCATTATTTTCTGTATAACAAAATTTATTGGAAGTCGATATCTTTACTGATTATTGAGCTATGGACGACAAAAAAAACTTCGCGAATTTGCGAACGTACGTACACACGCACGCATAAAGTTCTCTCTTAAAGTCTTTTATTTCGACTCGAAGGACCTTGAAACGTCGAGAAATATCAAAATTTTCAATTCGACATTTCGGACCGAGTACAATAACTTCCTATGGAAAGTTAATAAGTTATATCCCTGTAACCAAAGTTGTAAATGTTTTCGAAAACCGTTCTTGGATTTTAGTCTATAGAAACAATTTTTTTACGAGAATTGATTAAAATCATTTACTCGTAGTGTTTAATTTTGATTCTTGGACGCCTATACTATACTTTGTTAAGATCAAGCAAATTATGTTTAAGAATTTTCAGATTTTAGAAATGCAACTACAATCCATTGGACATGACATAAGCATTAAAGTAACAGTAAATTTACAAAAATTAACATTTCAAGCATTATCTATGACGTATTTCAAAGTTAAAGAAAAGCGCGAAAAAAATTACAATTTTTGTATATTAATTGATTTTGAAATCTTTAAGTCTATAGATTCCAGCCACAAAAGATCTCTATTGAATTGTGTAGCATAAAAATTGTAGATGTTTTAAAACCATATTCCTGAAAATTGTACTTCAAGTTAAAAATCTACAGTTTGTACACAATACTCAAACATTAATTGATTTTTCTGAACTTTGACCATATTGCGTTATGCAATATATAGACAGTAATTAAAAAAAACTAATAACTAATGGTACCTCAGGGCAGCCATTTGGGTCCTTTGCTTTTAATTTTGTTTGTTTCGTTAACATTTGTGCCTATTTCTTTACAAGAAAACTCCTCTCTTGATTTAAAGTGTAGAGGGATGATATAAAGGGGTCATTAAGCGATTTGCACAATGGAATGGGTAAGTGGGTGCAAGTTACAACAGTCTCTAAGAAAGTGTTATCTTTAAAAACATAAATCTTGAATCGTAAAAAAAATTATAAGCACAGTTTAACCTCATTGTGAATTCAAAAATGTGTCAAATCATACATCAAGCGGTCGATGTCACAATCACAACCTTCCTTAAAGTCAGTCTGATGATGGGATCGGTGCTGCTTCAAGCTTCAACATTATTAGCTAGCTATCACCTGATGTGAGACTCTTTATACTTCTATCGTCTCGCACTGGTATATGAACGACGATTCATTTTGTTTTTGTTGTTGTTTTTATTTTCTAAGAATCTATTACATCCGTCTGTCAGTTTTCTGGAATCATCATCTTACCATAACCCATAACCATTTGATGGCCAAGATCACTGCTGCGCGTCCAACGCGTCCACGATGCATCTCAGGCAATCATATATAAATGTTGGATGGTGGATGCGGATTTGGAATTCCCGATGTTCAATGTCTCCCATGGAACTAGCAGTTACCTACTCCTATACCTATAACTAAGCTGCGAGCGAGTGATCCTCGATCAACGCAACATTATTTCCCATAGACATAAATAACACTGCAACAAGACACAATGGAACCATTTAATTTATAAGCAATTCATCTGCGGAAGCATAAATTGCCTTGGATGTTGGATATGTTGGATCTTGGATGCTTGGGATTGGAATGGAAACCTATATTGTAAGGTAACCAGAGGAATCGCAATCGAACAAAAATAGAGATTATTCATCTCGGACAGAGTCATACAGTGTAGGACTGGATTCATCTAGTCTTTGGGTTCAAGTCAGGGAGACTGCCATCTCCACACACATAATATGTACACCCACCACCGGTTGCAGTTTTTACTTGCATCACGCACTTCTGGCTGCTCGACTGCTCGTAGAGTCAGACTTTGGCTAGAATCAAGATGATGCGATGCAGCTGGTAGACAGGAGAGGGAAATCCACTGCATATATTGGCATTTTGCGATTGGAACGAGGATGGTGGATGGAGGATGGTGCGTTGCAGTCGCCCACCACTTTTAGCGACACACCGCCAGTCGATGTAATGTGGCGGCAGCACAGTGAGCAACTTGTTGCGACGGCCCGCAACAACAAGCTCCCAGCTTCGAGTCCATAAATCATCGACGGAAATCAATGCAGCAGGCCAGGAGGCAGGCAGGAGGTATAGCATCGCGCGATGTAGAAGGAGCATTTGTACACATATATAGGCTTTCCTGTGGGGAAACTCCTACTGGATCCGGAGGTGGTGCTGGTGGTTGCAGCTTGTTGTTGTCTTGTAAGTGAGCAGCAATGCACTCCGCCCGTGGATATGTGGATGTGATGTTTGCTACTTTTTTTTGTCCGTTTTTTTTTTTGTCTGTGCAACTTCTCCAAAGAGGCAAGTGTGTCCTTTTTCGCGGGTAACAGCCGGTGTAGTGTAAACGGTTTGAATTTTGACCAACCGACTCACGATGATGATGGCGGTGACAACGAGCGACGAAGACGACCGACGCGACGACGACGTACAGTATAGGTAGCCCCAACGCAAAACTACGGTCGATGGGCGAAAGGGCTAGAAGTCTGACAGGCGAAAAATAAGCGACGTTCGGCGGCAGTAAATCATCGTTTGGTGAACGAGTGATTTGTGGCATGAATAATTCCTGAATGAATTGTAACTGGTAAATAATAATAATCAGGGAGTCGTGTTTTCTTTTTCCACCGTGTGTCTGTTTGTCTGTCTGTCTGTCTATAGTTTCGATATTTCTTGTATGGTGTTGTAAAGGTAGGAACCTATTTATGTATACCTGTATTGAAAAGCCATAGTTCGATTGACATTTTTGTCGTCTTATTGGAACATTGCGCGGGCTGCCTGACTCAGTATACACGCCGCGCGTCGTCGTCGTACAATCTATGTGCGCATTTTTTGAGAGGATAATTTATCCTGATTTATGGGTCGATGGTTGTAGGGCGAGCTTAGGTTACATGGCTTTTTGTCGTTTCGTTTTTTCGTTGAGCTCCTCATCTTTGGAGTTGTGTGTTAGGTGGTTTTGCAATATACTATATAGAGTCGTGGGTGTTGTTGAGGCGGTGGCAAATTAAGATGTTGCAGGAATATTATTTCTGCACAAAAATATGAATGAACATTCGAGTTGTTTATGGCATAACATTAAATTAAATTTGTGTACCCCAGATTGTCCTTCTTCGAGTGATACACATTTATAGGGAAGGAACATGTAAGGATGTATGTAGGTATATTTGTATGTAAATGAATGAATTCCTAACGTTATGAGTCATTTATCAAGATCAACAATAAGTTTAAACATCAAGCTTAGTAGACGGCAAGTTTGTCAATTTAATTGTACTGTTAATAATTACTTCAATTTTCCGAAATATTATAGAACATAAAAGTACAGCAAAATTTCTCCCAGGTTTCTGCACTCTAGAAAGTTTCTAACTAAGAGATTTTGCAAATCGAACTACATATGTGTAATCAGGTAATATTATATCAGTGGGACTTCCCAAATTTGAAATTAACAGTATTGTAATAACTGAAAGCTTTTACCTCTTTAACAAATAAATGTAATGTACTGGCCCTAGACGGATCTCCTGTGGTATTCCGTAGTTATGAAATTATTTTCTCTATTATTCATTATTCCTTAGTTCAAATGTCAATTTAACTCCGATCAACTAAACAGCATTAATACTCAATGGAGTCTTATAATTTTTGTATCGCTAGAGCAAAATGTTGTGCTTTCATTTAGTATTTTCCACTGTTTGAATTCTTTTTAACTTTTCCTTTTTTTTTGATAATTGAACTGTCATCGCCAAATATAGACATAACTTTTTTTCTGAAGAAAAAGTCCAACTTTACAAATTTTCACATGCAATCATTATTCAACGGTTTATTAGCAACATATTATGGGGTTAATCAAAGTTCAATCCCAGAGGTCAGACCAGTATCTTCTATAACATTCTGCTGATTAATGTTGCTGAAAATTACCAATTTGCATGATTTATTATTGGTTTACGGATTTGTCAGTATGGTCTTATACATATACCTTAGCATATCCACTTCCCTCCGATTGTTACTTAAGTAAATATTTATCATGAATTTTATCCACATTCAAAACATACGAGTGTGTGTGTTTTCCCAGTATTCCCACCTTTAACTCCTTCACAAATAAAATTCAAAATGAAAAAAAAAAGAAAAAAAAACAGAGAAACGTCTTGAAAGTGTGAAAATATTTTTATTGAGTCTTCTCAATGGGGGGGAGATTAAGATACGGAACATTTGTCAGCGGCAATTGGTTTGTCTTTTCGATAAGTTTGTCGTTGTTCTTGCTTCTTGTGAACTTATGATGGGGGAAGAGCTTGATATATTATGTGGTGTCGAAATGTCAGGAATTCTAAAAAGGTATAAGATAATAGTTTGGTTTTAATCAGGTGTGTATAGAAACTTTTACCAGTTATGAAAGGGTTGCAAATATTTCGACCGTGGGAAATTTTTGGTTTGTGTAATAAAAATCAATCTCGATCAATCTCTTATGAATGATAATAATTGAGAATTTATTTTTAAGTTAAAAGAAATTTAAACAAAATATCTACACAAGGGTAGGAGTTGAAGCACACCTGAGTAAATATATGTACATATATTTAATATTGTTTTTGGGGGCTCGCAAAATTATTGCGAATATTTCAATATCATTGGTGATAAAAAAGCGTGGGAAATTTATGATAAGAGTGATTTATTTATAAATTGAGCTTAGGGGGAGTCTCATGAAAAGTTTTGAAGAAATTAAGATAAGACCAAGAAGCATTTCTACTTGCGATCTAATGAAACTTATTATAGGCATTTATGGATTTTAGCGATTAAATTTGTTGCTATCACCATCATAACGAGAATTGGACAAGTTTTTAGTGGAAGTTTCTATTATTGTATTTCTTAAAAGCACCAACAAAATCTTTTTATTTTCTTGAACCCAAAATAACGACAGCTGTCATACTGATATTCTAGATTTTTAATGACAATAAATTGATATGAATACTTTTGCTTAAAGGTTTAAGTGCTTTTTGAATTTTGATTTCGTTAAAAAATGATAACCAGTTTTTGAGACATCGAATTTTGAAAAACCAAAATGTTGATCATCAAATCTTATTTAGGCACTATAAGGGCCTGTTTAGAAAAAATAATGTTTAAAGTAAATCATGAGTTCCTGAGAAAATTAAAAGAAAAATGTTCTAAGACGGTAACCTCTCTAAGCAATACTTAAATATATATAAGTACAAATACAAAATGAATACAAAATTTGATAAGAATACATCGGGCTGTTTAAGAAATAAAGTGGACGACTGTGTAGCACTAAAAGGCTCTGCTTAATAATAATAGTTCATAAACTCGTATTTTAAAATTTAAAAAATGTATAAACTAATCAAAAAAATCTTGATTTATAATTTTTTTTTCGAAAATCATAAGTGTGTTTTTAACTTCCCAAAGGAAGTTATTGTAATCGGTCCGATTTGTCAAATTGAAAATGTTGACATTCCTCGACGCTTCAAGAGTCTAAATAAAAGGTTTTTAGAGAGATGTCTGTGCGTGCGTGTGTACGTACGTTAGTACACCCCTACGTCTCTACGTCTGTACGTCCGTACGTTTATGAAGTTTTTTTGTCGTCCATAGCTCAAGAACCAGTAGAGACATCGACTTCAAATAAATTTTGTTATACTCTCAATAAAATTGCGTGAGTGGTATTTTATCACAGCAATTTAAAAAAAGGTGACAATTTTAGTTAACCCAAAATATCTCACGAACCAATAACGCTAACGACTCAAATTAAATTGTATTATATCTTCTAACATGATACCAAATAAGCATAATTTTGGAAAAAATCCAATTAAAATTTTTTTTTATAAATCAAAAAAACTGAAAAAAAAAATAATTGACACCTCGAATATTTTTCGACTAAAAATCGAATTGACAGTTTTTTTTTATAAAAAAATAAAAAACTTAAGAAATAAAAAAAAAACATTAGTAAAATTTGGTAAAAATTGATTTTCGACTAAAATATCTTTTCAAAAATTTGAGATATTGGCTTCAAACTAATTTTATCTTTTAAAAAATATAATTGTCAACAGTCAGTAAAATGTTGGGAAAAATAAATCGACAGTTTTTTTACAAAAAATAAAAACCTAGAAATAAACAATACTTAAACTTGGTAAAAATTTACTTTGGCTCAAATATCTTTACAAAAATTAGAAAAATTTGGCTTCAAACTAATTTTATCTCACAGAAAATATTGTTTTTGATATTCATTATCATTATAAGAATCCAATAGTCAGTTTTTTTTTCATAAAAATTTAAATCTACAAAAAATAGTACGCAAATACTACTAAAATTGGTAAAAATTGGTTTTCGATTAAAAATCTAGTTAACATAAACAGATATTGAAATCAAACTATTTCATCATATGCAAAATATTAATGGTAATTTTTAATTTTTTTAGAATAATTCAACTGACAATTTCTTTAACAAAACAAGAAAACCTACAAATCTTTTAAGCAAGACAAATCAACAGACGGGATGGGAAGTTATCAGTTATCCAAGCCTCTTTTTTATATTGATTTTGTATACTTGATTTTTTTTCCAGTTTTGTTTACAAATATTTTAAGTCATTAGATATTATTAATATACGTTTACTTTTAATTTTCGTAAAAAAAATGATGACCCATTTTCAAGACATCGACTTTTGAAAAAAAAATAATAATATATAACATATTTTGAAGATAGTGAGCTTCTGCAGAAAAAATATTATTGAAATCAGTTCTTTATTTCTTGAGAAAAAAAAATAACGGTTTTATGTTGAGTACCCTTCTGCGTAGCAATACACAATTTTTTCTTATTGAAAGAAGTTGAGGACAGACAGATAGACAAACAGACAAATGGATAGAGTCGGGGGACCCACTTTATTCGACTTCTCTACCATCTAAATGGCATGTTTGATTAAAATCTCGAGTCAGAAATTTTTTACGAATACAATACTTACCATATATTATGTCGTAAGTAAAAAAATTGAAAAATTTGGTTGGCCTCAAATATTATTCAAACCAATAACGCTAGCGGTTTCAATTAAATTTTACATTATACATTGTGACGTGATGATAACGGTTGTTTAAAAATTTAAAAATTTAAAAACTTGATACAATTATTGTCTCAAATATTTTGCCAACAAAAAAATAATACTACTTCCAAAATAAGCTTATGTATCAAAGAATAACTTTTAAGACACCTGGTTATTTTTTTTTTTTAGAAAACCACAAAAGTTGGTAAAAACTGATTTCCATTTCGAATATCTACAAAATAAATTAAGGTATTGACTTTACGTTCATTTCATTGTATATTGTTGTTAACTTTTGGTTCGAAAAAATCCAATAGACAATTTTTTTTACAAAAAAGGATGTCCTAAAAAACTGATTAAAAACTAAAAACTGCTAAGAAATGGTTCTCGAATCAAGTATTTTGAGAACAAAGGGATATATTGACTTTAAACTTTTTTGCAATCTTATATGTAGACAGACACGAATGGGAATAGCCGGGTCGTTTTTGTTTTAAAATCAAAACAGAGAATTGGATAATTGTTTTTCAAAAACTATATAGATGTAGTGAAAGTCTACCTTTTCATATCAATTAAAAAAAATAATAATCTTCTCCTGTTATATATTTGTCCATACATTGACCACCAAAAATATGAGCGTATTTTAAACAGAATCATTTGCCTACTTTTTGGAGGTTCGTTTCGTTGCATTTTTACTTTTGAAGTACCTTGTATAATCTTAGGCGTTTTTTGTTGCCGGTTACATTTTCACATACTCTTAGGCTTCTATTACTTATAGACAATATTGTTTGAATTGTGTCAAAAAGTTGAATATCTGGTTCCAAAAATAGTATATTTCGAGACTTTATTAGCTTCTTTCAATAACTTTTAAGGAATCACTTTATTTAAAGGACAACAGTTATACTGTTATTTTTGTTTTAATTTAACAGAGTAAAAAATGTAGTGAGATCTTCTGTTTAATTTTTTTACAAATACATCTTTAAAATCTGAAACCTAGCATTTTATATATAAATAGGTACTCATGCCTTCCCGAACTTACCAAATGAATCCACAAACAACAAAAAATAAAGAAAACCACGAAATATATATAGTTTTGTTTTGCTTATGCATTTTTTTATTTTTATAATAAATATGCAAAATATATATTTTTTTCTCATTTAACATAAAATAATATCTTGCTGTCAGCGCAAATATTAAAAAAAAAAACATAAACTCTTGGCAAGGAACAAAACAAAAAGAAAATGTCACATTTAACATTAAGAAGAAAAAAAATTAAATTCCATTATTTCATTAATAATAATACACAATAAACTAAAATAACTTATATTCTAACAATTTGGCATAATTAAAAAAAAATTACTATCAATTTAAAAAATAGTTTCCAAATAATTTTGTTTTTAATAAAATAAACTACTTAGGACAACTTTACTAATTTTATGTTTATTTTTATTGTCAAAATTTTGAAAAGAAAAAACAATGTTTTATTAAGATCCATTCAATCGAAAGATTTAAATTTATTTTTGTTGTTGTATCCAAAACAAAGATAACATATTTTTTGCGAGGGTAGTTATTAAAATAATATTTGCATAAATGTTCTAAAAAGAAAATCTGTTAAAATTATATTTTACTTAATATAAACAAAACATTTTATATCTTTTTAAGAATGTATTTATACATAAAAAACAAATAAATTATAAAATAATAATAAAAACTGACTTTTATATTCACAGATAAAGTTGCACATTTAAAATGTTAATACAAACAGTTTTTTTTGTTTTATTGTTGTTTATTTTTGAATTTTGTTTTGTTTTTGTTCATTCAAAAAATAAAAATATTGTAAGCCTAAAATTTGGTATTTTCCCCTTTATTTTTGTTGTCTTATTATTTTAAAACTATTTTATTGGTACAGCCATGTTTTGTTTTTTATTTAATTAGTTTTTTACATAATTATACGAAATAATAATACAAATTAAAAAAGAACAAACAAATAAAACAGATGTTTTCACAGCTTAATTTTGCATTTTCATTAAAATTAATTTTATATACACATATAATGAATATTAACAAAAAACAATATAAATTATTTTATTTTAAAATTAAATTATTTATAACGAAAATTACAAAAAAAAAAATAATAAAAAACGAAAAAGTATTAAAATAAAAAGTTAATTTTTTAGTGTTTTATTAATGCGGTATTTATAGGTAATATCATTATATTTTTGATAATTTTAGTTGTCCAAAAAAAATACATATTTATAACAAAATCACGTAAATTTAATAACAAATTTTACTTATTTTGTTTTTTCTTATAAAAATAGTTTAACAAATACTTAGTTTGAAGTCCAAGGTACTGTTAATTTATAAAATAAAAACAAAAAATAATTAAACTTAATAAAAATAGATGGTACACATTGAAAGAAAATTTATGAACGGTGAGTTATTGTTTTTCCTGTCATCAAAATGGGTGACATTGTATGAAAAGTAGCGGAAATTATTATCAACCGATTACAAACGTCTTTTACCATCAATGATAGAAGGCACTTTTTTAAGAAGTTGAAATTAAAGTAAGTTTCAAAATTAGAGAAATGTCACTTCTTAGTTTCTTAGGCTTTTAATTAAATACTTCTGAGCTTCTTAAACTTTTAGTTGAATACTTAAATCCCACAAAATTTGGAAAAAAGGTTTGGAGAACGAACAAATTTGGCTTCAAAATTGATCATATTATTTCGAGCTTCAAAAAGTATTAAGATTTTATAAGCCAATTTATGGTTTCGCAAAATTTAATTTTTGTATAATTTACTTTTAATTTGAATGTATGAATCAGTTAAAAATTCATAGCTTAAGGAACTTGTTTGGAGAAATTCTCAATACTCATTATTTCGAATCTCATAAGGGCGCGAATCAGCATGTACAAAAATGTTTATACAGACTTAATTTAACAAAAGCACCTAAACTTTTCAAGCAAGTACTTAGTATGAAAATGTTTATACTCAAGATGGATAAAATGTATGTAGTACTAATTTTAAAGTTGATGTCTGTTTGGTTAGCTATTTAAATAAATTAACTTATACTCAAATTTAATTTTGATCTGCGTTTTTGTGATCACTTACATTAAATAATCGAAGGTTATTCCTTAGTTTCTTAGAATTAAAAAACTAAGTATTTTTACTATAAAGTACTCGTTTTAGTGAGTAAGAAGGAGGTGATAGCTGAGTACTTGAATTATGTGGAACCACGTTTAAAAGATCAAGATTTAAAATGGTAAAAAGTCCTGGGAGTAATTTTGACTAAGAAAGAACTTCAAATTTTTGACATTTTTCAAGTACTTGATGAAAAATGTGACATATTCTTTTTTCTTAAAAAAATTATGCTTATAAAATCTAAAACAGAAAATCTCTGGATTTTGAAACAACTTTAAAGAACAACCAAAGTTATGAATAAATCAGTTCAAATGAAGTTTTTGTATTTTCAATGCATATTTTGTTTTTTGAAAAATTGAAAAATAAACTATAAAAAGGAAGACGTTTTATCAGAGGTATTAAGTTAATTGAAGATTTTATTTTTTTTTCTGTTTAACTTATTGCTTTGGTATTATAACTTAAAGAAATTCGTTGTAAATATACAATACAAAAAGAGTCTTAATCCTGTATGAAGCACGTTTTCTTTAATAAGTGTTTTAATGCTTTTAAACACAAACATTGCTGCAATTACTGAATTTGCAGTAAGAAAAAATAGAAATGCTTCAAACCAAATAGGATCAAGAGAAGTAAAGTCTTTTGTGAATAGAAATATACATTATATATATATTTTTTAAATATTTTAAGTCTTTTCGAATATTTTTGTTTTCTTTTTTAAATTTGCATTCGGTTCCAGCCGAACTAAAACATTTTTAACAATAAGCATTATTTTAAAACTTCCATTTCATAAATAATTTTCAAACTCTTAGTACACCATCGTTATCATCAGTAATAATAATTATTATTATTGCTTTACATAAGCTACTAACTATTTTTTTTGTTTTGTTTTATAAAATACTTAAAATTAGCAATGTAAATATTTATAGTGCTTGTTTTTTTTTGAATTTTTTTTGAATTCGTACAATTATGTACTGTTTTTTTTTTGTTTGTATCAACTTAATTTAAGCATTTATGTTCATAATTTTGTTTCTACAACTTAGAGCTAAATATTAATTTTATATGTATTTATGTATGTTTTTTTAATTTTTCTTTGTTTCTTAAATGAAATTTTATTTTTTTGTGTTTGTGTTTACTTAAAGTAATATATCTACTAAAATCTTTTTTGTTTTTTAATATTTATAATATTTATATGTATGTATACTGGTTTAACAGTTAAATAATAATAATAATAATTTACTGGCCACCACCAACATGGCTGCCATGGAATTCTGCATAGAATTCTTCAATACTGACATATGTGCCCGTTAGAAAACCAATTACACCAAATGACATTAAGAAGCAATTCTTCCATAACCTCCAATTGTATGTTCCATAGCCGGGTTCTTCATGATAGACAGCAAGTTCAATTATTGAGGGTACAATAAGACCTAGTGTACTTAAGCATACAGCACCAATAAGGGAGATGAATGGTCCAAGATTTGGTAGAGCAGCAGCAATAGCACCACAAATTATCTAAATGCAAAAAATTCAAATCTTTAAAATTTGCTTCTTTTTCTTGTTTTAATTTTTTTTATCAACCAAATTTAATCTTGAAAGGTTTTAAAGATTTTTGTTTATTCCCAAATTTGTAATATAATTTGCTCATTTAACAATACGGAACGTACAAAAAGAACAAACACTTAAAAATGGCACGTATACGCCACAGAGTACTATTTTTAATTAAATCACTTTGTCGATATTTGGTTGATGTTTTTAACTGGTTTTATAGTAAAACAGATTTTTGAAGACTATTTCAGTCAATGTTTGTTATCAAAAATATCTTATACTTACAACAAGAACCACTCGCAATGCGTACTCAACGACATTTTGACTGTCAGCTGAAATCTTTGGTTGCAACCCCTTCCAGATTATACCCATTGGCACATAGAATTGAAGGGTAAAAGTGAAGAAAATTGCAATAGCAATCATTACTTTCACAGATTGAGCCAAACTATAACAAGAAAATAGAATTAGTAAATTTTAAGATACAAATCACTAAATTGGTTTTTGGAGCACGAAGAAAAAGTCAATATTTTCGATTATTGTATTGACAGAGTTTATGAAATTCTAAGCAAATTTAAAGAAATTTGTACAAACTAAGTTTTTAAAGAAATCTAACTTAAGAAGCAATTTTTATTGAAGTTCCTTAAAAACTTTTCCAAAAACCAACAAACAGCTTAGGTTGCTTAAAATACTCACATATCTTCAACGGGCAAATTCAACGTAATACTGCCTTCGGTGTCATCTCCATATTTCAAATATCCAAAGAATCCAACCAGAGCATACATACTAATCACAACAGCCATTCCAATATTCAGCACACTTGGGCAACCAATAAAGTGATTTGGGTTCTTCATGTCGTTCTCCAATGACATAACTACACCAATACCTTCCAAAGCAAAGATGACAGTTCCGAAGAACAACGGCCATTGAACAAAATCACTAACTCCCTGTCGCTCGGACACTTCGGGAGTATCAGTAAAAATGTACGTAAATGTAATGATAATTCCAACAAATATCAAAACATTAGCAATCATCGAAAATGGCGTCAAATACTTGAGATTACGAATTAGGCACATGAAGATAAGTGGCACTGTGAAGACAGCAATGTAAATACGAATATCCAAGGCATTATCGGCGCCCATATAATGATCGACAACTTGTTTGATGTTTTTCGACACAAAAACCAAGTAGATGCAACAACAACCAATTAAATCGATGACAAGGAAAGTATTTACAATGAATCTTATGAATCGCGAATATTTATTCAAATGTGGCGGTCCATCGAGGAAGGCTTGTTCGGCTACATCGGCAAATCCCATCGATGGGATTTTCCGCCGCCGACACAGAATGTGTGCGCATTTGACCAGGATGTGAACGCAATATGTGCAAATTGCACCAACTGCAAATGTGGCAATCAAACCAAACCATAGGCCGCCATTCATGAAGGCCAACGGCATGGCCAATATTCCTGAGCCCAAGGATCCCTTGAGTAAGTGCATGAAGGTTTCGAGATCGCTGTAAAAATAAAGAAAAACAAATTTGACTTTTATTATTTGAATTTGAAATAATATTCTTACTTAAAAGTTCTAATATAAACATAAACCCACTTAATTCAAAAAATCGAAACATCTAATTTCATCACTCTAAAGTTTTTGAGAGTACCCAATATTCAAGGTGACTCAATTTGATGTATTTATTTTAAAATTTTTACTATTCTAAGGGATGAATAGATAATTATCTAAAGCTTACGTCCTTATACTGAGCTGGTTTAAAGCCAATTTTGTATTTTAATTGAAACAAAGTGAAATATCTTAAAATTTTAAAAACTTACAAATTCTTAGTATTATATGAGCTTTCTATTTTCAATGTAACCTTTTATAATCATTTAATACAAATATAGAGCAATTTTTGTTTTTTCATAGTCAAATATTATGTTTAAAATAAACTCCTGGTGATATTGACTTTGATTTTTAATAGATTTTTGGTCTTTTGAGTGCAAATTAGAATAGTGTGTATTAGAATAGTGTAAAGGGCTTTTAGGTAGTAAGTTTTTATCTTTAAAATTAAGTATTTTCTTTTTGTTTCAACTAATAAAATATCAAATATACAAATTTAACTTTTTGAGGTTTTTTTTATAAACTTTTTTTTAAATCATCATAAAATTAGAAAAATAAACAATAACCTTCTTCAAATAAATAAATTATGAACTATGTATGAATTTATTTCCATAATTAACAAAAAAAAAACAAATATTTGTTTTGTCTGGTTCTTTTCTATGCTATATTTGAATCTGACAAAATATAGACAACCCCTAATTTTTAATTTCATTCAAAAAATACTCATTCTTTGTTTATCTAATATTAAGCTAAGACAGGTGAATTAGTTCAAGACATATTTACAATCCTATTATTGTATGTATTTAGATTCTTATAAAAAAACGTATACAAATAAAATGCACGACTCGGTCGCATAAACTTCCTCATAAGTCTGTTTGAAAATATTTCCTTTATTTTAAGATTTCAAAATTTACCTGCAAAACAGATTTTCTTTCAAAAATTTAATTACCATTTGATTTCTCAAAAAAAACTTAATTTTTTTAATTTTGTATTTAAAAATTGTTAGAGCGTTTTTTTTTTAAATAAATTTCTGTATATAAATGTTTAAATTGAATTTGAAAAATATTCTTCATACGCATTTATTTAAATATTATTAATATAAGTTTTACATTTCAAATTCATAAGAAACTGATTACCCGTCTTCGAGATATTGAATTTCAGACAAAATATGTGTAATATTTTTCTTTAATCGAAAATAAAAACAATTTAATTTTATTGAGACAGTATTAGAGCTTGTGCAGACAAAAAAATTATTGAAATCAGTTGATTATTTCTTGAAAAAACTTGAAATCAAAATAACGGTTCTAGGGGGGGTGTCCTCATGAAGTAATACGAAAATATATTTCTTTTATTGAAAGAAGCCAAATTAAGAACAAAAATGTAAAGAACAAAATCGGTTCGTTTTTAAGAAAATTCGAATTTTCGATTTTTGGGCAAAAAATGTGTATGGGGACTACTGTTATTTTTCATTTTAAGAAAACGCGAATCGGCTTAGAACCTTAATTTCTAAGTTTGAACTCAATTGAACCATGGTTTCATGTTTAATTAAAATCTCGAGTTCGAAATTTTTTACGAATGCAATACTTGCCATATAGTTCATATATGTCGAAAGTAAAAAACTAAATGTAAAGTTAAAAATTGAGTTTAAATAACAATTCAATTTAATTTTTTGCATTGAACAAATTCGTCGAAAAATAAGTTAGCATTAAAAACATCATGCAAATTCGAAAATTTGGTGAACACCAAACTCTTGGCGAAACTCTTGGATTTTTACTTTTTAATGCGAATGTTATTCAACTTAAAAAACTTTTTAGTTTGGTTATATTTTTGTCAACTAATTTTGATAAATGGTTTCTATTCGAATTTCGTCTACTAATTTTTCAAACGCAAAATTTTATTTTTTTAACTTTGCTTCTTTTAATAAGAAAAACATATTTTTGTATTGCTCAGGTACAGCTCATAGAACCGTTTTTTTGTTTTTTAATTTTCTCAGCAACTTATGAACCGATTTTAATAATTTTTTTTGAACGAGCTCTTATACTGCCTTAACAATACATTTTTTTTTATTGGATTTTGAAAAAAATATTGAATTTTTTTTTCAAAATTCTATATCTCAAAAACGGGTCGACATTTTTTTACGAAATTCAAATGTAGAGCGTTATTTATAATCACTAAACAACTGCATATCAAAAATATTTTTAGAACAAAATTGAAAAATTTTATATATAAAAAATTAATTTAAAAAAAAAACCGCTCTAACGATTTTCGAAAAAAAAATTGAAAAATCAAGGGATTTTTGATTTATAAAATGGCATTTAAATTTTTGAAGACACACTTATTTTTCAGGTAAAATTTTGAATCTTAAAATAGTTTTTTTTTTTAATTATTTAACTGTATTAAATGTAACCCCCTCCCAAAAAATTGGACAATGAAGGTTTTTTCGACAAATCAAATGGCATTTATATCTTTGAAGACAAACTTATTTGACAGGTATATTTTTAAATCTTATAAACATAGGTACTTTTTTAAACTGACTCTTTGAATACAGAAGCAAGTTCGTGCGAGCCAGTCGTGCATTTTATTTTATAATATTTTGTATTTCTTTTTTTTTAATTAAATGTAATTTTCATTTTGAATTAATTTTGCACAAATAATAAAGTTTTTTTTTATGGTGCAAAATTATTTTTCATTTTGCGTTGCTCTTCTTTTTCACTGCAAATCATTTTTATTTTGAACTAAACAATCTATTTTCTAATAAACATATAACGTGCTAAGAAATGCGTTAAATTAAATGCAATATTGATAAATGACATTTGACAAGCAAAACCGACTCCTTTATTAAAAATGGTGTATTGTTCCATTTTTCTTCAACAAATGTTGAAAATTTTGCAATCATAGTTTTCAACTTTGTAAGTACAGTTCCACAACCGTATATTTCTTTTAGAAGGGATAACAATACTTTTTCTTTGAAGCCACGTGACAGAAAGGCTCAATGCCAATGCTCCAGAATCCATAGTGGACGTAATGGAAATTTTGTTAATATACTTTTCCATTGTTAACGGATGTATCAAATAAAGCCTAATATAATTTGCTAGCAGTTTTATCCAGGGGCACTTTTTAAATAAAACTGCCATCTAATTTAAATCATTCCATCTTGTAAAAATGAGAGATATTTATTTAACTTTGAGCTACAAAAATTTCAACACTAACGAGCTGCAGGAAACTAGATTATTATTATCAAGGACTCGCAGTGAAATAATAAGATGCTTTATGAACTCTCACTGTTGTGAACTATTTATCTTTAAAACAAATCTTATAACAATAACTGTGTTAAAACCTTTCGTGATGAACAACAATGAAATACCACTCCCCACGAAAAAAGGATTCAATGACTTATTTATAATAAACATACTCTTGGCTTTAACAATAAAAAAATTAAGTATAATTAAAACAGTTTTTTTTTTTTCAATTTATGGATCATAATTTAGAACCATTCCATTAAAATCGGATCTGCCTGCCTAAAAGTGAACACGAATTTACGAAGAAGTTATATAACTTTTATAAGTTGATAAATGTTCCATGAATACAAATTTGTCTAACCACATAGGTTCAGTAATAACAAAAAGTTATTCAAATATCATTAGATACATTGACCTATTCAACGAATTGGACATCTTAAAAAACTATAAAGTTGTGGCAAAAATAAAAAAATCATATTTTATACTCCATGAAAATGGTTAAGAAATAGAGTGGTTCACTTAGGCGTATACGCACTTTTTTAATTCTATTGAATTTGTATCAAATTTTCATCCACTTTTTTTACAAGTGCAGTAACGTGCACTCAAAATTCAATGATGATAAGTACACGTACGCATTAAATCTACGTTTTTTGGAGATTTTTAAAAATTAGAAAGTTAAGAAATTATAAACTTTGCTTTTGAAAGATACAATTGTAATCATTCTGTATATAGTTCCTTTACATGTTTTTAAAGAACTATACAAGTTCAAATTTTTTAAATAATAATTTGTTAATTTTTAACTATAGGTCAAATTTAAATACCATGCAAATTTTTCTTTAACTTTAACATTAAGTAAACAAGTTTTTAAAAGAGAGTTATTCTTGTTATTCGTTTACAGACTAAAATTCTCAGCTTTTACGGTACAAGTTTTCTTAGTTCTAACTCTCTAGATCTTATGTTGACATATGGGCTAACCAAAAATGGTAGTTAAACTAAACATTTTAAGGAATTTGAAATAAACGATTTTTATAATAGAATCATTGTTTTGGAAGTATGGAAATTGTAACTTTTTCTTTTAAGCCTTTAAAGGAATGTCCTGTATTAAGTCCTTTGAAAATGCAATGTATGAAAAGTTAAAGACGTAAATATGTTTCCTAAAAACATAAATCAAATTCTAATGCGCAAAATTTATATTTGCCTAATTGAAACATTCTAAACAAAGATGTATATACATATATGTAAACATGACTTTTTAGTATTTTTAAAATCTTATGACAAAATTTAAAATCCCAGACATCAACAAAATAAAAATTGACATTTTTGTTTTTCTCCGCCAAAGCCCTTGAATTCTAATATTATGTATAGTTGGAAAAAGAAACATCCGGTTAAAATTGATTTTTGCTTCCTTTTGGCTAATTCACATACACATATTATGTCCATTTCTAGGTCATTATGGGGGAGTAGATACAATATATATGTATGAACATTTAAATAGGTTTTAATAAATAAAAACAAAATGCGACAACAAAATATGAAATAACAATAAATAACAACAAATTTTTAAATGCCGTTTTTTTATACGAGTTCATAGATAAAAAGATATTTGTATAGTTATGTACGTAAAGATAAGGAAAACGGCAAAATTTCTACCAATGTTAATTTGACTTTCAAAAATTCTTTAATAAACAATATCAGAAATTTGATTTCATTTGTGTTATTCTTTTTTTTTATAAAAAAAAGAGAAAATCTTTTATAAAGCTAAATCATGCTTTAAGAATTTTTTTTTAAACAAAAAAGAAAATCTGTGCACACACAAACAAAAATGACGAAATAAAAACATTTAGTAGGAAATAATATTTTGTTGATTTTATGCCAAAAATATATATTTTATAGATGCGAAGTACTTTTTCACCTTGGATTGTCAAAAAAATTATTTGAATATATTTTTTTGGTTTTTTTTTTTTAATGCAATCATGCGAAAAATATTGCTCATTAATTTTAATTGATTTTTAATTTCAATGCGATTATTATAAGAATTATACCCTTAAAAAATCCCTCGGGGTATAAAATTAAATTTAAATCACTCCTAAAGTCCCTAAGCTGACCACAAACCCTTATAAAATTATGTAACTTAAATAAAAAAAATTTTAAAAATTTATACTTACGAGGTGGGATGATCGACCTTGCGATTCTCGAAGGGATTATAAGTATCTTCCGGATCATCGGTACCTTTTTTTCTTGCTGTTACCACTAGCGGTAGCGTTGATCCTGCCGCTTGTTGTGCTGGTATATCCGAAGCCGAACGGAATCTATCCGAAGAATTATACATTTCAAACATTTTGAGTTTGGATTTCTTTTTTTGTTTTACTCAAAAAAAAATTTATTTTTTTTTCTTTTTGATCGAGCACAAATTTGTTTTTTTTTTTTATTTTTTAAACTAATTAAAATAATTTTAATTTATCTATTTTTTATTTTAACTTTTATACTAAACGAAAAAATAGAAAGATTGTAAATAAAATAATTCACAACATACTTTGATTGGTCGAAATTCGCGTTATTCTTCGCTCCGTTATGCTTCACTGTGTCATAGCCCGTAATCACTGTGGGGATTTTCTGCGAAAAAAATTAAAAGAGTGGAAAATTTTTAGGAAAATTGTTCTTTTTTTTGCTTGAGATTTTTTTTTTAGATTAAGTTTTATTTAAGAAAAAATCGTTCGTTTTTATTTTTTTTTTTATTCACCGCACATTTTCTCTCAAGTTCTTCGCCGCGGCCAAAAGGTGTGTGTGCGTATGGGAATAAAAGAAGACAGAATAAAGCAGAGATATAAAATCAAACACACACCAGTCTCAAAAAAATTGTCAAAAATAAATTCGCATAAGATATGTGTATTAGGAATAAAAACAAAACCAAAAATACAACAACAACAACAACAATAAACTTTTACCCAAAAGGCTTTCAAGTATCGGTAGTTGTTGGTTATAGTATAAGTTTGAGGGTAGGGGGTTGAAATGATAAAGGAGTGGATTATAGGATCAAAATTTCATTGAAGAGACAAATAATAAAAATCGAAAACTCTCAAATTTTTGTTTTTGTAAGCAAAACATTTTTCAACTAACTCACTCACTCACTCCCTCCCCCACTCACCCCTCTACTACTTGATACTATGGGGGTTGAAAGATGAGGGGGAGAAAGCTTCTATTTGTCGGGGGTGGTATAAGGGTTATATGATGTGAAATGTGTAGTTTATAAATCTCGAAGATATAGCATTCCCTCTTCGGCTTTTTGCTAAAGCTTTTGTAGTGGGAAAATTAAATTTTATTCAACTACATTATTTTGTCTGCTGCCAATTTATATGGTACTCGTATATATGGACGTATTCGAAAACATAGAGAAAGATCAGAGGTGATGGATGTGGCAAGTTGGTATTTTTGGGTTAATTTTAGAACATTAGATTTTATATATGCGTTGCTCTTTATTTTTTATTTCTTTCCTTTTTATGTGTTATTATTTTCTTTTGATATAATGAAGGTAGGTACATTCTATGTATGTAGGTAAATTAAATATGTGCGCAATGAAAATGTAAACAAGATCAAAATTTTTGTAGAATGAGAATATGAAAACAAAACGATGAAACAGCACGAGACTTGATGATGAGTGCATAGTTTTTTTCACTTTTCATTAACTTTCAACAAACCGTATAGAAAAGAGGAAAATAATAAATAATATACATTATGTATATCATGTAGATTTAAAATGTATATACATTTATGATGGAACTAATGTTGTGAAACATTAGTTGTGGTTGATTAAATTTTAAATCATAATAGAAACATTTAAATGAGGAAATATACTTGAAGAATAATTTGCACGTTAATTTAGTTTAACAGGAAGATGTCAAAGTCTTCTTATACAGGCACAAATTATTAAAAAATATATACACGCTGAAATATGTTTGAATTTGTTTTATTAAAGAAAAATAGGATTAGAAAGGATATAATAAGGAAATGTTCAGCCTGGTTAAGTATTCCACATTCGTGTAGTGCGGCTAAAAATATATCCCTGTGAAAATCGGACTCAATGGGAAAATGATGAACATTTCCTAATATTACTGGTATTACGTTTAACATTTTTAACATCCCATAGGAAGTTATTGTATTTGTGGAATTGAAAATTTTAACATTTCTCGACGTTTCAAGGCCCCTAGAGTCGAAATAAAAGATTTTTAGAGAGATGTCTGTTCGTACGTCAGTACGTTCGCAACGTTTTTTTCGTCGTCCATAGCTCAAGAACATGTAGAGATATCGACTTCAAATAAATTTTGTTATACAACTAATAATGTAGAAAGATGCATAAAGTACTCTCAAAAAAATTGCATGGATGGTTTTTTTACCATAGCATTTAAAAAAAAAAGTGAAAATTTTGGTTTACCCAAATTATCTCACAAACCAATAACGCTAACGAATTGAATTAAATTACTAAACTAACATATTTTGGAAAAAATTCCAACCAACGGTTTTTTTATAAATCAAAAAAACTAAAAAAAAATATTTGTCATATTTTACGAACAAAAAATGATACAATATCATTCTGTGCAATAAAGAAAAACGTTTTTGACATCTGGTAAAATTTTGAGAAAAATCGAATTGACAGTTTAAAAAAAAAAATAAAAAACCTAAAAACACATTACTAAAAGTTTGTATAAATTGATTTTCGACTCAAATATCTTTTCAAAAATTTGAGATTATGGCTTTAATCTAATTTTGTTCTTTAAGAAATATTTTTTTTAACATTCGGTAAAATTTTGAGAAAAATCGAATTAACAGTTTTTTAACAAAAAAATAAAAACCTACAAAAATTACTAAAAGTTGGTAAAAATTGATTTTCGACTCAAACTTCTTTTCAAAACTTTGAGATATTGGCTTTGAACTGATTTCATCTTTAAGAAAATATTTTTGTCAACATTCGTCAAAATTTTGAGAAAAATCGAATTGACAATTTTTTACCAAAAAAAAAA
The DNA here is from genome assembly GCA_951509635.1 of Eupeodes luniger. Classification (NCBI taxonomy): domain Eukaryota; kingdom Metazoa; phylum Arthropoda; class Insecta; order Diptera; family Syrphidae; genus Eupeodes; species Eupeodes luniger. The sequence continues at coordinate 24,266,564 of OX608074.1, forward strand.
AATAAAAAACCTAAACAAAAATTAATAAAAGTTCGTAAAAATTGATTTTCGACTCAAATACCTTTTCAAAAATTTGAGATATTGGCTTCAAATTAATTTTTTTTATAAAAAATATTGTTTCTAACATTCAGACAAATTTTGAGAAAAATCGAATGGACAGTTTTTTTTTTACAAAAAATTAAAACCAAAAAAAAATTAACAAAAGTTGGTAGAAATTGATTTTCGACAGACGGGATGGGAAGTTATCAGTGTGGGTCGCATTCCAGCTTCTTTTTTTAGTTAAGGTATGTCCCTAAGCATTGTTTAAGAAAACAGCGATACAACAATGATAGGCATGAGACCTTGCAGTGGTAATCAATAGTAGCAAATGTCTCAGTAAGAAAAAGATCGGCTATCATTTTAAGAACTCTCTTTTCAATTTTAACAAAATAACTTAAGTACGTTATTAGGGCACCATCCCAAAAATATAAGAATAACCATATACTAGAGCCTCGGATGAATAAAAGCTTGGTAAATTATAGCCAGTTTAGAGGTGGTAAAAAACGTTGGAGAAAACCTGAACGATGTCAAATGTGTGATCACTACACAAGAGATTGTTTTTGATGCACATACGTACCTCGATTTAAGTTTCATCCATGGATAATGACATAGAAATAGGGTTACGCTTTTGCCACAATAGACTGCATGGGGTTTTCGAAGCATTAAATTCTTCGCTAGTAGTAGAATTGTAATATCAAAAATTTACCAATGAAAGGGTTTTTCATCGGTGACAATATGCATTTGAATTATGATTAATTCAATCAATTCTGTAAGTGCTTCAGACAGTTTGTTTATTGTGAGCGTAAACTAAAAAAAATAATATTTGTTTGATAATTCAATTTCAAAATTGTTGTCTCTTCTTCCCTAACTAGACAATATTGTCAAAGTTGTGTGACCTATATTAGAAAACAAATTGAAACCACAAAAGGTAGTTCCTTTTGAAATATTTCATTAATAAGGATCATAATATGGCTGTTCCTATAGTAGCAATCTATAAATGGATTTTGTCCACAAGACTATCTTTAATATTTCAATATAAATAATACTAAAAAACTGACAATTTGTTTTCAGTATGAATAAAACGAAAACATCATTTTATCAAAAAGGTATAACAAAGACTTTTCATAAATGAGTCACAATCAAAACTCATCTAAAATTATAATAACCAACAAAACCATGACCCTTCCCAAACTGAATCAAAATAAGCGAAATTTTATTCAAGGCTTTATACACACATACAAACATACTTTCAATTGAGAAAAAAGACACAATTTTCATCCCCATAAGAGAAAGTGAGAGATAGAAAAGAAAAAGAAGTAAAACTAATCTAGGACACGTCCTTGTGTACTTTTGAAAAACAAAAACAAAGCACATTCATAACTTTTCAACGATTTGTTCATGTTCCAAGCAGTTAAAAGCTTCGCTCCAATTACAATCTCCTTTATTGGATTCTATTTGTCTAGGTTTGGTTGTATCCTTGATGTAATGTTATAATATTACAACAAAGGAAAAGAGTAAAGAAATTCTCAAACTACTTGAATTATATACGAAGATGATGATGACGACGCCGCCAACAACGACGCGACATCCGACCTTCTTCCAAAAAGTTATCTAACCCAAAAAACAGCATCTAAAGCGTTTGTTATTATACCTAGACATACAGTCAATAATATATATAGCTACCGAATTCGCATGTAGTGTATAGATACTCGTATCTTTTATAAGATAACTCATCCGTCCTGACCTTATTCTTTTTTGTTGAGTTTTTTTTGTACGTGTGGGTTGTTACTTCCCATTTCATTGAGAGCGTAACATTTGTACGTCACCATGAACTTCAACCTTCTTCAAGGACACCCACCCATCCAACACATCATCCACTAGATAGAAAACATTTAATTGTTTTGTTTCGTAGGAAGTGTTATATAGAATAGGAAAACTTAAGACGTCATTTACGAAACCTCACATTCTAGCATCTCACACGTTCTCGAGAACAGAATCTTCACGCACACTTTTTTTACATAAATTGCGGCCTTGGACAACAAAATTCTCTCGCTACATACTCGTCGTCGGCGGCGGCGGCGTAGTAACGTTCAAAGATAAAGAAGAAACTTAAGTTCACAAAACTAGATACAATGCCAAACACACGCAACTCACAGTAGAAGATATTTAGATACAGGAGTAGATACATTTTCCGATTATGCGAATTAAATTGCGTATAAGAATTTTCATCTTCGAACCTAATTCAAGAGAACAAAAAAAAGATTCTAATTTGGCACGAATTAACGTCGAAGAGCGATTTTTGAATATTTTCTTTTTCACAACATTTCACACCGCCTATATACATTTCTATAACACACAATCCGTGAATAAATAAAAATCCCACGCACTCTTTATTTTTGTATCTTTTTTCAGATTTTTTTAAGCAAAAATTTAAATTTAAAAAAATTGAAGACAATTTCGTCAAGAAAAAGCTTTTTGTTATTTTTTTGTCGGTTTTGTAAATTTTCAAGTTGAGGGATTTATTAACCTTATCCTTGTCCTTGTTAGCGGCTGCCATTTTTTTCGACGCCAAAATTGCCGCGACAGTTTTTCGATTTCCGTTCGATGAGGATGTTGCTGCGGTTGGTGAAGTTTTGAGATTCAGATCGCGATTCATTGTTGTCGTTGTATTGACAGCAGACGCAGCAGCTGGTGGTAGCTTGGGACTTTTTTGAAAAAACCCGCGATCGGGTGTTTTCAGTTCAATCGACGAAGTCAGTTTGACTATTTGACTGTTATTCGAAAATGGTCGAAAATTTTAAAATTCTTTCGGATTTAATATTAATTTTCTTTTGTTGGTGAACTATCATATAAAATAGCCACCTACCTTCCGGGAATCCTGACCTCAACTGCTGAAACCACTGCCTTTGTACCGGTTCGGATGCCTAATAATGTTTTTTTTTTAATTTTTATTTTTCGTTCGTTTTTCAGATGCAGCCACAATTAATGACAGTGCCAAGTTATAGTCTCCCCCGTCGTCGTGGCGGTGGTGGCAGAGGAGACGGGCGGTGGTGGACATCGCCTCATCCCCTCACTAGCTAGCGAGAGACATAAAGTATCTCAGTTTGAATAAAATAGTGTAACTTGGCAATTTGCGCTGCTCTATAATAGTGACATAACCAGCCGTTTATAGATCGCACGCGGAGTAGGTGTACGAGATCATGATGCTTGCTCTAGCTTTTGTTAGTCGTATAATGGACCACAGAGAGTGTCTCTTAGTATAGTCACTATAATATGCTCGATCGTCGACTTGTGTTCCATACATCAGCTAGAGACAACGGACGGCCGGCCGGCCTACCTCTCTAATCAATTTTCTCAATGATACATACAATTTTGTTTTGTTGTGTTGTCTTTGTTTTAAGTTTTTATGGTCTTCCTGGACGCATGTTGACATTTTGCAAATATAGATAGGGGGGTTTTAGTCGTCGCTCGTCGGCATAATGGAGGAAGCGACTATGATCGGAAGCTGGACATAAGCTGTCAAATCAGCAAGTGTTGTACTTTTTGAATTTCTGATATACATTGTTTCTTCTGAAACGTATAAATGATGTATAACGTAAATCCGTGTTAGGTCCATCAGTGTGCGCTCCAGCTGTCGCACTATGTCAGGTTGTCCCTAATTGGACATTTGAATAATATTCCACAAAACGGGGTTGTACAAATCGGCTTGAGGTTCATAGTTTTTGGTACACCGAAATTCCAAAAATCAATGTGCTTGTTAAATGCAAAATTAAGAGTTTTCAAAATTTTACGGCCACAAAAAGGTGTAACAGAAATTTTCAAAAAAAAAATTAATACAAATCAAAACTTTATTAACAATTTTCATAAGAGCTCAATTTTTGATGTGGTATCTCGATAATCCCATTTAATGGAACATTTTAGTCGTTTGAACTAACATTCTCTTTCACATAGAAACATTGTAAACTTTAGAGAATATTTATTGTACGAGTTAAATACCCCCTTAAGGGTTATGAAAAGATTGTTTACAAAATATTTTGTACAATTTTTGATTTGATGTCGACAAATACAAACGAGAGTTAAAAGAGCGGCAAAAAATTTCGGTGGATAAAAAAGGTTCTGAATCAGAGATAGACCTCCAAATAGCTCACTGCCAACCTATGTGGTTCCTAGAATTACTTTAAGAATCTTAAACAATCATATGTTACGATTTTTTGAATATCCCATTTATCTACACTAATATTATAAAGAGGAAAGATTTGTATTTTTGTATGTAACGAATAAACTCAAAAAGTACTGGACCGATTTTAATAATTCTTTTTTCTACCCGAGCGAAGCCGGGACGGGCCGCTAGTAAAACATAAAATTTCCAGCCTTAAAAAAACTTTTTCCAATAATTCAAACGGTGCATTTGCTTATACCCTTTGGGCACTTTTGGGCATATTTCTCACCTTTTAAATATTACAAATATTTCAAAACAAGGCTTGCCGATTTTGGAAACTAGTCGCAACTATTGATTAATGTGTTTAAAATTATTATTAAAAATGAGAATCCCATAAATTACGTCTTTATTTTAAAGCAATTCCGTGACGTTGCGAAACTTAAACATTTCAATTGAAATAACCATTGGATGACCAATTCTGTGACCTTTATAGAATATCCAAGGAATAAGATGATAGTAATAAAACAAGTAACCATGAATTATCCTTTTTACTAAAAAATACTATTTTTGAAAGAAATAATATTTTCATTCGAATATCCCATTTAAAGGTTTAAAAATGTATGTTATAAATTAGGAATTAAAATTCTTTAAATTATAACTCCTATACATTTACCCTAAGAAACAAACTAAAATTAAGTTCAGAAACAAAAAAAAAAAACCACAAAAACTCATTGACCTATAAGCAAATAAAAAGAATTACAAACAAATTATTTAGTTTGTTTAAATTAGCATGATTTTCAATTGAAAAATTACATTGTTTTTTATTACTGCGGTACACTATGTACCTACCAACTATTACAGGCGTGTGAGTAAATTTATCACTTAATTTTCAAATCAAACTAATGCTATATTTATGCAAATAAGAATACGAGTACAAACAAAAACGATCATCACACGGTGGGATGCTGTTTAAAAATGATGATAGCCCGTGATTGATAAAATCCTTGAATAAAATTTACAATCACTTTATAGTAGATGAACACAAAATTTATTTGTTTGCTTCTTGATTTTTTTGTTTTGTATTTTGGCAGTGAAAGCAGTTTAGTGGGACTAAATGATAACAATTTGATTACATTTTAAATAAGATAAAATGAACCATAGCATTTTTGAAAAATCATTCCCACGAAGAGCTACACTCAACATCAGTTGATTAATACGCTTATTTATGTAAGTTAGTCAAAAGCACCAATAAGCAGTGATTTAGTTAAATTAGATTTACTTAAAGCCAAACTATATAAATTGTTTTGCTGTCTAAAGAATTAAATTCTGTGTTTTTAACCAAGATGATTCAAAAACCATAATACATTTTCGACACCACTGATAATTTTAATATTTTTAAGGCTAACATGTAACTGAGGTGACTTCAATATTCACCCAATTACAATACCTATGTATCTACAATTTAAACTACAACGCACCTGAATACTCTAAAAACAGACTCTCAAACAAAACAAACAAAATGTTAAGTGTCAATAAATCAACCGCGCACACTTCTAAAATTAGTTACATAAAATAAAAACAAAACAAGCAATTATTTTTTAAAAGTTATAACAATTGATTTGTTTCTAATTGTTATGAAAGTAAAAATAAAACAACAACAAAAATAAAACATTAACAAAGTTAGTTATTGAATAAAAATATCATACGGAAATGCAGTACCCCTACTAAATCACTTGAATAAACTTTAATTAAACTGTTTTCATCACACAATGAAAAATAGAAATAGAAAAAAAAAATACAATATCATTCATAGGGGCTTATAGGGTTCACTAGACTAGTATGCCATGCCAGCACGAAAAATCAATCAGGTGGAAAAACTCTCTACCTCCCTGTGGCTTTACATAATATAGTTAATAGTTACCTTCAAAATAATTGGATATAAAGGTGTATTTTTTTTGTATGTATTATAAATAGAAAATAAAATTGAAGCTTCCGTGCACTTTACACTTTGTTTTTTTTTTCGAACAAAGTTATTTTAATTTATTTTATGACTAATAATTATACTAATTTAAGATTTTTACACAAATCTAATGACTAGAGACTAAAAGCTGACATCAGTCATAATGGCAATGATAATTTGTTTGTCATCAAAAAAAATTACTATTTTCATAAACAAATTTCACTTCTGAAATAAAATAAATAATTTTGAATAAAATTTCAGAAATGTACTTTTATCCAAATCACTCGAAGATTATAGGTTTTTTTTTTGGAAAAAAGGATTGGTGTCTGATGTAATTTTTACGAAAAAAATTATGAAACTTTTCGTACAATGTATAGATTCTTCAAACCTTTTTTTAATGCACTCACAAACTTTATCGAATTATTTTTAAAAATTACATTGTTATTTTTTTCTGAACTGCCAGACGATTTCTGTACTGTTCTTCAGGAAAGAAATTAATTGATTCAGAGTATTTTTCGGGATATACAGAGTAATTACTTGAATTATAACTGGCTGGATGACTTCATCGGACTATTTTGGCAGCCAAAAATGTTAATGTTGACGAAATTTACTTCCAGATACAACAGTTGTTACCAGGTGATCTGATGTCTTTTAAATCAATCAATACTATTTTTAATCAAAATGATAGTGTACATTTTCCAATTGAATTTTTAAATTTACTAGATGCCATCACATAATTTTCGATTAAAGATTTATTCATTTATTATTCTCCTGCGTAATTTGAATCCACCTCAATTATGAAATGGTACACGTTTGGTCATCAAAGAGATCACCGAAAATATTCTTAAAGCAATCATTTTAACTGGAAAGTTTAAAGGAAAAGTGGTCTTGTTGCCACGTATTGCAATGATGCCGTCAGATTCTACCAAACCATTTAGAAGGTTACAGTTTACAATTCGTTTAGCTTATTACAGTGTAGGAAAACCGTAGAATCTACTTGTGTTAGCGAAAGACAGGTTAACTAAAAGTATTGTGCACCGATTAGTGTTAAACTAAATTGTAAAAAGAGGGATAACTTCCCATCCCGTCTGTTGATTTGTCTTGCTTAAAAGGTTTGTAGGTTTTCGTGTTTTGTTAAAAAAGTTGTCAGTTGAATCATTCTTAAAAATTTAAAAATAACTAACAATATTTTGCATATGTTGAAATAGTTTGATTTCAAAATCTAATTTTGTAAACGAGATTTTCAGTCAAAAACCAATTTTTACCAATTTTAGTAGCATTTCTTAAAAGTTTCTATTTCTTATATAAACAAATTGGATGAATGAAATTAATTTGAAGTCAATGTCTTCTATTATTCACGAGATATCAAAAACCGAACATCAATATTTTTACCAATTTTGCATACTATTTTTTATATATTTTAACTTTTAATGAAAAAACGAACTGTTGGATTTTTATAAAAAAAATGACTGAATGTCAAAAACAATATTTTCTGTAAGATAAAATTAGTTTGAAGCCAGTATTTTTATTTTTTGAAAAGATATTTGGGTCGAAAGTTCATTTTTACTAAGTTTTAGTATTGTTCTTTTGTAGGTTTTTAGTTTTTGTAAGAAAACTGTAAATTCAATTTTTCTCAAAATTTGACTGAATGTTGAAAACACTACTTTTTATAAGACAGAATTAGTTTGAATCCATAATCTAAAATTTTTGAAAAGATATTTGAGCCGAAAATCAATTTTTACCAACTTTTTCTCAGTTTGTCTTAGATTTTTTCTTTTTTGTAAGAAAACTGTCAATTTGATTTTTCTAAAAATTGTACAAAATGTTGAAAACAATATTTCTTATAAGACAAAATTAGTTTGAAGCCGTACTCTCAAATTTTTGAAAAGATATTTGGGTAAAAATTATTTTTTTACGAACTTTTGATAATGTTTTTTTTTAGGTTTTTATTTTTTGTAAAAAACTGGTAATTCGATTTTTCTCAAAATTTTACTGAATGTTGAAAACAATATTTTTTATAAAAAAATAATTTGAAACCAATATCTCAAAGTTTTGAAAAGATATTTGAGTCCAAAATCAATTTTTACTAGCTTTTAGAAATTCTTTTTTAGGTTTTATTTTTTATTAAAAAACTGTCAATTCAATTTTTTTTAATGAAATTTGAATGAATGTTGAAAACAATGCTTTTTATAAAAAAAAAATAATTTGAAGCCAAAAGTTTTGGAAAGATTTTTAGCAAATTTTATTTATGTTTTTTTAGGTTTTTTATTTTTTATAAAAAAAACTGTCAATTCGATTTTTCTCAAAATTTAACCAACCAGATATCAAAAACGTTATTCTTTATTGCACAAAATAATTTTGGAGATAAAATCATTTCTTGTTCGTAAAGTATTCAAGGTGAGAAATATTTTGCTTTAGTTTTTTTGATTTATAAGAAAACCGTTAATTGGATTTTTTTTCCAAAAATATACTAGTTTGGTATCGTGTCATAATATATAATATACAATTTAATTTAACTCGCTAGAGTTATTGGTTCGTGAGGTATTTTGAATAAACCAAAACGTTCACCTTTTTTAAATTGCTGTAGTAAAAAAAATCACATACGCAATTTTTTTGAGAGTACTTTTTGAATCTTTCTGCGTTATTATCTGTATAACAACATATACATATTTGAAGGTAATATCTCTACTGGTTCTTGAGCTATGGACGACGAAAAACACTTTGCGAACGTACGGATGTACGAACGTACGTACCTACAGGCGAACGCACAGACATCTCTTTAAAAATCTTTTATTTCGACTCTAGGAACTTTGAAACGTCGAAAAAGGTCAAAATTTTCAATTTGACAAATCGGACCAATTACAATAACTTCCTATGGGAAGTTAATTAAAAGTATTTATAGTTCAAAGTCCTTCCCCTTTAAATAACAATTCAGTCAATTTTTATACCCGCTTTAACGTTTCTGTCTTCAATCATAAATAAAAATTTCATTTCAATTCAATTGTGAAGGTACTAAGAAATCAGTCACAAAGGTCGCCATTTTTTTTTTACAAAGTGCATCTATGCAAAAAAGCATGGTGTTGCTCATGTCTGATGTTCTCCTACCGTCCCCTTTAAATAGTTTATCAACCATCATCGTTTAGTTAAATATGATTTAAATTTAATTAAACATTTAATATGAATATGCTTATGTATTTTGTTTTTAATTCGATTAAGTATACAACAACTATTACTTATACAAAAAGAGTAAAAGAAAATTTGTTTTATTTTCAAAAGTTAAAAAGTACGTATACGCCTTAGTGCACCACCTTATATTGACCGTTTCAGCTTCATTTTTTAGAGAAAATTTGAATACAAGGTTTATGGTATCATTTTGTGGCTACAGTAAATACATTTTAGTGGCATTAAACTGACTTGATATTAATAATAACATGATTTGTGTTAATTTATGCAGAAATTAATAGTTCGTGAATAATAGCTGAAAGATAACGAAAACCTTCAAATAATTAAAACATGTAACTTTATGATTGGAATTAACACACATTTAAACCCTTCATAATGAGCGAAAGCCTAGACACTTTTATAGGTGGTTCGAGTGGGAGGAGGTACAAAGGTGGGGGAAGAGTGGGTGCAAAGTTTATCATATTAATTTTGGTACAAAATGGACATTAGAATTCTAAGTTTGTCTAAATAAAAACGGCAGACAAATTTTTCTAAGTAAAAGTATCACTTAAATGTCATCTACAACATTTCTCTGGATAAATAAAAATCTATTATTTAAAAATAAATTTTGTTTACTAATTTCAAGTACATATTTGGAAAAGTCACACATTTTTCTTATGCAAATCTTTGGTCATGTTTTTTTTTTCAAGAAAGTCTTTTAATTCCTTTCGGATAAGGTATTCTGAAAATTTTTATTTTTATAAACAAGTGTCTTAGCGCTGGATTAACTAAGAAAATTTAAATTGAGAACACATGTACTCCGTACATATACTTTGAATTTTCATATTTTTATATCAAGAAAAGTTGTCGACAATAATTTTTCTTTCAACAAAAAAAAAAATAAAAAAAAAATACAATCTTCTCACGATTAATATCCACCCACAAAATACCATCAGAGCAGTCACATTTAAATTTTTCATTTTTCACCGTGGGAAAAAATTAAGTATCTTAAAATTAATTTTATATTTTGTTCCAAAAAAAAAAAAAATGGAAAACAATTTTAATTTTAATGTCAAAAACAACGTCTCTCGAAATACTTTGCCAAAAAATAGAAAATCTAAATATGTAAATAAAAATAAAACAAAAACAGAAACAGAAACAGAAAATCCAAACAAAACTAAATAAGCATTGCAACTTGCGTCAAACAACAAAAGTGCACATTCGTTAAGAACAAAATTGCATCTCCCAGTTTTGTTTTTGTTTCATCCCCTTTCATCAAAATTTGTGTTGGGGGTTAAGGTTAACGTAGACGCCTTTCAGTGATGTTGATCACAGAAACTGATGTATTAATTAGACGCCAACGCCAACGCTAACAACAAAGACAACGATCGACGACTACGACGACGCCATCCACCACTATCAACCGCTCTAAACGACAACAACAACCGCGACCGTGAGTGCCAAAGAAGAGTCTCTCAGTGGTTGTTGCATGCGGCTTCCGTGTGTTGGCAACATGATTCGTCTCGCATAGTTTGTTGCAAACTATGTATTTTAGCAGAAATTAAATAAAACAAAATAAACAAATATAACGGACAAAAATCTCGGATACCTCCTCTTGATTGAATCGGCCGACTTCGATTCCGATCATGCTTCTCGTGAATGCTTTTCCATTTGCTCGAAAATTTAGGGATCTGTTTTATTTATTTATTTTGGTTCTTTTTTTGATTTTTTTTTTTAAGACTCATGCATCTTAATTGATTGAGTTGAGAGATATTTGTAGCTCAAAATTTTCCATTAATGACTATTCGATGTATCATCTCAATTGTCTGCCAAAATTTAAAGACACTCGTAATGATCGCGGTGATGGCGATCATTGATGATGAATTAAAGGATAGAGGGGTCATGGTTTGTTATTATTTTGTTTTATAAAAGAATCTTGACTCTTGAGAAACCAATTTATACAACAAAAACAAAATAGTATTAAAATAAGACATCACAGAGAAGATAATAAAATTTATTATTGAAAAAAATGCTTAAAGAAATACCGACAGAAAGGTTTAATTAGACATTTTTAGCGCCTTATAAAGAATGATTTAAAAAGATATAAATAAATATTTTGCAAAGTTTTAATTTAGTTTAATATTTCGTGTCAAAGCTACATAGCAAAGACTTTTGAGAAAAAAAAAGAAAATTCACACTTCTTTTCCAACTTTCTGTGTGAATTGTACTGTCTTATTTGAAGACTAAGCAGTGGTCCCTCAAGCAACAATGTTATTAAACCCTGCACTGTTTTTTTTTTTGGTTTGATCTATGGATGGATAGACACAAGAGAGGCCAGGCAGTCCTTGAGATGTTAAAACAAATTTTAGTTAACCTAAGTTATAGTCAAACCAATTTAATAAAAAAAAAGCGTATACGCCCAAATGTGCCAATTAATTAATTTTTGTTTAGATTACATTTTTTTTTGGAAAATATTAAATTTTTGCATTATATTTATTAAATTAAACATACTGTACTGTAATATTATAAGGGATTTGGACAGTTTTACACATAATATTGGGGTTTTCAATGAAAGGTTTAATATTGATATTAACTAAAGGACCGCTTTTATTTTAAAAGAAACCAATTCTAAAAAGAAGGGTATTTCATTGAGTCCTAAATAACCGCCACGGCTATGGCTGCAGCATCTTCCTTCCATCTTTATGACTTTTAATTGTATGTAAAACAATGATATGGACTCCTTCTTTCGCGTGCTCCAAAAGAAGAAAGTTCTTGGAGACCAGTTATTATTAATTATTCGAAAAAAAACATAATCATTCTTATAAAATTAATTTTTGTAGTAAATCTTAGCAATTTGAATGAATTGTCAAAGGTTGTTTTGTTACATTTTAAGTAATAATGTAGATTTTTCTTGTCAAATAATAAAAGATGACACCATTAAAAGTTAAATTTGCCGAAGGAGCGGGCTATTCAAAATGAAACCTCTTATTGGAAAACGTAAATTTGATACTGAAAATTAACAGTTTTCAGAATTTTGAAATATAAAACATGGTTTTGTTCATACTTTTATAGTTTTATCTGTTATATGTTCTGGAACCACCTGTACGTCATGTGTTTTGCCAAATCCATATGGAGATGAACAATTATACCGTTCAACAACAAAACAAAGATCTTCGTCTTTTCAGCCTTTCAAAAATTCAAATTTAAAAATTTTGACTTTCTTTGCTATAAAAAAGAAAACAAAATTGCGATAAAAATATTCGTTATTATGATCAAGATACTGTAACTAATTTATAATGAACACATCATAAATATACAACATCAAATTCTATTCCTAATAAATTGTTTAAATTAATTCTTAAAGAAAAGTTGATTGCATTTACCTACTGCAATACAGAATTACCCATAATACATTCAAATTAATTTGAATTATTAATATGGTGTTGGGTCTTGAAAAAATTGATATTAGTATAAATACTCATATAAGAAATATTCAAATTGACATTTTTAATAACTTAATTGAATAAAAGATTTCTGAACATTTTTTTTTTTTAATGCCACAAAGCAATTTCTAAATCCTTGCACTTCAACCTTGTCCAAGGCAATTTAAATGAATTATTGTACTTTGTAGATTCTGAGAAATCTTCAATCGTTTTAATAGAATAAATTAATGAAAATCGTATTAATCAAGAAGAGAAAATCGATCTATCAGTGACACCTAGTTTGTGCAGTGAAATTAATTTTTCCCATAGACTCATCATCGGAATTGAAATGACCTAAGAACAGCCCACAGTGGATTTGTTTTTTTTTTAAATTCCATAGAACTTAGCTTAAGAATATTATTCATCATATGATGTACACATGTATGTCTAGTATAAATTCTTCTAAATACATATGATGTATACAACATTATTACGCAAAAATTATAATTGCAGACAATAATTTAAGAAATACAAAAATATCTCAGACAGTAATTGAAGTAATGCCGCTTCAATTGCTATGCCGCCGCCTGCAGATAAAATAATTATTATTTCAATTGCATAACTACATTCAACTAATGAGAATACTAATTAAATTACATTTTTATCTTATTTAAGTACCAAGTCATCCATTTTGCACATACCTATAGATTCCATTTTCTGAATAAATTTAATATTATTTCACATTTGAATTAGTAATAAATAGCAATTTAATGTCGTAATAAATGAAAAATAATTATCATTGAAAGGTCTGCAGTGCAAGCTAAAAAAGTGAAGACAAAAAAAAATCTCCTCAACACAAATAAATAAACTTAACTTCCCCATTTACGTCAAGTAATAAGTCAAGTGCAGCAGCAATAGCAATTGACAGTGAATATCTGTTTTTGTATAATAATTGAAAAGTTCTGTCTGATTCAAAAAATTTAAAATTCATAGATACAATTCTATTTTTATAGCTTGAGTTCGAGTGGTGTTGCGAACCTTTTGATTCTCACTCGGAAGTTTTGACCACAATTTAATGAAAATATTTTCTTCTACTGCGTTTCTATCACGTCATTCATTGCTAACTTTAATATTTTTTTCTATACAAATTGATAAATCAGTAGTTGAAATGAAGTAAAGTGGACACGTGAAGGAAAATGTTGTGCCGCCTGTCACCTAACATTCAAACACGAGATATATATATGTGTTTATACTCTCACGCATAGATACATATATTTAGATACACTGAATTCTGTTATAAACATGAGAATTGAGCGTGCAGCAGAGGGTAGAAATTACTTTGATTCATGTTTAGCCATAATATTTATAGATTGCTTGTTTTAGAATGACAGAGTGAAGGTGGGGAAGTCAAGGAGGATACTGACCACTATTTAAAAGCTTTTTATAGCAAAACAACTAAGTACGACGTAACTCCTTACATGAAAAAGTTGTCATAGTTCACACGATAAGTGGTAAACCTGGAAGTAATTTTATTACTTAAGTGCAACAAAACATGTTTTTTTTAGTATCAACATTTTTTTTAAATAATAAAATCAATAAAATTTGATTTCAAATCTGGAGTAATAAATATGTAGTATACAAATTCATCAACATGAATCCAGATACATACCTAGAAGTTGAAAGGACTCAAATGTCCCTAAGTGCTTTTGATTGTATTTATTATTTGTTGCCACTTTATAGCATCATAATACATATGTATGCACATACTAGTACATGTCTCATATCATTAAACCACATGAGAAAATATATACAAAAGTTTAGTATACAAGGATGGCGTCATCGTAATGTTTAAGTTCCTTTATTCGTTTTCCTTTGTTTTTTGTTTCTCTTTAGTTAATTCTAAGCGAAGAAGTGAAAGTGGAAATTCTATTTCCGATACGGAAGCCAAGGCAGATAATATCCTTGGTTCTATTTCCTTTTTAATTAAAACACGCAGCCTTGGAGAATAATAAGGTTTAATCATGGTCAATATCCAAAATCGATTCAAGTTAAATAAAAGCAATTAGATAGTTAGATTTGTTTTTTTCTTCTTACAAAAATTATGAGTAGGAATAATTAGACACCTTTTAAATAGTTAAGTGAAGCAGAACAGTCGTATGTACATACATATATCCAAATCTAAAGTACGTAAATATTAAATTTAGATAGAAATACTAGGAGTATGTTTTTAGGAATACATTTTCGAAAATTTTAAAAAAGAATAAGAATTCTATTTTTCCAAAAAATGATTGACTTTAAGAAAAATTAAAAACATACTTTATTGAAAATACTAAAAATGTGTTTTAAAATTTAAAAAAAAAAACCACAATTAAAAACAAAGAGGCTTTTCATTTTTATTCTTTTATTTTTTTTAAATCAGA
Source organism: Eupeodes luniger (assembly GCA_951509635.1). Lineage (NCBI taxonomy): Eukaryota > Metazoa > Arthropoda > Insecta > Diptera > Syrphidae > Eupeodes > Eupeodes luniger. Next base: position 24,281,726 of record OX608074.1, read on the forward strand.
AAAATTGTTCTATAAAGAATTGCGAAATGCGCGGGTAGATTTTGGTACCCCATGGCGGCCATTTTGTTTTGGTGACATCTGTCAAATCTATTATTCAGTTGCTTATGCCAAATCATCTTGGCAAGTAACACGATTGAACACTTAAACAGCACGTTCAAATGATACAACTTTATTATCAAAATGAGTGTTAGTTAACGCAAACGTTGGGAGCATTGCGCCCATTTTACGGTAGACGTGGTGGTCCTTCACAGTATACTCTTCAACGTTTGGTGGCCAAATTTGAGACGATCGGTTCAGTAAACAATCAGCCAACACCCGTACGTTCAAGAAACTCAAGATCGACCGAGAACATCGCCGCGGTCTGTGAAAGTGTACAGCAGAATTCGAGGCAGTCTATTTGTCGCCGTGGCGTGCACAATAAATCGGCCTTTCACAGACTTCAACTGGACGAATTTTGCGTCGGGACTTGGGCCTACACCCGAACAAGATCCAACTGACCCAGGAGCTCAAAGTTCATAACCATAAACAACGCCGTTTGTTCGCTGACTGGACTTCGAACTGTTTGGAAGAAGAGGACCCCAATTTTGGCCGAAAAATCATCTTTAGTGACGAGAAGCATTTTTGAATGAATGGCTGTGTTAACAAGCAAAATTGCCGTATATGGGATGACACCAACCCACTCGAGGTTCACCAGGTGATAATGTATCCTCAAAAAGTTACCGTTTGGCGTGGAGGTTGGGCCGTCGCGGCGGCGTAATTGGTCCGTACTTTTTTGAAAACGACGTTAGTGAGGCGGTCACCGTGCCACGTGCCACACAGCAAACGCCATTTCTTTCCATTTTAACATATACCCGCCCTTATTGAAAACTCCTTTACTTAAAAATTGGTGCTAAATGCCTTCCTTCGAGATAATTAAGGCATTAAATAAACTAAGCATTATTTAACTTTCGTACTAAAAAAACCGTCGATTCAACTTTCTTTTTTATTAATTTTTGACACACAAATTGTTTTTTGTTTAGTTACAATAAAACCCGCTTAAGAGAAACTCCGATTAAAAAAAAACTTTGTCTGAATTACTTATTTTCACTTTTTTGTTTCGTTTTTTCTTAAAATTTTCGACATAACAAAATATATGTTTTTTAGTTACAGTAAAACCCGCTTAAGAGACACACCGGATGATTTTCATTGAGAGAAACTATCTTTAAAAAAGTTCACTCCAGCAGAACAATTTTTCTGGTACTTTTAGTCCTTCTTAGTGATATTTTTTGTGTTATTTAATTGTTGTTGTTAATAATTCAAATTTGTGTGTTATAATTTTTTTGTATCACTCCAAAACAAAATATTGATTTTTTTGTTTTAAATTTAATTTCCAAAACCACTGAAGTTACATTTTTTGTCACATATCCGAACAGTTGTTTATTGAATTTTAAGAGGGATTCATTCAAGTTTACCGTCTTATCATCGGATTTTACCAAAGTGTCATATACAAAGTAGTAGTTATAGTTTACTTAAAATTTGTCTTATTCAAATTTTTCGATGTAAAGGCTTAATTGAAAACCCATTAAGATAATTTTATTTTGCTTCGAAACTTAGACTTTTGTGCCTTTATATTATAGTCAAACTTCTAACAACATTACTTAAAATGCTTTTCTTCATGCCTTTACCTTGATTTACAAAAAAAGTTCAAATCATTTGCAATCTTTTAAAACGTTTTCCTCTTAAAGGAATTCACCTACCAACTTGTTAACGACCTTGCACCTGAAAAAGTTTCATACAATCGAACAATCGTGTTCGATCATGCATATTTCAATAGGCTTTCTGAATCCATTAATTTTCAAGGTAAAAGAAAATAGTTTCACAATTACTTCAAACTGTTTTTTTTTTTTTGTTGGAAACTAAAAACTTAATTAGCTTCAGAAATGCAAAAAGTTGGAAATTTTCAGTATATGTATGTACCTTATTTATTGGCGCCATATGAACCAATTATTTTAAACAAATATAAATTAATAAGTTCGATATTGGTTGCTTTTTTTTATTGTTATTTGATCTTATAATAAATTTATGTAGATTTCAGCAGAAATTACAACTTGGGAGAAAATATAACATTCATAAATAAATATGCATGTGCCAGACGTTTGGTCACTTTAAATATGTCTGCCCAGACGTTTGACTTATATTTCTTTTTATGCCTTCCCTATATAAGATATGAATTAGTCTTGAATAATTATTATTGAAAACCAAGGTTTCAAAAAAGGGTGTGCTATATAAAATTTTATTCTTCTTAACTTTGAACAGTGGGACAACATTAAAGGCATTATGGGAACTATTTGAAAAATTATTTTTTTTTTTTACAAAATTCTGCCTTGAGGAATAAAAAAATACCCCCTTAAATATTTACAGTGGTTTCAACAGTTCAAGTCTATTAAAATTATGCATACAGAGGAGTTTTTATAAAATTCGTAAAAATCTTGGATTTAAATTAAAAAAAAAATTAATAGAATTATGTTTTTGGAAGGGGAAATTTGTAATTTCACAAATTGAAAATTTGTATCGTTTTAAAGGTCAATATTGAATCTAAATCCATATTTTTATAGAGCGATATTTGTTTTGTGTATGCGTACGTTCGTGCATCCTTCATATCTCAAAAACCATCAAAAGTATTTACTATTTTTACAAGTAACAATATCAAGATGTGCAGAAAATAATTCCAATTATATCCGTTGAATGGTTTTTTCATAGTAGTATTTCAAAAAAAAAAGTTAAAAGTGTTATTGATCCCAATTGCTGCTATCGTCTTGAATTAAATTTTACAGAGCACATTTAAATGCTTAAACACAATTATTATGCATTTAAAAAAATGAAGAAAAACTGTTTGTCAAGTAGAATTTAAAACAAACAAAAAATTTTGAATTGGTAAAAAAATATTTCTACCGCAAATATATGTTGAGGTATTGACCTCGAACTGACAAAAACATCTTAAAATTGGTAAATATTGAGAGCAAAAGTATTTTGACTCCAAACTTATTTCATTTTACGCAAAATATTATTTTTAACATAAGGTGAAAATTTGAGAAAAATTCAAATTTTAACAACGCCTCGACATCAATTCGTTTTAAATTTGAGGTTTTGAAGATTCGAAAGTTATCTTGGGTGTCTTGGCTCTCCTTTAAAAAATTAGTATTCAGTTTGCAGACAGTATTTTGCCCCACTGTGAATATAGCTTTTTGTTCGCGCATGGTTCGTCTACTCTGATGTTTGTACAGTCTATATGTATTTATGGTCAAACATCAGCAATACAAAATAAAATAAAACAAAATAACCATAAAAATTGTAATTAAATTCAAACACACGACACAAGTTGATCGTTTGCTTTTTTGCTTCGTTTTCCTTTTTTTCATTTGCTGAATTCTTTTTTTTTTCTATCTTTCAGACCATTCCCGGACATCAGTAATATAAACCTTAAATAAATATGCGCAAACGTTTGAAGCTTATAATATTCTATCATATTCTGGAGGAACAAGAGGCAAAAGGGCAAGAATACAAATTCTACTGGGAATATTGGCCAAAGTGGGTTCTGACACTGAGTAGAGTAGAATACGAGTAGTGATGGAATTTTCCACTCCTTAACTTTTGTATGGGCAATTCTTTTGTTGAGCCGCGAAGAATTGAAGGCATCATTTTGTTGGTATCTTTTTATTTTATGTGTTTGCAGCTGATTGGTGTTCTTTTTCTCAAGACATTCGATAGATTGAAATGAAATTATTGCAAATGAATAAATATGATATACTTTAGTTTAAAATTTGTATGGATATTATTTGTATGTGGGTAGTAGTCACACGGAAGAGATGTATTTGATGCATGAAGAATATATTAAGACATCAAAGTAAATTTATTGAGGCACACGTATTAACTTGGTCTTATAAGGGAGTGGTAGGTTAGGAGACTTAATAAATTCGAAATTGGGAAAATGCATCGATAAAGTGGTGTTTCAGTTAACTTCTTCAATCCCACTCGTATTGATTGAATTTTATTTTATGAAATGTAAGTCCTTGAGTTAAGTTAGCTTTTGTATCTCCGCAAAAATAATGTCAAAAGCCTGCTATTATTTAGTACTCTAAGAAATATTGAAGTTTCCAAATTTTCTCCTGGATTTTCATAGTATTATAACTGTCTGTACTGTATGCTTTTAGATCTTTTGATTCGCCACTCCGATTAATGTTATTTGGGGGTTTTTACGTTTCCGATTTGATTAAATTACAAATTTTAACTGTGACGAAAAAAATGATATTTTTGTCATGAAATATTTTTTTTTTATTTAATGAGCTGTTATCTGTAGAGATGTCTTCAAAAAATTAAATCAATACAATAGTAACGGGTTATGAAATTTCCAATTTCAAAAGTATATGGCTGGAATTTGACATCTGTAGAACTAAGTTGTCAAACCAATTTTTTTTTTGTCAGTTGAATGTCTGACATTTACAAAAATTGGATCGCTTAACTATCGCACAACGCATACATATTGTTAAAACCTACTACAAAAATGGTGCACCTGCTACAGCCACATATTGTGCTTTAAGAAACTAAGCAAGCAATTGGCAAAATTGTGAAGAAATTTGGAGAGACTGTATTGGTTACAGATATTGTAGGGCCTGTACATCATCGTTTCATGTCGATTCCTCGTCGTTCTCAGGAATTAGGACTGTCTTAAGGCACATTATGGCGTATTTTGCATTTGGATCTACACCTACATCCATATAAAGTCCAGCTCACACAACAGCTGAAGCCAGCTGACCATTTACAACGTCGGTTTTAGATACGTCGAATGGGTGCGGTGGACGGCGATTTTTCGAACAAAATTTTCACTCGGTGGTATGTTAATATAAACAAAATTGTCGTTTCTGAGAACCCTCAAGTAATTAAAGAGAGGCCATTACATCCACAAAAAATTAACTGTTTAGTGCGCTCTTTGGTCTGATCGTAGTTTGACGCTTGCTATAAGCTTACTACTTTCTGAAATTCTGAAGTGAAAAAGAAACTGTAACTGGACCTACTTCTTACAAACGACGCGACGATTGAACGACTGTCACCGTCCATTTTGAGCGGTATAGTCATAAGTTAACTGCCTTCTATTGAAGAATACTACTTGGAGAATATGAGATTCAACAAGATGGTGCCACACAATTCGAGCGAATATGGCTTTATAGTCCAGTTATCAAGTTCGATTTTGCTATAAAGATTATAAACTTAGTTCTTGTAGAAAATTATGTTACTTTATTTTTGAAAAATAAACCTAATGATACGAGAAACCGTTTCCAAGATAAGCATGAAAAAATACTTGTTTTCCTTGAATGTGAATGGAGTTATTTATAACCTTATACTACTTTTTCTTTCGGAAATTTAATAGGTTTTAATTTTGTAGAAGATTATTTTTTGATACGACAAATAGTTTTCAAGATAAACCCGAAAAACCGAAAAAACCGTATGTTTCCTTTTACTGCCGCTTAAATTATTTTATAAACTATAAGAGATACGATAAAATTTATCTAAGCTTTTTTTTATAAAATTTAATGAGCTTTAATTTTGTGGAACAAAATTTTTTGATACGACAAATAGTTTTCGAGATAAACGTGAAAAATTGAAATAAACTCCATGTTTCTCTTAACTGCCGCTAGAGCTCACGTCGGATTCTTGGGGACTTTTTTTTTTGGATCATCACCAGACATCTCTTAGTAAGTGTGCTAAGTTTCAAAACTGTTGGATTTTTTTTTAGGTGAAGGCAATTTTGTTCGTTCATTGACTGGATTATTATTGCAAGAGATATCTCTTGGCCGCTTAATTTTTCTTCGTGGCGATATCAACTGGCCACCAAGATCATGCGATTTAACACCACTGGACTTTTTTTTTGTTAGGCTACGTGAAAGACCGTGTTTATACAGATAAACATTTAACTCTTGAGCACTTAAAACCAACATTCGTTCAGTTATAGCAAAATATGTGTCAAAAAGTGGTAGAAAATTACCTCAAAAGAATCGATTCGCGTAGTGGCCATTTAAATGATGTAGTATTTCACTAATAATGTTCAAATTTTATATTAATAATTTAATTTATGTAGGTACATTTACTTTTAAAACCGCAAAATGGATACCCCTTTATTTTTGATATATGTATGTAAGAAACGCTGTTGTTAAATGTAACACAATATGTATTCAATGTAATGAATCAAATTTAAAATCAATTTCTTTTTTTGGTCTCAAGAAATTTGAGTCAAAATTCAGTTATTATTTCTCTAAACAAAAATTTGCTAAAATAAGTTTGATATCAATATTTGTTTTGTTTCTGTGACATTTTTGTCTTAAACCAACTTTTAATAATTTTAGTAGTCATGTTTGTAAGCCTTTTTTTGTAAAAAAAATTGTTATTTTTTCTTGAAAATCCCTTTTTCATTTAATGATATTATTATCTCTATAAGACAGAATTTACTTGAAGTCAATATCTCCACTAAATCTATAAAATATATAAGTAAGGTGGCGCAACTTTCCATTGAGAACTAGGCCCTAGTGACTTACAACTCTCAACCATTCCTGTGTGCGAGTAATGTTGTCGTTCCATGCTCGACGAAAAAAGCTATCCCGAAAGTACGGATATACGGACGTTTAGAAAGGTTGAAAAAGTCTCGAGTTTTTCCGAAATTGCGCCCTTCAATAATTTATATTTTTTATAAGATAAAATACATTGATTCATATAATTCAAATTTATTTCTTTCAACCAATCCAATTTTTTAAACAGTTTCAAATTTAAGCTTTTTGAGTTTTGACATTGTCATCTCATTGACAAAATATAGAAACTTACTATCAATAATACACATTTTAATCTTCAATAAAAGAAATATAGCTATATAAATATACCACCAAGAGGGCTCTTCAAACCCTTTAAGAATGCTTTAAAGTTGCATTGATTTCTTTTTTTTTTTTTTTCTTTCTGATAACAGGTCACATGTTTATGTATAATACATACACATACATAAAGCACCCAAACTAAATATTTTTCTTTAGTACTTATCATGATTTTTATGAGTAAGGCTTCTATATAATTTAGAAAATAAATATAGGTACCCATTCACTATATCATCAACAGAGACAAAAAAAAAAAGATAAATAATGAACAGACTGTCCCCAGATAAGACCACCTTTTAGTGCAAAAATACTTGCCACTCTCATAAGTCATAATATTCTTTCCATATGAACAACACAATCAAGTTATTTCCGGAATTAATAGACGGCAATTTGTTAATCAAATAATTACTACCATCACGCCTACGATTTCATGCTTATACCCTTGCCCTATCTCACCCCTAGGCCACTCATTTCATTGACTTTGTACGTAATTTTTGTTTTTTGAATTTTTCCATATAGAAAATATGAATCAGTTGAGGTATTGGAGGTATTTGGTTATCATAAACGCAAAGCAAAAGATAAGAGATAAAAATAAGAATGAATATATTTTTCCTTTAAAAAAGGTGTAAATGTATAAATTATAGGAACACTAAAAAAAAAAATAAAACAATCTACGATAACGGTAATTAATTTAGCGAAAAATTTTTGCAATTTTGACAAAAAAATGACTATCTTGGCTTTTTTTACGACGTAATTTTTTTTTTACTGTACCCGTATGTATACAAAGTTAAGAGAAAATATTTGTTTAAATTTACAGACGATGAATAATATTTTTTATTAATTATTTTAATTATGATTGTTATGACCAAAATTGAATTATCTTTTGCTTTCAAGGCAGAAAATGTAATTGAAAAATATCTCTTGTAAAATTTATATTTTAAATGTTGTTCTTACGAACAAAAAACTATTTATAGAGAAATATTAAAATTTATGAGTATCTTGGTGTTACTTTGGTGTCAGAAGTGGGTAAAGTTTTATATAATGCATAGAACACCAAAATTCTGTTTTGTCGACATTTTTTTTTAATTGAGGCCATTTTCGTATTAATTTTCCTGGACTAACTGTATGGGATACCTTAAAATTAAGATATAATAAAACTGAACAAAAAATTATAGAAATTGACAGTTGTATAAGAAATAATTTAATACTTTAAGAAATAAATAAAAATGTGTCGGAAATTATTGTGGAGAGGGGATGAAGAAGAATTCTTGGAAATATGATTAGATCATTAATACAAAATTTTAATGGGAGAAAAAAAATGGTTGCCTGTAAAGTCGGTTTTACGGGCGAAGATTTTACGTGACAACGTCTTTTTCTCGGTAGAATATTTATTGATATGAATATAATTAAATTGCACAATAGGAACAAGGAATTGAATGAAAATAAGAATTGCACAAATTTTAACTATAGAAATATATTTTGTTTACTAAAACTTGTATTATGACGCTTTCTTGTTTTTCCAACGCCAAGAACGTTCGAGAAAGACAAAGACAGAGACACAAGCATGCGCCGATTCAATGCGCCTAATTCTCTAGTGCTGCGCGCGCGGCAGACCGATCATAGTTGAGTGGGAGAGAGACGCAAGGCATTCGGCGGGCCTCTCTCTCGTTCGGTGACTCATCGTAACGTTACCGGGCGTTACACTTTTTCATAAGTGACTCCCAGCCGCAACCTAATTTAAGACATTGTCACGTCAAAAAGTTAGCAAACTAAATGGAAACACATTTTTCTCTTTTCATTAACAGAAAAGATTAATTTCGCAAAAGAGCCGACATGACCTTCACACCTAATTAGATTAATTAACACAAAATACCAAAAACTGTTTTTTCGTCGTTGTTTTTTTTATTTTCTTTCAGCTTATTTATGGGCTTATGATCAAATATCAAATCATTTCATGTTCTTTTTGTATGCGAATTTTTTTTTTTTCTCAACTTAATAAATCGATTTAACATTAACAAAACAATTATATTATTTTCATTGAAATATTGGTCAATAGAAATTTCTATTCAATCAAAAGAAAACCAAATAGATGCAATTGGACATTGTTTATGGTAAGTTACCATCAATCAGCTTAATTTTACAAAGAAACATGATATGAGCAATATGAATCAAACTCTGAAAGAGAAACAACATACCTTGAGCCTTAAACAACTAATTTTCTTAGAAGTTTTCTTTTTAATTTTAGAATACAAAGACTTCAAATTAGTGTAAACATTTTCAAAATGATTGCAATGAACTGATTACTGTAAAATATATGTCAGAAAAATGAATACAATCTTTTGAATAGAAAATTACAGGTAACTGAATAGTTTTAATACGCAATCTCATATATGGTTTTCAAATATTTATTCAAAAAATATTTCATTCATAAAATTTTGAATTCTTCCAACCTGAATAGGGTACATTTAATCAATTAGAAGCCTTAACTTTTAAAAGTCCAATTTAACAAATTTAACAAGTGAGCAATAAAAATCAAAACTTCTGCCTGAACATTAATTCCATGTATGTAGCTCTTCATATAGCAGAAAAAAATTCGTTTGATTTATTTGCTGCAGAATTATGTTTTTAACTTAAACATAAATTAACTTAGAAGTTCGAGACATGAACTCAACGTACGATAAGAGTTCGTGGTATCTATCTTATCAAAAAGCTAAAATGAAAACTAATCTTTACACAAGTGTACTTACAAACAACTTTAAAAATGAATTTAGATATTTGCATTTAGTTTAAATATTTAAGTCAGTAGGATTATTTTTGCTAAGTGCTACTTAAATAATTAACATATTCCTACGTCAGTACATTTACTTAAGATAATAATTTTTAATTCTAATTTTATTACTTCCAAATTATATTTTAAGAAAAATGTAATAAAAACATGACGTAGTTGATTTGTAAATAGGAAATGACTTTGCAGAAAAAAAAAATGTTAAAAATATTTTTAAAAAAATTTATAATTTCCATTCGTTTTATGAACAATATAAGAAAAATTATAGGTAATGAAGATTGATCAATTTTATACTATTCTGAGGCTTATTTTTCATGCGCACGAGCCTTAATTAATAAAATTGATAAATAAATTATATTTACTCTACGACTCTACCTTAAATTGTTTTAATCAATTTTTCTAGTTTAATGCTGTTTATCAATTAAAGGTCTCGTCAGAATTATTTAACTTTTACTAAATTCAGAACATGAAATCATTGATTGATTGCAATAGAAATCTATGGAAAATAACTGAATAAATATCAAATATTATGATAAATAAAACCGACAATAGACAATATTATGGAATGGGAATTAATATAACCTTGATAAAATTATCCAATAAATATGTATGTATGTCTAGTCTGGAGTTATTTTTCCTCCACACTTTCAATTGATATCCTCTGCAAAGCTCAGTGAAATTAAATCAGTTTAAGCTTGTAAGAATTGCAGTCTTGGTATAACAAAAAAATAAGCTGAAAAAAACTCTGCTATTTAAGATGATGGAGAGAGTCTATCTATTTGTCTATTTTTCTGTAATGTTTTTGAAGTGATTTAATGCTTGAGATTTCTATTTCAATAAGTGATTTCCTAAAGGTAAAATCAAAATTATTTTAAAAATTCAAAAATAACGTAGGTGCAAACATTGTATTGATGTACAGTAAAACCCGGATGAGTGCCTCACCTTGAATGCCCCATTTTGATAGGAAAGAATGTGTGCAAGGCAGTTATAAGAAAACCGCTTAGTACTTACATTATCTCTGTGCTTAATTAAATCAAATTATGTAAAAATGGTTTTTCTTTTTTCAGCTGATTTTGAATGTGTACTTAAAGATGCTTTTGAAAGAAAAATTCCCCAAAATTGTGCAAGATAAAAGGCAGTTAATCGTTAAAAGTACTTAAGCAAAAGTTACTTATAATATGAGTTTAATTTAAGAAAAGACTCAAAAACAAGAATTTACCTATACGAATAAGACCCTTATCCGAGTTTTACTGTAAATCAAATTTTCATTGCTTCAAATTATGTTGCATATAATATGATTTGTTTAGTTCATTAAAAATATAAGACAATTTTAATACCTTAGTCTATTATGTTTAGTTTTTATTTGAATTTAATATTTTTTTTTGTTTAATATTATTGAAAACGGTTCATTTGATTTTGATGGAAAATTGTATGTCTACAATATTTAAAAATTGATGAAAACCTTTTAAAATATGTTTACTGAAATACTTTTATGACTTTTATGTTTCAATTGGAAGTTACTGTAATTAATTCAATTTTGTCGACTTAAAATTTTGACATTTTTCCGAATTTTAAAGTTCCTAAAATCTTAATTCAGAGTTTTAAGAAAAAAGTCCCTATTATTGTGTGTAAGAATGTTTGCATGTTCAAGATACCTTCTTAAGAACCAATACAGACCTCGACTTTAAATATTTTTAGGAAAATAGTATCCAAATGCAATAGTTATTTAATAAATAAAGGCTGGGATGCGACCCACACTGATAACTTTCCATCCCGTCTGTCGATTTGTCTTGCTTAAAAGTTTGAAGGTTTTCGTGGTTTGTTAAAAAAGTTGTCAGTTGAATTATTCTTAAAAAATTAAAAAATTACTGTCAATTGAATTTTTTTTTAAATGATACTGAATTTGACAACAATATTTTTCAAAAGATAAAATTAGTTTAAAGCCAAAATTTCAAAGATTTAAAAAAAATATTTGAGTCGAATATCAATTTTTACCACATTTTAGTATTGTTTTTTTAGGTTTTTATTTTTTTGTAAAAAAAACTGTCAATTCGATTTTTTTCAAAATTTTACTGAATGTTAAAAACAATATTCCTTTTAAGAAAAAATTAGATTGAAGCCATAATCTCAAAGTTTTGAAAAGATATTTGAGTCGATAATCAATTTTTACCAACTTTAAGTCATTTTGTTTTTGTTTTTATTTTTAATATAAAACTGTCAATTCGATTTTTCTCAAAATTTTACCAAATGTTAAAATCCTTATTCTTCGTTGCACAAAATTGTTTTGGAGATAAAATCATTGGTTCGTAAAATTTTCAAGATGACAAATATTTTTTTTATTTTTTTTTGATTTATAAAAAAACCGTCGATTGGAATTTTTCCCAAAAATATATTTTTTTGGTATGGCGTTGCAATATATAATATAAAAAGGGTTGGGGTCAAAATCCCGAAAATCAAAATCCCGAAAGCCCAAAATCCCGAAAACCCAAAATCCCTAAAAAATTTGCGCAAATTTTTTCATTTTATATAATTTTTCGGGATTTCGGATTCGAAATGCTTTGAAATAGCATAATAGCATCAAATCAAACTGTTTTTTATATAAGATGTAAGATCGGGAATTGCAAAGACAACCTACAAATTTCTGGATTTTGGCCATTCGGGATTTTGCGTTTTCTGGATTTTGGGTTTTCGGGATTGTGGGTTTTCGGGATTTTTGATTTTCGGGATTTTGATTTTCGGGATTATGTCCGTCTCCCATATACAAAATTTAATTCAAGTCTCTAGCGTTATTGGTTCCTGAGATATTTAGGGTTAACCGAAATTTTCACATTTTTTTTTTTAAATTGCTATGGTAAAAAAACCACCCACTTAATTTTATTGAGAGTCCTTTCTGCATCTTTCTGCATTATATATATTTATCTATATATCTAACAAAATTTATTTGAAGTCGATATCTTGACTGGGTTTTGAGCTATGGACGACGAAAAAAACGTCGCGAACGTACGGACGTACGAACGTATGTACGTACAAACGCACGCACAGGCATCTTTCTAAAAATCTTTTATTTCGACTCTAGGGAACTTGAAACCTCAATAAATGTCAAAATTTTCAATGAATTAAAAATCATCAAATGACATTAAAATTTTCTTCTTCAAACACTCAAACATGACTTTAGAATAATCTACACATGGTTCTCTAGAAATCATTTAATTCAAAAATGTTGTAATAATATAATCAATTCTCCTTGACAAAAATATCATCAATTAACAGCAATAATATACTTGAGTGGGTATTCCCATGCAAAATATGAATTATCTACCCTAAATCATTTCCTTTAAATACATATAATTAATTTTAAATATTTGTATTTACTTCATTCTACTAATTTACAGATAGGTTATTATTTTTTCCCTGGCATTACTAATTACGCTATATACCTACTCTATTTTTGTTCATAAACTAAATTAGTTGCGGCTTCATGAATTTCGCAACCAATACCCAATATGTTTATAAAAAAATTATATTTAATTAGATTTAAAACTCATTAAAATTCCTAGCAAAAAAAAAACACATGGAATGAATAAACTCGATTCTATACTAATTTATGTACTTTTACGTAGAATGCTGATATTATTATCAATTTTTAAGAAAGAATTTTTAATGTTTTAGAAAACTTTTCAAAAACTAACGAAATACAAGAAAAAACTTTCAGTTAAACAAAAACCAAAAAAACATGACAACCTATCAAAACTTATAAAAACAAAAAATTGAATGAAGATATCATATTATAATGAATCTTAAAATATAGAACATAAAACCAAAACCACCCTTCTCCCTTCACAATCTTAACTAATAACCATTCATAAAGTACCTACTCAATCAAGAAAGAAGTAAAAATATAAAAAAACAACAACAACAATAACAATAACCGCCACAAAATCCATTAGCAATTCAAATTTCACTGTCTATGTTCTTTTTCTCGTTCTCCTTTAAATAAACCAAAACCCATCAAAGGTCGAATATCCTTATAACAGAAACACAAAAAAAAACAAGGACTTCATTCTTTCATAGAGCACAAATTATATTCCCACATTTCGTCTTCTTCGATGAAAAAAAGAAAGAAAAGAAAAAACAATAGAAAGAACATCAACCAAAAAAAAAAATATAATAAAATAAAAAGAAATAACCGCCTTTTAAGCTCCATTCATATTATAAAAAAAAGTAAGCACTAAAAAAAATAAATAAATAAATAAAATCAACTACAAACCAATAAAATTTACTTAAACGCAACCGCAAACCTTCTTTTTAATATATGTATGTACGTAATAATAATTTGCTTACAACCAACATTTTTCAGTTTACTTTTTTTTCTTAATTTAGTTTTGTACTTTTTTTTTTGTAAATGATTGTTTTTTTTTTTTTGTTTCATTTCGACATGAGTGGAAAATTCCACTGGCAAATTTCAAGCTTAACTTCTATCTAGAACTGTATTCTCAAATCACACACACACACACATGTAAAAATATACACACTCTCAAACACACTTCACACGAATTGCACTTTTCATGAATAGACGACGATAACTTCATATGGGATAGGTACTTAACGTATACAATTTTTCTAGATAGGGGTTGTTTTTTTGCTGCCAAACATTTCGTCCAAAATAATTCGTATCCCTAGTAACGGACAAACTTAGAAAAAAGAATGACATAATTGTATGTGGGAACATCGTCCTTTTTTGAAAGGATATTTTATCACGCAACATTAGAAATAAACTCACGGTTGTTTTTTTTTTTTAATTCAAAAGCCGCTATGTAATTGTCTCAAAAACTCCAACACGAGTTTTGATAATATTTACATAGGCACACCACGGTCACGAAAAAGGTGACGATGGTAGGAAGAGGGGGGTTGGGGGGAGGTATGACATGTTAAACTTAACAAACGAACAGAAAAAATTAAAATATTATTATTATTATGTCTACTCACGGTGTATTCTGTTGGCGCCAGAGGCGTTCTTGAGTTACTTTTGTGAAAACTCATTTTTCTTCCCAAAAGAGATTCAATCCACAGATAATTTTTAGGTTAAAAAATTTTAATAAAATTTAAGTATCCAAGCTTGAAATTTTGATTTCTATCGCGGTAGGTTTATTTCTTCGACAAAAAATAAAACTTATTAAAAAAAATTAAGTACAAAACCGTAACGAGAAAAAATTTTAAAAACTTTTCTAAAAATCGCGTTTCTTACTTCGAAAAATTTATTTAAAAAAATATATATTTAATTTAATTAAAATTCAATATAAGACTTAATAAATATAATTATTAAATTCCTATTAAATTAATTCAATAAAATAAAATCGTTATAAATATTTATATATATATATATTTTTCTTTTATTGTTTAAATTGAAACGTTGCGTTCAGTGTATATATGTTTTTTTTTTAAACTTCGTTCGTGCAACACAACCGAACAGTTTGCAATTCAAAGCAAGAATGCCAACATTGCCGATTTGTTGGAGAAAAAATATCTGAAAATCATTCGCATAACATACTTAACTTGGTTTGGTATATTTGCTAGGTATACACTTCACAGTTGAAACATCACAGTGAAGTTACATAGTTTAGATACGTTTAGGTTCGGTTTTTGATTTTCGGTTCGGTTTCAGTTTGCTTTTGGTAAATGAATAAGATAGCTAGTTAGGTATAGTAGATAGATATATGAATTTAATGCGCGAAAGTGCTGCCGCCTGTATGCTGATGGCTGACTAATCAATTCCAGGCAACCATCAGCAGTAAATCTTTGTATGTATAAGCACCTATATACATTTTGGAATCTTTTTGTTTTTTTGTTTTCTGTTCGACTTGAACTTACGAGTTGAGAGAAGACTTATACTGAATCTACAAAATGCGATGTTTTTATGTTTTTTTTTTTTTTATTTTATAAAATTTCAAATTCTTTTCTTATATAAATTTATAAAAAAAAATTGTGGATTTTTTAAACTGACTCAGACTGTGGTGTTCCTTTGTGTTTGATTCGGTTTGGTTCGGTTGATTGTGAATCTAGATACTTTTGTTTAGACGCAAATGCTTAGATGTATGTGTTTATATACATTTGTGCGCATGTGTTGTTTAGAAATAAAATATACAAAAAATAAAAAAAGTATCTCAACAGAGTGCTATGAGTTTTTAGTTTCTTCGTTTTTTTTTTTGTTCAGTTTGCTATAAGTTTATGAATATCTAACGAAGCATTAGTTTACGAATGTGGAAATGGAGAAATGCTTACTAATGCGTATAATCTTTATTTTAACATGAAGTTTTTCTCTTTTGTTTTATTGTTGTTGTTTTTTATGTTTTTGTTGCATTTGGTAGGTGTTTATAATTTCTGTTTGGTCGCTTAGCTGAAGCTTAAAATCAGTTTAAATTTTTTTGTTTTCAATTGAATCTTTATTTTTTGTTGAGATTCATGCATCGGATACATTTTCAATGCACGTGGTTTGGTTGTTTTTTTTTTTTGTATTCTGTCAGTATTATAAAGGTCAGCATCAGAAAATTTGTATCTTGATTTTATCCCAGAGCATTATTATGATGATGATAATGGTAGGTATATAAAAAGTGTATCTCAACTTAAACAGCTGATTTTTGTTTACAAACGATTATGTATTTACAAAATATCAACTTATCTATCTCTTTCATCTTACTATCTTTCTTGATATGTTTTTTTTTTTTTAATTTGTGAATGAAATTTTGTTGGTTTATTTTTTACTTATCAATTTTGTTTACATAAATAGGAAGATAAATTATAAGATGTCTATTTTGTGTTTATTTTCTTGTACTCTAATTTCGGTTGTGCCCTAAAGATAGAAACAAAAATAAAACACCAGTCGAATGGAATATTTTTGGCTCTCCTCAAAATATTTTGGTTTATTACTCTTTTTGGTGTTTGTTTCTTTTAATTTGAGTCATTATATTGGATATTTTACAAAAGAGTAATTTCATAAAGTTATTAATGAAAGGGAAGGAGAGTTTTTTCTGAATTTTTGTTTTGGATTATTTTGTCGTTATTGTTATTTTATACATATAACATGAGAAGGTTTGAAAATGCATGCCAACACGTTCGTGTTGTTGATTGCAGCCAAGTTAAGCTCAGGTTTCCAAAACGAGTCGAATATAGTTCATTAAAAATGTGCCATTCCTATAGATACCACAAAAAAACAAAATAAAATAAAACAAACGAATATAAAATGTTTGTAATGAACGGGAGAGTTAAAAACATTCACTTGGTACGGATAATGTTTATGTTTTCATAATAAAATAAAAGAAGTCATATGAGCAAATAGTTCTGGGGGAAGTAAAAATGAAAAAGTGCAATTTACACATTGTATATTGCACTTAATTTTATACTCAAAAGAGATTATTATAATTGTTGTTTGTTTTTTTTTTTTTTTTTAATTAAAAGATTTAGTAGATTTTAGTTCTAGATTTTCCCTTGTTCATTGCGCTAAGCAGCAATTTCTTGAAACTTTATCAATACCATATCTTATATTCATGAAATTAGGCTTATTTAAATAGATCATAGCAGAATAACCGATACCACTAAATCTTGGTTTTTCGATAAAGAATTTTTTTTCAAACATGACCCAAAGAAAATGAACTCCAAAAATTTGACTTTTTTTTTAAAACGATTTTCTCCATATTTTTCAATTGTTCAATATGTACACACAATTTTTTTTTTTCAAAAAATGTTGATGCAACTGCACTTCATTTACTTCTCCCTGTTTTTTTGGCTTCACTCCGAATTAGGGGTACTTTTTAGAAAGTGTTTGTGACATATAATTGAAGCTCTCTTCTAAAGCATTAACCTTTTTCAAAATAAGGCTCTTTTTTATCATATTTTATTTTGAAATAAACCTCCTTCTTTGACTATTGATGATCCTTCTATGATTTGATTTACGAGGGAAATGTATTTTGTTTTGTTTATGTTGTTTAATGTTTTTTAGATGCCTTTGACAAATTATCTCTTATTAAATTTTTCTTAAAACAATTATGAATATGACCGAAATTTCTAAAGAATTACCTAAATTGTAAGCGCAAATGATCCCATCTTTTGAGTTTTGATTTCATGGTTTTAAAAGCATAACTTTGAACCTAAACAATACAATTTTCCAGCTTTAGCAATATTTCAACTTTCGGTCTTTATTTCAATCAAAAAAAGTGAATTCTAGCCTATTATAGTTTTCTTCTTTTTGTTCATTATTTATAAAAAGTCTCCAAAAATGATCATGACTTCTAAACAAAGTATTCATTTTAAAGTATAAATATTAAAATTAATAACAGTATTGAAAAATATTCATAATTTTTCCTATATCAATTTTGTTTATTATTTGTATACTGAATAAATGAAACTAACAGACAAATTTTAACACATTTAAATTATTTGAAAGAACAAAAAAAAAACAAAATATTTGTTCTTTTTATTTTCAATATTTCTTTGTAATAATTGTAAGCAAAGTTTAACTTTAGGACGCTAAATACTGAACAATATGACCATTATATGACTTTATTAGCACATTTATATCCACATTTACGTCATTTTATATAGAATAAAAGCAAGCAAATATTTCTTATAATATATTTGCACTATTTATTAATGCATAAATAACAAATTCTTTTTCTTCAGTGAGAAGAAAAAAATCCATACATTACAAAACCTAACCTACCACTATTTGAGTTTAAAAGATTGTTGAGACTTCTGTGAAATTCCTAGAATAAATTTTCTACCTCTATGACTTGTTGGTTCAAAGTATTATCTATATTCATTTATTCACTGTCTAATGCAACATGTTAATGGATTTTGATGAAAACGATAATGATAAAGGAAAAATCTATTTGATCGATTTGATTGAGTATAAAAC
Source organism: Eupeodes luniger (assembly GCA_951509635.1). Taxonomy (NCBI): domain Eukaryota; kingdom Metazoa; phylum Arthropoda; class Insecta; order Diptera; family Syrphidae; genus Eupeodes; species Eupeodes luniger. The sequence goes on from OX608074.1 coordinate 24,300,312, forward strand.
TTTCACGACTTTTAGATTCATTTAAAAATGTTTGTCTTATTCATGACATGATATATTTTCCAACAAAACCAACAATTCAACAATATTTAACACTTAATGTAGAAATGCGCAATTGCTAGAATTTTTCAATGCTAGTCGTCATGATATTAATGTACTTTAAATACATATATCTACGTATACATGTCAGTGAGTATGTTTTTTTTTTTTATTTTTCAAATTCATTATAATCACACACCACCATGTGAAATAGTCTACAAGTTCATATGAGTACGAGTAAAGTTTTAGTTAGCTTAATGAAAATTATTAGCTGGCGCTTGGCGCCTACAATTCCGTTAAATCGATTAATAAAAAATGTTCTTACATGTAGGTAGTATACAAAGACTTAATGTTGCTTTGGCAAATTGGGTAAGTTATAAAAGTTCAGTTTTTTAAATGAATGATGTACGTGCTGTTATTTTGATAATATTCCCTTAAAATTAATAATTAATGTTGTTTTATAGAATTTTAGGAACATTTATTTTTTGTATTTATTAAAGGTGACTTTATGGCACGTACTTATCCTTATCATGGCATACTCCGAAAATCTTAAATAACAGGTTAAATTCCTAATTGTATGTACTAAAACTATAGAAACATTTTTAAAAATTCACAGGAAAAAACTGAGGAAATTTAGAATTCTTTTATTTTTGTTTTAAGTTTCGTTTTACCGATTAGAGCCACAAAAATTTAGATAACCAGTAAAACATGGTTAGGTGCTTATAACGTATCAACCTTTTTTGACAACCAAAATTCTATACATATAAAACTGAAATCAAGCAAAAGAGGAAATCTTTGTTACGGTTTGGCTTCGAAACTTCTTATCCAATTGTCATGCAGTTTTTTTAAATGAAAGAGGATATCACGGAGCAAGTTTAAGGTATAAATACAGTCCGATAATGTTAGTCAATAATTAGGTATCTATACATACAAGAGCGTACATTTTGTAGTATCTCGAAACAAAGCTCACTAGCTAAAGTGCTTAAAGAAACGACGTTTATTGTGTGGGCCTAATCGACTATGCTAAATAAAGGTGGGCCTGAAGCTCTGGATCGTACGCTTAGAGATTTTAGAGCTGATGAACCTCTGATGGGAGGTGTTGTGATACTGTTCGCTGGTTATTTTCGGCAAATATTGCCAGTTGTACCAAGAGGTACAAAAAGTGATGAAATAAATGCTTGCCTAAAATCCTCGTTTCTGTGGGCTTCTGTCAAACTTTTAAGATTGACCACAAATAAGCGTGTACATTTAGGTGGTGATAATAATGCAGCACAATTTTCAAGAACTCTTTTGGATGTGGAAAATGGAAATATTTTAAATAATGATGGTGAAGTACTAATAGAACCAACATTTGCAACTAGCATCACTGGACAAGACGAATTAATAGCTAATGTTTACCCGCAATTCGCCCAAATTTCAGAGAAAACGGATGATTGGTTACGCGAACGAGCGATTTAAGCACCTAAAAACGATTCTGTTACAAGTATAAATATTAAAATTCTTTCAATGTTTCAGGCCCATCAACAAACTTATCTTTCTGTTGATAATCTGACTGACCAAGATAATGCTATTGATATTCCAATTGAATTTTTGAATTCCTTGAATAAATCAGGACTTCCTCCGCATAAACTGGACTTGAAAATTGGGGCTCCAATAATACTTATGATTAATTAAATTGCACCGAAATTATGCAATGGTACTAGATTACGGATAGTAACTATGCAGAGGAACGTGATTGAAGCTAACATTTTTTCCAGCACAGCCCAAGGTCAAGTTGTTATCATTCCCAGGATACCGATGATTACTAATGAATACCCGTTCGAATTTAAACGAGTACAATTTCCTATAAAGCTTTGTTTTGCTATGTCTATCAATAAGGCACAGGGACAGACACTGAAGGTTGCAGGCCTTGACATCACAAATCCCTGTTTTACACACGGACAATTTTATGTTGCTTGCTCCCGTTTCAGCTCGGCAAAAAATCTATATGTGTATGTGCCTCACCAAAGAACAAAAAATATTGTTTACAAAGAAGTATTATAAACTTAATAGAAATATGTACCGTGATAATATATAAATTAATAAATAAAAAAGATACAATATAAGAAAATAGTAGTTTTTTCATCCTCATTTTTTTTATATAAAATAATTGAATACCTCCTGGATGAAGCCGGGTAAACCAGCTAGCGTATTATATTTGTAAGAATCAAAAAAATAAAATAAATAAAAATAAATTAGGTAGGGCAACAGTCCGTTGAGAACTAGGGCCTAGTGTCTTCACCTCTCATCCATTCCTGAGTGCAATGTTGTCAGGGAGGGGACCTACAGTTTAAAGCCGAATCCAAACGGCTTATTTGAAAAAGAACTTTACATGACAAGAATTACTTACTCTTGGAGAATTTGTCAATTCCTCGCAAGAGGCAGTACCCGTGAAAAAACTTAAGATGGCACAGGCAGGGTTCGAACCGAAGACCTCTGGCCTGACAGTCCAACAAACTAATCATCACGCCTTGGGTAAGAAAATAAAATAGAATGAAAGTGTTAGTCACATTTTCCAAAATAAAAATTTCAGAATTTGTGTGCAACATTACGTTATTTTAAACACTCTGCTTTTCTATTAAGAACAAATTAAAGAGCGCATTTAACGTATTTTAGTTACACGTGATTTCTCTAAAACCTGTCCCATTTTTCCCTTCCTCGAAAAAGCCTTGAACTACGCAAAAATAAACAAACGTAAAACCTTCCTATGACAAGTAGTTTTAATATCTAATCTTATCATCTGATAAATTAGTATGACGTTTTTTATAAGTACAACGATGATTAATATAGTTCAAATGTTCGTATATTTCTTCAACATTCCTTTTTTATTATATATGTACTTGGTTAATTTCAATGTGTTACGAAATTAACCCTCATCACTTAAATAAGATCAAATTTATTTTTCCAGTTGAATAGACCAATTCGTTTAATCAACGGAAGGTTTGTAGGTTTACTCAAAATTCATTCAAGTTTATTCTTGTTTACATTTTATACCTATGGTTTCTCCTTCTGTTCTCAAACTCTTGTGAAAGAAAAAAAAGTTTGTTTTGAAAACCAATATCTACATATTTTTTTTAAAGGGGATCTAATAAAATAAAGGACGAATATTTGTAAATTGTTAACTTGGAAGCTCAACTTTTTTTCAATTTTATAATTTGGAGACTTGACACTCATCATACGTTTTAAGGTGTTATTAAATTGTTAACCGATCTATTGTGGTAAATGGCAAACAATCAAACTAGGTTATGAAACTTAAAATGACAACTGAGTTTGACAGGTGTCAAATTCCAGAGCTACTATCCTGAAACCCACGAAATAAATTACCCTATATGTCTTTGTTTTAAATGATTCGAAAAAATATTATATTTAATTTTTAAAAGAGTCACTTAGGAATTACGACTGAAGATCCTCTCAACGCTTAGATTATATAACAAACTATGTATCTAACTGCCCTCTTTGAAGAAAATTATTATTGCATTTAATTTCTTGTATAAATTTCAATTAGACAAAGAAAATAGAGACCAAATGCATATTTAATTAAATACCAATAGAATAACTTATTATTTGTTAATACTTAAAAATTGTCTGGATTGAATAAATAATTGAATTTTATGGCATGGCGTCTAAAAATCTGAAAGCACTCGGAAACTAAATATCAATTAAGAAAACCTATTATAAATTATCTTATACAAAGTTGTAATATTAAAGCTTTTTAAGTTTTAAAAATTAATTATTAAAATGTTATGATAATTGTGTAGATTGTATTTTCTATTGTATATTGAAAATATTAATTGCGGTTATAAAATTATGTAAAGATATTTTTTGTTGCTAATAGCTTAATAAGTAAATATATTTGTGTGCTCATTTAAAAACTGAAAACTTTGGCGGTAACTAACTTAAATTTGGGTTTTGTTAGGTTGCAGACTTATGTATATCCTAAGACAAACTATTCCATTACTGAAAATTGGAACGATATATGTTTTAACAATGCATTGAAATTATTACAATTTACTTCAAAAATTATAGAAATCGATTCAAAACCTAAAAGATCGATTTCGTGAAGTTATCCAGAACATAGGGCCACAAATTTACGAATTGTACATGTAAAATTTCGTAAAAAGAATATGGTACTGCAACCGTAGCCATGTCGGCCATTTGACTGATCTCATTTTTTTATTGTTAATTTACAAAGAAATAAACATAAATCGATGAATACTTAGACGATGTTGATATTTTGGAATTTTGGCGAAACTGAAGCAAGGCTAACTGTAGAATAGTCGTGTGTTGTTCTAAGTTAATCTAACGTTCTCATCACATAAAGGTATTGGCCGATTAACAACTTTGAATTTCAACAGTGAACAGATAATATATTAAAAAAAGTACGTATACGCCACAGTGTACTATTTTAGTGTTAAGTTTAGATGTCTCGGAAAATTCTTGATTGAATTTCAACAAGATACTAAAAACTAGTTATACAAATTTTGATCAAATTTATAAATCACTATACTGACCTACCCAACAAAAAAGAAACAAATTCTGGCACACTTCTAAAACAAATTTCGATAAATAATAATGAGATTCAAGTGAATTAATTCAGATTATAGCAAGAAAAAGTTAAACATTTTGTATCTACATATATAAAATTTTGACAGTAATAAGATTATAACCAAAATATCTTAGATCCAAAATGTTATTTCCGTTTTCTTATACAATACCACAAACTTTCCTTCCTCCTTAAACTTCAAGTTAACATCAATCTGGTTTAAACCAGTTTTGGAAGCAAATATTTGGAGCGATGAACTCCAAAAAATACGCTTACGGCTCTTTTGTTCCATTGAGAAAAAAAATAAACAAAATAAATATGATGAAAAAATAAAAACAAAACAAAACAAAAAAAACTATTTGCATATGTCTACCTTTCTATTTTTGCTATGTTTTTTTTTTCATGTTAATTTTGGCAAACAAAACCAAAACATAAACAAAAGATACGTTAGTATTTTGCTGAATCAATCGTTTTGAACAGCTGCGTCAAGAAAAAAAAATATCTAGCTCTTTGGTAGCTCTTTTTTCTTTTGGGGTTAAACTCTATTGTAAGTTGGAGGAGCTTTAAATTTGCAGTCAAAAATTATTTTTATTGTTACGCACTTGTTTCAAATCCTTAATTAATCAAACCAAGCACGTGTTTCTTAATAATGTTCGTAGGTTTTTAAAACATTTTTTCTTGGTTTGTTTGTTTCTTATGAACTTCATTGATGATGTTCGAATGAAATTTTGTCAATAAAAATCTTCAATTAATCAAATCGAAATGGAATTTTTAAATTATCAATAATTGCCACTACCCAATTTGTGAAATTGTGAGAGAAATTGCGTAGTTAAATATTTATATTGTGTATTTTTATTTAAAGAAAGGGCTATGAACATTAAAAGTAATCATTGAACCGTGTGGATACCAACAGTGGGGTAGGTCTTATATTACGGATGAGATATTTTGGTTTAGTGCAAAATCGCAATTTTTTTAATTAACTAATGTTTTACTCGTTTTCAAAAATTCTAATTGGTTTTTAAAATACCAGCATTTTTTCATTAAAAACAATGCATCTGAAAACGTTGAAAGTTCTTTAAAAAAACACAAAGCAAACAAATATAAATCAGATGAACTTTTATACTAATTTTGAATTTTAAAAACACAAAACACAATTTGAATTTAAAAATTACTGAAATTTAAAGTACCAATTTTTTTTTTATTTTACCATTACTAAAATGTGAAATTCGTTTAAAAATAGCAAAATAACTTAGTAAATTATTAAAAAGGCTTTAAAATTTTACTAAATTGTCTTTACAAAATTTGCAAGGCTAAAAGTTTTCAAAAAAAAAGTTATATTTTTAATCGTTAGAAAAGTTGTTTCCAATTTATCCAGTCTATAAAAAAGGAGACTCCTTCCACTGTATGACAAGTCAAAAGTCGAATTTAAATTTAACATACAAAAAAATTTGATCGAGACATCATTTATCATTATCATACGTTTTTATGTTGTATGCTGAACAAAGCTTACGAATACAGATTTAAATCAAAACAGTGTACAAAAATAGATTTTTTTTATAAATTAAGAGAAAGAACATTAATTGATTTGAATTATGAAACTACGGAAAGGTAACGTAAATAATTTGTAGAGGCTATTAAACTACAAGCAAGATCAATAGCAGTTTAAAAAAAAGGTGAACATTTTGGTTAACCCTAAATATCTCATGAACCAATGACGCTAAAGGTTTGAATTAAATTTTATATTATAAATTTTAACGTGATACAAAACAAATATATTTTTGGAAATATATCCAATAAACGGTTTTTTTTATAAATCAAAAAAACTGAAAAAAAAATTGGTCACATCGAAAATTTTACAACTAATATATGATTTCATCTCCAAAACAATTTTGTGCAACGAAAAATAATGTTTTTGACATCTGATAAAATTTTGAGAAAAATCTAATTGACAGTTTTTTTACAAAAAATAAAAACCTAAAAAAAATAAAAGTTGGTAAAAATTGATTTTCGACTGAAATATCTTTCTTTCAAAACTTTGAGATATTGGCTTTAAACTACTTTTATCTTTCAAAATATATTGTTGTCAACAATTAGTAAAATTTTGAAAAAATTAAAAACCTAAAAAAAAATTAACAAAAGTCGGTAAAAATTGATTTTCGACTCAAATTTCTTTTCAAGACTTTGAGATATTGGCATTCAAATATTTTTATGTTTCAAAAAATATTGTTGTCAGAATTCAGTAATATTTTGAAAAAAATCGAATTAAAAACCTAAAAAATATGTAAAAAAAAGTTGGTAAAAATTGGTTTTCGACGCATCAAAAATTTGATACATTGGCTTCAAACTAGTTTTATCTTATAAGAAATATTGTTTTCAACAGTCGATAAAATTTTTAAAAAAATCGAATTGACAGTTTTTTTTTACAAAAAATAAAAACCTAAAAAAAAACAATACTAAAACTTGGTAAAAATTTACTTTCGACTCAAATAGCTTTTCAAAAACTAAAAATATTGGCTTCAAACTTATTTTATTTCACAGAAAATATTGTTTTCGATATTCAGTAATTTTTTATAAAAACCAACAGTCCGTTTTTTCATAAAAAAATAAAATCTACAAAAAATAGTACGCAAATTTGGTAAAAATTGATATACATAGACACACCTTTAAGCAAGACTGATCGACAAACGGGATGGGAAGTTATCAGTGTGGGTTGCATCCCAGCCTCTTTTTATTTGTATTTGCGACAACTAAATACATATATGGCAAGTATTGCATTCGTTAAAAATGTGAATGTTCGAATGTAAGATTTTAATCAAACATAATATTACGATGGTAGAGAAGTCGAAACAAGTGGGTCCCCCGATTCCGTTCGTCTGTCTGTTATCGCCCCTACAGCACAAACCATTATTGGGTCGATTGAGTTCAAACTTAAAAGTCAAGGTAGTAGTAGTCAAGTAAATTCGCGATAGGCGTTTTTTCTTAGTGTAAAATTGAAAATTCGAATTTTCTCAAAAACGAACCGATAGATTTTTATAACAACTTCTCTAAATATTTGATTCTTAGCTTAGCTTCTTTCAATAAAAAAAAAATATTTTTGCTTTTCAGTTTTCTCAAGAACTAATGAACCGATTTCAATAATTTTTTTCACACAAGTTCTTATACTGTCTTAATTATACATGATGATCAAAAATGTTAAGCTCTAAATAACTGCATAATACAAATTTTTTTAAACTTAAATTGAAAAATTTTATAACGATTGCCCAAAATTTGCATTTAAATTTTTGAAGACAAACTTATTTTAAAAGTAATTTTTAAGTTCCCATAGGAAGTTATTGTAATCGGTCCGATTTTATCGAATAGAAAATTTTACATTTCTCGACATTTCAAGGTCCCTAGAGTCTAAATAGAAGATTTTTAGAAAGATTTCTGTGCGTGCGCGTGTACGTATGTTTGGGAAGCTTTTCTCGTAGTCCATATCTCAAGAACCAGTAAAGATATCGGCTTCAAATAAAAAAATCAAAGAAAGAGAAAAAAATATTGTCACCATAAATATTTTACGAACAAAAAAACAATTTTATCTCCAAAACAATTTAATGCAACGAAGAATGACGTTTTTGACATCTGGTACAATTTTGAGAAAAAAAAATAAAAAGCTGAAATTAATTTTCGACTTATGTATCTTTTTCAAAATTAAAGATATTGGCTTCAAAATAATTTTATCTTATAAAAGATATTGTTTTAAACATTCAGTCAAATTTTGAGAACAATGGAATTGACAGTATTTTTACAAAAAAAAGATCTACAAAAAATAGTACGCAAAATGATAAAAATTGAAGTTCGATTCTTTATATCTCCTGAATACATGAAGGTAATGACTGACTTCAAAATTATTTCATTCTGTGCTAAATGTTCTTAAAACAATCCAATTTATATTTGTTTACAAAAGAAATAAAAATTTCCAAGAAATGCTAATAAAAATGGAAGAAATTGGTTTTCGACTAAAAATCTTGTTAAGAAAAATAGATTTTGAAATGAAACTATTTTATCATATGCAAAATATTATTGGTAATTTTTATTTAATTTCTTAGGTAAATTGAACTGACAACTTTTTTAACAAAACACGAAAACCCTCATAAACACCAAAAAAACTGAAAAGAAATGGTTTCCGACATATGTAAGTATTAAGAGAACGAAGAAAAATATTGACTTCAAATTATTTATCTCTCAGAAAATATTGTTTTGAATATTTTGTTAAAGTTTTAAGCAAGACAAATCGATAGACGGATGGGAAGTTATCAGTGTCGGTCGCATTCCCACCTTTTTTTTAAATTTTAAAATATGAGTACTATTTGTACTCAGAGGTTGGACAAACAGTTCTCATATTTTAAAATTTAAAAAAGAGGTTGGAATGCGACCGACACTGATAACTTCCCATCCCGTCTATCGATTTGTCTTGCTTAAATTTTTTACAAAATGTTCAAAACAATATTTTCTGAGAGATAAATACGAGTTATTTGAAGTCAATATTTTTCTTCGTTCTCTTAATACTTGAGTCGAAAATCATTTCTTATCAGTTCTTTGTTGTTTATAAGGGTTTTGTCTTTGGATACAAACTCAAGTTTGTGCGACCCAGTTTGCATTTATTTTTGTGTACATAATATGTGAATGTCCCAAAATATTTCTTATAAGCAAAATTGTCTTTCCCTCAAATTTTTAAAAGAGCAAATTTTTAAGATATTGAAATTCCAATAAAGTCAACTAGATTTATAAGTGATATCCTTTAAAAAATGGATTTTCAAATTTTGATAGGTGTGTGTAGTCATATTCTTTAAAGAACAACAACTGTCAAATTAGACGTCATGAAGAGATTTATAACAATTGCAAATAGTTAAATTATTTAATGAAAGTGTGTTTCTGTTCAACATTAGCTTTTTCTTTCTTTTTGAAAAGTTATTTCCTTCATTATTACAAAATTTTTGAGGTAAAATAATTTCAAGACAGAGAATCTTGATAAAGTTCATCAAACAAACTTTTTGGCTTTATGTTTAGTTTTTAAGTTTTAAGTTTCAAGGATTTTTTAAAATTTTTGATAACATTTTTCTCGCTTAAAATTAAGAAGTGAAAATCAAAAACTTGTTTCATCAACATAACAAAAGTGACAAAAAAAAAGTTGCAAACAAAAACAATTTGAAAACAAAAGAACAACAAAATTTTTGCAATGAAATGAACCCAACATAAAATCGACCTTCATCTCGAATCTTTCGTTTGAACATCGCACATTCAAATCGTCACAGGATCCCTCGGGCAATGTTATTATATACTCTCGTAGATGGACTTTGTCCAAGAGACGAGAAGGGAGCCCATGGTTGAAGTGGAACCACAAAAAGTTTTATTGCGTCGTAGTTTTTTTAAAAGAAAACGATCAAATAATATTCAATTATGGAACTCGATCCGGAACAGTGCGCCATTACCGCGTGCGTGCAGAATTTCGTATTTTATTATTATTATTTTTTTTTCAGTTTTTGTTCTTTTATTTTTTGTTTTGCTTAAAGTGTTATTTTCTTTTATTTTCATTTCAATTTTAGCAAAATGCTTTCAAAGCAATTTAGAGCTAATTTTTTTACGTTGTTGTTATTTGTATGTTTGAAAGAGGTTGTTTAGTTTAGTTTTTTTTTTTATAATGTACATAGGTACAAATTGTTGAATGGTTTTTATTTGTTTTATTTAATTCTCTTTTAGTTTTCTTTTGGAATTTATATATAAATGTCCATCATACTAATATTTTATTTATTTAGTGGTGAGAGTATGAAAAATTATTGAGCACCTATTTATTTGTTTGACGAAAACAAATTGACATACCAATTTAAGTTTTTGTTTATAGTCTGTTCTGATGACTTTCTTGAGAATTAGGAATTGTTATGGTTTTATTTTTAAAATAAAATAAGGATAACATTTTTGACTGTTTCAAATACTATTGTAATCCGTAAATGTACGAGTATATTTCATTGCAAATTAAGTTATTTGTTAAAAGGCAAAGTATTCCAATATAATAAATTGAGAATAAACGACAAGGATCCAGTCTGCCGTAAATTATTTTCTTAATATTATCAACAAGCTGTTAAAGCTTTTTGAGATCTAAGAAGACTTAGAGCCATAAAGCGAAAAAATTGAACAATAATTCAAGTCGTTTTGACTTTTGAAGATTTTTGTATATTTCCTAAATATTTGTATAAAGAATAATATTGAAACAGAACTTTTCCACAATCTCTTAGTTATTTTAGTAATTTTAAAAAAATCAACGAAAATTTGAACTGCAAAACAATAATTTAAACAATTGAATTGTTGAAACATTTTACTTGAATAAAAATTTAATCAAAAACCACACATTAGAAATAATGATCAAAAAAATTAATTTTTTTTTTTGAAAAATTAAAAATTCCAAAATATTATATTGCAATGGATATTTTTCAAATTCTTTTCATCAATTTTACATATTCAGAGGTATTTTTCGCGTTTTAGAAACTAAAAATTGTGTGCCTTGAGTTTTAAACAAAAATCTGTTCATCAGAATATGTCCTTCTCTTTTCTCTTTATCATAGTTTAATAGAATAGAATAACTAGAATGAATGTGTTAATGTGTTTCCACCTAACAATATATTTTTAAAGTTTCAAACTTAATTTTTTTTTATTCAGTGTACAAAGCTTTCAACCAAAAGTGCAGCTTTTTGAAATAAAAAGTGCTTTCATAGCTTTTATCATGTACAACAACCATGGATAAAACAAACTCACCACAGGAAATTCGTCTGTGGTGGATTATTTTTTTTTACAATATACGTTAAAATTTTTAAATCAATATGGGGTTATTTTCTATATTATAACTTTAATCTTTGAATTTAAAAGAACGGTATGATGGGAAAATTTATCATTTAATTGATCACATATTTAGTTCTATACATGTTTATATGGACTTCAAACTATAATAGTATTGAAAAATACAAAGTTCAATTGATATTATTAAAATTTGGATTTAATTAAAAAAAGTTTATTGTTGTTCAGTTTTTAGGTTGATCCAATCTAATTAAATTATAAGATTAAACATTTGTGTCAAAAAAAAATTAAATAAAAACATTCTTCCGATACATTTGTTTTCCTTTTTTAACGACTTTGATTTTTTATCAACAAAATTATCAATCAGTAATTATTTTTTTCAAAATATGAAATTCTATCCGAAATAATTTATTTCAATTAAATTACGCTCAACATTTAATTACAACAAATTTAAATTCTGATTATCAATTTTTGTTTAATTGTTAATGTTTACTTTGCGTTTATCATTTCATATTTAACAGAGTTATGTTTTACAATTACTTTTTAAAATATCATTAATTTTTATTTCAAATTGTCATGTAGTTGGTTATAAACATCACTTAAGCTATCACCATAATAGATATAAAAATGAAAATTGAAAGCAATTATTATTTGACGACAACTGCTACCGGGTTTTTTAGTAGGTATTATCTTAATCAGAAGAGAAGAATTTCATTCATATTATGTATTTGAACTTGTGAATTGTATAAATCTAACGAAAGATAAATCTGTATAATTAAACAAGTGCAATCTTCTTATAATTGCACATAAATTATAACAACAACAAAAAGTGCTCATACGCCCCAGTGAACAATTCTCAACTTATATGCGATGACTGTGTATAATGATGATGACCTTCAGGTAATGAATACACTTGACGCGAGCGATACACAATTTAAAAAAATTACCGCACATCGAGGGAAGAATGCAAAAACATCTATTTTTTTGTATAGCTAAACATCAATCAAAATTCAAGATAGTGATAAATTTTTTGGTATTTTAATATATGTATGTAAAAAATTAATCATAATTTACACGATAATTATAATGAATAATTTGCAAAAATGCATGAATTTTGTTGAGAAAAATAAAAAAAAGAGGCTGGGATGCGACCCACACTGGTAACTTCCCATCTCGTCTGTCGATTTGTCTTGCTTAAAAGTTTGTAGGGTTTCGTGTTTCGTTTCTTAAAAATTTGAAAATTACCAACAATATTTTGCATATAATGAAATAGTTTGATTTCGAAATCTATTTTTGTTAACGAGATTTTTAGTCGAAAACCAATTTTAACCAATTTTAGTAGCATTTCTTAAAAGTTTTTATTTCTTAAATAAACAAATACAAATTGGATGAATGAAATGATTTTAAAGTCAATACCTTCTATTTTTCACGAGATATCGAGAACCAACCATCGTTTTTTACCAAATTTGCGTACTATTTTTTGGAGATTTTATTTTTTTTATGAAAAAAACTGTTGAATTTAAATAAAAAATTTACTGAATGTCGAAAATTATATTTCCTGTGAGTAAAATTAGTTTGAAGCCAATATTTTTAATTTTAAAAAAGATATTTGAGTCGAAAATCAATTTTTACGAACTTTTAGTAATGCTTTTTTAAGGTATTTATTTTTTGTTAAAAACTGTAAGTTTGATTTTTCTCAAAATTTTATCGAATGTTCAAAACAATATTTCTTATAAGATAAAATTAGTTTGAAGCTTATATTTTTGATTTTAAAAAAGATAATTGAGTCGAAAATCTATTTTTACCAACTTTTTTTATTTTTTTTTAGGTTTTTATTTTTTGTAAGAAAATTGTGAATTCGATTTTTGTCAAAATTTTACTGAATGTTGAAAACAATATTTCTCATAAGATAAAATTAGCTTAAAGCCAATATCTCAAAGTTTTGAAAAGATATTTAAGTCAAAAATCAATTTTTACCAACTTTTGTTAATTTTTTTTTAGGTTTTTAATTATTTGTAAAAAAAAACTATCAATTAGATTTTTCTCAATTAGAATTTCTGAATGTTGAAAACAATATTTTTTATAAAATAAAATTAGTTTAAGGCCAAAGTCTCAAATTTTACCGGATTTTTCTCAAAATTTTACCGAATGTTGAAAACAATATTTTTTATTAATAAAATAAGTTGAAAGCCATAATCTCAAATTTTAGAAAAGATATTTGAGTTTAAATTCAATTTTTACCAACTTTGAGTAATGTTTTCTTTTGGGTTTTTATTTTTTTATAAAAAAAATTGTCAATTCGATTTTTCTAAAAATTTTACCAGATGTTGAAAACGTTATTTTTCGTTGCACAAAATTGTTTTGGAGATAAAATCATTTCTTATTCGTAAAATTTTCGAGGTGATAAATATTTTTTTTTTCAGTTTTTTTGATTAATCAAAAAACCGTTAATTGGATCTTTTTCCAAAAATATACTTGTTTGGTATCACGTTACAATTTATAATATTAAATTTAATTCAAGTCTCTAGCGTTATTGGTTCGTGAGATATTTAGGTTTAACCAACATTTTCACCTTTTTTTTAAACTGCTATGGTAAAAAAAACCACCCACGCAATTTTCTTGAGAGCTCTTTCTGCATTATTATCTGTATAACAAAATTTATTTGAAGTCGATATCTCTTCTGGTTCTTGAGCTATGGACGACGAAAAAAACATCACGAACGTACGGACGTACAGACATCTTTCTACAAACCTTTTATTTCGACTCTAGGGACCTTGAAACTTCGAGAAATTTCAACATTTTCAATTTGACAAATTGGACCCATTACAATATCTTCCTATGGAAAGTAAAAAAAAATACCTTCTAATTTTTAAAAATTCCATTCCATCCCATTATTTTGTTTTAATTTTAAAGGTTGACTATAACTTCAAAATTTTGTTCACCAAAATGTGTGCCAATAGAACACACACAATTTTTAGAAGAGTTCTTCAATAAATAATATCCGAAGGAGAAGTGCTCAAGGAAGTGATGGGTTATCCATTTTGCGGTTTCAAAAGTATAGGGCTGGAATTCGACATCTGTGGAACTACAAACATACAAATTGTTAAATGGTGACTCTGCCACAGCCACATATTGTGCTCTAAGAGGCGATTATGGTTTTAGTAATCCTCCAAATACGCAAGAAATTGGAAAAATTGTGAAGAAGTTGGAACAGACTGAATTGGTAACAGATATTTTAAGGCCTGTGCGCCATCGTTTGCTCGTACCACTGAAAATATCGCTAATGTAAGTGAAAAATGATGAATGTGTCGATTCCTTGCCGTTCTCAGGAATTAGGGCTGTCTTACGGCACATTAAGGTGTATTTTGCATTTGGATCTGCAACTACATTCATGTATAGTCCAGTTGACACAACAACTGAAGCCAGCTGACCATTCATAACGTCGTAGATGCGTCGAATGAGTGCTTGAACAACAGGCGATGGACTGCGATTTTTCGAAAAAAATTTTCTTCGATGACGAAGAATATTTCTCACTTGGTTGATATTTTGATAAACAGAATTGTCGTATTTGAGGTTCTGAGAATCCTCAAGTAATTGAAGAAAGGCCATTACATCCAGAGAAAGTTAATGTTTGGTGCGCTCTTTGGTCCCGATGTGTGATTGTAACATACTTCTTCGAAAACGACGATGGTCTTATGATAACCGACTTTTTTTGCCTGCTATTGAAGAATACGACTTTGAGAATATGTGGTTTCAACAAGACGGTTCCAAATGCCACACAGCTCGAGCGAATATGGCTTTATTGCAAGAGACATTTTCTTGCCCGGTAATTTATCTTAGTGGTGATATCAGCTGGCCACCAAGATCATGTACTCTTGAGCACTTAAAAACCAACATTTGTCAAGTTATGGCTGAGATACTGCCCACAAAAGAATCGATGCTTGCAACAATTCGCGTGGTGGTCATTTAAATGAAGTAGTGTTTCACACATAATGTCAACGTTCAAACTTTATAATAAAGTTAAGTCAAAATATTTAATACTTTGTTACAAAATTCTGAACATTCTTAAAATTCTTTAGTCAAAATAATGTAATTTCTGTATTTTAAAATTCTGTGAACAGGCTGAATAGGAAAATCGATATTATAATGTATAATAATTGTACTCTTTTCTTTTTTAGTCTTTTTATAGAATTTTGAAATACAGCAAATTAGCACAAGTTTTGACTTTTATTTGGACTAACAGAACTATACACAAGTACATTTTTGAAGGATTTAGTACTTTGAGGTTAAGAATTTTCAGATACAGTATTCTGAGATAGAGTAATTTGTTTATACAATAGTAGAGACCAAATCAATACTCTATGCTAAGTTAACAGTATATATTCCTAATTTGGAGTTATTTGACCAGCTTCCGTAAACAAAAAGCTATTTTAAACATAAATGATACTCCCAATTGAATTATGAAAACGTCATCGAAGATAAAAAAATATAAATGTCGTATTTTAGTGCAAAATATCGAAGAGGTAAATTAATAGATTTTTAGATGATTGTTATGATTCCTGACATGTCAAAGCTGAATGTGATTTTATTTAAGTTGTGAAACCCCCTTTTGTTCGTAATAAAATATTTCTCAAAAGAATGAATATCAAATATTTATGAATATAAAATTTTAACTTGTTGACTTCATAATCACCATTTTGCTAATAGAGCTCTGTTTGAAAAAAATAGTTTCGTGAGGTGTACAAAAATAAAATCACATGCAAACAAAACTTCAGTTTAAGAATCTCTGATTCAAACATTAAGAAAATACAAGGGCAGAAAGAGGTTCAATATTATAAAGAAAGCAGCATTTTTGAACCGAAACAATACATTTTTATAAACTTTTTCACACCATATTCAATATCACATGCATTGAAATATCTATATTATTAAAAATAATTTGTTCAAAAACTTTTCAAACCTACCTTTAGCTATTTATGATGCTTTTATTTGAAGCATAACTGCGAGAAAAAATTAAATTCGTGTTTAAAAAGTTTATAAGAGAAAAAAAATAGTTCTTTAATCAGCAATTTTTTCATTAAAAACAAAAATGTTTTCAACTAAACAAGATTTATACACTGAGACCGCCACGATAGAACTAAATTGGATTTTTTTTTAAGTTTGCAAATTTGCACTTAAAAAAGCGTCAACGGAAGCATTGTTTTCTGGTTGTATTAATTTTTTTGTTGTTGCTTTTTTTTTAAATGATTTTGTATGTATATTATAATATTTTTCTTGGCTTTTCATTTCCCAGGTAAGTTAATCTAGAATATATATTTTTATTCAACGGAATATTTTGTGCATGGAATCATAGCAGCTTAGGTGCAGCAGAACGAATTAAAGACTAAGATACAAACAAAAAGTCTAGCTTTGCATCTTATGATGTGATTGTTTCAAGGTAGTGCATTGTTGTGTTTTAAAGAATCTTCATTATGTTGCATTGAAAGACTAGACACTTATGTAGTTATATTAAAACAAATTGATGTCTGTCTGAAAAGTGGATTTAGTTTTATTCTTCGTCCAGTCAACTAGTGTGTGCTCTTTAACTAGAGTTATAAAAAAATTTTAGATTTTTGAATTTTTGTGACAACCTGTTGACACATCAATGATGAGAAGAAGGTTCTTCATCTAATTAATACTTAAAAAGGAGCATAAACTTGGTCCTGCACCTGCTTGTTTAATAAAGAGTTATTTAAATCAGTTCATTAGTCCGTGTTAAAATTTAAAAACAAAAAAACGGTTCAATTGGGGATACTCTTTTTGAGCAATACAAACATACATATATTTATTCTATTAAAAGAACTATGTTAACAAAATTGACGCAATTTCATAAAAATCTGTCTTCCCGTTTTTGAGAGAATGTTGATTTTTGACCAAAAATTTTATATGGGAAGACTAATTTAATTTTTGATCTTAAAACATTTGAGAAGAACGCTTAACGCAAATCTGCTTTAGACCTTCATTTTCAAGTTAGAACTAAATAAGATGTAGAGGCGATGATGGTACACAGACAGGCGGACGGACTAACCAGTATAGAATTACCTACCGTCATGATGTCATGTTTTATTAAAATCTCGAGTTTTAAAATTTTAACAAATTCAATATTTGCATAAGCTTGCCTTATGTCGCAAGTAAGAAATTATTACTATAGGCAGGTATCATTTCCAATTTACCGTGTAGGCCCCGCAATATGCTTCATTTTTGAAGAATTAAACGTCAAAATCCACGCCGTTTCTATTTGGTGAACCTCATATGGATTGCAATATTGTCCTTTTTGGATCAGAAAGTTCATCCAGAAATTACCATCTTCATTCATTATTTTCATTTTTGCATGCATAGAAATCTGAGTAGCGAAATGATGTAAACAATGTTGACTGTCAGAAGTATGATTTGCTGCTGTTCAAAAATATGTATTGGAAAACCTTTTA
Organism: Eupeodes luniger; assembly: GCA_951509635.1. Lineage (NCBI taxonomy): Eukaryota > Metazoa > Arthropoda > Insecta > Diptera > Syrphidae > Eupeodes > Eupeodes luniger. Next base: position 24,318,225 of record OX608074.1, read on the forward strand.
TATGTTGCTAGATTCAAAAAATAATTGCGTTTAATTGAAACTAAGTATAGGGAAACGGAATAACCCAAATCTCTATTGATGGGCACCTTATAATTCTATTAGACAACAACTTAAGTGGGAAGATAAAAAAGAAACCTAATCGGAAGTTGTTACAAATAATGTAGAATGTATTTATAAACAACCACTCTCAAGGTTTCAAAAAAAAAAAAAGGTGTATAGCCATTTTTTCAGTGATATAGGGGTTTAACTGAAAGGGTCCTGAATGCCCTGAAAATACATTTTCTATTTTGTATACAAATAATAAAAAAAAAGGCAATCAATATAGTGGTAATAAATAATATGATTATTATTTATAACCCCTCCTCAAATTGATTGAATTGAATTTCAGTATAAACGACTATATTTGTTTTTGTTTACTATAAATTACATTTTTATGAGCTTATGACTATTTTTGTAGGATATTCCAAAATTGTGTTGTGAATGACAAGTACATTAATTAACAACTATCTATAATGCCATAAATTGAACATTAATATCAGTTAAGTACTTAGAAGAAAACCCGATTAGCCTGATAAAAATCACAGTTTTCATCACGTTTATTTCATAACCAAGTGAAATATAAATTAGATTTTGTTTATCATAAAATTTTACATCGCATATAAAATGCATTGTTCAATAAAGGTACTAGTATTTTCTATCAAATTAATTTTTTTTTATTAGAAAATCATGACTGATTTAACAAACGAATTTCTGTAAAAGAGATTTGATTTAGAATCAAGGTGTTTTCAAGGCAAATTAACGTTTTCTTTGTTTTCTTCTTATTTAAATTTAAAATGTTGGTTTAGATATTTCTTTACGATTATATGCCCATGCAAATTTTTTCGAGGGGGCAGGAGAGAGGAATTACTTCAAGCTAGGAAAAGCAAAACAAAGAAAAAATAAAAAAAGATAAGACAGTAGACGCATTTGCTAAAAGTCCTTGTCAAAAAAAATAATTCGAAAAAAAGCAGTGGGATCCAAAACATATATGTACACCTATAAACTCCTCTTGATGTTCCTAAACATTTAAAAATTCATAATAATACGTGAAATCAATAAGAAACATTATCTTATATATACAATTCTCCTGCCACAGTGTTAGTTGCCATACTCCTCCGAAACGGCTTAATCAATTTTAATGTAATTTTGCATATACATTCGGTAGATCTGAGAATAGATTTTTGTCTATTTTTTTATTTTCCTAAGTGCTATGGTTTAATTGCGTCAACATCGTACACGGTGCAACGATCTTACGATAGTATTCAGTGACGCTATGTACAATGAAGCATTGATTGCTTTTGAGGATCTTTGAATTATCAATGCCAACTTACCACTCAGTCATTTCGATATGCATTCACCAAATCGAAATGCATCTTATTTAATACTAGCCGACCCGTGCTTGCGTTGCTTCGCAAATTGTAACCATGAACATTTTTTGAATATTAGTAGTAGCATATGAAAAAATGTCTCAATGGGACTGAGCATATTTTCTACAATAATATTAATTTTAGTTTATATGTATATGTATATAGTTTCGCTTTTATATAATAGTATAGATTTGCGTTAAAAAAAAAAACAAATTTGTTTTTTTAATGTTCTCATACATCTGTGTGTAAATATCCATAGACATATTTTTTTATTCATCTGCTCATGTTCAGTGCAGTGCAACTGATTTAACCTACCCACATTTGTGTGCTCTTTTTATCGACGTCATTGTAAGTACATACCTTCTTCGAGTTATTTGTAAAGAAAATTTTAACTTAATTTCAGTTTTATTGTTCGAGGAAGTGATACAAAATTGGTAATTCAAGCTATTATAATAGAACTTTTTTTATTTTTAAATTGGAAGAATTATATTCTATTCACTTCCTCGAACCAAAAAAATAAAAAAGAGGCTGGGATAGGTTAGGTTAGGTTGAAGTGGCTGTCCAAGATGGAAACGGACACACTTAGGCCAGTTTAATGGCCCATTGTGATACCACATGAATCTTGAGGTTTCTTCCTAAGCTCAATGGAACCAGTTTGAGTCTCTTACGAAACGTGAGAGGCTGCTTATACCAATATGATTTAGATCGTTAAAGAAGAATTCTCCTAGGTAATTCTTGCGTTTTCGAGCCAGAGCAGGGCATGTGCAGAGAAGATGAAGAACTGTTTCCTCCTCTTCCTCGTCCATACAGCTTCTGCAGAAGTCATTTGAGAATACGCCTAATCTCGTGGCGTGCTTTCCTATTAGACAGTGTCCGGTTATGACACCTATTATCGAGCTTATATGCGATCTGCTTAGAGAGAGCAAGCACCTTGAACGTTTTAAATCCAGTGTTGGCCAGATGCTTTTCGTGACTTGACACGTGGTGATGTTGTTCCACCTGGTGCCTGCCCTCCTCACAGCGTCTTGCATTAGCAACAGTTTACAAGTAGCGATTGGTATACCAGTACGTGCCAAACGTGGTAGAATGGGCTGTACTGTACCGTTCCTGGCGAGTTCATCTGCCTTACAGTTACCTGGAATGTCTCTATGGCCCGGCACCCAGCAAAGGTGAATATTAAACTGTTGTGCCATCTCCATTAGAGATGATCGACAGTTCTGGACTGTTATAGAGTTTGTAGAGACAGAATCCAGAGATTTGATAGCGGCCTGACTATCTGAGAAAATACGGATATCAGATGTTGATATCACGTTTTCTTTAAGCCAGGACAGGACTTCTTTTATCGCCAAAAGTTCCGCCTGGAACACGCTACAATGATTGGGAAGGCGGAATGAGAGACTTAATTTCAGTCGTTCAGAGTACACACCTCCACCAACCCCTTCTTTTGTTTTTGACCCATCTGTATAGAAGTGGATTGACTCATCTTCCAGGAATGTCCTATCCTCCCAAAAAGATCTGGGAGGTATAGAAATCTGGAAGTTTCTTTCGAATTGTAGTTGGGGGATGGTGTAGTCTGTGTGCTTTGGGATTGATTCTAAATAAGTAAGAATAACGGAGTGGCCAATGTTGTTGTTAGTCCACTGCGACGAAGCTTTGAGGCGGATAGCAGAGCTTGCAGCTATTTGTTTGCTAAAAATGTCAAGAGGTGTTAGGTAGAGTAAGGTGTCCAGTGCCGCAGATGGGGTCGTGCGAAGCGATCCGCTTATACATAGGCAAGCTGAACGTTGGACTTTATTTAATTTATCTCGGTTTATACCTTTTTCTAAAGCAGTCCACCAAACTGCCACACCGTACATTAAAATCGGTCTGATTACCGATGTGTATAGCCAATGCGTGATTCTGGGTTGTAAGCCCCATTTATTACCGATGGCTTTTTTGCAAGAAAAGAGAGCTACAGTAGCTTTTTTGACTCTTTCCTCTACGTTGCGTTTCCAATTTAGTTTTTTATCTAAGACAAGACCCAGGTATTTAGCCCCGTCTGAGAATTTTAATTGGATTCCTTTAATATGGGGAGGGTTGACAAATGGAATTTGGAATGGGATGCGACCCACACTAATAACTTCCCATCCCGTCTGTCGATTTGTCTTGCTTAAAAGTTTGTGTATATGTATCAATTTTTACCAAATTTGCGTACTATTTTTTGTAGATTTTATTTTATTGAATATCGAAAATAATATTTTCTGTAAAATAAAATAAGTTTGAAGCCAATATTTTTAATTTTTGAAAAGCTATTTGAGTCGAAAGTAAATTTTTACCAAGTTTTAGAACTGTTGTTTTTCTTAGGTTTTTAATTGTTTTGTAAAAAAAACTACCAATTACATTTTTTTCAAAATTTAACTGAATGTTGAAAACAATATATTTTGAAAAAAGAAGTTTAAAGCCAATATCTCAAAGTTATGAAAAGATATTTGTGTCGAAAGTCAATTTTTACCAAGTTTTATTAATTTTTTTTAGGGTTTCTAAACATTTTATCAGATGACAAAAACATCATTCTTCGCTGCACAAAATTGTTTTGGAAATAAAATCATATGTCGTACAATTTTCGAGGTGACAAATTTTTTTTACAGTTTTTTTGATTTATAAAAAAAACTGTTAATTGGATTTTTTCCCTAAAATGTACTTGTTTTGTATCACGTTACAATGTATAATATAAAATTTAATTCAAGTCTCTAGCGTCACTGGTTCATGAGATATTTAGGGTTAACCAAAATGTTCACCTTTTTTTAAAAATGCTATGGTAAGAAAACCACCCACGCAATTTTCTTGAGAGCCCTTTCTGCATCTTTCTGCCTTATTATCTGTATAACAAAATTTATTTGAAGTCGATATCTCTTCTGGTTCTTGAGCTATGGACGACGAAAAAAACGTCGCGAACGTACGGACATACGGACATACGGACATACGGACGTACGGACGTACGGAACTTCCTATGGGAAGTTAAAAAGATCTATTTTTTCTTTAGATAAATCGGCATTTCATTTACTTAAATGTCCATAGTAACTGAAAAAAAAGAGCCCACAGCCACACTGCTCAGTGATGTGACGATAGAATTAGAGAAACAAAAAAATAATGTGTGTGTGTAGGTTAGTTGATGAACTATATAATACAGACAAATTGAATATGTAGGTAGGTAGGTAAGAGAACAAACGTAACTATTAAAAATGGAACACATATTAAGAGAGAAAGAGCATGGGAAGAAAAGAAAATTAAAAATGTTGGAATGATAATGAAATGAAACAAAGCAGCAACCTCGCGATTGTGATTGAATCTAATTTTCTGGATAAAATAAATTCAAGAAGTTTATAATTTTATAATTTGTTTTTATTTATTTCTCAGGTTGTATGTTTAACTTAGAAGTGATTTTAGGCTTAAAATGTGCGCAACAATATTGACTTTATGAAGCAATGCCAATCTTTGTCGATTATTGTATAGGTTTTAAGATATGAGTGGTTGTATAAGTCAACTAATGAAAAAAAAATGGACACAAAATGTAAAATTAATAATATTTAAGTTTGACAAATAATTAATGAAAAAAAAAATAAAGCCAAAAACACTCTCATAACAATATAGAAAATAATAAAATATATTTCAAATAAATCGGTTGACTACTTTCTGAGATCATGCGTTACAAACTTTAAAATGGTTTCGCTTTTATATAATAGTACAGATAGACACCGAATTGAATCGTGAACTACAATACAATACTGTATTGAAATTCCAGCGATTGTCGCTCGTAATGTCCCACTAATGAATAAGGAACAAAGAACTATTTATGACCTTATCATGCTCGCAGTTTCGGAAGAACAAGGTGGATTCTTTGGAACTGGCAAAACATTCCTTATTTCGCTAATGCTTGCTAAAATACGATCAAATAATGGTATCGCATTGGCTGTTGGCGGCACTATTTTCAGGTGATTTCAGACAAACACTTCCCTTTATTCCGCGTTCAACTTACGCTGATGAGATCAACGCGTGCTTAAAATCATCGACACTGTGGCGTTATGTTGAAATAATACAACTGAAAGTAAATATGCATGTTCATATGCTTCAAGATCCATCCGCTGAAACATTCTCAAAACAACTGTTTGATATAGTCGATGAAAAAGTTACTACAGATGAAACTGGATGCATAAAATTACCGGTCGATTTCTGCACGATTATTGATTCACAAGATGCTCTCATTGCTCAGATAATTCCCGATATACAAATCATGAGTGGCTGGCAGAAAGAGCAATTTTAGCAGCAAAAATGTGGATGTCAACGAATTAAATCTCAAGATACAACATTTGTTAACAGGAGACTTGGTGTCATACAAATCTATTGATACAGTTTGTGATGCTACCGAAGCTGTAAATTATCCAACTGAGTTTTTGAACTCATTGGATTTACCAGGCATGCCACCGCATAGTTTACAACTGAAGATTGGATCTCCGGCAATTTGCTTCGTAATTTGAACCCAATACGGTTGTGCAACGGCACGCGATTAGTAATTAAAAAATTAATGCAAAATGTTATCGAAGCCATAATTCTAAATGGAAAATTCCGAGGTGAAAATATATTATTACCTCGAATGCCTATTATACCCACAGATGTGCCGATTCAATTCAAACGCCTTCAATTTCAATTAGATTGGCATTTGCAATGCCTGTCAATAAGTTTCAAGGCCAAACGATGTCTGTCTGCAGCTTAGATTTGAGCACTTCATGTTTTTCACGCCGACAATTATACGTGGCGTGCTCTCGAGTGGGCAAACCATCCAGTTTGTTTGTATTGGGGAAAGATGGGATCACAAGAAATATTGTACACTCTGTTGCATTAAGGGATTGATATTGCTTTTTTTGTAGTATTGTCATAATTAGCGATATGTTTATAATATTAAACAATTAATTTTAATATATTAAAAAAAATGTGTTGGTGATTTGTTATTTTAATATTTTTTCACCGTTTAGAGTGCTCTATATCTCTCCCACTTATATACCATATCCTTACACACTTACAATAAGTTATTATTTATTTATTTATTTATTTCTAGCAAAATATTCTCTAGAAATTATTTATATGACAAAACAACGTGTGTTGGGTCAGCTAGTTAATTTTATAAAATAAAATGAAAAATGGCAACAAATAATTATTGAAAATTCTGTTTGTTAATGTCACTGAATACTTAAAAAGCTAAAAAAAAATTATAAATCAAGCTTTTTTCTGTTGAGTTATTCGAGACTTTAAACCAATTATATATACCAATTATATCTTTGGCAGAACTTTATTTTCATTTTTATTTTATAAACTTTAATAAATAAATTATGTGGTGCAACAGTCCGTTAAGAACAAGGATCCTAGTGACTTACAACTATCGACCATTCCTTTGTGCGAGTACTGCTGTCAGGGATGGAAGCGACCTACAGTTTTAAGGCTAATTTGAGAAAGAACTTTTCATGACAAGAATTACACTTGGAGGATTTGTCAATTCCTCACAAGAAGCAGATCCGTGAAAAAACTTAAGATGGCACAGGCAAGGATTGAACCCAAGACCTCTGGCATGACAGTCCAACATACTAACCATCATGTCCCGGGTACTACATTATATAAACTTAAAATAAGTTTTAAGATACAATCTGTCTCTTTTTCAAGACATTTGAGTTGAAAATCGATTTCTAATAATTATTAGTATTTCTTTTAATACAAAAATATATATTAAACTTTTTTGAAGTAATTTCTGTTTGACTTTTGTATTTATAAATCAACATTTAAGTAAAAATATTTTTAGCGAAATGATATAAACACACCAAGTTTATGCAAATGACAAGGTCTACATTCTGTTAAAAAAAACGCTCTAAAATATACGTTCCTCTATTATTAAATTATAAAGAACTAGCGGCCGTCCCGGCTTCGCACGGGTAGACATAAATAGGTCAGATATTTAAGTTAAAAGCATCTTAATTAAAACGACCATGAATCACTAAATTAGAAAACATTTTTTTGTCCTATCATTCGCACTTCGCAGCGTATGCGATGAAAGACATTTTATGGCTAATTTTTTTACACCTTATGTTGGTTTTATTAGGAATTTCTAAAGATTTTTATAGTAATCTAGTACTAAATATAGCCTATGTTACTTAGTGATAATGTAGCTTTCTAATGAAAAAATAATTATTAAAATCGGTCCAGTACTTTTTGAGTTTATTCGTTACATACAAAAATACAAATCTTTCCTCTTTATAATATTAGTGTAGATAAAACCGATCGCAGAGTTTGAATAGAACGATCTTGATATAAACATTCTTTCTTGAAATATATGGTCAATGAAAGAGGATTTCCCAACCTAGGATCATACAAACGTTTCAGAACCTAAAAATATCAAAACGTTTTGTTTTTGTGTCACTGAATTCCCAAATAAAAATTATATCCTAACAACAAAATTTTGATTTTTTTCAAATTGACTTCCTGATTGTGTACAAGTTATGTACATTGAATCGTTTTGAAAGATCCACAACATTATTGCTTAATAAACACTCCTCGTGGTTATTCTTATAATAAACGAATCTTATTTTTACAACATGTTTAATGTGTATTAAATTGTATTTTATATTTTGTTTGAACAAAAAACATGTGTACAGTATATAATAAGGGATTGTGTTATCATTGAACTTTCAAATCATCGTATGTATCTACGAGTATAATCTCAAAAAGAAATTTCATAAATTCTTATATTGTTTTAACTTTTGTTTTGATCAATACTTTTCAACATATTAACACCAGGTAAACCTTGAAATACTTTTGTTTTATATAATTAAACCTCCCTTTGACAAATAAAAATAAAAAATGTGCTCCAGATAAGATTAAATCATCAATTAAATTAAAAAACAAAAAAGAACAACACACACAATTCGCTATATCACATTGCTGATTTTATCTAAAATTGTATTTCATCTTTCTTTATTGACAATCAAGCACGGATTTTGATCTTAACAATGGCAAAGTATAAAGTAATACAGTCTGGGTCTGGGCCTTTTGTGTGAATGTGAATAGTGAAATGTACATAAAGCGAAAGAATTTACAGATACACAAAAAAAAGGTTTGTGACATTATGAGATATTGGCAGAGCGTGTCAATTGACAAAAAAGAATTTAAATATTTTTAGCTTCGGCAAAATCACCACGATCACACGTTTTGGAGAGTTTTTATTTTTGAATTTTTCGTAGTAACATTTAGACGTTACAATAGATTGTTTTTAAATTTAACAACAAAGTTAAACTTTTAAAATAATTAAAATCAATGCTTCAAAGTGCATTCCAACACATTTAAACTATTTGAAAATTCCGATAATAATTACAAACAAGATGAAATGTAATGCAACATTAATTATTTGTTAAATAAATCAAATATAAACATTTCACTTGTTTTAACTTTTTTGTTTAAGTCTTGACCACTTCTGATTTAACAATTCTTAATCTTTTATAAATTTTATCACTTACTGGAATCTCAGCTGATGGTGTTTCTGACATTGTATTATCCGCCGAACGAGTATTGTTTTAGGGAGAATTAAAAATTTTAACAATAATTCGATTCAGCTAACAAAAGTAAACTGAATTCAGCTGTTGCTGCCAATTTTGGATTTGTATAAAATCAAGTGTTGCGTTTGAGTGTTTTTGTTTTTGCTTCTTATTTTTATTTTTGTTTTAGATTTAATCAAAATTAATCACTCATACATAAAAGACACCACATATTGAACAGAAATTTGATAAAAAAAAAATTATATTGATCAAGAATAACAGCATTGTGAGTGGTTTTAGCATTAGAAACTTTTTGCACTTTTGTGTCTTAGGTTAGGTAGGAGCTCAAAGACACTCATAATAAAGTTCGTAAAACCTGTTGCAAGTCTATTGAAATATAAATTAACTTAAGCCATTATGTGCTAGATGTAAATACACTTAATTTATGTTTTATTTTGATTTTTTATATAGAGGAAAATAATAATTTTTAGAACTGAATTCAAGGACAAGAAATGCAACACTGTTGGTTTTAGAAAATATAATTGTTAAATACGAAGTAAGCCACGTTAATATTTTTATCAATAGAGGGATTGAATAAAACAAAAAAAAAGTTATAAGTCGTAGATAAAGTTGTTGTTATCGGGCATTCTTGTTTTCTTTCAAATAAATTTTATGATTTGTTTAAGAAGTCTCATCAACTATCTTGTCAATAAGACAGTCGGGCTTGCAGGAAAATGTTAAAATAATTTTCTTATTTCTTTAAATACTTTGTCTTAAATTTTTTTTTTTTAAATATATTTATTCTAAGCCAAACAAAACATGATCATGATAGCATACTGCACTCCTTGAGTGAAATTATAGATATTTCTTAAAAATAATGAACTATTATTGAAAATCATTGTAAAACGAGTAAATATAAACATTTTTTAGGTTTTGGCCTTGACCGATCTTATGTGTCTAATAAGAAAGACAAAAAACTTTGATTTTAGAATATTTTCATCGCTAAAGTTGCAGATTAAACAGTTTGGTAGATTTTAATTCAACATATGTATACAAAATTGAAAGAAAATTCATGCGACACATGCTGATAACTTCCCATTAGTGTATTTTAATTTTGCACCTGATACTTATTTATAATAATCCCGATTGTCATAAGAAGATTTTTGAAAATATGTAATCGAGGCATTAAATCAATTATAATCAGCCAATTGGATTTACATAAAACGTTTAAATTTATTTTGTAATGAAATATTGCTGCTTTTTCTCAAGATGTTTGAGTACAACAATTATTTTTACAACTTTCAATATTTTTTGTAAAGTAAAAAATGTCGTTTTAATTTTTCTAAAAATTATGCTATGTGACAAAAATGTCTTTTTCGTATTGCAAAATAATTTTTTTTTTTTTTTAACATTGTTATCATTAAAAAAAATATAACCTAAATATTATTAATTAATGTTGTAATTGTTTTTAAATCTATATATCTTCCTCTTTTTAACATATGGTTGGACAAATGAGTCATACCAAATTAGGGACCTGAGAACAATAAGAAATACCAAAATGTTCTCTTTGAAAAATCGGTCCGAGCACAATAACTTCTAATTCTAAATTTAAAAACCACCTTAAAGATTGTATTTTATTTTACCACTTTAATACATTAAAACTTGCCTTTGAAAAACTTAAAAGAATTTAGAATTGGGCACTATATTTCACCTTGTCCAAAAATGGTGACTTAACTGTTTTATTTACAAAATATTTCAGGACGCAACTGTTTTAAAAATCCTTAATTTTTATTATAAAAATGTGGAATTTATACTCCTATTAAATATTTAAAGATCAGTTAGACCATAATGCTTCTGAGTCCTTCAAATCTTCTTTAACACAAAGCACAAAGCAATTTTTGAATAAAATTTTGAGTTTTTGAGACTAGAAAAGAAGAAAATATCAATGCTAATTTCTTACATCAAACAAGGCCAAATGCTAGTTAAAAAAGAGGCTGGGATGAGACCCACATTGATAACTTCCCATCCCGACTGTCCATTTGTCTTGCTTAAAAGTTTGTAGGTTTTCATGTTGGGTTAAAAAAGTTGTCAGTGGAATTATTCTTAAAAATTTCAAAATTACCAACAATATTTTGCATATAGTGAAATAGTTTAATTTCAAAATCTATTTTTTTTTAATAGATTTTTAGTCGAAAACAAATTTTTACCAATTTTAGTAGCATTTCTTAATTTTTTTATTTCTTATATAAACAAATACAAATTGGATGAATGAAATTAATTTGAAAGATATCGAGAACCGAATATCAATTTTTACCAAACTTGCGTACTATTTTTTGTAGATTTTATTTTTGTATCAACAAACGGGCTGTTGGAATTTTACAAACAAAATTACTGAATATCGAAAACAATATTTTCTGTGAAATAAAATAAGTTTGAAGCTAATATTTTTAATTTTTGAAAAGCTGTTTAAGTCGAAAGTAAATTTTTACCAAGTTTTAGTATTGTTTTTTTTTTAGGTTTTTATTTTTTGAAAGAAAACCTGTCAATTCGATTTTTCTCAAAATTTTACTGAATGTTGAAAACAGTATTTATTATAAGATTAAATTAGTTGGAAGCCATAATCTCAAATTTTTGAAAAGATATTTGAGGCGAAAATCAATTTTTACCAACTTTGAGTAGTGTTTTTTTAGGTTTTTTTTCTATAAAAAAACTGTTAACTTGATTTTTCTCAAAATTTTACCAGATGTTAAAAACGTTATTCTTCGTTGCACAAAATTGTTTTGAGATGAAATCATTTTTTATTCGTAAAATTTTCGAGGTGACAAATTTTTTTCGTTGAGTTTTTTTGATTTATAAAAAAAACGTTATTTGTATTTGTATTTTTGTATGTAACGAATAAAGTCAAAAAGTACTGGACCGATTTTAATAATTGTTTTTTTATTAGAAAGCTACATTATCACTGATTAACATAGGCTATATTTAGTACTAGATTACTATAGAAATCTTTAGAAATTCATATTAAAACCAACCGAAGGTGTAAAAAAATAGCTATAAAATGTCTTTCATTGCATACGCTGCGAAGAGTATTAATGGACAAAAAAATGTTCGACGATATTATAGAATACCTATATCAATATCTACAAAAAAACTTCGCGAGACCATACGTCTAACTATTGTAATTACGTCACTATAACTACTTTTTTACATTTAACAAATTGATAGAAATGCCAATCAAAATCTGACCGTGTTATCCATACCATTTATAAATTTGTATCCAAATAAATAATTTAATATTCAAGACTGTCTCAATACCTGATGATTACTTTTTAAATTATTGAAATCGGACATTCAATTCAAAAGATATCATGCGCTGCTCATTCGCGCGGTTGGCTACTTACGCAGTGGACGCAAGTGACATTGAATATTTGGAGTTTTTTTTAACACATTTTTATGCTTCACTTAAAAAGTTCTTTTTAGAGCTACTTAGTTTTAGTATAAGGATTCACTCTTTTTCATAATACTTGTCAAAGTTCTTTTTAGAACTATCTCTTTGAACTTGAATAATTTCTTTTTTATTATTATTAGATATTATTAGTTTATTCTTAGTTATTAGTTTATTCTTAATTTTTCTGATTTAAAATAAATATCCTTCATAGCAATATGACTAGAAGAAGAAGGTCGTAGCTATCTAAGAATAGTTCCCAAGCGAGATTAGCAAAAGTTTGTCGTATTGGAGAGTCTTCTTCTGAAAATGCAGATCGTCTGGAAAGTATGAGAGTGTACGCGTCCCAATCGCGAGCCAGATAATCTAGCGTCGAACGTTTAGTTCGTCTTGCAGAACAAAATGCAAGATCGTGGCAGCTATACGAACGACAGTCAAGTGCTTAGCGCTCTCAGCGACTTGCTGAAAATAGGGCTAGGAACTCGCGAACGCGTGCACGGGATTTTAGCACTGAACGCTCGCAGCGGCTCCTGACACAGTGAGATAGACAACGGTCGTTAACAGCTAGGACGCGCAATAGAATTTTAGTTCATAGTAATAGGTCAGCATTTAGTTACGATCCTCAAATTGAATATGCTCATGAAAACAGCATCCAAATCGGAGCAATGAATAAGATAGGACAACTATATGTTTCGCTAAAAAATGGGCAGAGGAAGCGAAAGGTATGTGCTGTGCATCTGGAAAAGTTGTTCTCCCTAACATTGATGAGCCACCAAAACCAATTAAAAGTCTTTTGACAAATACACTATCCGCGCATTTTTTGAATAACGTACGTAGATACAATAGCCTTGTAGGATCTCCTGAAAATCAACACGTTTTGTTACCACCTACAAAGCCAACGTAGTGTACAGGGAGGCTTTAAGATAAGCATACAATTTTTTTCTAATTTAGTGATTCATGGTCGTTTTAATTAGCATGCTTATGTTATAACTTAAATATCTGTACCTATTTTAGTCTAACCATGCGAACCAGGGACGGGCCGCTAGTTTTATTATATTTTTGTAGTTTTGCGATAATGTAGCTTTCTAATGAAAAAAAAATTATTAAAATCGGTCCAGTACTTTTTGAGTTTATTCGTTACATACAAAAATACAAATCTTTCCTCTTTATAATATTAGTGTAGATAATAAAAGATGAAGAACATAGTATTACCTTTTTTCAAAATTGAATCCTCATTTAAATTTAAATATTTTTACTCAAAAACCCTAAATCTATAACATTAAATAAACTAAACTAAAACAAACAAAATAAAATAAGTTAACAAAATTAACAGAACAAAATAGAACTTCCTTTCTAAAGTAGCATAAAGCCGTCATGTGTCGAATAATTTTTTTACTGATTCATAAGAAACTATTTCCTTTGAAACAATTGTTACAATGTATCTAATTTGCCCTCTTAAGTGATTTGAATATACGCTTACGCAGTATGTCTACTCAAAACCTCTTAATTTATTTATCAAATCAAATCAGATACTTGGAAAATATTTTTCTATTTGTCATTTTAAAGCTTCTCTTGGAATGTAGTATGTTGAATTTTGCAATAAGTAACCCATAATGATGTTATAGAGATATTGTAAGATTCCTCTCGTACACCTTAAAGCCTCCGTTCTTGCTCTTGCTCCAGCTTATATTGTTGATATCACAATAAATCCGTTCAATTTATTTGTTGTTCCAAAAGCTGCAAAATATAGAATACAAGTATCAACCGTTCCTCACCGTGTTTTGCTTATGTATCTATAAAATGTGATATCAACTCTTTGATTATCAAAAATGAAAATGTTTTTAAATTCAGTTCAATTGGAAAATTGTCATAGCTTAGCTAGAATATACGTAGGTCCGGTGTACATAGTATGTACTGTACGTAGATTGTCTCCTTGGCTAAAATAGTATAATGTACGGTGGTACGTAAATCGGCGTACGACCTTAATGGGATCCCCAACTCGACAGTATATGGGTAATTTTATTTAGGTATACGACAAAAGTCAAACACCTCAGATTTTATGGAACATCGGCCATCGTCGTTGTCGTTTATGTTGTTCTGTCATTGATATGCAAAAAACATACAAAATATTCAAATTTGTGTGGGCAAAAAAATTGAGGAATAAAAACCTATATAAAACTAGATGATCCACGATATAAGCTTTTGAGGCTATTAAGTAATTCAATTGAATGAAATAAACTTACTGTCAAGTGGTGTCATGTTGTGATGTTATTTACTCAAATCTGTACACTTGTAGCACAAATGTCAGAGGACTTGTTGGTTGACGTTGAGTGACAACGGAATTTGTAAATCATTTTACCGGGGGCTTGTTTTATGGTAATCATATACCTACTTAGTTTCTACTTTGAATATTTTTGACCTTTCTCAAAGCCTGTATTTCAAAATTTATATTTTTTTGAGCAACCAACACACTTGAGCTTTCAAACTATTTGTTTTAAAGTTTCAATAGTAATCCCAGTGAAATTGATGGCTTAAAAGATTCGATGCAAAAAAAACACCTTAATATTGGGTTTAATCCAAAACTTGCTATTTGTAAATTGGCTCAACTTGAACGAAAATTATATCCTTCAAACTGTTTCATGTATTTATTTCGTATTTATTATTTATGAATTTTTAAACAGCCTGATGCAAAAGGTTGTTTTCTACTCAAACTTTATGACTCAAAATAAATCCCCATTGATGAAAAAAAAGTACTCATTTGAATAAACATCAATGACATGCAATATAATAATATAACCTTGTCTAGTTAGGCTTACTTTAGCCTTTAATATCTAAAATACTTCCACTTACGAGCAGTGAACATTATGAATATGTAATACAGTCATTTCCCTCTAAGCCGATTGTACCTAAATAACAGAATTCCTCCTTATAAAAATAAAGATACAAATAAATATGTAGTTCTTACTTCAGCTCTGAAAAGCATTTACATATATAAACTCTTTCGCACACTGACATATTTTTATAGCAGTTGAATTATATGGGGTGTTCTTATGAGAGGTGTGGAAATGTTAGCGTTAAAATTAAAAAAACAATGTACTAGCTTACAAATTGTATGTCTTTTAAAGTTTACAAATATTTCATTCATATTAGAATTAAAGCTGTTTTATCAGCAAAGACCAGAGATTTGAAATGTGTTTAAAGTCAATTTTGGTGTACCTCAAGGGAGTCACCTTGACCCATTGCTGTTTTTTTTATTTATTAACTTTCCATATTAAGTTATTGTAATCGGTCCGATTTGTCGAATTGAAAATTTTGACATTTCTCGACGTTTCAAGGTCCCTACGTTCATACGTTTGGGAAGTTTTTTTTGTTGTCTATACCTCAAGAACGAGTAGAGATATCAACTTCAAATAAATTGTGTTACACAGATAATAAAAAAGAAAAATGCAGAAATGACTCTCAACAAAATTGGGTGGGTGGTTTTTTTACCAAAGCAATTTAAAAAAATGTGATTTTTTTAACCCCAAATATCTCATGAACCAATAACGCTAGAGACTTGACTTAAATTTTATATTAAAATATATTGTAACGTAATACCAAACACATATATTTTTGGAAAAAATCCAATTAACGATTTTTTTACAAATCAAAGAAACTGAAAAAAAATATTTGTCAACTTGAAAATTTTACGAACAAAAAATGATTTTATCTCCAAAATAATTGTGTTCAACGAAGAATAACGTTTTCAACATCTTGTAAAATCTTGAGAAAAATCGAATTGACAGTTTTTTTATACAAAATAAAAACCTAAAAAACAGTACTCAAAGTTGGTAAAAATTGATATTCAACTCAATATCTTTTCAAAACTTTGAGATTATGGATTTTAAGAAAAATCGAATTGACAGTTTTTTTACAAAAAATAAAAACCTAAAAAAATTAATAAAAGCCAGTGAAAATTGATTTTCGACTCAAATATATTTTCGAGACTTTAAGATATTGACTTTAAACTAATTTTATCTTTTAAAAAATATTGTGGTCAACATTCAGTAAATTTTTGAGAAAAATCGAATTGACAATTTTCTTACAAAAAATAAAAACCTTAAAAAAATTAATAAAAGTTGGTAAAAATTGATTCTCGACTAAAATATCTTTTCAAAACTTTGAGATATTGGCTTTAAACTAATTTTATCTTTAAAAAAATATTGTTGTCAATTTAACTCTTAGAAAGATCGAAGTGTGGTGCTAATAGTTTTCTTAATCAATTAATCAGTAAATTTAACAAATTCTCTATACTCATTGACTCTACAAATTACAATCTCAAATATGAAAGCTTTAAATTTTATTGTTTGTTATAAGTAGTTGAAATAACTATAGTTTTAAGTAAATTAAACTTAACGTTAGCATTCAACGTATCTAATAAATATAACGACAAAAAGAATGATTCTGTCGCCAATCCTTTTTCTCAAAAAGTGATCGTTACATGTGTTGTTGGAACCACTTCTTCTCCAAATGATTTGCAAAGATGATGAGTAAAAAACCCCAATTCATTTGCCCGAAAAGTTCATCTATTTCTAATAGTATTGGAGTTGGTTTTAGATTTAAAGTGAAATGGGTCAATGTTGCCTTCGACGAGTAAACTTTATCAAACAGTGATTGTGATCATTTCAAAAACTGCAATTCATCTTGTTTACCGGGAAGTAATTATCTTCATCAATTTCGATAAGAGTTTGTCGAACAGAGCATGATTTTTAGAGATATATTTCCATTTTTTTAAACGGTGGTTCTGTTTTGCCAAAGTGTTCTGAAAAAAAAAGTCAAATACACTTCATTGACATCTAGTTTTACATTTATTTCTTTCTAAAGTTCTATACGTCAGAATTAAACACCCTATAAAATCGTGAGGCTCATACTTTTTCTACGTTTTTGGCATTTACTTAAGTGTTAAAATATTTATTACTGGTGATTGATAGCACTTGTTTTATTTTGCATATAGCCAAAGATAACAATGTGTACTTAGTCTAAAACAAAAAAATATTCCTAAGAAAGAGGGCACATAAAGGATTCGTAAAAAAATGTAAATAAAGTTGTCATACCTGCAAATTATTTTTTTTTAAATTTCAAAATGGTTCTACTTTTACCATTGAAGATCTATTGTGTATAATTTTATTAAGATACCATTCATTGATTAAAAGTTATAAGGCTCTAACCTTTTAGTAAATTGAAAACATATCAAACAACTCCCTAAATCAAGATATGCTCAGCAAAATAAAATTTGTATTGTTATTTTGTCCTATCTACATAAAAACCCACAACTTGTATCGCTCCTGAAACAATATTAGCCCAAAATAAAATAAGAAACTTTATCAATATAATTAATACTTTTCGAGATCTTTATAAAATTTTTAAAAAATTCGAATGTAACTTAAATTTTGTATTCAAATTTCAATATTTATTACTTAAAAAACCTGAAGTTATTACAATAAAAATTTACAATAAAAATATGCGTTTTCAGAGCAAGAACAAGTAACCTAGTCGTTTATTTACTCAAATTTTAAAATATATTATCGCAGATATTAAAACCATAAAATCAATTTATAAATACAACAATTGCATATGATAAAAATTAAAACAAACAATAGAAAATCTATTTCAATTCATCTAGTAGGTTTTGGGTACAATAAATCAAATTTATTGCCTTTGGTAAGTATTAATCCATGGGTTAAAGTCTCGAAATGTGCAACTAATAGAGAAACCTCATAGTAATTCAAAAAATGTAGGTACCTTCAAATTGAATTTGAACTTTTGAATGGTAGTTATAGGGTAAAATGGGGCAATTAATACAAAATTTTAAACGATTAATTTGTTTAAAATACCATTCAAGATGATAATTTGTTTTAAATAAAATTATATTCGAATTTTAAGAAAATTAGTCAATTTACATTTTACAGGGTAAAATTTAGAAACAAAGTGACATATGAGTTCAAAACTATGTGTGCGTGGACTTCGAATATTACATTCTGTTTTTTAACATTTGGGGTTATCGGGAACTTCTTTTCCCATGGATTTGTTTCCATATTCGAAAAATTGGTATCGGGAACTTTTCGAAAATGGGAAAAAAATTCCTATGGAAAAATACCTATAGGCAAATCTTTTTTCATGGGAAATCTTGTGTTTTTTCTGTCTGATTATTTCCCCGTTATTTAGTTGTCGGAAACGGAGCAAACAATGTAAGCAATTTTCAACAAAATAATAATGAAAATATTAATAAAAAATGTATCTTTTTAAGGTCGAATTCAACAAATACTCACCAAATTCAAGTTTTAATCGGTTTTATGGAAAAATCAGAGATATTGCTAATGGTTTCACAACAAATCGGTCTAAGGAAGATGTATCAACATTTTGAAAAGAACTTAACAGTTTGGGCCCACCAACAAAATCTATTTCTGAATGGAAAAAAGTAGGTGATAAGTTGATAACCATGATTTTTTTTTAAAAACGAAAATAATTTCAGGTATGGCTTGATAAAAAAAAATACGTGAGGAAGAAAATGTCTGAAAACAAGAGACAACAAAAAGCAACCGGTGGAGGCCCAAACAAGGAGTATAAATTCAGTGCGTTTAAGGAACCAATAATAAGAATTTGTGCCTTAGAAGAATCGGTGGAAGGATGCCCAGATGCTTTAACTTTTGGTCTCCCTTCATGTAGCAAAAAGAGAAAGACAGACGGTAATCGAAATCAAATCGTCGATAGTGAAAATTGTCTAAATTCATCATCAGTCAGCCGTTCTGTTGAAGTGTTAAAGGACAAATCCTTCGACGAGAATATTATGTTTGCTATGATCATGAATGCAACTGCAATTATTTTAACGTGAGTGCCGTCTATGCAGCCCACTACCCCAGGTATTTTATGTTTTTCGTAAAAGTTCAATTTTGTTCGCCTCTTTTCTTCGTCGCTCATTTTAGTTTTGATTAATATGGGGCAAATTGTGGTCTTAAAAAAGCCCAAGACATTTGTCAGGACTTTCGAAATAGAAGATTGAGCCAGCTCAACCTCATGATCTTTTCCTACGCCCGTCTGGTATCCGGCTTCGGCAAAAAAGCGTAAGCATGCACTTAGTTTGACTATAGGAGGAATTGCTATTGGTTTCTTGGTTTGAGGGAAGAAATTAGATATCATATCAAGCAAATGTTTAAACAATTGCTTGTTTACTCTATAATAACGATGAAATCTGTAGAAGAAAAAGATAAAATTATTTTTTTTTTCTATCTATAAATATTTTTACTTACAGTGCCTGTGGCAATTCTAATGGATTTCAATGATCTCTTAAACTTCGCCTTATGGATCTTTCTTCTCTTCGTTGTTCCGGTTGTATTTCATCGATTAATAATAAATAGGATATTCTTTGCATTTTTAATTAACGATTAGGTCTAGGACGAAAACAAACAATTTTTTTCACTAAGAACCGACTGTCAAATCATTCCAAAACTATGTTCGAAAATTAATTTATTATTTTCATGTTGGCAAAATTTGTTCCCAAGGAAAAAGAATTCCGTGGGGAATTCCCGATAGTAGGAACTTCTTCCCGGGAAGGGAAAAATTTCTAGGGAAAAATATTTCCCAAAGAATTCCCGATAAGGCTGATTGTCTATTTCAGTATTTTACTATAACAAGAAATCAGATATATTTATATAAAGGTAACATTTTTACGAAATTGGAATAGTTTACTTCTTTATATCTAATCAAAATTCGAAAAAGTTTCAAGATTTTTTGTTAGTTTTAAAAATAAGGTAACTTCCATTCAAATTTGCACCCCCTATTTCAATCTCAAAAAGGTAACCTACGCCCTTTTCCACACTCTACAGTATCTTTGAACAAAATTTCATTTTAATCGGCTTAGTAGTTAGGCGTTATTGCATACATACACTGCCGGTCATAAGGTTAGAAGCAGGCATTTTTGAGAAGTAAAATCGATATTTCTCCCGTTATATGATGGATTAAAAAAAAATAACTATGGTAAATGAAGGACTATTTTGTTATCAACAAAATAAAAAATTTGGGTATAGGAGAGATGTACCTTACGGAACTTTCATGGCAAATTGTTTATTGAGTCAAGAATATGCGAAAATAAATCGGGTCATTAGATTAGAAGCACATGAAATAAATGGAAATAAAATGCAAGTGTTTGTATTTTGTTATGTTTTTTAGTTTTCATTAGGTTTTTGATAATGTGTGCTACCACCAGCCTTCAAAATAACTTCAAAAATTCTATCTTTTAAGGATTTATGAAGAGATTCCAAGTACACCAAAGAAATCTCACTCCAGGCCAATTTGATACCATGAATTAGCGCTTCCTTGTCATCGTATTGCTTTCCTCCTTCATGTACCTTACTTGTAAGCTAGCCCCACACATTTTCAATTATGTTAAGGTCCGAGGAATATGGTGGCCAAGGCAGCAAGTAAAAGTTTTGGTTCGCAATAAGGGATTTTACTTCTCGGGCTCTGTGTATGGGAGCGTTTTCCCGCTGAAAAAGCCATGAAATTGGTTCAAAGAGCTCGCTAATATTGGGGAACACTGATTCTAGCAAGGTCTTGTATGTTTTCCTAGTCATTTGGTATTTTGGGCTACCAAGTCTACAGCGCCATACAATAAAATTGAGCTTCAGACGATAACGCCTCCTTCTTTGCTATGGTGACGGTTTAAAAATCACTACTCTCTCCTCAGGTGATGGAAATAATAATTATAACCATCTGGCCCATCTAGGTTAAATTTTTCGTTGGAGAAAAAACAACCCTCCGCCAATCATTTGCGGTCATTTCATTTCGCACATCTCAGCTCATGTGATCTTTCTCGAAACACAAGCGTTCTTCCTTGCATCATAAAGTGGTGGTTTTTTCCTAAGCTTTAGGCGCTTTAAGTGTTTAGCATGGCGTATTGTGCATTTAACAGTGGATAAGCTGGCCTTAACATTAGCTTTCTCCCTAGTTTTAACTGTCGATAAAGCTGAATTTGACGCTATATTCTAAGGACATTTCGCGTTTCGCGAAGTCTTAAGGCAGAGGAAGTGTTTTTTTTATAATTTTTCGAGTAAGACAATGGTTTTTTAAATAATTGCTGACACATGATCACTTCGATTTTTTTTTCAGGCTATAGCAAAGCATTAAAGACCTTTAGAGCAATAAACATCTTTTCTTGTCCTTTCCTCCACTGTCAAACATTTTTTGTTGCCCATTTCTGTTAAAACTCAATGAAAAACAATTAATTTATAAATTGTACCATTTTTCCGAAAGAAAAATATATGCACTTCACAAAAAAATGTTGATTTATTCACTGCTTCTAATCTAATGACCCGATTTATTTTCGCATATTCTTGACTCAATTAACAATTTGCCATGAAAGTTCCGTAAGCTAAATCTCTCCTTTACCCAAATTTTATATTTTGTTGTTAACAAAATAGTCCCTCATTTGCCATAGTTGTTTTTTTCTAATCCATCATGTAACGGGAGAAATATCACTTTTACTTCTCGAAAATGCCTGCTTCTAACCTTATGACCGGCAGTGTACAGACAGAGAGAATTACTTTCGCATTCATGCTATTAGTAAGGTTTTTTAAAAGTCAAAACAATTTATTTTTCGTCATGATTTAAAGAGCTTCAACTGTATTTTTTTTTAAGGTAGTTTCTACCGATGATGCATCATTAACTCCGACATCTACATCTCTTCAGGGCATATGTCTTGAATTTATAATCACGACTTTAATCGATTAAGTGTTGGCATTTAGTGGCAGTGGCGGTTTTGTTTAAACTTTTCATTAGCATTATCTTTTTTCGAACTAAGCCATGAATGCTAATGAGGCTTAATAGTAACGTATTAGATGTGGTATGACAGGTGATTTTTATGAAATCAAAATTAATTGCTATAAGTAGATCATAATAATACAAAATATGTATATACATATGTTAAAAATTATACAAACAAAAACGTCCTATATGAGAATTGTTCTGGGAGAACTAACATTTACGAAATGAATGAGATAATATTTATTTGACTCATTTTTATTTTCTATGAGCTATGCCAAGATAGTTGATGTTGATAGTGGGAGTTGTTTTGCATTTTGACATTCGATATTTTGTTTTCATAGTTTTGAGAAAAACAGGAAGAGGAAATTATTGGCATTAAATTTGATCGTTATTTATAAAGGAAATGAAGTTTTAAGGGCAAAATTTTCTTGACAAACTCGAAAATGAGTCACGGAAATGTAACTTTTTCATAAAATTGTACTTAAAAAGGCTTGGGCTTGTAGTTCAGGAAAATTAGGTACTAAGATGTGCGTATTTAAAAAAATATTTTGACAAAGCTAAATTTTATTTCAGAACTTCATTTATACGTCGCGACTAAAAAACTAATCCACATCGCGAATTCTTCGTATTTTTTATTAAGAGGGTCGCAGGTTTTTTAGACTTGGTTACCTGTATACTGGGACATACAATTTTGGAATGAAAGTTGAACACCCGGATTAAGAAAATTTCACTCATAAAAAAAGGAAAAAAGGGATTTCCTATGAAAAAGTATCTTTCAGTTTTTTTCTAATTTCTTATAAACTATGACATTTATCGGAATGAGGTTTTTTGTATTTGACTAAAAATATATCAGGTCATTGAATATTGACAAAAAAATTTCCTTGATAAACACATTAAAAAAAAAAAAAAACGAAAAAAAAAATGTCTAAATTTCAACTTTAAAACTTAATTTCTCAAAAACTTTTCAATTTAACAACTTAAATCAAAAATAAAACAAATAATAAAATATTAGCTTTAAAAAAATTATAGCGCAGTGTTGTACGTACTTGATTTTTAATAATTTTTTTTTCTTTGGGCTAATCGGGAAGGGCATTTAAGTGGGTTTTACTGTACCTAAAAAATGAAAATTTATCCTTCCAAATAACTTTTTAGTCATTTGGTACCTATTTGATATGAAAAATGTGCCCAAATATTTTTGGCCAGGTTTTCGAACAAAATACCGCACTGTGCGTCGTTAACACTAACTAAATAGTCCTTTAGACCGTATCAAACTCTTTCAGGGGGAATAATGTAGTGTATTAAAAGTTAACAAATTTAATAAATCTTTAGTCCAAAATTAATTTTTTCGTCTAGATGGAAGTATGTTAACTTCGACTAACCCTAAATTTTTTGCTCTTTGGCATGTCTAATTTTCCTCCACTATTATTAGAAGCAAACGTTTCACCGGAAATTTTTTTGTTTACGCATTTGTCTTATTGATTCTTGAGGAAAATCAGGCAGTCCTAACATTTCTATAAAAACTGATAACTAAAGGAGCGTTTAATATGCGAAACATTTTTTATAGTTAACACTACTTCCAAAGAAATCCCCTAAGGTTTTTCCCCCAAAACAACATCGAATAACTCCAACGATCCACGAACATGAATTCCAATGTATAACCTTGATTAAACCCCCTTTTTGAATTGCAAAATCATTTCTCATAAATATCCTTCTCTCAATTATATCAACTTCTGTTCATTGCTCCTAATGTTGTAAAATTCTCAGAAATATATTTATTTGTGTACCTGTCTCAGTGAGATGGCTTGAAAAAAAATCATTAAAAAAACAAGTTGATTTCAAAATCAACACAGACCCTGCCCAGTGTCCACATTATCCACTTTGAACTGGTTTACCAAAATAAAAATAACAAACCGTGGCGAGAATTTTAATGACCGCATAAAACAGGGTCTGACAAATGAAGATCGGTAGGTAACCTTTCTTTCGGAAGTGCAATTACATGATTATGCACCTTTCTCAAAATAAACAAAACAAAAACAATACTTTTTCACATTTTATAACGAATATACTCTTGCAATTTATTCTTCATATTTACACCACCTCTTATATAGGTTCATTATTTATTTATTATTTACTGTTATATGTAGAGGCTTGCCGGGTTATCGGTTATGGTCAAAAAGGTTTTTCTTCTTTCTTTTTTTTTGACAATCAGTGTGGGAAGTGCAAAAGAAAGTAGGTAGGTAAGTATAAAGGTATACCCTACATAACATAACCAGTTTTGATTAAATTGAGTATAAATTACGCAGTTTCTCACTCACGGCTAAAAGTTAAATAAAAAGGAGGAACCTACTTAAAGGACAAGTTGTGTGCTTGGTAAAGGTTGGAACATCAGATTTTAATCAATCATGACACCTAAAACGTATAAGAATTAAGATGGAAAAAATGGCATCAAGTATTTGAGTTCTTTCGATCGTTCTTCTTTTGATGGATTTGAAAATCTGGTAAAGAATTATCGAAAAACCAAAACTAAACGTAGGTCCAGTAAAATAAAATAAAGTTCAGTAATCATTATTAAAGAAGAAATTAAAAGTTTATAATATTTCTCTTATTGTTTCAATGGGAAACAATAAACTCATATTGAGTTCTTAATTTATACACCAAAAACAATTTGACGAACTGGTATTTTTTGAATAAAAATGTTCCACATACGCCACAGTATCCCGTCCAAAGCTTCATAACTATTTTATTTGTGATTTCTAGTAAAACTGAAATAGCACATTGATTTTCACGAAGTTTGGAGCAATTCCGAGTTGAAATTGTACCAACAAAATACCGCTTCCACTTCTTCTCTTTACCCACACTGATAACTTCTCATCTCGTCTGTCGATTTGTCTTGCTTTTTTTGAAAGTTTTCGTGTTTTGTTAAAAACGTTGTTAGTTGAACTATTCTTAAAATTTAAAAAAATACCAAAAATATTTTGCATATAATGAAATAGTTTGATTTCAAAATCTATTTTTGTTAAAGAGATTTTTAGTCAAAAACCAATTTTTAACAATTTTAGTAGCATTTCTTAAAAGTTTTTATTTCTTATATAAACAAATATAAATTGGATAAATGAAATTAATTTGAAGTCAATATCTTCTATTTTTCACGAGATATGAGTCGAAAATTAAATTTTACCAAGTTTTGTTAATTTTTGTTAGGTTTTTAATTTTGTATAAAAAAACTGTCGATTCGAATTTTCTCAAAATTTGACCAGATGTTAAAAACGTTATTCTTTGTTGCACAAAATTGTTTTGGAGATAAAATCATTTTTTGTTCGTAAAATTTTGGAGGTGACAAATATTTTTTTTTTTCAGTTTTTTTGATTTATAGAAAAACCGTTAATTGGAATTTTTTATAAAAATATATTTGTTTGGTATCACGTTACAATATATAACAAAAGAGGCTGGGATGCGACCCACACTGATAACTTCCCATCTCGTCTGTCAATTTGTCTTGCTTAAAAGTTTGTCTATATGTATCAATTTTTACCAAATTTTGCGTACTATTTTTTGTAGATTTTATTTTCTTATGAAAAAACGGACTGTTGGATTTTTATAAAAAAAATTACTGAATATTGAAAACAATATTTTCTGTGAAATAAAATAAACTCGAAACCCATATTTTTAATTTTTGAAAAGCTTTTTAGTATTGTTTTTTTTTTAGGTTTTTATTTTTTGTAAAAAAACTGTCAATTCGATTTTTCTCAAAATTTTTCAGAATGTTGAAAACAATATTTCTTATAAGTTAAAATTAGTTAGAAGCCATAATCTTAAGTTTTTAAAAAGATATTTGAGTAGAAAATCAATTTTTACCAACTTTTGTTAATTTTTTTTAGGTTTTTATTTTTTGTAAAAAAACTGTTAATTTGATTTTTCTTAAAATTTTTCTGAATGCTAACAACAATATTTTTTAAAAGATGAAGTTAGTTTAAAGCCAATATCAAGAAGTTTTGAAAAGATGTTTAAGTCGAAAATCAATTTTTACCAACTTTTGTTAATTTTTGTTTAGGTTTTTATTTTTTGTAAAAAAAACTGTCAATTCGATTTTTCTCAAAATGTTATCGAATGTTGAAAACAATATTTCTTATAAGTTAAAATTAGTTGGAAGCCATAATCTCCAATTTTTGAAAAGATATTTGAGTCGAAAATCAAAATTTACCAAGTTTTGTTATTTTTTTTTCGATATCTCTGGTTCTTGAGCTATGGACGACGAAAAAAACTTCCCGAACGTACGGACATACGAACCTACGTACACACGCAAGCACAGACATTTTTCGAAAAATCTTTTATTTCGACTTTAGGGACCTTTAAACGTCGAGAAATATCAAAGTTATTAATTCGACAAATCGGACCGATTGCAATAACTTCCTATGGGAAGTTAAATAAAAAAAAACACAGTGGTACAAATTTTTACATTATTTTGAAGAAACCAAGAAAACAAGCACCAAGCTATTTTATCAAAAATGCGTGCTTTTGGTATTATAAATCTGTCCTTTGTTGGATTAGAAACTGCCGTTCTAAATAACCAATACAAGTTGTAGTTGATCGTTTCAAGACTGAAATTCATAAAATAAATGTTCCCCGGGACTACATTTTGTCACCGACTTTCTTCTTTATATTCATAAACTATTTCTTGTCTGTCACTTCTAATCCCTTAAATAGTTTTGAAAATACCATCAGCTTTTCAAATTTTTTTTTAGATTCACATCGTTGTCCTCTGGATTTAAAACTTAAACGGTTAAACGGAGCCATATGATAGGCTCACTAAATTCCGATCTTGGCAGCATTGTCCAATGGGGAATTGAGAACCGTGTAAAATTTAATGCTTCAAAAATTCAAGGTTGTGTCGTGCCGTTAAAACATCCCCGATGCTCCTATCAACATAAATATGAGTGACACTTTCATCCAGAAAACTTATCAACTTTTAGTACTCGGTATGATATTCAAAACGATATGACCAATGAACACCTACATCTCCTCTTGAATCCTTCTATTTGCCCAACGCTTCCACTACGTTAAATTGAACATATGAGGGATATTAGCAACACCTTAAGTACCTGTAAATTATAAGTAAAGTGCAAATTTTGACGTTTACTAAAAAATATCATACAAAATTATGCCAAACATCAAAAATAACAGTAGACCCCACACAAATTTGTTGGTTAAACATCGAAAATTCGAATTTTCTCGAAAAACGAGTCGATACATTTTTATTAAGTTTTATCCTTAACTTGGCATCTTTCAATAAAAAAAAATACAACCGTAATTTTGTTTTTAAATTTTCTCATGAGCTCAAAAACCAATTTCAATAATTTCTTATATGCACAAGCTCTTATACTGTCTCAAAAATATTTGATGATCAAAAATGTCATGATCATGATCAACTTCGATATCTCGAAAACAGGTAAACTTTTTTTTACGAAAACCAAATATAAAATGTATATCAATGTATTCAAAATTTCTGTAATTATTTATTGTATAACTGAATTTTGTATATAAATAAAGTCATTTCTATTCTACTCTATATTCAAAATAACTGCATACCAAAAATATTTTCAAACAAAAATTGAAAAATTGTATATAAAAATTAATTTAAAAAAAAAACCGCTCGAACGATTTAAAACAAAGAATTCTCAAAAATTAAGTTTTTTTTTGAGAAATCAAACTGTATTTAAATCTTTATGACATACTTATTCTGCAGGTATATTTTAAAATCTTAAATTATAGGTACTATTTTTAAACAAACTCTTTGGATACTAAGAAAAAACTTAGAAAATATATTTTAATTTTGTAAAAAAATTTAAAAATTTACTATGAAACAAATTTGTTTCCAATTACATATTTTTTTTTATTTAATATGCCACATGACTATAGTTTAAAAACCTACCCTATAATACTTATATGCCAAGTTAAAAAGAAATAATGTACTCAAAATAATACTTTATCATTTTAATTTATTTATGGCTACTAAATGCTTATCAGAAATTCATAGCTTCGCTTACTCCAAAGTATAACACGTGGACGAGTTTATCAAAAAAAAAAAAAAAGAATTAACTAACTTAACCCTAACACTATATCACCGAATTTACCAATTTCCTCTCATTATAAACGTGTGTCTATATGGGATGCGCAATATCTCCCTCATCTGTACAATAGCTTCATATAAGTAACACTTATGAAATTCCACAAAATTCTCACATTCAATTTAGATCCATTTATGTATTTTGCATATGTACATAAAACCCACTTATTTTTCTCACTAAAGCTTTAACTAGGTTCTAGGTAAAAAAAAAAAAAACTCGGACTAACATAAGCAGTATTTACCATAATTTGCACAACGCATTCTAAAAACTATGCGGTGAACTAATTTAAAAATAATTTAAAAAATTGAGTTGATGAACCATCCATGTTCATTTTAAGTTCCTCAAAATTAACTTCCTATTCATACCCCAAATATAAACAAGCCAAAGCAAAAATTTAAATAATTTATTTAAAAGCTATTTTGATGGACTTTGATTAAGCCGATTGTCAAAATTTTAATTTAATGATCGTATCGTAGGGTAGAAACATATACGAGTAAGAGTCAGATAAAGAGCATTCGTCACTTTGCTAAAAATAAATTCTGGATGGCACAAATTGATGCATACAACTTTATCTGATAAATCCTATTTCACATACACAAGTTTCTGAACTCTTCCTTTAAGTTCCCTAAAAAAAACATTTGGCACCTTTCACATAAGGAAACAAAATTTACTAGTGAATCTTTTTGAAAGATTTCCTACATTTGCGATTTTAAACTAAAAGTCAGTTTCCTTATGATACGATTTTATTGGCTTCCTGTTTTGATGCATCTTTTTCATATAATAATAACATTCTAAGATCACAAGCAGAAGATCTCAAAAAATCACACCTTATGTGACATACACAGCAAAAAACAACTTAATCAAAATGTCTTGCAAGCATTATAATATTTAAATTAATTCAAACTTCCTCCATTAAAAAAAAAGAAATTTATTACATTGTACTCTGCGTCAGTAAAATTGATAATACACCTACTAGATACAATTATCACATATAGGATAGACTCATGACTGCGACGACCGTGTCGTCCACGACGACGTGTGTCCAGTTTTTACACACCATACTCTCTTTTGTAGATTTGCAAAATTAGTCTCCTCATTTTCTATATCTATAGGTATATAACAATAAAAATCCGTGTAACAATATTCAGAATCAGAACACAAAAATCATCCCTCAAAAAAAACATATTTAAAGCAATAAATTGGCACTCGCCTACTTACCTACAATTTGTTGTTTAAAGCTTATCATCCACCGCATCCGTATTAAAATCAAAATCGCTCCAGATGCCCTCAAACTTAAAAAAGCATCTGAAACATTCTCATAAATTCGCACCAACAATAAGCCCCTGTCCTGTTTATAAAGTCAATCGAGCAACATAAAAGTATCTCAACATCAAACATAATGTATATAATCATCTGAAGTGTGTTGCTGCAGACAATAATGCGCCAATCTGGTGTGCCAAGTGCCAAGTTGTGCGAATGTAGCTCATATCTTTTAGCTCTTCACGTTGATCACAGGTGGAAGAGTGCTCGGAGTCGATAGCATTTTTTTCATTTTCTGTTGGTTCGGATCGGATCGGGCGGATACTTTTGCTAGCCCGGAATATTATATTGTGACTTGTGAGTTATGTTTACTTAAAAACTAGTATCCCTTGTATTTAAGGTGTTAGTCGTTAACGGGCGGCCAACGTGATCACTTCGTTCAGAAATAATATCAACACAAAATTTGTTGCTCAAAAAAATAAATAAATTTACCCAATTTCTGATAATTCGTTATTTACATTCAATGCAAATCACGTTTATCTGAGCGATTTAATTTTTTTAATTAATTCATCTCTTCTTCTGTTTCTGTTTTTATTGTTGACACGATATTTCGAAGCGCGATTAAGAAATTTGAATTTTTTTTTTAAACCGAAATTTAAACCGATACCAAAAATAGTAAAAAATCAACAACAACAAAAAAGTAGAAAAGGAAAATTACCTGCACATTGTGGAAAATTTTCATCAACAAGTAGTAGTGTGTCGTAACGGTTTTAATGGTGTGTGATTTGTGCGTCAGAGTCTTCGATTGAGTGCAAAGATACGCATTTAAGGAGAAGATCAATAAAAAAAATAAAGAAATAAATACAAAAAAATATAATATCAGCAACAAACCAAGAAGACACTAGTTTCTCTTTTGGATACAGCTTCACTTTAGACCAACCGGCTCCCCCGTTGTTGTTGGATAAAACAATTTATTTCGATAAAAGGTATGTTATGGGGACATTAGATACATGAACTCAAAGATACTTTGTTTCTTGTTTTATTTCTTATTTATTCATGTTTCAATGAAATTGAAAGTAGAGTCGGTGCATTGCACGTGAGATAGGACCAAAATGGGACATTATAAAAATCAATAAGTTATAGTCATTTATAATGTATATGATATCGATTCGATATATTTATCAATGTGTGACGTAGATATGAACGTGCATATATTTTATTGGAAACAAAAATATTGCCAACGTTCGCAGAAAAATAGCTAAAATGTTCGAGTATAGATAAAAATACCTTTATATACAAATTAAAAATATTTTTTGTGACAATCTGTTCTTGTTTTTTGATAACATGAGTCCATGATTAAGTGCTTTTTGTATTAACATAGGTTCTGATTGAGATTGATAGGGATAATATAAAGTACTTGTATCCTAATAACAAAATCATTATAAATGATATACAACAAAAAAAAAAGCAACTTTTTATAGAGATAAGTTTGAAACCTAATTAAGATTAAGGTATAGA
This sequence comes from Eupeodes luniger, assembly GCA_951509635.1. Taxonomy (NCBI): domain Eukaryota; kingdom Metazoa; phylum Arthropoda; class Insecta; order Diptera; family Syrphidae; genus Eupeodes; species Eupeodes luniger. Next base: position 24,349,327 of record OX608074.1, read on the forward strand.
TATTCATATTACTGTTTCGAAGAATCTTTAATTTGAAGATTTAGTATCTTGTTTTTTGGTTATAGTTATAATTTAAATGCTATAAGAATTAAATACCTTTAAAAATTTAATCTAAAGGCGAAAATAACTGTTTTTTTTTGCACGGGCTAGAGTTGATATTTTTTATCACTCAAGGTTATAATTATTATTAAATTGATATGTGACAAAGTTAAACCAGCTAGTGGCAATAAATTCTTAATTTGGATGTGTTTTTGTGGTATTTTTGGATAATTAGAATAATAAATATTAAAGGAAGATTTTTTTATCAGAAAAAAACTGCAACTTTTCAATCCTTTAAAGTTTTATTTTTTGTTTTACTTCGGGAAATTATTATTGAAGCTATTTGTATTTAAGGAATCGACATTTTGACCCAGGGTTGTCCCTAGAGTCTTAATTCACATATTTTAGAGAAGCGTATATACCCCTGTACTTTCGTATGTTCCGTTAAAAAGAAGTAGATACAGATATGGACTTCAAGATAATTATATCAATTCTCAAGAAAATATTATTTTTTTTCGAAATTCTTAAAGCGTTTCTTTTTTTAAAATAATTTTGTGTATACAAAATTTTTCAATTCTTTTTTGATAAGTTCTTACACGTTTTAATTTTTTTTATTTTGTTCGAAAAATTGGGCATTTTTGATTCCGAAAAAATTTCAACAGTATAAGAATTAAGAGCTTATGACTTTATCGACTAAACCTAAATTTTATTTTGCAAATTATGACACAGTTTGTAGACATTTAAAAAAATCAGCAAGTTTTTTATAAATCAAAAATAACTTAAAAAAACTAAAAACTTAAAAAAAAAAACAATTTTCGAAAAAAATTATGTTGCCTTCAAAATACTTGTACGCTACGAAAAATTATGTTTTGTAAATAAAATTCTCAGAAAAATCCAAGTGACATAAAAAAAACCTACACAAAATACTACTTAAATTGGAAAACAATAATTTTCGCCTTTCTTTTGAAAAAATGAAGATATTGACTTTTTAAGTTATTTCTTTCTATACAAAATGTTGGTGTACGTTCGGTTAAATTTATAGAAAAATTCTTTCCAGAGTTTTTCTTACTAAAGTGGTACCAAACAAAAGAAAAAAATGTTTAACTTCAATTTTTGTTAGTATAGTTTTTGAAGTACTTAGTACTCTTCGTCGTGCTGTTTTACATTCTACCTTTTTAGAAATTAGGATTTTGCTAATACTGAGGATGGTCCAAAAAAGAAGTTAAAAAAAAGCTAAAATGTAGTCGGAATACGTCATTTCACTGATTTTCTTGTATGAACATAATAAAACAAATTTGGAACTGAACTAATTAAATCAACCAAATACCAAGTTTTAAGAAATACTATAATAGGAAAAAAGAACATAAACATTTAACTGAGTTTTTTTTAGTTTTTGTTTTTAATTTTTGTAGTTTATAATATTTAAGATAATGACAAATTAAATTAAATATTTATTTTCCTTGCATATTAACATCTTTAACATAAGCTGTATACACTATACAGGTCATGAAAAAATAATTAAAATTTTGTGTCATGTCTTTTTTAATTATTACCATAAAAATATACAATCCAAATCAAAAGAGACAATTTAATCAAAATCGGTAAAAACGTCTTATTGATAAGACTTCAAAATGTTCATATGCAGATTATATTTTTTGAGACACGGACGCGAAATTTACTTTATAATATTTTTCTAACAATCTGTTATTAAAAATAAATTAGCGTCATAAAATGCAATTTTATTTCAAGAAAAAATTTAAATTATTTAACATTATGTTTTATAATCTTTCTCTAGTTTCAAATAAGCAAATAACATTCTTCGTCTGAAAGTTTTTTATTTGCTAAACAACACATTTTTGTACAAAATATTTAAATTTCATGGATAAATATTTAAATAATATTTTTAAAACAAGACCAAACATGACACATGTGTCTAGAAGTAAATTCAATAAGACAATGTACTATAGATAAAGTTTAAATACCTAAGAATGAATGTTTTTAACAAAAACCAATCAATGTTAAAATTTCATAATGGAATTTTTTTTTTGAAAAATGTCAAATTTTGCATAGGTGCTTAACCTAAATAATTGAAATAATTGCTTTGTGCTTTTACAATAAGCTCTGTACATATTATTTTCCACGTGAATTAATTTGAATCAAATACGAGTAATGATTAATGATTAAAACAAACAGGACCACAATATAGACAATATTGATATTGCTTGGTAGGTTTATTTACTTTTTTTACATCTGTGAATTGGAATTATTTTTTGTTTGAGTGTAGAGTAATAACTTATTTTTAGAATTTTAAATTATATTTACCTTTAGGAACCGAAAGTGGTAATACCTAACATTGGAGTTAATTTATATTTAAGAAAGAAAACTTAAAATCAGCTTAAATGTGCCTTTGACAATGACTAAATTTTTTTAAGTGATAACAAACGTATGCATATCTTGATGGATGGGTATTAACATATGTTCTGAATGATAAAGCTGTTAAATTCGATATTGATTGACAATCTTTCATAAGTTTATCTATTCAAAAATAAAACACGTTTAAAATTTGTATTTCAATTCAATCAAAAATAATGTATATATTAATATTTAAGGCACTTTTGTTCATCTTTTTTGAATACAAAATAAATTAATAGAAGTGGACTAAGATTCCACTCCTGCCTTATGCCAGTTATTTTCAAGTTAACAATGCTTTTTTGCAGATGTTACTCAAATGTTAGTGTCTCAAAAGTAAAACATTTTTCTCATGTTTTTTGTTATAGATATTTATATTTTTGTCAACATTTTAATTGACACAAACAAAATTAAAAACTTACAATTTGTTTTAGTCTTTTAATTTATTTTCAACAATATCAATTTAAAATATTTTTCCTAGAGTTCTATTAAGGATTTTTTTAATGTTTTATTTCGTATGCATACATTTTTTAATAAAAATTTTTTGTTTTGCTGTAAATAAATATACAAAAAATTCAAATCCGTTTCAAAATATTTTTTTTTAATTCAACAATGCTATCTTTTGTTTTAATTTTATGTTTTCTTGTCTACAGTCCATAACATATTCAACAATGCTAACTTTCAAATATGTTTTTTTTTTTAGTTTTGCATTCACTAATTTATTTTTAATGATATTTCCCTTTTACATGTCAACTTTTTGTTCAAATGCATGTCATCAGTGTTTGGCACAGCTTTCATGTAGGAGAGATATTAGCCTTGAAATGCAGTGCATTGTATAATTAAGTTATATTTATTAAGCCAAAGTTCAAAGGAAACTATTTATTTAAGTTCTATTTTCTTACTTGTTAAACAGTTTTTATTTTTCATTAAATTAAATGAAAATAATCTTCAGTTCTTAGAAAACATATTTTCTGTGTACAAACGGCGTTTATTATAATTACACCGGGAAGAAAATTTGTAAGTGCATTTTTTAAAAATGAAATTGAAAATATTTACTATAACTTAACTATTTACATCAACAATTAAACGCGCATGATTGTTTTTTTTATTTACATTGTGATGCATATGAAAAAGAAGTAAACATAATTTATTCGCAAGAATCACGGTCTATGCCAGTCACGGACTACTTCGGTGGTTACCTATTTAAGTTTTATTATATTTTTTTTTTGTTTTAATTGTAATTACGTTAAACCTACTCAATTGGAACAAATTCCACAAGACGTAGTATTTTTATAAAGATTCATTAATTGTCTTTCTTAGTGGTGGCACTGATATTGTGAATGAAATAAATATAAAGAAAAATTCACTTGAATAAATTGCTAAAAATTAAACTGCGTAAAAAAAAGACAAGACAAAACATACGAAATAAAACAAAATCACTTTTTAAATTAAAAGAAATTTATCAAAATTTTGCCATTTAATTTATTTATAGAATATGGACAGTGCATAAGAAACTAGATTTTTGTAGAAAAAATATCAAACAATCTATTAATTTATCAATCAGTCAGTTTTATGATCAAAGAATAGTTTAAATTACCAGAGACAAAAATAACTGATGGAAAATTTGTGTTGCAATACAATATTCTATTAATAATTATGTAGAAAAAAAAAGTCTAAGCTTTCAGGATAAATCAAGCTTAACCTAGTTATAAGAAATTAAGTCAAAGTCAAACACAAGACATGCGATGAGATGAGACAGTCTATATAATTCTACATATTGTAGTAAATTAAATATTATTTAAACGATTTGAACTTACTGCTGAGTGTTTTTCTATTAAACAATTAAAATCAAGTATAGAATAGGAGTGTTGCCATTTCGGTGCAAATGTACTTTTTGAATTGAATCAAATGGAATCTTTGAGTCATGTAGAACACAGTTTTACATTCTTTTTGTTTGTTTGTTCACTATGGCGTATACGTAATATTTTTAAGTTATGAATTTTGGTTCTTCTTTTTTGAACTCAAAATAATTATAGTGCTCTGTTGTCCAGCCATATCCCTTTACAAACATAATTTTTACCATAACATTGATTTGTGTAGCTTTGTTCCATGACACCAGGCAAAGTGTTTGATTTAATAAAATACCACTTCAACCTGAAATGACATTTTTAACTTCCCACAGGAAGTTATATTGTAATGGGTCCGACTTGTCCAATTGAAAATGTTGACATTTCTCGACGTTTCAAGGTCCCTAGAGTCGAAGTAAAAGATTTTTAGAAAGATGTCTGTTCGTGCGTGTGTACGTACGTTCGTATGTCCGTACGTTTGCGACGTTTTTTTCGTCGTCCATAGCTCAAGAACCAGAAGAGATATCGACTTCAAATACATTTTTTTATACAGATAATGAGGCAGAAAGATGCAGAAAGGGCTCCCAAGAAAATTGCGTCGGTGTTTTTTTTACCATAGCAGTTTAAAAAAAAAGGTGAACACTTTGGTTAGCCCTAAATATCTCATGAACCAATGACGCTAGAGACTTGAATTAAATTTTATATTATACATTGTAACGTGATACCAAACAAATATATTTTTGGAAAAAAATCCAACTAACGGTCGAAAATTTTACGAATAAAAAATGGCTTTATCTCCAAAACAATTTTTTGCAACAAAAATAACGTTTTTGATATCAGGAAAAATTTTGAGAAAAATCGAATTGACAGTTTTCTTTATAAAAAATAAAAACCTAAAAAAACATCACTCAAAGTTGGTACAAATAGAATTTCGACTCAAGTATCTCTTCAAACATTTCAGATTATGGCTGCCAACTTATTTTATCTTATAATAAATATTGTTTTTAACATTCGATAAAATTGATTTTCGACTCAAATAACTTTTCAAAACTTTAAGAAATTAGCTTTAAACTAATTTTATTTTTTTTTAAATATTATTGTCAACATTCAGTAAAATTTTGAGAAAAATCGAATTGACAGTTTTTTTTACAAAAAATAAAAACCTAAAAAAAAAATTAATAAATGTTTGTAAAAAAAGATTTTCGACTCAAATAACTTTTCAAAACTTTACATTAATTTTATTTTATAAAAAATATTTTTTTATAAAAATCTTATAGTCACTTTTTTTTATAAAAAATTAAAAAAAAATAGTAAGAAAAATTGGTAAAAAATGATGTTCGGTTCTTAAAATCTCATGAATAATAGAAAACATTGGCTTCAAATTAATTTCAAATTTTCCAAATTCTATTTGTTTTTATTTGAAATAAAAACTTTTAAGAAATGCTACTAAAATTTTTAAAAATTTGTTTTCGAATAAAAATCTCGTTAACCAAAATAGGTTTTGAAATCAAACTCTTTTATCATATGAAAAAAATATTGTTGGTAATTTTTAAACTAACATTTTAAAAGTAATTAAAAATGTATGAAGCGTGAGCATTTTACAAAGATTAATAGTTTAATTTAAAGCTATAAGTATATAAGTAAATTTAATATTGTCAAATTGTAACATAACACTGTTACTGTCACAGTTTTAAACTTTCTTATTCTTACACACTTTTCTGGTCATATTTCAATAGAAAATCTTTTTATTTTTTTACCTTTTTACTTCAGACATATAGGAACTATATGACAAGTTTTGAATTCGTAAGAAATTTCGAACTCGAGGTAGATTTCCGTCCGCCAGTTTGTCTATCCTGGGCCCATCAGACCAAAGCATTGGTTCGATGGACTTAAGACTTAAAATAACAGTAGTCCCCATCAAATTCTTGTGGTCGAAAATCAAAAATTAAAATTTTTCAAAAACCAAGCTATACGTTTTCATTAAAATATTGCTCCTGAAGGTTTTTTAAGTTTTCTCAAGAACTTATCAACCGATTTTAATAATTTTGTTTCTGTACAAGCTCTTATACTGTCTCAATAGTATTTGATGTTACAAAATTTCATTGTTTTTATTTTTGATTTTAAAAAAAATATTACAATTTTGTTTCCAAAACTCGATATCTTGAAAATGGTTCATCATTGTTTACGAAATTGTAATGTAAAACGTATCAACGTACCTTTTTTAAATTAAGGTTTTTTAAGAAATCAAATGGAACTGAAAAGTTTAAAAACAAACTTTGTTTGAAGGTACATTTTTAAATCTTAAAGAAACAGAAAATATTTTTTAACATACTCTTGGATACATGAGCAAGTTTGTACTACCTAGACGTGCACTTAGAAATTCTAATCATACATTTTAAGATAATTCGCGTTTAGTGTGTCTTTTTAAAAGAAAGTTTTGTAAAAAAAATGTTTACAAGTTAAAACACATAATTTAAATATTCAAGTCAATAAAACAGTTGCAACAAAATCACTTTTGCTACTTTTTAATTTTGCTAATAACTTTCACAAATATTTGTATATTTTTAAATAAACACTCAGCAGGAAAAAAACATGATATTTAAGTTTCAATTAGATCTTATTACCATAAAATCTGAGGTACCATGTCTTATACACTAATTATTACAGTCGATATTAAATAATGTTGTTTTCTATTTTATTTAAATTAAACAAAAAAATGTGTAAAAATATTTACCTATTATTGTCAAATAGAATGTTATAATAAAACAAGATTAACAAACAAAACTACAATATTGCGCATAGACTTTGGCACATAAGCACACAAAGGTATCCCTTCTTATTTTTGTTGCAATGCATTAGTACAAGTTTTTTCTTCGGTTGACTTATGTTTTCTTTTTAAGTGTCCAATTCCTCATTCCCATATCTTTTTATTTTCCTTATATACGCGAATTTTGTATAGTTAATAAAAATAAAATTAAAAAAAAAAAGAAGGAATTTCAACATGGAAGCAAAAATACACAATACAAGTAGTTCCTACTAACCTATCTTTTAAATATACTATACTTTATCCTATATCCATACATCATGTTTACAATAGAGTACATTTTGTGAAATTAACTCTGAAATAAAAAATAAAACTAACATAGTATAAAAAACAATTCATTGGAGCACATGTTTTATCTTTATAGTTGAGAAATAGGACACTATCAACAAGCAACTTATACCATCAACATTTGGTACTATGAATCAAAAAAATTCGCGTGCAATAAGATCTTGGAAACAATTTAAAACATTTTCTTTCTTAAGCCCAGTTGTTGTGAGGAAGTTTTAAGTTAAAACTGAGTTAACTTAATAAATGTTGAGTCAGATTTTAAATCAATAAAGTTTTGTAAGTTTCATATACAAAGTATCGGCTTTTAAATAAAACCTAAATATTTTTGAACAAAGCAAACAGAAAGGGTCAACACAGAGCCTACACAAAATTTTCCGAGTTTTTTTCATATTTTTTTGTTCCTGGACAGAATAAAGATCCCTAAAAAGTTTCGAGATATCAAGACTTCCTTAAAAACATAATCATACCGGTCAACTATTGATGCAATGTTGTTAACAACTCTCCAGTCCGCACCTTCTTGCGTTAAACCGAATAAAATACCACTATATTCTTGTATTAATGTTGTCGTTGTTGTTGCGGAATGAGATATAAACTTGCAGTGCCAATTGCGCTCAAATATTTTTACACTTGACTAGTTATTTGCTAATAAACAAAAACAAAAACAAAAACAAAACATTAAAATAAAATTCATGTGCGAACCATGAGCGGTTTTAACGTACATAGTAAGTAGCGAAGTTGTTGGAGAATTTGATTTGTGGTCTATAAAGTAGATAACCATCAGTGTCTACAAAATGAAGAAAATCAACATCATTATGTCTTGGGGTCAGTGCTGCAGCTACATTCGTTTTTTGTTGTTGTTGTGTTGCTGTTGCTACTGCAACTGCATTTTAAACAGATGTTGAAGAGCATTTTCTTCGTAGACTATCGATCGCCAAACTAACTGCGACGACCACGACACAGACGATGCACGCGACTACTTGTTAACGTAACCAGCCAGCGGTAAAGCTACTTAATAGCTTCCACGACACCAGCTGTTTATTGTTTTTGTATCTGGAGAAAATAATTTACAAAAAAAAAAAACATTGTTAATGGGAGTTTAATGTGATAGAGCAACATGTTGCTGGAAAGAAAATTTACTATTTATCGTAAAGTTGATTGGGTGGTTTGGTCTTGTTTTGGAATTTTGGCATCAGACTCATGCTTTTATATAAAGATACGTTGTTAGAAAGATAAGATTTTTAGAGTAGGAGTTATTTTTCTACACCTAAAACTTTCCAACACTGTGCTTTAAAACTTCCTCACACTTAAGTCGATAAAGAATTTAGGAATTTCAAAGATTTTAAACTTAAGTTTTATCGATTTTAAAAATTGTTCTCTATTTTGTTAGAGATTACCTTCAAAGTACGAAGCTCTGACAATTTGTTTGTGAGTGCAAAACTTTTTTATTTAAAATCCCTCAATAAAGTCTTACATGATAACCAAAGAATTCAATTTGTTTTTCGTAAATTAATTATATTAATTAAATTTTTTAGAAGGGAAGTGAGAAATGTCGCACATTATTTTAATAATATTTCCTTACAAAATCTAATTAATTATTGTTTATTTTGTTTTACAATGTTTTTAATGAAAGAACACGTTCCTCTTTGCTAGTTAACGTGCTTTTTAACCGGAACGTGAAATAATTAGCAAATTACCATATCAAAACCTAAAATCATTCGACGAAAATTGTCAACTAATTAAAATACCATTTTTGATCATTAAAAAAATCTTTAAACAATAACAATAACTTTTTTTTTTACTTTGGATATTTTTAACAACAATTTGATAATGGAATGTTGCATGCAATGCTATGATGCAAACATGTAAACTTATTTGTCAGATTAAATTGCGTTAAGAAAAAATTTGCCAAAGTTTAAAATATGTTTATGCCTTCATGAACTTGGAATGCAATCTAATTGACGAGTTCGTTTCGGATCCTGATCCAGATCCAGAATATCTTAAATTTGTGTTAAGGTCTTAATTTAATTACAATTTTCTTTTTCTACTCTAGAAAATCTTAACTTCAAATTCGATACTCAGATCAGAAAAGGTAAATTAAAAATGTTTACAATGTAAGACATATAGACAAATGACAATAATAGTTATATGACTAGGTGACCCATTTGGCTTTGCTCCGAAAAGTTTGTTTGAAGCTTAAAACAAAATTAAATTATAACAAGCCAATGATTTTTTTATTAGAAATAACTGCTTTAGAAGTCGGTAATATTTTTGTCAAAATGGAGCACTTCTTGAATGGAAACTTAACAAATCATCAGATATATTTAGTATTAAGATAAACGCGTTTTAAGATTTGAGTAGTAAAAAATTATAAATAATTGTGAAATAACTTTAATACTAAAATTCTAAAAGCGAGTACTTAAAATTTAAAAAAATCGATTTTTGAAAATGTTAGGGTGCCCAAAGGTATCTTTTTACTCTCAGCATAGCATATTGTATTGTACATATTTTAAAAGTTCGATTTAATCGGTTCTGAAGTAAGAAGGGTGTCAAAATCGGTTGTTCCCAAACAAAATATTTGTACTTTAAAACTTGAAAACATCCTAAAGATTTTTTGCAAACTTACATATTTTTCATTTAATTAAGTTAGCAATGAGTTAAGAACTTTCCAGTTTGTTTTTCATTCTCAAAATATTATTTGTATTTTATGTACAAAATATTATTTGTATTTTATGTACAAAAAATATTTTCATATTTTTTGAAAATTTAAACCACTCTTCTATATGCTCAAGAACTTTCAATAGACACAAAAAAATAAAATCTGTTAATCATATAATGGAGAAAATGTAAAGATAATTTGCAGTAAATGTATGGAAATTTTTTCAAGAAAAATGATATTTTTTAAAAATTAATGGTCTATGAATTTCAGTTATTTTTTTTTAATTTTAAGCCTAGCATTTTACAAAATCTTTAAATGAAAATTAAGGGCAAAATCCTATGGACTCTTTTTGTCATGAAAATGCTACCGAAGACCAATTAACAACAACAAAAAAGTGGTATTTCATATTTTCAGATCGTAATTATTTTTTTTTTCAAAGCTGAAAAAGAAAATCGAAGCACAAACAAAGTTAATAGAAAATTTCAATCAAATCCATTGATGTACAGAATTTCGATACTAATTCACTTATTCAGGCTTCCCAATAAAAGCAACATCAAAATCTTTTAGTTATTTTACATGCATTTAAATATGCATTTTAAACCACAAAAAAATTATCAGTAACGTTTTTTCGAGATTTATTTTTTTCATTAACTCAAATTTTATTTTTGAAACTATCATTCACCATGCGATGTATAATTTTCAAATGAATCAATATAATCAATTATGAATATAAATTTCATTAGGTAAATGATCAATTTTTAAAGAACAAAAAAAAAAAAAAATAAATATACCAGACATCAAAACCAATAAAATTCAAATGAACAAACAATCAAACAATTCAATTTTTCTATTTTTAAATACCTCATCAAAAAAAAAAATATCACCAGAATTGAAGAATATTATAATTCATTAAATATCATAGGTTCATTGATAGTCAAGTTTAATTGTTGTTGGTTTTATGTTTTTTTTTTTGTTGGTTCTTTGGTTAACATAAAAGCAGTTTGAACTGGCTAAAGACCTCCAGATGGAAGTTAATTTGATAAGGTTGGCTTGTTTCACACATAATTAAGTTGAAATTAGAATGATTTAAGCATAATAATAATTCAAAATGGGAAGTCATTAACATTAATTCAGTTCACGCACATTTGATAAGAAATAGGTAACACGTTTCGATATTTGCTCGATTTTATGATAAGCCTGTTTAATTTTGTTTTAAGTTAAACGAAGGCTTTTTCGCAAGTTTGGAAAGAACTGCATTGGAAAAGTAAATTTTTATGGAAGAAACCCATTGGTTTCGTATAATTCAGTTCTCTCAGTAATATATTTTTTTTATTAGAGAAATATGTTTTTACTAATGGATAAAATCATTTTTCTTAACAAAAAATTACGATCTTCATTACTTTCAAGGAATCTCCAAAATCCATACGAAAATATTTTGTAAAACTTTTTCAAAAAAATATTTAAATAATTGGCCATAGCTTCTTTCATTAAGGAAATCACTTCTTCATGTGATGTCTAACGTCCAAGAGCTCACTAATTACCAACTTTACGTACTTTGAAACTTAAAACTTAAAACACGCAAAAATATCAACTATAATTTGAATAACAAAAATGTTGCATCCACAAGTTTCAACACCCAAAGCTATCATCAAATCACCACAACACTGTTGCTCCAACATTACCTATTGCTCGCATGATGTTCAATTAGAAACATAAAAATTAATAACCATAATTCCATCTCAAAGCTAAACGTCCTTTAACTTATCATCGATAGATGGACATCGCACATCACATCGCGATGGTTGTCGAAGCAACTTATAAAAAAAGACCCCACACAAACCCACCTTTTGGACACTCATTGCTGTGTCCGAGGTTCGACTCGACAAGACTCACAACCAGTCATTTGTGACCCAAATTAAGACTGCGCTGCACACCTTAATGCAGCACCAGCAGCAGCAACAACAGTAGTTGTAGCAACAGCAGCAAGAAAAAGACCAACCAAACACCACCGACCAGAGTCAATCGCCTCTAGCTAAATTATCTCACGACCAGACTCTGTATATCTTATCTGACTTTGAAATGTAGTTAGTCCAATAGCCTGTTGCTGTTATATTGAGTACTTACTCGTTTATATGTAAGTAAGAACTTGTAATTTATCAATCATTGAATGTGCGTACGTAGAAGAAAGAAATCAAAAAAAAATAAGAAAAAAGACTACTAACAAGTGAAAAATCTACCTGATGTGTTGTAGACTATTGAGAGCACTGTCCGGTCTTGAGATTACGCCTTTCACTTTTTCAGCGAATTGCGTCTTAATAGTTTGCCAAAAGGTTCCGTCACTAAAATGACCTTTAAAGAATGTTTCTTCGTCTAATTTTTCTATCTATTCCTACAAAACCCCAACAGACATTCTGAGTTAAAAAATATGACATTTAATGACAATAATAAATTCAAGATAATTTCACTTACATTTTTTTTAGATGACACAAAGATGATAAATGCATTTAATGAAAATATTGGCAACAATCCAAAGGTAGTTTTCCTAAGTTTATACTCATACTAAGTTTACTTAACTGACAACGAACGAGTTGACTGTCAAAATATTTTAACCAAAAATCACGTGTTTTTTTTTGGCATCGTCGCGACACTTGCAAGTCATTATTCGTTTAACAATTTTCATTGACATGAAAAATTGCGGAAATTGGAAAAATACCCTTTTTTCTAAGTCGAAAGACAATTTTTCTTCTATTTCTGAAATTAGATTCATTTCTGAATTAGCATAATTTTGGCCCAGTTTGGTGGCAGTGGCCGATCAGGATCTTGTTCTTGAACTTGACTTTGGTATTTTCCACCACCAACCTACATCACTACATTTGCGCTACCGCCCGCTGATATTTCAAGTATCCAAGTATACTGACGACAATACATGCCGCCACAATTGTTTTCGTTGTCGTCTGATGAAGATTAAATCTCGTGAATCTATAGAGACAACTTATAAGATGAATCGTCCTAAAATGTGTGCCAACTATTAAGTAATTTGCTAAAAATAACAAAGAAGAAAAGTTTCCTTTTCTTCTGATGGTTGATTTCTTTTGAATGTGTCATCTTAGGCTATGTACACACCATAAAGTGAAACAGATTTGAATCGAACTCAAATGAACTGAGCAAAACTGAAAATATTCTTTTAAAATTGTACTTGTCGCTGCAAATAATAATAATAGTCATGACTAATTAATCTCTAAAACTTAAGCCAGAAAGTTTGAAATATCTGAGATTGGCTGTGTTAAATTTTGCTCATAAGGATTTATTAATTGAGACTTTAGAGCATTTTAAATCGACTGCGCACTTAAAAATGTTTTATTCCTCAAATTTGTTTTTATATAATTGATACCGTTAAAGTTTCTAAGAGTTATAGTGGGTGTTTTTTCTTAGAGCTATAGACATTTAAGTTGAGAACACTACTATAACTCACAACCCTTTGGTCAGTTGTCCATGATTTATTTTGAAAATCATGATGATGTTCGAAATACGTATCGGGAGGATACGTCAATAGAGTGTATGTTGCAACATCGTACCATTCACAAAAACTGACTGTTTGGTGTGCTTTATGGCTTGGTGGAATACTTGGTCCGTACTTCTTTAAAAATGAAGTTGGTCAAAACGTATTAGTGAATGGTTACCGCTACAGAGCCATAATTTCTGACTTTATCGTATATCAATTGAACAACCCTTATGGGTAGGAGATGTGGTCTCAAAAAGTTGGGGCAACATGTTACTCAGCTTGTGCTACAATTTATTTATTGAAGGAAACGTTTGGTAACCGCATAGTTTTAAGTTACGAACCCCTTATTAGCCGCCAATATCGTGTCATCCAAAGCCAATTGACTATTTTCGACTATTGACTATTACGGTCACAAGGGTTGGGTACGTCCGGAATATAATAAAAATTATATTTAAATTAATATTTCAGAAGATTATCTTTCAAATAAAGTAAATAACTGTTTATTTTAAAAAAACATCTTAGTTTTATTTGATTTTCAAGTTGTATACTTGAAAAAATGACAATGAACAGTTGGGAATCGAAAATCACAAAATTTTAGTGTATATGCACCCTTAAAAGCAATCACTCTTTATATACATATATGTTTAAATTAAACATTGAGGCAATGACTTTGTGGAAATGTATCATTAAATGAAATGAAAATAATACAACATTTAAGAAGAAAAATTTATAATTGTTTAAATCACTTTAAACTTTTCCACTGTCTTTCGGATTTTAATTTAAATTTGAAATTTAAATAAATAGAATTACAATATAAATCAAATAGAGTGTTTTAATATCTTCAACTAAAGAAATTTGTACATTACATTTATGAATCTATTCACATATAAATAAACAAATATTAACGCAATGATTGATAGAATTATAATTTTTTATCGAAAAAGTAGCCAAAAATCAATCAAATGAAGCTTTCAATTTTAGCTATCAATCATCACATCATTAAAATTTTGTTATTATTTGTTCTTTCTTAAATAATTTTTTACTTTTTATTTGCAATTAAATCGTATAGATAATTGCATGATTTATTATTATGCATTACTTGAAATGAAGTCAAAACATAAATTCAATCACGTTGTTTTTAATTATGCAATTAATCTAAAACTACGTAGGTTTTGATATTTTATCTTCAAGGTGGTAGTTAAATAGATTCGATAATTATTAATAATAATAATGGGAAGAAGATTAATCTTAAAGCTTGCATTATATAGCAATGTTAAAAACAAACAAAAAATTAGGTTGTTCACTGGGGCGTATACTTATTGTTTTTTTTTTTTATACAAAGTATAAAATGTAATTATTAACACCAACGTTTATATCTTTTTTATTTTTTCTTAAGTGTTATATTTTATACAATTTAATAAATTCTCAATCATCAAGCTTTTGTTGGGTTTAACGAACGGTAACCAGTCAATCCTGGCATTAACATCTTGGTTCTTTTTTGCCGGGTCAATAGATCAAATAGTTACACGTGAAATATTTGTTTAATTTATTTCACTTTTTTTATTTTCAACTTTCACGCAGATTAAGTGTGATATAACATTGCAAATAAAAGAACAAATATTTCAAAATCTTTGCCAAAATTCAATGAATGGGAAGACATTGCACTCTTTGATGTAATTTTTTCTTTAAGAAAAAAAAAATACCTGATATAAAGAGAGAAATAGTTTTTTTTGGTTTAGTTCAAGAATAAAAATAAATTATCTAAAGAAAGATCTTTAAAAATAAATTCAAAAATGTTCTGTTGTTAAGGAATCAATTAGGATTGTTAGCCAATTTTGTTGGTATTTTAGAAAAATCTCTCTGTGAGGGTATTGAGCGGATATATTAGGACAAAAATTACGAACAGTTTTTAAACTTGTTTGTTTTAACCATCTCCATCATTATAAAATAAATAATGCAGTTCTTGCGTTAATCGAAATAACAAAAAATTCAAATTAAATTAACAACGTTTGTTTTTAGTTTGTTGATCTTCGATACCAGGCCTTAATTCATCTTGACCTTAAAATTAGGATTTAAGTCAATGAACCAGATTCATTTAATTTGTGCAAATTTAAATTTTGCTTATGAAATAAATAAAACATCAAATCAAATATTTCAAAAATTATAATAAATGGGAATTAAGAAAAGAATAATAAATGGATGAATGTTCGTTCTTCCCTTAAATCCATAAAATTATAAATATACTACATTTTTAATTTACTTCATAAATTATAAAATCTTCCCATTCCAGTCAGTCAAATAAGTAAATATCACGATCACGATGCTGTTGGATGTATATCAATATATTGTTCGTTCCGGTTTTTACAGTGTCAAAGAAGTTGCTTGGCTTTTATATAAATAAAATTAAAAATACCACACGCTAAAAAAAAAATACAATAAAAGTTTAAAGTATTTTCAATACAGACTTCTGACTCAAACTTAAAATAAAAGTCGATTTTGTTTGCGCTTTCTTTTTGAAACACATTTTAGCTTTACAATTAAAAAACAAATAACAATGAATTAATCTTTTTTCATCCTTTAATTTGCTTAATTGATGCTAATTTTAAATACAATAGCCTTGAGCAACTTGTTTGTAATCCAGGGCAAAACAAAAAAACGAGTTATTTAAGAAAGTTACTTAAATACGATTTGATAATAGAAACACAATTTTTAAATATATAAAGTTAATTGGAAAGGTTTATGTTCAAGTATTGATACGGAGACCAATTTAATTGATACTTCATAATCGTCATTTATCGTCATGTTTCTTTTGGATGAAAAATTACTTTGAAGCTGATCAAAGACTGATACAGACAAAACTGAAAAAAGTTGGTTTAACCAATCTTCATACATTCCTTAATCCTTAGTATAAAGATTTCTTTAGAGGTTTTTTAAGCACTTTACTTATCTATATGTCTATTTTTTTTTATTTTTAGATATAAAACCTTAAACTTATTAGTATTTTATTCAAAACTTGACCTAATACTCTTATTACCATTTAAATACAAGTATCTAATAGAAAAAAATATTTTTACAAAGCATTTTTTTCCATTTAATGCAAAAATGTCAACTCATCTTAACTTAATGTTTAAATAAAATATGATACCTGTTGCGAAATACTTGAGCTTAAAACATTTATACAAACAAAAAAATGCCTTCAAGCCGCTTTAAACATTATTCACAACAATATCATACCAATGCATTTGACCTTAACTAAAATAATGTATAAATGTTAATAAAAGTTACAAAACAAAAATTAAATAAAAACGCATCAAGTGTGAAACTGTGAAAAATGTAAACAAAACAAATTCCTTTTCCTAACTTCCCCTCTCTCTCTCTCTTTCTCCTTTATCTTGTGCACTGTCTTACAATTATTTAAATAGTTAGGTATTGTGAAAAATTCAATGTCAATGAAATTCAAAACGCGATAAATTTCATACTAAAACAAAAAAAAAGGTATAAAATCTACGACTTGGGCGTATGAAGTTGTTTTATTAGCAAAACAAAAAAAATACAATTCTTAGGAATAAAGTTAAGAATATGAAATGTTTTCCATACATCTTTTAGACGGCATAAACATCCAGGATAATAGTAGAGATACTTCGAATACAATGTATTTACTTTAATGAATTTTCTATGATTTAAATTGTCAAACAGATAATGTTTGCGCAAAACAATTACTTACCTTTTAGAGCTAACAGAAATAAATAATACACTGTTGACGTGTGTTGAATAAATTGTAAGAAAAATTATTGGTACACCACCAAACAAAAAAATATATTTAACAATTAGTAAATTGACTATAATGAAGTGTAAATTTGGTTTAGACAAGTACTAAGATTTGTATAGAGTCACACATGTGAAAAAATAGGCTTTTGTAATGATTTATGAATGATAACGTTAAACGTACATTTTTGTTTGATACATGATTTGAAAAATAGTTTTACTAGTTGAGAGGGAATGTGACAAAAAAACAACAAAGTATTTAAGATCAGGAAATCAACACCTTTGAATAGGCTGAACTTTTGTAACTTTTTTAAAAGTACATTTAGTTCGGAGTCAAGTAACCAGTTTTTTTAAAAGGGGGTGAAGTCTTATCCAATTTACGTAAAAATTGTGAACGTATCTTAAGAAAGAGTTCTGAGAATACGCATTGTACGGATCATATCATCCTTCACAAAACAAGTTTTTTTGTACAATTCATGTACTTTTGTAAATAATTGTATTACCTTAAAATAAACTATTTTGTGAACAAATAAATTTATCGGGACAAAAATTTATATTTTTTTTTTATAAATACAATTTTCCACTAAATGTATTTCACAAATGTTTTCGAATGTTATTTTATCTACACTAATATTATAA
This sequence comes from Eupeodes luniger, assembly GCA_951509635.1. Lineage (NCBI taxonomy): Eukaryota > Metazoa > Arthropoda > Insecta > Diptera > Syrphidae > Eupeodes > Eupeodes luniger. Next base: position 24,367,296 of record OX608074.1, read on the forward strand.
AGAGGAAAGATTTGTATTTTTGTATGTAACGAATAAACTCAAAAAGTGCTGGACCGATTTTAATAATTCCTTTTTCATTAGAAAGCTACATTATCACTGAGTAACATAGGCTACATTTAGTAATATATTACTATGGAAATCTTTAAAAATTCCTTATAAAACCAACCGAAGGTGTAAGAAAATTAGCCAAAATATGTCTTTCATCGCATACACTGCGAAGAGTATTAATACTTGGACAAAAAAATGTTTTCTAATTTAGTGATTCATGGTCGTTTTAATTAGCATGCTTATAACTTAAATATCTGCACCTATTTATGCCTACCCGTGCGAAGCCGGGACGGGCCGCTAGTTAATTATAAAAAGTATACAAAAAACTTATACTCTTTAATTGTGAAAAATTATATGAGGTTTGTACTCCCAACTTTTTTCAGAAATAAACTTTTTACCAACCGAAACACCCCCCCCCCCTCCCTTTCTAAATTGTTGGACTCTCCTTGAACTGAAGGAAGTTAAACTTTATCGGAAGAAATTTGATTAATTATTTCTAATGAACAATTTCTTTAGAGTAACTACTTTTTTAAAAAAATTGTTGATATCGAATATCTTTCTAACAAACAAGTTTGTTTCTTTAAAATAATTTTATATTAACGTTTTTGACACTAATTTCAATTTTTGAAGAACAAAAATTGCAGTTTTTTTAGCAGTATTGAATATTTTTGATTGTAAAAAATAAAAAAACACACAAAATACTACCAAAAATTGATAAAATTATTTTTAGATTGTTATAAGTTATTTTTGTCCATAATATTGACCCTGGGTTCATTAGTATTTGTATTTAAAAAAAAACTCTTTTTTAGAATGTTACGTCTTAGCATCTTTTTTGTTTAAAATTTTTATTTTAATAAAAGTCGTACAAAATATTCACAGCAATGTTTGGTATAAGATTAAAAAAGTTTATAGTCAATATCATACCTTCTTCTCAAGCTTCTTTATTCGAAAATCATTTTTCGTCAGGTTTTCGTTTTTTGCTAAGCTCAATGTTATTAACATTATTTTTGCAAAATATAAAATGAGTTTTATTTCAATAGCTTTATTTTTTTATTCCAGAGATTTGTTCGCCGAAACCCATTTTTTAAATGTTTTTTTTTTTTTTTATACCGTCAATTGCCAATTTCTAAAAAGAATGTTATAATTTTAAAAACAATATTTAGATAGAATAAAATTATTTGTAAATCAATAACATTGTTTTTGTTTTAGAAGCATTCAAGTCAAAAATATTTTTTATCAATTCTTACTACAGTATTTTTATACAATACTTAAAAAAATGAAATTTGTTTGAAGCTAATATGCGTATTTGTTGTTTAGATATTCGAGTCGAAAATTAGTTGATAATAATTTTTAGAAGTAGATATTTTTTTGTTGAATTTTTAGTTTTTGCAAAAAAGTTTTCGATTCAGTTTTTTATAATTACAAATTTTACCAAAAGTCAATAAAATACAATATTTTCAAGAAAGTTTTATTTTTTCTTTCTAAAATATTCAAGGCGAAAAATATAAATATATTATTTATTCAGTTTTTGATTTATAAAAAAAACGTATATTTTTTTAGAGTTTGTATTAATTTGGTATCACATTAGTCATTACTCATTACAATCCATAATAAGATGTTGATTCGTGAGATATTTGGGTTCAACCGTATTTTCGACCTTTGCTTGAAATTTCGTAATAAAAAAAAACACTAAAAAAAGTCCTTTCTGCATCTTTTGATGTTACTACCTGTAAAAAAAACTTTTTGAAGTCCATGTTTTTGCTAATTCTTAAAAAAAAGCTGAAGAAGTAAGTTCCGAACGTATTTGCATAGGTTTAAAAACAAAACACATCCTATGAATGAAGTTTGTACAAAGGAACTGACATAAAGACTGGAAAATGGAACAAGTTGTGGAAACGACATTATTGGTTTATCAAGCTGAAAAAATGGAAAAAAAAAGAATATTTATAATAATTATGGATCCTTAACTATGGATTAATGCACTGTGAACAAACTGAGCGTAATCTAATATCTTTTTCCATTAAACACAACAACTTCTAACTTTATAGTAATAGTTTGTAGACAAATTTGTGAATTCTTAATTCATTTTAAATAAATTAACTAAATTAATTTATCAACAAATATAGCTTTTGAATTGCATGACTTGGCTTGAAATAAAAAACTATTATTATGCAGTCACATGCATTAAAGAAAAAGTGAATTGCAATCGCAATCAATTGTACTCTGTATCTCATTCATTACTATAAGAGAGGTTACTTCATCGATTACTAAACGATTCTTTACATTCATGAGTGTTAAGAATTCCAAAGACAGAAATAAATTATCAATAGCTTATACGCTTACTTAGATAGTTAAGGAACTTCTAGCACGCTAAACATTCAAATTCAATTTGGTGAGAAGATAATATCTATCTATCGTGCAAATATCGGATGTATTATGTAAGAGTAATAGATACTCTCGGGCATTCATTTGCTTTGCCCCCTCCCCCCCTTGTCATCGGCGCCACAATACTCTCCGCAAAAAATTGAAAAAGAAAACACAGCTATAAATAAATAAGTTCTACAATAGAATCGAATCGGAAATTGTTGTTAATGAGATGTTGCGACAGATTATAAACTTACGAGTATACCTATGCATCATAAGTCTATTCAACAACAAAAATGATGACGAATTGTTTTCGTTGGCGGCTAAGTTGCTAAGTTGGGTCTTGATTCGTCACATTGTCGTTTTTTGTTGTTAAATGTCGGATATGGATATGTCAGCGGAGCAGTGTTTCATTTAATTGATGTAATTGAAATGATTGTCTGCGCATAGTGTGCATGGATTCACTTCATTGTGTTCTGTGATTGGAGTATAATGATGACGAGGAGGGAAAAAGTGTGGGGGGAAAGATCTGTTTTTTTTTTGTAGGGTAAACTTAAGTAAGTTTTAATAACAGACATTAAATGGATACATCCAAACTGACCTCGAATTGAAATTAATTAAAATGCGTCTGTGATTTTGAATGAAGCTTATAACATGCTGGATATGCTGGTAGATTGTGTAGGAGTATGTCAAGATTCATTTTAAAATAGTGTAGATTATGACAGTAAGATATTTTTGGATAGAATTTATGTATAGCTTTGTACATATACAGTTACTCAATTTATGATCTTGAACTCGGAATAATACCGGGAAGAATGTTTTTTTTACAAATAAATAGAGGTCAATGTTGTAATTTATAAAAGTCAATGGCGTGAAGTTTTCTGTCAAGTAGGTGTAGGTACGGTGTAAAAGTATTTTTAGCCAAAAGCTAGTATTAAAAAAAAAGAGAATGTTTTAAATTAAATACTTTGGGATCTAACAACAATATATGTATATCGGTATGTTTTTTAAAGGCATGTAACTTCTTTCTGTTTTTTTTTTTAACTAAACACAAGAAATTCAATGAAATAACCACAATTAAAGCTCAAAAATTACATGGTATTTGATATATTGAAATAATTTCTTCCTGCATGGTCAATTAACAATACAAAAACAACAATTCGATTAATGGGTTGGTTTTGGAGAAAGATTTTTTAAGGATATTTGCTAAAGTATACAAATTATGTTACGTTAGTTTCACAGCTATTCCAGTTGCAAGTTCTCTAGGTTTCAATAGACACCCGATATATTTCAATTATTTGCACTGAATCTTAGTTTGTTTTAAATAAAAAAAAGTACAGGGCTAAGAATCCTTCCTTGGGGCACTCTTATTTTTACTTACATGTGTTCTTTTTTTAAAAGACATGAAAATTATATGAAAGTCTGAAAAAGAGGACGTCACAATTAGTTTCTTTCTATTTTACTTCAATTAAGCTAACCATTTGAAATTATCCTAATTAGTATCCAGAAAAGAATAAATTATTTGTTTAATTTTTAATAAAAATATCAATTTCATTAATCTTAAATTTATTTTTCAGATAATATATAATTTTCAAAAACGACGAAACCTACGTTATGAGTAGAAATCTTAATGGACACAATAATGCGGCTTTTGTTAATGACAATGACAAAGCAATACAAGCTGGCGATAAGCCACGATTTAGTCTTGAGCTGACGGAAAAAGGTAAAATCTCTCTCGATGATGACTATAATCCCTACGAACAAAGAACTGTGGAGCATCCTACAACGTAAGACTTATCACATCAATTTCAAACACAAACTTGATTCATATTTTTTGATTTTGTTATAGAAATTCTGAAACAATGTTTCATTTGTTGAAAGGATCACTCGGTACCGGTATATTAGCTATGCCAAATGCCTTCAGAAATGCCGGTTATGCTACAGGAACAATAGGAACACTTGTTATTGGAGCAATATGCACATATTGTATTCATTTGTTGATCAAAGCTGAATATGAATTATGTAGGCGGAAAAAAACACCAAGTATGAATTATCCTTCTGTAGCTGAGGCAGGATTTGGTGAGGGACCACCAATATTCAAAAAAATGGTTCCATATATTGGGTAAGTTTTAATAAAATTCGACAAATATTATAGCATTTTTTTAAATATTTGTTTTCTTTGATATTTTCAGTCACACAGTCAATGTATTTCTATTGATCTATCAACTAGGAACATGTTGCGTGTATGTTGTGTTTGTTGCTTCAAACATAAAATCTGTTGTTGATGCCTTTATGACTGATCCAATTGATGTTCGAATGTATATGGTTTTTGTTTTACTGCCTTTAATTTTAATCAATTGGGTAAGGTTTCTCAATTATTTTAATTTTCTATTATAAATTTAAAAATTTTAATTTTAGGTTCGAAATCTTAAATATTTAGCACCATTTTCAACAATTGCCAATGCAATTACAATGGTTTCTTTTGGAATCATTTGTTATTATATTTTCCGTGAACCAGTTACAACATCAGGCAAAGATGCATTTGCTAACTATACAACATTTCCATTATTTTTCGGAACAGTTTTATTTGCTTTAGAGGCTATTGGTGTGGTGAGTAATCAAAAATATACCTTTTTTTACAATCTTGGACAAAAGAATTTTAAAAACGATCTTATCATTAATTAAACAAAAATATGAAGTATAGTTGATACATAGTACAGAAGGAAAAATCACCAATTCCTTGTACTGGTGCATTATTGTAGATAAGATATTGTCTTCTTAAAGAGTATAAGCTTTCAAAGTAAAAAAAAAAACTAGTAAAGTCTATTTAGCAAAGGAAAAATACCAAAAGATTTATATCGATCTCATATAACAAGTACACTTATCATCCAAATCCATCCGAACAGAGTCAAGTGGCTATTAAAACCATCAACGTCAAGATTTTTATCTTTGAAATGATTTTTTTTAACTCATAGCTAATCAATGGGGAAACAAATTTAAAATGTCGTTTAATATCGATTGATGACCGATAACATAAAGGATACAATTAATAGTACAAATAATTTGATAAGAATTGGACACATGTGATTTTTTTGTACTAAAATAAGGCATAGATACAAATCATACAATAATTTCTTATCTATTCTTCGGAATGCATTTATATTGAAAAATTGACTCATAATAAACACGAGGGAATTATTGAACTCTTATTCTATTTGAAATTGAGTTTTGGCAACCCTAAAAGAACTTTTTGACAGCTGACAGTTGCTCAAGAGTTAAATAACAGCTATTAAATAAATACAATAATTTGCAGAATGATTAGACCATAAATAAATGCAATTTTTCATTCGAAATGGTAACAATAATGATGCTATTTGCGCGAAGCTTTTGGAAAAATATTTTTTTTTTAAATTAGTTTTAAATTCACTAAATGTGTAAGTTGCTGTTAGTTGCATCCATAGCACTTTTTAAAAAAAAAGTGTTATTTATCGATAAAATTTCTTCTTTACAATGATATTTAAAAGAAAACTAATTTATTTGACAGTAAGTTCTAGTTAGTTTTCTAATGAATAAAGGCAGAATTTTTAAGGACTAAGTATTATACTCCAAAATCTTAGTAGTTTTCCTAAATAGTAGAACACTAATTCTCTCTTTTTTTAAATACATATAAACACGCCTAAACAGTGAATATTTCGGACAAAAAAAAAATAGAAAACAAATCTATATTTGGAGAAGGGATCTGTCAAAAATTCTGAAATCGGATTTAGAAAATTATTAAATATTAAAGTATAATATACATAATTTTAACGTTATTGAATTCATCTTTTGATTGTTTAAAATGTTATGACAATGGCTTTAAAGACAGTATCTATTTTAAATTTTAAAAAGAAACACTTTGTATTCAAAATATTCACTGACATTTTCCCCCATCTTACCCTATGTTTGTTAAATTTTTGGCTGTTACTCTTAAAGTGAATTTTATCGAAAATTTTCTAATTCAAAAAAATTATTAATTTTCAGATCCTTCCGCTTGAAAATGAGATGAAATCGCCCAAATCTTTCGGTGGCAGTTGTGGAGTTCTAAACAATGCCATGGTTTTGATTGTCTTTTTGTACGTTGGAATGGGATTGTTTGGTTATTTAAGATATGGCTCAGAAGTTGAAGGATCCATTACCCTGAATTTACCTGAAAAAGAAACGTAAGTCAAGAAATTTGTTAGTTAAATGCATATCAATAAAACAAAAACTTAATTTTTCTTATGCAGCTTAGCACAGTGTGTGAAGGGAATGCTGGCATTCGCAATCTTCATCACTCATGGTCTGGCTTGTTATGTTGCCATCGATATCACATGGAATGATTATGTTGCCAAAAAACTGGGTCCCCAAAGAAAGAAATTGTTCTGGGAATACTTCGTAAGGACTGCATTGGTTTTGGTCACTTGTAAGTTTATTTTAACTACTGTCTAATTAGTCTCAGAGAATAATTTAATTGAAAATTGTTATTTTAGTTCTTCTAGCTGTTGCCATTCCAAATTTGGAACTCTTCATCTCTCTGTTTGGAGCATTGTGTTTGTCAGCTTTAGGACTTGCCTTCCCAGCGTTAATTCAAATCAGCACCTATTGGTATCAAAAGAAGGGTATTGCTCGAGTCTGGCTGATAGTTAGTAATTTCTTCTTGGTGATTGTTGGAATTCTTGGACTTGTCATCGGCACATACACGTCACTATCGGAAATTATCAAAACTTTCTTCGTTGATGAAGAATAAGACAGAATAAATTAATCCCACCATGGTCACACAAAATGACTTCACAATAACCAACCAGATGTGCATCCGTCTAAAAATACTGACGGAACGCGGAGGTTAATTAGATAATTAAAAAAAAAACTTATACAAAATAAGACATTCCTGTTAATAGAAAAGTATTATTATAAATGTGAGCTCGAGAGCTGGATAATTTTTTTTAATGTAATTTGTTGATTTAATTTCTTAAAATAATGAGAAATGTGATAAACACCTTAGAAGACATTATTATTTATTTTTGTTATGTAATTGTTTATTTTTTTTTTCTTAAATTAAATGTAAATTAATTAGTTTTTCCTGGGAAATTAAAAAAAAAACAAAAACTTTTTTAATTTCATAATTTGTATGAAATTTTTGTATGTAAAGGTGTTTTTTTTCTAGACATCTTTTATTGCCGTATTTTATTTTTATTTCTATTTAAGCCATTTTAAATCGTTAGGTTGTGTTAGAAGTTATAAATTGATTTTATAACTTTTAATATTATTATTAGACATTGTTAATTGTAAAATTATATATTTTTTTAATTAATACGTTCCTATATTGAATATAGGAATTTTGCAATTTTGTACACAAACGATTGTTGCAATATTAATTATACATTTAAGCTATATAATAGAATTTTAAATAAAATAATAAAATTATAAAAATCTTGTTTTTTTTTTTAATTAATACAGTTATTTGGGTGCAGAGTTTAACACGCCGAGATAAAGAAATGGAACAGAGAAACGCACAAAAGATTACGAAAATTTCGTTAATAAAAAGTGTTTTTTAGAGGTATAGAACATTCAAAGATGTTTTTTTTTTAAAGCTGCTGCACCGCCATCTTGTTGAAACAATCGTGAAGTTCTAGCAATTTTTGAAAAAAAAAAAATATTTCAGCTGGTCAGCAATAATATAATGAAAATGTCACGTATTATTTCTTATCCTTAAAAAAAAAGTTTTTCTATAGGTCTGTTTTTTACAAAGTGTGCAAAATCATTTTGAGTTTGTAAATTCATCTTTTTTGTCTATGTTTTTTTTAATTTTACAATAACACAAAAGCATGTTTGTCAAACTAAATAAAATACATTTATATTCATTTAAATTAAAATACTTAAAACTTAAAGTATAATTTTATCACACTACTATTTATATGCTTCTACTATTTCCGATATGCTAACATAAGTTCCAATAATTCCACCAATAATTCCAAAGCAAACAATTAGTAAATCTTTAACCAAATGAAATTTCCATTTTCCATAAGTTGTTGAATATCTACAGCAGAGTTCCAATAATGCTGGAAAAATCAATCCCAAAATTGACAAGCAAAATGCACCAACCAATGACAGGAACAATGATAGATCGGGAATTGCTACAGCACATAAAACTGTAAAGGAAATTCAAATAAAACTTCATAACATCCTGCACTTCTTCTATATATAAATATCATGCTTACATGTAAGAATGACAATACAAGCTCTCACAAGCAACTCATAAAGTACTAGATTTGACTTTTCGGATGTTTTCTTTATCAGGTAATGGTTCCAGATAATATCTGCTGTCACATATCCTTGCAGCGCATATGAAATTAATGTTGTAACAGCGAAAAATATCTTCACTACTTGAGCAAGACTGTAAGATTCAAATATTTATGATTTAACAAGTTTTTTGTTTAAACATTGAACTCGGCTTTTAAATATTTACATTTCATCCTGAGGAATATTCAATGTAACACTGCCTTTGGAATCATTACCATACTGCCAATAGCCGAAAAATCCCAAGCCCATATACAAACCCAAGACAATAAACATTCCGCGGTTCATGATGCCAAATTTACCTGTATATGCTTTAGGAGTCTTCATATTCTGCTCAATTGCAATAACCTTCAAGAAATGGTCTTGATTAGAAGAGACTGTTAAAGAAAAATGTATTCAAACTTACCACTCCGACAGCTTCAAGAGAAAACAGAACGGTTCCGAAGAATAGTGGAAGTTTGGAAATTTCTTCGAAAGCAACTCGTTCCGAAATTGGTGGCAAGTTGGAAAAAATGTAATAAAGCACAACACCAAAACCTAAAAAAAAATTTGTTTAAGAGTTCTTTAAGTTTTAAGAGCTCTATGATTGCCTACCAATAAACATCAAGACATTAGCAAACGATGAAAACGGCACGAGATGCTTAAGCTGTCTAATGCTGAATATTAAGAAGAGCGGTACTAAAACAAAACACATGTGTATCCGAATATCTATGACAACCAAGTACTCATCTACAATTTGTTTGATACTTTCGGCAATAAAAACAACATAAACACAGCAAATTCCAAAGTGATAAAAAGCTAGGAAACCATCAACAAAGGGTCTGTAAATGAAAAACAGTATTAATTTATTTTGAAAAAAATTAACATTTTCTTTTAAATCAAACTTACGTTGCAATTTTGGCAAACCACCGTAAGCAAGGCGGACCTTCTTCAAAAGCCACGGTCATGGCTTCAGGATATGTTAAATATGGAATTCGTTTTCGTTTGCATAATTCGTACATGGAATTTATCTAAAATACAAAGTCTAGCTCAATTTTTACAATTTTTGTTTTTTATTTTCTACGTCTTACCACAAGATGCAGACAGTAAAGTGCAATCGATCCAATTACTGTTGTTAAAATCAAACCATTTACATACCCAGCATTACTGAAAGCACTAGGCATTGCCAGGACTCCCGTGCCGACTGATGCTTTCAAAAAATGAATAAAGGTTTCCGTGTTTCTAAAAAGAGATAGGTACATTTAAGTGAAATAAACACAATTATATTTACTAAACCACATTATTGGCTAATTATCATTTTTATAACTTGTAGCCAAGGTACGGCTACAAGATCTAAACTTAAACAAGGAAATACTGTGAGAAGATTCGACGTTGGGAGGCTACAATAACAAGAGATTGCCAAGTTCTTTTCCAATCGAGTCTCTAACAACCTCTTAAGAAGTGCATTGCTGCCTGCATCAAGTATTGAAAACCAGTGGCAACATAGTCTTGCAGCTATCAGAAATGCCACCTCTGAAATGGAACACCGGCTTCTTAGAAGGAAAGAAATGGAGCATGAGAAGCGGATGATCAAGGAGATACAGAGATGTCACAACAGGAATGAGGTTCGTAAATTTTACCAAAAGGTACAAAAATCTCCCAAGAGTACGAGCCATGAACTGAAGCCTGTAAAGACAATCAGGGGAACATGGTAGTTGAATTATTAGGATACGCCGATGATTTTGACATAATTGTAAGATCAAAGCGTGATGTTAGTGGAGCTATTTTAAGCATTGCAACGGAAGCGAAGAAGATGGATTTAATGGTCAATGAGGGCAAGACCTAGTATATACTGTCATCAAGAAAGATCATTGAACGATGACGACTTGTCGTCACCTAGACCTAGACACCACTATAAATTTATTCAACTACAACAGCGCTGAAATAAAACGGAGAATAACTCTTTGGACTTAGAAGGCAAGAAGTTTTAAATACTTTAAAAAAATGTACAGGATGGCAAAGTGGCTGGTTCCGACGGAATTCCAGTTGAATTTTTGAGCTGATAAATAAGATTACTTCGGAGTTTAATCATATTTTGGATAGTGACTCTATACCAGAAGGGTTTAAGTTGTCCTTACTCTTTCCTATCCACAAAAAAGGAATAACTCAAAACCCAGACAATTATCGTGGAATAAGTTTTTTAAACGATTCATAAAAAATGTTTACGGCGATTTTGCAAAGACGACTTAATTTGTGGATTACACATAATGGTTTATTGAAGGAGTTTCAAGCCGGTTACTCCACGGTCGACCAAATTTTTGTCCTTAAGAGCATTGCCGAGAACTTCCTACGAAGCAAAAGGAAACTTTAATGCTACTTCGTGGATTTTAAAGCAGCATTTGATGCGGTGGACAGAAATACGATCTTATACAAATTCGGTAAAGTCCTCAAAAATATATGCGATGATATCTACTAAAGCCGCGGTTTGGAAGGAGAGGAAATCTCTGAATGGTTTTAGGTTGAAACAGGCGTCCGGCAGGGGTGTGCGTTGAGTCCTCAGACAATATTGGTGGAGGAGTGGAATTTGACAACGATCAAAGCACTATTCTATGCCGATGACATTGTGCTGTTTTCTAATTCACCCCAATCACTGCAACTATAATGATAAACCAGTTGCATAGGTACTATGTAACGTGGAATCTTAAGGTCAATTTAAATAAATCTAAAATAATGATATTTTAGAACGGAGGAGGAAGAAATTGCTCAAATGAAAGATGGAGCTACGATTCGAACTTGATTGAGGTGGTGAAAAAATTCAATTATCTAGGAGTGTGCTTTGCAAAGAATCTTAGTATGGAAAGACATCTTAGTGAAAAACTTATGAAAGCAAAAAGTGCAATCGGAACTTCCTGGGCAAAGTGTTTCTCAAACAAGAACATAGCACATAGTAGCAAATTTCGTGTATTTGAAGCAGCGTCTAGGTCTATTATGCTTTAAGCAGCACAGGTTTGGGAGTACGAAGAGTACGAAAGTGTGGAAAAACTGCTAAGATTCTTTATTAAAAGAATATTTCATCTCTCCTACAACACACCAAATTACATGGTTTTGCTGAAACTGGACTATCGCCGCTTTTTATTCAAACCTTAACACTAAATATAGACTATGTAGTGTATACCTAATATTTGTGTCAAGGTCATTAATAATTCAATGGTGAGTATATACAAGGAATGGAGCGAAGGTGGAGTTCGCTCGATGATCAAGTCTCTCTAAATCTCTTTGTTTATGCCGTCTCGTGTGCATGTACGATCAAGATACGAGTCAGTCGTATTCCGAATGAGATCGTGCGTGCATTGCCGAGCCGACAACTCTACAGACTACATCATCAAAGTTCTGCAAATGCACAAGGAAAGATTACCAAAGAAAGCAGCCCTCTATGCAATCAATCAAAGAAGTAGTTGGTACGCAGAATGGCACGAGCTGGCTTTGTGGTGTGAAATGTCACTGCATCTGGATTTCGGTAACGTTGATGATTGCAGGGTTAAACTTTATAAATTAATTGCAAGGGTTGATGAAAAACTCCGTAGTCGCTGTACTGAAGAAGCTTCAAATTCAACTCATAGATTAATCTACAAACATCTCTGTCATAACCTTGGTCCAAATACTTATTTTAGAGATGAGAACAGTGTGGAGGTTATTTCCATGATGCTGAGACTTCGAGGGAAGCTCCTGCATCTCAACTATATACCGCATAGGGAGGATCGACCCGGGCCATGCAGTTTATGTAACCGAAGGGAAAGAGAAGATGTTTTTCACTTCTTAGGAAAATGTCCTGTGCTAGTAGAAAGTAGGAGAGCCTTCCTTGGATCTAATTACCTTACGGATGACGGTGGAAAAACTCTTTATGTACTGCAAAGTAGCTAAAACTTACGGGGACAGAATAATTTGTGAAAGCTTCTGAAAACACATCGAATCTAAAATGTATCTTGATTTTAAATTACATACATATGTATATACAGATATGTTTTTTTTTTTCTTTTTGTTTAACAATTCTTGATTTTTAATGCAACCATTAAAAGAATTGATTTTACATTTAATTTATCTTGTCAACCTGGCAGACGGCATTGCCATGCTAATTGTGATTTTGTAAATTTATAAATATGTTAAGAAATAATGAAAATAAAATCAAATCTAATCTAATCTAAATCTTAGAAGGCAATTGAATAGAAAGTCCTCTTTTGAGAAACTAAAGTCACCCTATACATTTACAAGAGTTTACAAATAACCTTTACTTCCACTAAATTTTTCAATATACCATGTAAATATATAGTATTTTTTAGCAACATTAAGACCTTACATTTTATTTTGTTTTTAGACTGCACTTCAGGCTCACTTTTTTTGAGAGATGCAAGGGTCATGAATTGTTTTCTTTTTTTTGTTATTGATAAAATGTAAAAGCTTAACTAAGAAAAAAACTACGTCATAGTTTAAGAACGCTGACGTTGAACTTAATATATTTTTTTTGTTTATAAATGTATTATTAATCTTATCTTAAGCTTTATACTTACGTTGTTGGAATTTTGACAACTCTATGTTCATGTGGATCATAATCATCCTCTTCTACTTTTTTGTTTCTAAAAAAAAAGAAATATTGGAAATAAGTGAGCTGAAATATGAAAAAATAACTTACACTTCTTTCGTGGCACCCATTTTGTTTGACACTATTGTTTAAATCGCATTAACTTCTTCTTCAAATGAAAACTGATGACAATCTAAATGAGATAAAAAGTATTATTTAGAAGAAAATTTATCATTTCTTAGTTTGTTATCTTTTTATTCGTCTTTGCATTATCTTCTGTACCTATACATACATTAATGTAGATTTTGTAGTTTTATGTTGCGTTTTCGCCACAGTGAACGTGTTAACCTACATATGTTTTAAATGTCAATAGTGCCAAAATAATTTAAAAAAAAAAGTTCCTTTTTTTCTGGAGGACTGCCTAAGATATCCTTTTCCAATTCTATTTAGATAAAACAAAATATTAAACATATGATGCATACAACAGTGTTTATTTCCTTAATGTGTAATTATTATTTATTGTGTTATTATTATTGTACGTAATATATCTGTTAGTCACTATATTAGAATGAATATATCTAAAATGTGTATTTTTATGTTTTATACTATCTATTGGGAAATCCATAACAAAACTTGGTATAATAAATAATTGACGCAGAATTGTGATTAATTGCGATTAGACCCAATTAATAATTAAATTACAAGAATGTAAACACAAAATAAAAAAAAAAATGTTTACTATTGATTCTTGAATTTGAAAATATTATTTAGAAATTATTATTTACTTACTATTCAAAAAGATAGGTACCATAAAATGTCTTATGTAGGTACTTTTGAAAGAAAAACACATCACCTTCAAAATGAAGTGTTTTACATTTTAATTATACTTACGAATGACTTAAACTTAAGTTCTCATGATATTTTTAATAGACCAATTGAAAGATTAGAAAATAATGGACTCTTGGAATAATTATAATGCTAAGATCATGTGCTACTGCTTAAAGATTATGTGTAGTGCATTTTTAATCATTAAAATGTACGTAATTTTCGAGTGATATTAATTCTTATTTATATACACCCTTAGGTAATAATTTCAGTAGCTTTAAAGTTGTTGAAATTATAATAATAATAATAATAATTTGTATTAACTAAAAGTAATTACAGGTTTTTCGTATTTAAAATTATCATAACCATCATATCTTAAGTAGTTTGTTTTTGAACTTTAACCAAAAAATATAAAATTCTTAGAATGTTTGTTTTATTCTATCTTGTACATATAAGGGTTTTCCAATAACAGGTTTCATTTTGATAATTATCTAAAATTTGGACTTACTGTTTTGAAATCACCTTGAAAAGACTGGAATCATTTTTTTCTCCAATTATTTGTCTCCAATCGATGGTTGAAATCATTTGAGACTTCAGCAGAATATAAAAACTTTAAAAGAATGCTAAGATTTCAAAAAAACTGCAAAGACTTCAAGTGAATGCAAAAAATGCATGAAATCGCAAATCAAAATTTAAAATCCTAATTATGCATTCTTGGCGAATTCCATGAATGCAATCTTTAAAATAAATGCATTAAATGATAGGTATATAATTATTGTATTTCCAAAAGATGCATTCTTTTACAAGCCAAATGGCCACCCCGGCTACATTTGCAGCACCATATCCTTTCATAAAATTTTCCATGACAAATTTGCACATTGTCCTCTATTTCTTCACGCATTCCATCCTTAAGTTCTAAAATCGATTATCGAGTATTGAAATAGACTATAGTTTCATGAGGGCCCAAAGAAAACAGTTTCAAGGAACAATGGCTGAAACACAAACACGCTTCAGTTTCGGCTTCGCCTGACGTTTACGAGTTCAGCCATATAAATTCAATGCATGCTATCACAATGAAGCTTTGACCTTACGTTTCGTTTGACAATCGGAAGGAAAAGTACGTAATGTTACGTAATGTGACTCTAAACGGAAGCTCTAGTTTAAATTTGCTGAAAATTTGCTTTGTCTGACAGCTCAACAGCTGTAAAAAAAAGTCAACAAACAAAATACATTTGCTTTTGGAGGGATTCCCATTGGTTATTAAAAAAGTTAAAAGGTATGTTATTGAAATACAAATAGAATAACTATACCATTTTTTCTTGAAAACGTTTTATTTTTGTAAAACAGAAAATTAATTTCGAAGAACTCCTCATTGACTTGGTGAGGGAACGGGAATTCCTGTATAATACCAGGACCAAAACATATATTGAGCTCCCGGACCCACCAACGTCTCTCAGTTTGCGCTTCTTCTTGCTCCATGAACTAAACATACCCACGATAGGCTGTGTAAGCTACTTCCAACTATAAATTTAATTTTTTCGATTTCAAAATTCATATTTTTTACTGCACGAAAAATCAAAACAAACTTTTGAGAAAAAATAACAGCTGCTAATGACAGAAGTGCTATTTTAGAAATTTCATATTAGAAATGTCATTCAAAGCAACCTCGAAGCAGACCCATCGTAACGCAGACGAAGCCGAAGCTGAAGCGTGTTTGTGTTTCAGCCATAAAATCGCTAAGTCTTGTTGGTCAACTATTTTAACCTCTTTGAGAAATCATAGCGAAGGATCTTTTCTTGCGAAATTAGGATTGTTTCGTTGCTTGTGTGGTACGTAGGACTACATTTGCAGTAAATTTAAGCAATGTAATGACATTTTGGAATTAATGTCAAAACATGACATCTTCAAAAGTGACAGATGTCCAAGCAGCAAGCTATTTAAAATGGAACCCTTTATTGGAAAAACATATTCACAATGCATCAATTTTTGTTCATAGCTTGTGCATCCCACAAACGATGTCCTTTTCAAACAAATAAATAAAGAGACTTTTTCTAATTGTCTAAAGTTAAGTTCTTTAAAAATCTCTTGTACATTTTACACGAGGAAATAAAATTGAAAGTATTCCCTTTATAAATAGTATATGTATAAAAAAAACATGGTAAAAGTAGTTGATTCCACTTCTCCTGCCTTCAGGAAATTCCTGAAATTCAGTTTCACCGTGTTAAAAAATACTTTTAAGGACACGACATCCATTAGTTCCGTTCTTACTAAATAAAGTCACAAAAAAATTTACATGAATTATTAACTAAAGTTAAAAAGTTTATTGATTTAATTGCTATTGGTCTTAATCGATTTGTGATATGTATTGACATTAAATATATTCAGTAAATTAATTCACGAATATTTTGAGAAAAAGCTTCACAAAAAATGACTCAAAGATTGTTTTTAATGGCTTTTGTTAAAAAACGTATTTATTTCGAATATGACATTTTTCATATTCATTCCGAAACATATGAAGAGAATTCTCATTTATCTAATTTTAAAAATGGGAAAAATATGGTGTGTTAACTGAATTTTAGAATTTGAATTAATGAACACCTCAATAATTTTCAAAAAAAAATCCGCAATACTATACGTTTTTACCTATTTTAAACTTTGTGAATAAGTATACGAATTCGAAATAAATTTTGTGTTTCAGTTCCCAGAAAATAAATTCCTTATGTTAAACTCTTTACAGCTTTTTATTTTTTTATAACCAATTTGTTAATTTGTTCACACTTCCAACACTATGTTCTCTTTAACTTAGGATCATATATTTTTTAACGATTCAAACGTGCCTTTACCATATTTTTTTTTTTTTTTCAAGAAACAACAGTCTAGTCAATATTATAACCTTGTGAAATGAATCACTCAAAAAGTTAAAGATTAACGCAACACAACAAATGGAATTTTTCTTTGATAAATTAAATAAATTCGGCACTCACCTTTTATTTATTATAACTGTGTTTTCAATGAATTAAAACTGTGTCAACTTTGTTTTAATTCTAATATTTGTTTTATATTTTTTAAATAATAAGTAAATAAATTATTTATTTTGTACTGAAAATTGTACAATTCAGATGCAAAAACAAATAATTACTTTCTTTGCACAAAATTGAGGTTCAAGTAACTTTTTTTTTAAGTAATAAATATATTATTTAATTTGTTTAAGAATTTAATTTAATTTTTAGCCGTTTGGAAAAATTGTGCAATGTTTATGCCTCTAAAGTCAAGATTTAACTAACTGAATATGAATTCAGGTACCGCTAAATTGGATGCATATGAATTTACTTTTTGTTCAATATTATTTAAACAAACAGTATAATTATCAAATGGTAATAAAACAAAAAAGATATGACAGTAATTTTATTCAACTAAACGTTACTGTTTTAGGCATAGCGCTAAGAAATTATAAAGATAAGAAATCTAACAACAAAAAATCTTTATAAACCTTTTTTATAGGTAAAATAAAATGTTTATAACTATAAACAAAGATTTCACTTAAATTAAGAACACAGTACCGAATCACAAAAATAGTAATAATTTTTTAACAAAACCTAACTTCAAAAATAAATAAAACTAATTTATATTGGGGCCATTTTTAGAATAGGTGTGCTTTAGTATCAAAAGGCCTTGATATTTCTTACTCAAATTATTTGATATAAATATAAGTATAGATGAAAAAGAAAACGGTAAAACAAGACAAAAACGACTTTATGTAGTCTCTGTCGAACACAACGTTTCTGACAGTGAATGACAGCTGTCAAATTGTAAAACCCAATAGACAAATTTTACATCATTGCCTGTGTTTAAAAACGTGAACTTATCAAATGAGTTCGATAACTAAATTAGTATAGCTGTCAAAAAAACAACAACAACAGATAGCCCTATATCCTAAGATACATCAATTACGTAATTGAATTGATTTAAGAAACGATTTGCAAACTCTCAATAGTGAATGGCCTTGAGTTTTGACATTTCTCTGTCTTTCTCATGCTCATATGGGCACTTTCTAGAGCAAAATAGAAAAGCCCTGCGCTGCACGATGCAGAATCAACAGTAGTCATAAGCTTGCATTGCTGATATTTTTGTTCTTCAAAAGAAATCATCTGAGGTATCAAAAAAAGAGATATTGGATTCCCTTATTTTCTTTGACAGAACTATCTCTTTTAGTCATTATAGATTAATTTTTAGTTTATAGTAAAGTTTGAACGAATTTTTAGTCTACTTATTTTTATAATGTGCCTTGATGTTGTAGATTGATAACAATTTGTCAGTTGGATTTGTTAAGAAGACTTTAATTAACTAACTTACGTGAATGTGATAATTAAATCCGAAATTGAAAACAAAAAAGAAAACAATAGTAAACAAAGTTATATTCCATTTATTTTCATTAATTTATTTACAAAGATAATATTTTCTTTTACGGCTTTTCCAATGAGGAAAAACAAAAAAAACACGACATTTCTACAGAATATAAACTTACCTTGAAAATAAAACAACCTTATATTGAAAAAAAATATGTTCGTAATAATTTTCCTCAAATATAATTAACTCAAACAAACCTTTAAAGCTCACATAGAATATGAAATTTTAGTTCATTGACGTGTGGTGGTGGCGCTGATGATTATCTCCCAACCTCTATTCTACCAGAATAAGTATCCTTACGACTACCCAGATGTCATCTCGGTCGTTTTTCTTCATGTGAGTGCTAAAGATTTTATATACAATGATTACTCTTTGTAAGGATTAAATAAAAACTTAATATATGCACAAAAAAAATTGTAATCGATGTTATTGTCTTCAATTGCAATGCAGACTACATCAATGTAATCATACCTTAACATTGATATGGAATGAAAATTGTTCAGTTATTATTGAACACACCCTTCGCTATCATATGTAAACCCATAACTTTCGACAACGTTTGGTTTAATGGTATAAAAGTTCTTGTAAACAAACCAAGGCCATTTTGACATTTCATTACACTTTTAAGTTTTAAGATTTACTTTTGCATCATAAAAATATATAAGCCATCTGCTTTATATTTAGTTTTTCTCAATTTACTGGCAGAAAATTCTATACAAAATGGCTTCAATTAAAAAAATTCTAGTGTTACTTTTATCACTCATAACTTTTGTGTACTCATTCTATGTAATCGGCAAATTAATGATGTTTTTATCACAACCCAAAAGTATACCCACAATGTATACTTGGGTATTTAATTTATTGGATAATCAATCACGAATTGCAACAGCCTTCCCCGCCCTCGTGTGGAACACTCTTTACATAATTGCATTCATATTCCAACATAGTTTTATGAAATCTGCATTTATGAAAAACATTATTCAAAATATTGGTTTGGGTGTTGCAGAGCGTTCTATTTATAGTCTGACGTCATCGCTGTGTTTACATGTGAGTAAAATAATACAAAATAGTATGCAACTTGAATACAAAACTAATGTTGCTGGAATTTTCTACAGTACATGATCAAAAATTGGATCTACGCCCAGTCCATCGTCTTATGGCAAATTGATGTTACATCGAGTAATGTCCTGTGGTGGACATTTATGTTGATTCATGGGTTTGCATGGATGGTCATCTATGGAGGAAGCATCATTATGGATTTACCTGAAATTCTAGGAATTAAACAAGTAAGTTGAAGATTATAAGATTTGATAGAAAATATCATTAAAGGTCTTGAAAAACCGAAGCAATATGCGATGTATTTTGGTCATACTGATTTTAAATGTATACGATCGCCAGCTCATATCGCATCATTTTCATCTACAGGCTTTATTTTGTAGCTTTAGAAAGTTTTTCATATGGAAATATATTTCATTGTTTTTCAGGCCTATTATGACTTAAAAGACTATGCACCTCCCATGGCGTATAAATCTTTTGAACTGAGGCATTTGTATTCGCATGTTCGTCATCCATCGTTTGCCGGACTAACAACAATTTTATGGGCTGTTAATTTGATGACCATCGATCGACTTGTTTTAGCTTCTTTATTGACTACTTACATGTATGTGGCTTGGTCGACTGATCACAACGACATTATCTATCAGAAATGTCAACTTAAGCGAAAATCTAATGAACTTAAATGCAGTTTTCATTAAAAATTAAACCTTATCAAATATTAAATCTCATCAATAAGTTTAAATTAACATTAGTTATTAGAATAAAATGTTTTGATAATTAAACGGAACCATGAAAAAGAGTTAAATGTTTTATTTATTTTTTTCTAAATTTCTTATGTTACAGGACTTGACCAATTATTATATTGTTTTCGGTCTTTACATTGAAGGCTTCTCAGAAATTTATCATTTTATCTCGCTTCCAGTCAGTTAAAAAATTTTCTTCACTTCTCTTTTAGAAGTGAAATAAAATAATAATCGCATCACAATGAGCCACATCTAAGGAGCTGAATGTAAACACCATCATTGGGATACTCTTTCCACTTGGTTGGAAATCTGCGAATGGCCCACATTTATGAATAGCGAGTCGAACTTACGGGAAACTCAAGGCTATCTTTAAATAGAGACAACGACTTATATGTCAAATTTTTGCCTTTCGAAGTGATTCATGGCTCATTATAATTATAAGGGTCTAAAATAAGTAATTGGCACATATATTTCGAGAAAAACGTTACTGTTAATGTAAAAGGGCAGCATAAGACTCATTGTGTACTCTTAATTGTATGGACCTTTATTTCACTCTTCCACTGTAGTGAATAATGTTGCAGATTCATTTAAATTTAAAATAGGCAGCTTTGTTTTTCTTTTCTTGTTTTTGTTCTGCAGGTTGTCCAACCTGCTTAAAATGTCAATTTTTATTGTTAAGAAATAAATAAACAAACACATTAAAAAAGCTGAAAATACAAGATTTTTCTGTGATTAAAGTAAAACTATAAAAAACAAACCCAAACAAAAAGAATTCTTAACAGAAATTCATAAAAATGGAACCGCAACGTTTCGATGGCATGTTGATGGAGATTCTGCAAGACCGCAAAACTATTGCCGGCTTCTTAGATGCAATATTCGGCTTCTTGTCCAGGAAGTAAGTACAAACCATTCTCCAATAGAATTTCCATTATATTTACATAGCTATTTTCCGAATTTTCAGTACAGATTTTTATTATGAACAAAAAAACAAAGATGATAAAATTGGATTTCCTCCCGGAATGAAAGAACAAATCGTCATGAAAGTGAGTCTATACTTGCTTCGAATAGATAAAAAATTAACACACCACATTCCACCTCTTTTAGGTTTTACAAAAATTCGATCCTAAATATCGATATGTCACTGATACCATGGAAGTTTCACCAGCAATTCAAGAAATTGAAGTCACAACTGAAGAAGACAGAATGCAAACAGATCAAGAAGTCGAGGAAATCAGTGGAAGCAAACCAGAACCATCAGAAAAGATTGCAACTAAAAAAGACTTCTTCGCATCAAACGAATTCCATAATGGAGCTTGTTTTGATTCCTATTGCTGGTCACAAACTTCTACTGAAATTGAATTACACATTCGTTTGCCTGAAAACACCAAAACTTCCAAACAAATAGGCACTCAAATTGAAGCTTATCATATTAAAGTTATTTCCAAACTAAATTCAGAATCAGCTCCAATTTTTGATGGGATATTGAGTGCCAAGTGTAAACACAATGACGCTTTATGGACAATTTCAGAGGGGAAGCTACAAATCACTTTAGGTATTTTAGTCACTTTGTGATATCCTTAAACGTACCATAAAATTAAAATACTATTCTAGATAAGATGAAAGAAGCTTGGTGGGATCGTTTAGTGGACACTGAATCGGCCATTGATGTTAGTAAAATTGATAGCACCAAATATATGGATGAACTACCACCAGATTCGCAGGCAGCCATAGAAAAACTTCGTTGGGAACAACAACAAAAAGAAGCTGGAATTCCCACAGAAACGGAAAGAACTAATTTGGCAAGATTGCGT
The DNA here is from genome assembly GCA_951509635.1 of Eupeodes luniger. Taxonomy (NCBI): domain Eukaryota; kingdom Metazoa; phylum Arthropoda; class Insecta; order Diptera; family Syrphidae; genus Eupeodes; species Eupeodes luniger. The sequence goes on from OX608074.1 coordinate 24,389,420, forward strand.
GAAGCATGGGACGCCGAAGGATCACCGTTCAAAGGACAACCATTTGATCCATCTATGGTCAAGTTCAATTAGAACTTAAATTGTATTCTCTCTGTTTTTTTATAAAGTATAATTCTATTTAAAATAAAAACCACCTGAGACTTTCCTTGTCTTCCGTATTCGATTTTTGTAACGAAAGCTTTAGTATAGAAGTGGTTTTATTATTCGAATTTGAATGGCGTGATGGACTTCAAAAAAATCATAAATGCAGATAGGATCACAGGCTTGATATGTAGGATCAAGTAGATCATTATTTAAATAAAGGCAAGCATTTATATAGGTAGAAGTATGCTTGAAGTTGCTCTTAATCTTGAAATTTCCGAAAATTAAGAAAACCACTTATATATATCAAAAGATGGATTCAAAATTTAGATTTTCTTTTTATGTAATTTCTGACAAAAAAAAAACTATACCAAGTAAAATTGACTGATATCGTACTTTATTTCAATATATTCCGAACTCGGAATGTCAATGTGCAGGCTGTGTTTTCTCCTATTAAAATTTAGAGCAAATACATAATGTATGTAAATTGAACGAAAAAAGTTATTTATTTTTGAAAATTTGATTTTACAGAGTTTTAGAATATAGAACTTCTTAAAATAAAAAATGTTTTATTTAAAGAAACTAAAAGAAATCTTTCATCAAATCCTCCATTCCATGAACTTATTTCCTTGTGTAAAAGCTGATTCACATATCTCCACTAATAAGTTTTACAAAAATGTTGCCGATTCATTTCAATAGGTTGCTGTTAAACACTTCAATGTTGTTCAACCTGTTCGTCCAAATGTAAATGATTTTATTTTAAAACACAAACAAAACACATTTCTGTGGATTCTGTTTCTGTTCTCGGTCTCGGAACCTGCTATAAGTTAAAAGTTAAGCAAACACTTACAAAACAAAACTAAATCGAATAATTTTATAATATTTAACAATGACATTGGAAGTTGAATGTTTCTATGGAAGTTTGAAAGCAATCTTAGATGACAGGAAAACCTTTGCCGGCTTCTTAGATGTTATATTCCATTTCTTGTACAAATAGTTAGGACCAACATTTTCCTCCATAAGTCACAACTTTCTTTAATATTGTATTTAAAATTCCTTCTCATTTAGTACTGATTTCTATCATGAAAAAAAATACGAGTATGGGCTTCCTGTAGGAATGAAGGAAAAAATAGTTATGAGAGTGAGTATTTCTTATAGATATAATGTACCTATCTACCTATTTGCATCTCGTTAAAACATCTTTTTGTTAGGTATTGCAAAGGTACGATCCTAAATATCAATATGTTTCTGATAACTGCTTAGTTTCGGATGCAATTGAAGAAGTTGGAACTGCAGCGAACAATGAAAACGTGCAACTGAATGAAATCAATAACAGCAAGAAACAAATTGAAAATGACGTGAACTTTTATATGTTCAAAGAGTTTCAAAACGGTTCTATCCGTAAAAACTACCGCTGGATACAAACTTCTTCCGAAATTCATCTAAAAATTCTCTTGAGAAAACCCATAAATTCTCCCAAACACATTGGCGTTCAAATCGAAGGAAATCACGTCAAGGTGATTTCCAAACTAGATCCAGAAGGAGCACCAATCTTTGAAGAGGTATTGAGTGCAAAATGCAAGCTTAGTGACACCCTTTTAAGGATTACCGATGGGAAACTTAAAATCGCTTTAGGTACGAATCTTAAAATTTTTTCAATGCAGATCATAGAGAACTTTTATTTTAGGTTTTCTATTATGCAGATACTAAAGTTAAAAGTTATACATTTACAGATAAGATGAAAGAAGTTTGGTGGGATCATTTCCTGGCGTTAGATTTGCCCAAAACTGGAGTACTCCAACAAATGATTAACCTTCCACCAGATCCTCATAACATGGTCATAGAAAAATATTTGAAGAGATTGAATGAGGAGTGGGGAGATTATAATATTTAGTCCAAGCAAAACAATCCTATGATCTGTTGATTTCAATTTAACTGTGTGATTTTCTTCCTTTGAATTAATTCAATAAATAAATTATAATTTATTTCGCCATTAAGTTTCAAAGAAAAAATTAAACAGCCTTGATTGAATTTATTATTATTTATTCTTTAAGTTTTTGTTTGATCTTGTCACTAGCAAAAATAAAAACTATCTTGATTTTTATAGCATAAGGATCTTTAAATATAAAATAATAAATACTCTATGCTCTATGAGCATTGCTAGATGTTCTGGTAATACGACTGAATTGAATACAAATACTTAAATTTTCGAATAAATTGAAAATTTGAACAACAAATCACTAAAAGATAACTTGGCGTTTTGTTATTTTGTGTGTGCGTTTTGAAAAACGAAAAATCCCAATTGCACTCCAAAACACTCACAAAAATATAAAGTATTTTTGTGAACTCTACATTTTCTTTAAAATGTTTCAGGTTCATTTCATGTTGTTCGTGTTTTATAGTCAAAAGTTGTCCAACCTATGTGTCAACGATAGTATTTGATTTTTTAAAACGAAAAAATTAATGTTGTTATTGTTGAGACTGAGATATACCTTAGTACGCTGCGTTGTATTAATAAACTTGTGATAAATAGTAAAAAAAAATAATTATTTATAACCTAAACAATAAATTTAAAACTAAACCCAATACAATGAAAGAAAACAATTCTAATGTCTAATCTAATGCTGATCTTGAGAGAACGCAAAACTATTTCAGGTTTCTTTGATGTAATAGATATTTAACTCCCTGTTCAAATAGTAAGTTCCTACCTACCTACAAATATGTAACAACTTTAAATTTAAATTCTTTCCAAATTAGTACGGATTTATATCATGAATAGGGATAAGATCTATCATGGATTTTCTCCACGAATGAAGGAAAAAATAGCCATGAGAAGTCCGTTTTTTATTATTATATATTGTATATTATTTATTTAGGTGTTGTATAGATACGTATGCGAATATCAATATATTTTTGATGAACATAGAATTTGTAAAACTGAAGTCAGGATTTAAATAACCAAGTTCAAAACGAAATACAACCCTCTAATGTTGAAAATGATTTGGATTTCTATACATTCAAAGAGATTCATAATGGAGCTCAAACTTCTACTTACATTGAATTCTTATTTCGCATTAGTAAACAGCATAAATCGACCTAAAAGATTGATGTACAAATTTAGGGAAATCGTGTTAAGTTTGTTTATAAACATTATTATTATTTTATTAATCATACGTAAATGTACAAATTAATATTCTTAAGACTAACAGCGTTAGCTTACAGGGCTTTCTGCTGCGATTGATATATCTTAGGTTGTAAATAATTTTGATAAAATAAAAATCCTTGGGCGGTCGAGGGTGTACAAAGCAAGAGTGACATAACTCTTGATTTGAACATCCCCGACCGCCCAAAGGAAGAGATACATAGGTTGATTTAAATTTTACTATCTAGTTCTAGGGTTTTCAAGATTCTATATACAATATCCAAAAGCTCTACCAATTTTCAATGAGGTATTGAGTGCCAAATATAGTCCCCATGGCATGATGGTAAGTGCATTGGACTGTCATGCCAGAGGTCTTGGGTTTGGGTTCGATCCCTGCCTATGCCATCTGAAGTTTTTTTTCACTTGTACTGTCTCTTGTGAGGAATTGACAAATTCTCCAAGAGCAAATCTTGCCATGAAAAGTGCTTTCTAAAATTAGCCGTTCGGATTCGGCTTTAAAATTTAGGTCCCCTCCATCGGCTCTATCCCTGACAACAGTACTCGCACACAGGAATGGTTGAAAGTTGTAAGTCACTAGGCCCTACTTCTCAACGGACCAATTTATTTATTTATTATTGAGTGCCAAATGCAAACTATTATTGAGTACGTAGAGGAGACATAATCAGAGGCTTAAAATTCAGCTAAATGCATTGTTTGAACACTTATTTAGAAAAAGGCAACTACTTGGTTTTTCATATATCGTTATTTTCAAATCTGGAATTTTCGTTCATAAACCCTATTTTTCAGTTGATCATACAGATAGTATTAGTATTGTTATAGTAAAAAAAACACCTTACAATACATCTTTTATGAACTATATAAATTAGTTACTTATATTACTAAATTAAAGCAAACAGAAAAACCAAAAAAAAAGTGAAAATACGTAATCAACTTGACTTGATTTACTATAAACTTTTCAAAAATGTAACCTTAACTGAAAGGCAATTTTTATGTTGAATATGGGATTAGGAACTTGCTCTACCTTCTAGTCCCTTGTTTATCGTTTGATCCTAATAATTTGTTAAACAAAATTGTATAAGTATTTCATATTAGGTACTGGAATAAACTATCCTAACTAAACTATGGAAAAATAGTTAAAATCTTTAGTGCTAAAATTCCAGAAACTTTTTTACAATGAAATCTAAAACACCTCATTCTTTTCAACACAGTTTCACAGACTAAATTTTAATAGTTGTCCTATTAATACGAAGTAAAGAAGGTGAAAGGCATTTAATTTGTTGGGAATGAACAAATTCTAAAAGATTGTTTTAAAGTTTTGTATACTTTGTTGCGGACGCCTGGTCGCCCGTAGTCCAGATTTCGTAATCCTAAAACCTGGAACGAAATAAAAACAAATAAAATTAAAAACCAGTCAAAATAAAAACATACCCAATCTACCAGTTGAATGCGCCGCCATGTTTTGCCTGAAATGAAATGGTGTTGTTGGTCGGAGGCTGACAGATCTCAGCCATCGACGAGAAGAAAACAAAAGACAAGAAAAACGAACTAAAAGGAAGTCAACAAGTGCGTTCCGTTGGAGATGTGGGTTTTGTGGTCTTATTCGTGTTCCCGTGTTTTTGATTTGCATGCTTTTAAATTCTTGTTATACTTGATGTGCTTTATGTTCGTGATCGCCAATGATCGATTATGTATGTTATTATTTGTTAGGGGTTACTGGTTATATGTTTTGTTGTTATTTTGTAAATTATGTGTCGTGATCTTTGTAGTGTTCTGGTCTAAGGTGGTTCTGTTTTATATGTCTCCCAATTTCGACCATTGAACGCACCTTGGGGACAATAATAACCCCATTTAGTTGAGAGCGCACTAACACCTGTATGGCCTCCCACTATTTGGGTTTGATAATGTGGGTGTGGATGGAGGAACACACTATGTGGATAGGGAAATCGGATGATGTTCCTGTTAGAGATACATCATTCGAGTATATTTTTGCCAGTGTGGGTGGGAGGGTAAATTTGCCCCACTCTCATTCGGTAAATAACCACCCAATCGTTCGGACAATAAGCACGTTAATTTTAAATCGTGCGATATTCAAAATTTTCAAAACATATCCTACGGTGCGTGTTGTGTAAATTAAAGAATTAGCTATATGTGTTTTTTTTAACAAAAAATTAATTAATTTTCCTTTAGAATGCAAATTGAATGAAAAAAAAAAAAAAATATTGTATAGGAAAGAAGTGCCGAAACAAATAGTCGAGAAGGCAGTGAGATCCTAACTCGCGACAATAGGAAAAGTAAAAAAGGAGAAAGCCCGACCAAAAAGGTGGTGAGTTTTTGTTAGCAAAGTATTTTATGAGAAAATTATTAGAGAGGTTTTAAATTATATAGGTTCATACTCGGCGGCCCAAAAGAGTACCAGGATATGTGCCGGGCCGCCGCTTGAAAAAAAATATAATAAAAAAAAAGAAGGCCAAAATAAAATCCTTGAGAAGAAATCGAGACCTAGTATACTAAGGAAAGCTAATTTTCATAAATATAATTAGATACTAAAGATTTAAAAGTGGTTAAGATACGTTTGCCTAAAAACTTGAAAGAGAGAGGAGACATACATATGTATATACTTACGTGACCGCAGGCATAGTGAACCAAAAAATCAAAACAAATATCCGCCTGCTCAGGGCGCTTACCGAAGCACGGGTACAGGGTGCTGCCGTTCCCTGGACGTTCGTGGACGGAAATTTTTCTTGTTGATAATCATATTTATACATACGTCTACATAAAATTGGTGTTCTACCTATATACATATATACATACGTCGTCTAATATACATATTATAGCAAAACAAAATTTAAAATATTTTATGTTTGTGATTGTCTAATAATTTAAGTTTTTTGTAGTTATATATATCTTTATATGGACATACATAGTCCCGGCGTGGAAGTTTTTTTTTCGGTTGTTGATTCATTACTTGTGTTCTTATATATATTATATTTTTTTTTGTTAGTTATAACTATATTAAATTTTTAATTATACATTGTGAGGTACAGGAAACTGTTTAAAGGTAGTGTCGGGAAGCTTAAATGTTTTATTGTTGTTCTAGTTGTAATACCTCCACAGAGCTCTTTTGAGGTAGGGAACTAAGAACCCTCGTCCGTTTTCCGTTTTCACCTGGAAAAAAAAAAGAAAGTTATAATAAAGGGTGTTTCAGCTCGGGTATTAAACACTCACCACGAATTGTTTCTTTCGATTACCTTTGTTTTTTTTTTTAGCTGCTTGTTTGTTTCCATTTATTGCTTCTTTTTTGCTGTTAATTTGTTGTTATTTAATTAAGTACGAGTTACTTCTTACTATTTATTACCTTTTCCGTTAATTATGTGAAAATAAAACTTCCCATAACGCCTTTGAAAGGAAGAAAAAGTTTTTTTTTGTTGTTTCGCTTAAGCGAAGCAATGGTGTTCTAAGCTTGTTTTTCAGGGGTGCCAAGGGTAGCGGAGTGGACGTGGACCTAAGATGACCTGAACCCGATCTTCGACCAACCAATTTGGGGGTGTCCAACACTGGCCGCGGACACCTAAAGGTAGGGTGGGTAATGGCCTCACTGCACTAACATCCGCAGTGCCCTGATGTGCCATAGTCCGTCCGTTTTTGTTTCCTTTCCTTATTCCTTAATCCTTGGCCTGATTTATGTTTTTGTCTGCAGGCGAGGTTAAGTTTCGGGGGCAAGATCCCCCCCCCGTCCGACGAGCTGACGCCGTGCAACGCAAGCAGGCCGCGTCCCCCGGAGCATAACATTCCAACCTACCCCTTCCAACTCTTCCTATCCCTTCTTCCTACCTCATCCTTATCCTACCCTTCCACTTCACCCAACTCCACTCCTCCTCTTGCCTCGCAACAAAATGGCGCCCAACGTCGTTAAAGGGTGTTCCAACCCAGTTGGAACATTTTTTATTGGCGAGTTAGTTATGTTGTACTCGTATCAGTTTTTTTCTATGTTGTATTGTCTTAACCAAACTCGCTGTGGATTTTTAAAACTCGTATGTCTGCGTCAGGAAGGCCACAGGCGTACCTAGTCGTATCGCGACGAGTGTTTGAAAATTCACAGTGACTGCGGTTAATGAGTGTAATGTTCTTTCTGGTATTACTGGAGTTTTTGCAAAGGGCGTATGTCTGCACCAGGAAGGCCACGGGCGAACCTAGGTGTATCGCGACGTTCCTTTGCGAAAGCTTGAGTGAGGTCAGTCAGTACATTTTAGTATTGTCTTTTACCTATTCCCATCCTAACTTTTTTGTTACTTTTCTATCTTTCTAATTTTTCAATTTTCTTTTTCTAGTTTCGTCTTGTTCTACTTGGACGATTGATTGTGCGAGACGTGTAGTCCGACATCATCGTTCCAAAATGTTTGTGAGTTTGATCTTACCGTTCCATGTCTTCTAGACAAGTCCCTAGAGACGGTCTAGGATTGCGGGAACGGTAAAGGAAAAACTTTGTAATGTAAATCGTTTGTGTTTCTAGTAGTTTTCCTATTCCAATTATGGTCACATCAGGGGGAAGTTCGTCTGTCCGTCTGATGTCTTTTCTCTAGCGAGGTCGTTAGTAGGGTCGTACCATGTCGCTCCTAAGCTACCTAAAGCACCCCGAATGTTAATGAAAACATAAATCTACAACCACGATACTACATATAATCTAATTACAGATACAATACAATTATAAATCTAAATATAAACAATTTTTTACAATCTTATAATAAAATTATTGATCTTTGGTCAGTTGTTTACATGTTTATGTGTTTGTTTTCTTTGATATATATATATACATACATTTCAATTCGTTTTTTTTTGTTTACAACAATTTGCTTACTGGTTTTAGTTTTTTTTCTAAAAAGAAATTTAAAGCCCTAGTAAGAGAATTAGAAAAGTTCTCGTAAGTAGTTTATCTTCTCTTTAAATTTACTTATTTTTAAAACATAAAAATAGTATAAATTTAAACAGAAGTTGTTAAAATTTTCTTTGTTAATAGTTTTTTTGTTTCTGTTCAAAACCTAAGTTTCAAGACAAATTTCATTTTCAGTTATAAACTCGTTGTTTAAAATTTATAATTTTTTTGTTTCAAGTTTTTGGTTGTTGAAAACTTGTTGATTTTTTTCAACAGTTTTCGTTTATTCATTTCCGTATTTTAAAAATCTCTTTTTGTTTTTTTTTGATATCGTTATTCATTTATTTAGAAAGTTGAACAATTTTCAATTCAGTTTTTTTATATAAAATTCTGAAAGTGAAACATTTTTCTCAAAAAACATTAACAAAAAGTTTAGTTTAGTAAAGTCTAAGTTTTTTTTTGTATAGGAAAAAAAATTACTTTAGATTCTGAAAAACTTCAAAGTTGTTGTTTATTGTTAGCGTTTTCTCTACATTTTTTTTTTGTTTAGATATTTTTGATAGGTTTTCATCATCGATATATTGGATGACTTTTTTTGGTATGTTTAAGTACAGCTTTTGAAAAATTCGTTATTTATTTACAAATTTGTCTTTACATTTTTCGTTTCAAATATATATTTACAGGTTTTCGTTATTTATTAAACCTTTCTTTCGTTATTTATTACTTTTCTTTTGTTATTAATTATTTTGTTTTGTTATTTATATATCTTTTTGATTACAATATTAATTTCTTTTTGTCCAAGTTTACAGTTTACAGTTTTCTTAGCTTATTTATTTATTTATTTTTTTTAGTATACAGTTCTCGTTAAGTTTACATTTTGTTTTCTTCATTAATTTATTGATCTTAATTTCGTTGTTCCAACTTATTTGTTTTATACATATTTCTTATTCTGCTTTCGTTAAATTTACAATTTTTTGTCATTACATTAGTTATTTAATTTCGTTCCTTTTTTTTTGACAATTTCGTTTTCTTAAGGTCTAGTTAATATTCGTTATTTATTTTTTTGTTACAAATAGGTGTTCATTACATAAGATTATTTTTTTTGGTAAGGAACATAAATTTTCTTAACTAGGAAAAACATATTTTTTTTTAAACTCACCACCACGTTTTTTGTTGATTTTTTTGTTTATCTTCGGTTGTTTCGGTAATCTGTTGCTGGTAGAGAAGTTGAAGATGGCACATTCTAATAAATTTGAGGAAGAACGAATCCAGCAGTTGATCAGGAACGCTGAAATAGAGGAAGAAACCAGAGTTACTAGGTCGACTACGCAAAATCTAGATTCTAAAGTAAGACAAAAAGTGTTACATTCTCCACTCGTCTCTGACAGGCACATCCGATCCACATCTCAACAAGTGGATACCACGAGGGTTAATCCTCCCAATGTTCTGAACTCTAGTGTCCATACAGGTTCCTTGTCTGCTCCTTCGTACAGTGATCTTAGCGGTGCTGGAGATCAAGAAGCGCCGCATGAACAAGAAATGTTCGGAACCTTTGACAACACCGTAAGGCAAAACATTGGTAGGGAAAATGAGATCAGGGCTCAAAGTGTTCCTTCCAACCAGGGTTCCAGGGGAATTCTTGAGAGCATTGCTCGGACGTTTCCTAAAACGAAACAAAAAACGGTTACATCTGAAGAATTAGAGTATCTTATAAATAAAGGAATAGCAGAAGGTATATCTACCTGTAGAAAGGAGTTGGAGAGGGACGTCACGGCACATGTAAGCGCTCAAATAGAACGGCAGCTCAGTGGTTTTCTCGAAAAGCTGTCATTAGCTCTTCCAGCCACTGCCTTGAGTAATCCGCCGTCTCGAGAACCTGCGGTACCACCGCCGATATCCAATCCAGTGCCAGTAGGTCCTCCTCCTAGGTTACTAAATCGTTCGGGTAACCAAAGTAGAAGTGCGTTTGTTCCAGTAGGACAACGTAGACCAAATCCACCTCCGGTCGCTAATGAACGACCTTTTCAACAGCAGGCTAACCAACCAGTTTTTGGGGGTTATCAGACCCCTTACACTCCATTTCCCTTCCCACCTCCAGTGGTTAACCCATATGTGCATTCAGGATTCAGAACCCCGGTCAAAGTTGACAAGTGGGGTCTGAACTTTGACGGGATTTCTGATAAGCTTACTGTGGAAGACTTCGTGCTTAGACTGGAAAAAATGCAGAGAAGATATGGTTGCTCGTGGAATGAAATCTTAAGAGATTTCCACCAATTGCTCTCAGGTCCAGCATATGATTGGTTCTGGCAGTTCCAGGTGGACAAAGACTTCGATTGGCCAACGTTAAAGGAAGCGTTATTAAGTAGATACCAAAACCCTAAGACGGATCTAGAGATAGCGCATGATATCCTAGACCGCAAACAGTATTCCTATGAAAGTAGTGAGGAATATTTTGTTGCTATCAATAAAATGAGATACCAACTCAGAAGGCCAATTCCGGAGGCCGATTTGATCAAAAGTATAAAACGAAATTTGAACGACAAGCTTAGGAGCTTAGTATTTCCGCAGCAGATTTTTTTCCTTGGATCAGCTTCGTTACGTTTGCAAGGAAGCGGAAGCAGCTTTTCCAAAAAGAGAGCGAGACTTACCGAGACCAGCTGGTAGGCCTCCCAATAAGTTTGGTGTGAGCGAGTTGGAATGTGATGAGGATTATCAGCCTGCAGATGAACAACTCGCCGCATACCAGTTCGGTGGAGCACGCTCCAAGAATCCTCCACGCCGCTATGCCGATTCTACAAACTTAGTTTGTTGGAACTGCAAAGTTCAAGGGCATACATACTTTGATTGCGAGTCCGATACACGCAATCTATTTTGTTTTAAATGTGGTCAGGAGGGTGTTAAGACACCATGTTGTCCGCGATGCCACCCGGAAAACCGAGCGAGGGACGCGAAGGCTCTGGGGGAATCGCGTTCAACCCTGAAACCGAACCCCCAATAAATTTAAAAGAAGAAGAAGAAAATGAAGAAGAGAAAAAGGAAGATATTTTGGAAAGTTTTCCCAAAGATAAAGAGATGAAAATTAAAATTTTAAAGCGGGAAGAGAAGGATAGAATTATAAAAGATGAAATAAAAGAGAGAAACTTATACGAAATCAAACCTTTACATGTCCGTCTTCGAGAATACGAGAAGGCAAGAGAAAGAATTTTTAACAGTGCGATAAGCACACCATCTAAGAGTATTTTAAAGGCTAGGGCCAGATTTAAGGCACGTAAAGATACGTCGAAGAAGATATCTTCAACGATTTTAAATTTAGAATCCGATCCTCGGCCTTATGCTAAAATTAAAATAGGGTCGAGAGAGTTTTTAGGCCTACTAGACAGTGGTGCTAGTGTGAGCATTCTAGGCAAAAATTGCCAACAGCTGATTGACCAACTTGGCTGCCCTATCATTCCTTTCAGTTCAGGAGTTAGGACCGCTGACGGAAAAAGTCAATCAATTGTGGGCAAAATTTCAATTAACGTTAAATATAAAGATAAAGAAGAGAGACTGACCTTCTTCCTCGTTCCCAGCTTGGACCAGGAGATATATCTTGGAGTTGACTTTTGGAGAGTGTTCCAGTTAGCTCCAGGAATCATAAGTAGTATCTCGGTTGACGAACAATCGGATTCTCTAAATGCTCACCAGTTAACCTCTGATCAGCAGGCCAGGCTAGATGCAGTCAGGGATAAATTTTTATGTTTTGAGCGCGATGGTCTTGGAAAGACGACCATGATGGAGCACGTCATCGATACAGGAGATGCTCTCCCTGTGAAACAGCGTCACTACCCTGTCTCTCCAGCGATTCAAACATTGCTGTACGACGAGTTGGATCGAATGCTGAAGCTCGGGGTAATCGAAGAAAGCGAAAGCCCGTGGTGTTCGCCAGTGGTTCTCTTACGGAAACCCGGCAAAAACCGACTCTGTTTGGATTCCCGTAAGGTGAACGCACTGACGAAGAAGAATGCCAACCCTCTTCCCCACATTGAAGGTCTCACCAGTAGATTCCCCGACGCGATCTACATGAGCAGCATCGATCTAAAAGAGGCCTTTTGGCAGATCCCGCTGGAGAAACAGAGTAGAGAAAAGACTGCCTTTGCGGTACCGGGAAGACCCTTGTACCAGTTCACAGTGATGCCGTTTGGGCTGTGCAATGCAGCTCAGCGGTTGAGCCAGTTGATGGACAAGGTGATTCCTGCACGACTTAGGGAGCGCGTTTTTGTGTACCTCGATGACTTGCTTATCATGGCACCCGATTTTGATACCCATATCAGCCTGCTAAGCGAAGTAGCCGAATGCTTACGTAAAGCCAATCTCACCATCAACATGAAGAAATCAAGGTTTTGCTTCAAAGAGCTGAAATACTTGGGCTTCATAGTTGGTGGTGGGAAATTTAAAACGGATCCGGCGAAGGTTGAAGCCATCGTGAATTTCCCGATTCCTAAAACTCCTAGGCAGATCCGTCGGCTACTTGGAATGGCAGGCTGGTATCGGAAATTTATAAAGGATTTCTCAACTTTGACTGCTCCTTTGACTGACCTGCTGAAGAAGAGAAGCGAGAAGTTCTTCATGACGGATGAAGCGCTGATGGCATTTGAGAATCTGAAGAAAGCGTTGATCTCAGCACCGGTTCTTTCGCGCCCGGAGTTCACAAAAAGATTTTACATCCAATGTGATGCTTCTGACGCGGGAATCGGTGCTGTACTGGTTCAGTTGGACGAGGAAGGAGGGGAGGTACCGATCGCGTTTTTCTCGCAAAAATTTAATAAGAGCCAGAGAAACTACAGTGTCACCGAGAAGGAGTGTATGGCCGCGGTGATGGCTGTGAAGAAATTCCGGCCGTATGTCGAGGGTATGGACTTTACGATCATAACGGACCATTCCAGCCTTAAATGGCTGATGAACATGAAGGACCTTAGTGGCAAGCTCGCAAGGTGGAGTCTTTCGTTACAGTCCTATGCCTTCGACATACAGCACCGTAAAGGAAGTCAAAACGTAGTACCGGATACTCTTTCTCGGGTACACGTAGATTCTCTGACTCTTGAAGACGTTGCCCCGTTGATTGACTTGAAGTCAGCGGAATTCCTTTCCGATGAATATTTGGACCTCATCGAGACGGTCTACAACCATAAAGATGAGCTTCCCGATTTGAAATACGAAGACGGATACGTTTATAAAAAAGTTTTTAAAAAATTAGGCGAAGAAGAGAGGTGGGAACATTCTTGGCTCCTTTGGGTACCATCGGGTTTAACCGAGGAGATCATAAAAAGGGCCCATGATCCTCCTAAGTCCGCACACGGTGGGATATCAAAAACCCTTAATAGACTTAGAAATTATTTTTATTGGCCGAATATGACTGTGCATGTTCGTGAATATGTCTCTAACTGTAGTGTGTGTAAACAAAGTAAAGCGTCTAACCAAGTATCTCGTCCTCCTATTGTCACGTCTTATTGTAGTAATCGTCCGTTTGAAAAAATATACATCGATTTTTTAGGACCTTATCCGAGGTCTAAATTAGGAAATGTATACGTGTTTGTTGTCTTAGATCATTTGTCCAAATTTGTGTTGTTAAAGGCTTTACGAAAAGCAAGTACTTCAAACGTTATTAAATTTTTAAAAGAAGACGTATTCAATATGTTTGGAGTACCTAATATTATCCATTCTGACAATGGAAAGCAATTCGTGGCAAAAGAATTTGAATCTCTGATGACCAAGTATGGCATAAGGCATTTTAAAACTGCGCACTATGCACCGCAATCGAACGCGTCGGAGAGAGTGAACCGCTCGTTGTTGGCTGCTATCCGATCGTATCTAAAAGACGATCAACGATACTGGGATACGCACCTTAGCGATATCGCCTGTGCGTTGAGAAGCGCGGCTCATAGCTCTACTGGTGTGTCACCGTATTATGCTTTATTCGGCACGAACATGATGACGCACGGTAGCAGCTATGAACTTGCAAAAAAGTTGAATGCGCTGGACGACAACGAGTTACTAACTCTTCCCCGGCAAAGTCGATTGCAGTGCATACGTAATCAAATTCGAGAAAACATCCTTAAAGCCAACGACAAGTCCGCGAAAACGTATAATGTCAGAACTAAAAGCGTTCAATTTTCACCCGGACAAGAGGTTTATAGGAAAAATTTTGTTTTGAGTGATTCGTCGAAATGCGTATCGGCGAAACTTTCACCAAAATACATTAAATGCCGCGTCTTAAAACGAATCGGAAACCAAATGTACGAACTTGAACATTTAAATGGAAAAAGAATGGGAATATATCACGCGAAAGATTTAAAACAATGAGCTAATTGATTCAAATTTTTTTTTGTTTCGGCGTAAATATACTTTGTTTTTCGTAACGTTATCCTTTTTGTTATTTATTAATTTATTTATAATCAATTTGTGGCCAACTGATTCAAAAATCAAGCATCCGAACTTACACGGTTAGCGAAAGCTTCATCAAACAAAAAAAAAAAAAAAAGAAAAAAACAAGAAAAACCGAAACACCCTTTTGAAAATAAAACACACAAGTACCTGAAAATGTTTTATATAGACACGGATAGGTTATATATGTTATTTATTTTATTTATTGCATGCTTTATGTTCTAAATGTTACTTAATGTTAAATGTTCTTATTTATTTATTAATATTTTAACTTATTTTTAACATCTGTGATACTTAGGTTTAACCTTTTTACTAGCTGTGATATTTTCTTTTAATTTAGCATAAGTAACTTTCCTTTTTAAATCTGTGATACTTAACTTATTAATTATATTAATTTTACTGTATAAGACTTTTGTCTATAACCAATCCATCTGTGATATATTTATAAACTCCTTTAACTTTATGACTGATAGCTTTAATATTTTTTTTTTTCCATCTGTGATAATTATTCTTCTTTTAACGTAGAGTATTAACTCTCAAAAGTCTGTGATAACCTAGTTAAACTCAATTATTTATTCTTGGTAAGACTCCTGTCTTTAAAAACAACCTGTGATATTTACTTAATTTAATTTTATTTATAATCTGTGATATAATTTTAAGGCCCTTACTGTGATACTAGCTTTAGTTTTATTTTACTAAAATAGCACTATTTATTAACTTCGTTTTTCTGTTATTTCTGTTTGTTGCTAATTAATAGTTCTAATATATGTATGCAACTAATAAATAATAACACTCACCCCGTAAACTTTCACCGAATGTTCAATGTAATGTTCCATGTTGAGGTAGGTCTATTACTCCGCCAGTTATAGTATTTCTCGGCCGGGGTCATTGACCTTCAGAGGCGCCGCTGACTGAAACTATAAAGAAAAAAAAAATAGCTGGGGGCTTACTTAACTTTATATGCGAAACACTTACCTTCACTGAAACGTAGCAGGATTATTTTTGCCCGGCTTCTATCGTGGGTTTTTCCCCACTGTTAAGTACCAGAAATTCAATCTGAAAAAAAAATAAAACAAATGAAATAATTAAGAATGCAATACAAAATCGTTTCTAGACTTACCTCAGCGTCCCTAAACGATCCCGTTATCGTCTTCAACTGCAGCATTTTCCCAGTCGGCCGAATTTCTTGTTTTTGCTACTTATTGAAAATATATTTCAATAAGTAACAACTTAAAATCAAAATACATGTTTATTTTAAAGAATATTGATATAACAGGTTTTGCAAACCTAATTTATTTATATTTATAAAAACTGCATTGTATTTTGGATTCAGAAGTCCTTTAAAATCAATTATTATTATAAATTGTGATCCGGTGGATCCTTATTAAAGTTTAGATTCGATTGCTAACCATATAAATTCTCAAATTTATAAGTGTGCTCTAGCCCTTAGTAATTAATTTGTCAATATAATAAAATTTACTTATTGGCATCACTTAAATCGAATCCCGCGCAAATCTTTTCATCCTCGAACACTGGCTGAACCTAGGCAAACTGTCATTCTGCCGTCAGTCGAGTAAAATAAAAAGAAAAAAAAAACGAAAGAAGAATAAACTTCAAAACGTTCAAGTTTCTCTTCGCGTAGACAGTTTTTCCCAATGTGAACTCTGTTCCTCTGCTTCGACTATTATTACGTTTTTTTTTTCTTTTTGCCACAAAACAACGAACAACAGTGCGCGCCAATCCCAACTTAAAAGTTAAAATCACTTAAATTCCTCGCTCGTACCGTAAGGGCAGTGAACCATCATCAAAATAATAAATCATCTTTCCATTGAACAATCCCCGAGGCAAAAATAATGCTGACAGTGTCAAGGGTGTCGTCGTTGTCGTCGTCCATGTCCACATTACAAAACGCTGCGTTGTGAACTAGAAATCGCTTCGCTCCTCCTCCGCTATCTCGCTTCTCGCATTGAATAATGTTCAATTTTATAATTTCCATATTTACAAACACTCGCATTGGTCAAGAATTGTTCGACTCCCCGGCCTCCTCCGATCTAGAGTCGTTCTCCATGTTCATTGTATTTTTTTACATCAAGTTGCTTTATATTTTGCTAACGATCTATCTAACCCTGTACCACATCAACCTTAACAATCTCTAAAACCAAAAACAGACTTGAAAATATACAGTTTGCCTGGTGCTTGTGGTGTGTGAGTGTGTTTCGCGGTTGCAAGGATGCCCCAACTATTTCATTTCGTAGCTGAGCACTTCAAGGAGAGCCTTATGTTAGGCGGTCAATCCCAGCACATGGTCGCTGGTCGACTGTGTCAATATTTGAAACCCTGGCAATTGGAGGGCCTAAGGTTCCTCTATAAGAACCACGAAAAGGGAGAAGCTTGCATTCTGAATGACGAGAGTGGCCTAGGAAAGGTTGTCACTGTTTCAACGTTCCTAGGATCAATCCTAACCAATGACACCACCAAAAAGTGTTTGATTGTGGTTCGGGACGAGCAAGTTATAGAAGAATGGCGATTCCATTTGAGTGTTCTGACACATTTGACAGTTAAAGTGATCGAGAAAACAACTGGTGAGTCAAAATTGTGTTGATATAGCAAAGTGTACTGTAGTGGGGTGGGGTGGGGTGGTCTGGTTTAGATACCAAATTATCTTTCACCTCCTGGGGGGTTGGTTGTTCACGTACATGTGCATTATCAACCATATACCGAGTGACGAAACGACTGAGCAGATACTTTTTTTTTTATAACAACTTGACTAAGTCTGCGAGCTTGTTGTATGCATTCAACGCGTGCTATGAAATGTGACCAATAAATAAAATTTTTGTTATTCTCATTCTCGCGCTCACCAAATAAAATTATGGAGGGAAAACTTTTTATCGGTTTATATTTTTGTATAATGAGTCGACATATAGACATGAAACGGGTTGCGGACGTCATTATTTCTAAGCTTATTCATTTTGCTTATTTCTTGGGTATTTGTTTAGTTTGGACTTAAAAAAATAAGCCCTACAAATAATACCTAATTATTATTGTTGGAAGTCTTGTGGTTTCCCATAAAATAAATTTCTTAGTTTTTTTTGCTACTTTTAAAAATTATTTTTAGATTTATTTTCTTTGTGGCGACAAGTTTTAACCAAATCAATAGCTTGTTATGGTTTTAAAAGATCTGCAAATTTGTATGAGTTTTATTCTTACCATTAGAAATTTGAAATATCTAGAAAAAAAACTATTAAATATAATGCTCTTCTAATACATAAGCAAGTAGTGTGGATTCGTAAAAAATTAAATTGTAAAAAAAAGTAAAAAAGGGTGTATGGCTTTGAAAACTTTCAATATAATAGAATTAAGATCTAACCAGGTTCACTGCTTCCTTCTATAAGTTCATTTGCTTACTTACCTTCGGTGATCCGTCATCAAAATATCCAACCCTTTGAAACCACCATCTTTTACAACTATTATTTATAACAAAGTATTTATATGATATATTAAGTAAGCATAGCCTTAAGTAGAATCTCGAAATGGTTTTATAACTTGTACAGTTCTGCACGATAAACGCCGTTTTATTTAATTTAGGTGTTCCAAACGATGAACTTTAAAAGATGAACTTTTTTATATTTAAATATTTTTCTTTGCTGATTAGATATGATATTATATTTTGCCATGGCTATTCTTTATTTAAATGTTTTATACCTTTTTACAATAAATATTATGAAATTGTCGATATACATACAATAAAGGTAATGGAATTAATTCGAGTGTTTAAAACATCCATTGCGGGATTAAAAAAAAGAAAAAGAAAACCTGCAAAGCCATATCAACTGTTAATAAGTGTCTTAAAAACAACAAATGAAATAAAATGTGTGTTTACCTTCATTGAAAATAAAATAGGTACCTATAATGTTTTTTTTTTTCCTAAAATTCAACATTTTTATGCTTTTCTTTAAAAACGTTCACCAAGTTTTACAGGTTTGACTGTATGCATCGAAACAAAATTTGCAAGAGACAAGATAAATATTTGGATAGATAAGTACAAAATAAATATACACTTCAGTTTAGTAAAAAAAATAACAAATAATAAGTTATTGCACAGAAACTTAAACAGTTTTTGAACGCAACGGTCAATTCATTTATGTATCTGCTAAATTAATCCCACTCTACTGACTTTAATTGCCCATAATGAGCATAGGATGAAGTGTGCCGAGTTTCGAAATTCTCAGCTACAGCACCACTAAAAATTAAACAAATAAACAAACTAACTAACTAACAAATAAACATTTATGGATCCGATATATAAGACGACACGGATTGACGTTAAAATAAATACTCAAAACTAAAATTTTACTATACACTCATTTTAAAACGAATTTTAAAAATAGAATTGCACACTTACTATCTTAATTTTATGCCCTAGAAAAAACATGCTAGGTTATTGACCCAACCTAATTGCTATAAAAAAAAAATTATAGAAATAGATAGAAAAGAGACGGACAAAAATTACTTCATCTTAATAACGTATTACTTTTTCAGACATCAACTTTGAAACGGTGTTTCTTATCAAATGGAGTACCTTGAAGAATATCGTTGAAATTGATAAAATAAAATTTGATCATATCATCGTCGATAACCGCGGGGATATGCTAAATAACAAGTTTTGTACTGGAATCCTGCTGAGATATTTTGAAAACAAAACAACAATAATCATATCCAGTACTGATGTCACGGTAAACAAACACATTATCTCGTTTCAAACTTAATCGGAAACTCATAAAATAATTTTCTTTTATTTACAGTCCGATATAAAACTCCTGCACATTCTTCTGAGGCTTTGTGGTCGTCTAGAAAGACAGTTTGTAGATGTTAATGTATTTGAAAATAAGTTTCAATTACCACAGCTTCATGAAGGTGTTAGTAAGAAAGTTGACTTGGAGGATTATTTCTTAAAACGTGAAAGAGTAATTAATTTCTGCCGGTAAGTTGATTTTGTTTTTAAAACAAACAAACAACAAAATTTTTATATTATAAAACGTGCTACAATGATTTAAGTTAACAATGCATTTGTTATCAAATACAATTATGCTTAGCTTTGGAATTTTCTGGAAGTTCCTCTAACATTGCCTATGGATTTGGTATGCATCTTTGCTAACAATATTCTCTCTCTTAAATTTAAATAAGTTAATATTTTTAATAATTTCTATTAATATTTTCGAATTTGTTTTGTTTTATTTTTATTTTTTCGATTTAACAAAATAGAGAATTTCGCCTGAGACGCTATTGTCATCAATTCGATGAGCAATTCCCAATTGTGTCAAGAAATGAATTCCAGCGGCATCTCGAGCAGTGGCAATTACAAAATAAAAATTCCCTTAGTTCTGGATCTGTAAAACTATTAAGCTCTTCGTCAGAGAAGGACACTGAGGAATTATTCAAAGAATATTTTCAGGTTAAACAGGAACGTCAAATCTGCCGACTGGATGAGGAGGTGCAACGAATCAATGAAAAACCCCGTGCATTGGATGATGAGGATGCTGCAGCAAATATCTCTGATGATTTGGTTGTAATGTCGCCCTTGGTATTGGTTTCCGAATCAGAATCTGAATCCGAAACTGATGATGATCAAACTCAAATACAAAAAGAACGAAATAGTCAATTTATCGAAGAAATAAAAGATACCGAGGAGGATATACGAGATACAGTTAAACAGTCAAAAGGTTCAGAAAATATCTGCCAAAAGAATCGAAGGAAATCCGAAAAGCCTGTGAAGACTCCACCAAACAGAAATAAGAATAAGATGCTGTTGGATGATAAGAAAAACCTTAGATCTCGGACATTGACAAGTCCAAAAAAACCTCTACCAATAAGCACAAAATCTAGAAAATATTTGGAGACTGAAAAAGAAAAGGTTGACAGTGCTGAAAAGCATAAAAAAGACAAGGAAAGTGAAAGGCGACTCAGAAAGCAAGAGAATGTTAAAAAATCTAGTAATAAATACGAAGAAAAGACAAAAGCAAATAAAGAGCTCGGTAATAAGAAATTAAAAGAGAACCAAGAGAAGCAAAAAGGTACTATTTCTAAAAAAGATGATGAAAAGAAGGACATCAGCGGGAAGACAAACCACGCGGACAGCGAAAGTTATTCGTCGAAAAAGAAAGATGAGCAGACAAATATTTCGAATGGCCAAATACCTGAAAAAAGTTCAAAGAAGAAACAAAATGAAGCTACGAAAGAAGTTCTATTAGCCAAATCAAAATCAGTCCCGGAAACACCAAAATTACTGAGGTCAGTTCGAACGAAGCTCAGATCAGACGAAGATGAAAGGGACGATAAACAGAAAAAAATAAAAACACCTTCAAGAGATGATAACAAAGAGATCGAAAAAAATGGAAAAGACAAAAACAACAAGATAATTGAAGACAAAGATAACAGAAAAGATGAAAACACACCGAAAGTTGGTTCAAAAGTGGTTTCAACTATTAGCCTAATGCTGGAGGAAGCTCAAAAGTTTGTCCGTAATGAAAATATCGGAAGAAGAACAGATAACTCAAAACCAGGAAATAGACGTGCCAAAAAACTTGAAGTACCAGAAATCGGAACAATAACAAGAGAAGACACAGAAAGTTCTAGCAGAAGCATTTCGACTTCAAAGAATACCCAGACTCCAAAAGCAACCAGAAAACAAGCAGCAAACAACATCAAAAAGAACACATATAGATTGACAGAATTAAAGCCTGTCGGAGTTCATAGTATATCTACTCGTGGCATGCAACGGCACACACGATCAAATCCTTGCGCGAGTAAATACATGAGAGTAATGATTGAACAGGTTGGCATAGAGAAGAAATCTTCACCAAAAGGAATTTCAAGACGTCGTAAATCTGTTGTTTTATTGAAGAGAGTCTCTCCACAAACAAAACCTCCGAAACCACCTTCACCAACGCCGCCGGTTATAAGCGAGAGCCCCGCCGAAAGTATACAACTTGGTCAGGCCCTCACTCCAACAAATAGTCTCGTAGTTTCAGACTTTGTCGCACCTGAGCCAAGAAACTTCAACTATAATTTCCCATTGATGCTCGACAAAGAGACATCTGACTCTGAATGTCAAATTGCCTCCCAGAGCAGTAACAATCAAGAAGTCATTGTGCTGACAGGTTCTTCAACCAATGAACGAGAAATGGAACCACCTAAGAGTACGGTATCGCGTCGGAAGGTAATGTCCAAGCCACCAATGGTAACAATCCCTAGGCCATTCTTCAACAAAGCAAAATCACCAGATCTCTTTAGTACTTGTAGTGACCTGAGTCTGCCTTGTTCACAGCAACAGACCAACAAATCCCATTTTGAAGGCTTCAAAATCTTTGGTTCTGAGTTACGCCAACCAGCCAAATCACGTTCATGTTTGGATATTCTCGATCGAATGCTTGAACCTCGGAGTGGAATAATTGCTGGAAAGAAAACCACCCCTACCCCGACAACACAAGAAAAGCCAAAGAGCTCTTCCCATCAGCACTGCGTCGAAGATGAAGATGCTATGTTCGAGATAACTACGAATGGCACATTCGGAAATTCAGTACGAATTAACTCAAACGGCGAGATGTCTCCAATACGCAACAAAAGCCAATCAACCCCACCTACTTCTGGTCATCCCAAAAACAGAATTACCAATTACCTGATTAGCAACAGTCAGCATACCAGCATGCTAGCTCAACCTTCGCCTCCATCCCTAGACGACATAACTGATCTCTTGCCGAAAACACCCAAACGACGAAAGTCAATGTCTGGAAATGTGAAACGTTCGCCACGATCCCTTAACAATAGTGGTCTATTAGGAGGAGGAGGTGGAAAATCCCAATCAACGAAGCTGACACAGTGGCTAGTAAAAAACTCGAATTCAGAGATAAAAAACACAGAATCGCTTATCAAACCACAATCAACTAAAAGAAGACGTCTGGATTTATCATTTCCAGACAAATAGTTCATTCAAATTAGTTTTAGTCAGAATTATTACAAAAAAAAAACAAAAAGAATTCAAAAACTCATTCAAAACCTAAAGAACTAGGTTCCGCTGAGTACAATATTACTTATTCAAACATTAAAAATGTTGAATTTTAAAAATGTTTATTTAAAACAAAAAAAATAATAAGATATGCTTCCGATACACACAACCCCTCCCCATGTAGTTAGTAATAGTTTGAATTTAACCCAAATTAACAAAAATTAAGAGAAAAACAAAACAAAGAGTTTAGTAAATTAAAAAAAAAAAAATAAAGTTCTTGTTTCATAAATGAGTTTTTATATTAATCATTTTTTTTTAAATAAATAATTTTAATTATATAAAGTTGTTAGATTAATTTTTAATGAATAAAATGTTTTAAAAAGAGAATTTTATGGAATACAGAAAATAATGTGTTTTGTTTTTAATTTTTATTAGCAAATAGGTAATTTTCAGAGAATATAAAAAGGTTTGATCAAAATGGTCCTTTCGTGAAACGCATTCAGAAAGAGACAGAGAGAAGAAAGAGCGATATAAATAAAAACACAGTGTTTTAAGTTCATTATTTTAATAAAGTTTATTAATTTTATAATTTTAGTTTGACCTAGACTTGGTAAAGAAAATTGACAAATTATTCATAACTGCTTTTCGTTGAAATTCGAGTTCACGTCGACAAACCGAACTGAGGAATGGTGGACACTGAAAGGTTACTTTCTCCACACAATAAGTGTCTTTGCCCAGGGCGCTAAATTTGAATTCACTCTCGGATCGCACTGAAAAAAAAATAGGTTTTACTTAACACATATTTAAAGAAAAAACACATTGATCCTACAACAATATAAGCCTCCAAAGAAACATGTTTTGTGATTGGACTTAATCAAGTATGCATCACCATGTCCTGGCAGTGGTTTGATAACAGAGTAATCACCATAAGCAACACTCTTCCAATATGGCCAATGAGAAAGATTCTCGTGATATTCAACTGAATATTTCCAATGACCACTATTACCCTCATCCGAAGTGATCTCGAAATCCAGTCTAAATTAAGGATAATGTAAAGAAGATACTTGAGTAAATTTTGTTAAATTTATTATTCAATATTGAGATTCAAAGTATTTCTGAAGAAGCATACCATTGTCTTACACTATATATTTCTGATGAATTAATGATTTTGTATTTGAGTGTTTTTACTTCATTTAAAGCATTTTACACATAATATTGACATTTTATGACAAAATTCAAACAAATAATTCTCTTAATCAAAATTACCAAATAATTCTAAAATAATCATAAAACAGTGTCCACAAAAATCTTAGGCATGTACATATCTACATTTAAATGCTGCACAGCATATGTAGTATAAGTTCCATATGATTTGCCCACCAGCCGTTTCTATTTTTAGAATCATTTTGTTTACTCGTCAACAGGGAATTGATATTCAACACAAACAGTTTTTTTTTGTTTTGTTTTAAAGTTAACTACTTAACTATATGACTGGTACTCACATTGTGGGATTAAGTGATCGCATATTTCTAAAATCGGCAACATATTCCCATACGTATTCCGGTCTGGACTCATGGATAACAGTGTCGATTTGATAATTATGATAACCGCTTGTAAAGAGGATGTAAATTACTAAAAGACTGATACCGATTATAGTAAGACGTTTTCTATTCCAGCGTGTTGGAGACATTTTTTTTAGAGGATCAAGAAAAAAGAGGTTTGGTTTAAATGTTTTATCCAAAAAATTACTTATGAGATTGATTTGGGAAGAAAAAATATTAAACACGACTTCACAGATCGAGAAGAGAAAAGAGACTGGAATACCCAACATGTGAAGTTCACTTGAGCGGATGGAATGGCATGGTCGTAGTATACCAAAAGTAATGTTGATATTTTGTTTTATCAGAAGAAAGAAAGAATACAAACAATGTGAACAATATCGCTGGGAATTAAAAGGATAAAACCAAAGAAACGGGAAAAATTATCTAACCATTTCCTTACGAGCCAAAATATTGAAGATTGTGTTTTTAATTTAGCTTTAGTTCATTTCTAAAAAAAAACAATAAGTTCGATTTAATTATATATCTTATTAGGCAGACCAAAAATGTAACTATAAGAAAGTGAACCAACAATTCGTCGTCAAGTAAGTTTTTGTTCTAAAAAGATCGAGTTGTAAAAATTATTTCTGTGCTAAGCTAAATAAAAAGTGTTTATACTTTTAAATAAATATTTAAGCATTGAAAAACTTAGGAAAACATGAAAAAAATTAAATTTGCAATTTTTCTTACCGATACAAAATGGCCTTGAAAAGAGATGGGTTTTTGGAATGATGAATTGCAAAACATATACTAACTTTCGACTTAACGGTCTTATCCGCGGTATTTTATGTAGGTACAAGTGCCAAATTTTAACCAGTTCCGTTGTTACTTACTTTTTTTATTTTTTAAAAATTGTAAACTAATTTTCTCTTCTGCTTTTCCGAAACTGAACGAGTTTTATCAAGATTCACGAATTTTGTTGGAATTACTAACAATTTTTTTGAAATTTCTAAACGAACTCATTTTCCTTTTTTAGGATTACTCGCACGTATAGGTAGTACATCTTCGATGGAACGAAGTTTCTTGCACGTATAGGTGGGTACATCTTCGATGGAAAATTCTTAACGAATTTTCTTGCGCGTATAGGTAGGTACATCTTCGATGGAAAATTCTTAACGCATGTTTTAAGGAAACTCTGAACGAATTTCTGTAGAATTCTTAACGAATTCTTTTCTATTTTTCCTCTTAAAACCGGTATTCTCATTGCGGGCACGTACGTAATATAATGTAAGTAATCCTTTTTAATAGAAAATTCTTAACGAACTTTCTTTACTAACTTAACGATACTCTCAACTAGTTTTATCAACATCCACGAATTTATGAGTACATATTTAGTCAATGGAAAATTCTTAACGAATTTTATTTCCTTTTTTATTGAAACTCTGAACGAGTTTTCCTTTTTAAAACGGTTACCTTCATCAAGTAGTTAACTTAGTTGAAAGCCAATTTATGCGTTTACAATTTATCATTCAATTACAGTTAGTTAGTTTTGTCTGTAATAATTTTATCAAAAAAGATGTATACCTCATGAGAAATTGCAAGACAAATACTTGAAAAAGTGTCTTTTATTATAAAAATTGATAAAATTCGTACGAAAAAAACAGCTTTGAATTTAAGGAACATTGGGATCAAAGGCGCTGAGCACAGGGAGTGTAGGATGCTTCGTAAGAAGGATGCAGGGACTATGAGCACAGTAGGCGATTGTCCAGCAATGATTTAAATTCAGGGAACTTTAAAAAGGCCTTATTATCAGTTGAATATATGATTTGATTTATAAAATCAGTAGATGGTTATTGAAAAAAGTCTTCATTCTGTACATGTACTCAGAAGTCAGTAGTTCGTACTCGTGAGTGATTTTTTTTTTTAAATTAATGCAATAACGACATCAATTAAAATTCATTTCTGTTATTTTAAGGCTTATTAGGAAACAAACTCAGGAGAAGATATATCTACTTTTGGATTAATCGATCTTTTTGCCCCTTAAATTAAACCTGCAAACTAAACTACAAAATCAAGTTTCGGATTTCTCTCAAAACTAATCGATATGGAAACACATGAAAATACTTGGATGTATTCGATCAAAAAGGATATATATGAATCCAAAACCTTAAAATCAATTTTCAACGGAGAAGCCTCTAAAATGCATTATGTTCTTGAACAATATTTAACAATATTTTTTTTTAATTTTAGTTATTTTAAAAAGTAGCAACCTTTGCCCTGTTGGATTGTTTGCTCAGTCGGTAAACCGTACAGTCTTTTGTCAAAAAAGTCAGTTTTTAATGATTTTGAATAGTGTGGAACATATTGAATGTGGCTTAATTTTTAAAATTACTCTTAGTAAGGAATATTAATTAAGGAAAGTCCTTGAAAAAAGGGAGATTTTGTTGATATTTTATCTTGGTTTTCAGAAAAAGTGTAACAAATATAAAAATCAAATGATTATATATGGCCTTTCAAGAAAACGGGTTTATTGGAATGATGCATTGCTTAACATAAATTAACTTTCAACGAAGTTAATACGCATAATTTGTTTTTATTTTTTATTTGTTCCGGATAACTGGAAACTCTGAACGAGTTTTTGTATGTCAAAAACTTCAGTAGGATTCTTAACGAATGCTTTTTGTTATTTTAAAACCACCTTATGTTTTGCTTCTTAAAAACTGTTATCTTCCTGGCAGGCTCGTATAGATATTAAGATCTCATCAATAGAAAATTCTTAACGAATTTTTGTTCCACTTTTATCGAAACTCTGAACGAGTTTGTATATTGTGTAACGAATTTTTGAAGAATCCTTAACGAATTCTTTTTCTTATCGAGCTTATTTTCCTTTTTAATAGTTATTCTTGCCTTGATCATACGAACGTCTTATCATTGAAAGTAGATTTAGAGTAGTAAACTAAGTTGAAAGCCAAGTTATGCATTTACAATTTATCATTCAATGTTTTACAGTTAGTTAGTTTTGTCTGTAATAATTTTATCAAAAAAGAGGTAAGCACCTTATGAGAAATTGCAAGACAAATACTTGAAAAAATGTCTTTTATTGTAAAAATTGATAAAATTCGTACGAAAAGAGACAGCTTTGAATTTAGGGAACATTGGGATCAAAGGCGCTGAGCACAGGGAGTGTAGGATGCTTCGTAAGAAGGATGCAGGGACTATGAGCACAGTAGGCGATTGTCCAGCAATGATTTAAATTCAGGGAACTTTAAAAAGGCCTAATTATCAGTTGAATATATGATTTGATTTATAAAAACAATAGATGTTATTGAAAAAAGTCTTCTTACTGTATATGTTCTCAGAAGTCAGTAGTTCGTACTCGTGAGTTATTTTTTTTTTTTTAAATTAATGCAACAACTACATCAATTTAAATTCACTTCTGTAATGTTAAAGCTAATTAGGAAACAAACTTAGGAGAAGATATATCTTCTTTAGGATTGATTGATCTTTTCGCCCATTAAATTAAACCTGCAAACTACACTACAAAATCAAGTATCAGATTTCTCTCAGAATTAATCGATATGGAAGAACGTGAAAACATTTTGGATGTATTCGATCAAAAAGAATAGATATGAATCTAATGTGGTTTTCCATTGAACCAAAACATTGATGTGCCGTCGACGGGCCGGCAATATTTTTTTCTTAAACGTTTTCCAATGGGAAAAGTATTGATGTTTTTTCCCGACGAATTGATTCGTTTTGAATTCGTCTTTTGAGACGAATCTACACAGATTTTCACACTCATTTTAACACATACTAAAAACTTGACAGTTTTGCAAACGTCAAATGAAATTATTGTTTGTGGAAAAAATAATTGAAGAGAATTCGGCTTCGTTCTGTTGTAATTATAAATAATTAATTTTCTGTGAAAACAATACAAAATTTGATTAATTTCTTGGCAATATTATTGTTGTGCTTTCAGGATCAGGTAATTATAAATGTATATTGAATACTTGAGATGGTTGAAGCATAATTATTTCATTTTCAGGGCATGGACAACAGAATGCTGGATTTACTCCTAGATTCGTCTTCGTCCGAGGACGAAGATATCCTGACAATTTTCAATTGGACGACTTCGACGATTGTTCAAATTAATGCATTTTTATCCAGGAATGAAAGAAATTCCATTAAAAATTTTGAAAACGTTGTAGAAAGATAAATATTTTATTATTATGCTTCTGACAGCTGCTACACTAATACACTTACAAAAAGATATTGCTACGTTTTTTCTTTCCATTGGAACCAAAAAATATTGAATTTTAGTAGCGACGGGCCGTCTATTTCATGTCGTTCAATGGAAATCGACATAAAACCTTAAAATCCATTTTCGACGAAGAAGCCTAATGCATAAATGCTCTTAAACATATTTTTATATGCACAATATTTTTTTTTTTTAATTTTAGTTATTTTAAAAAGTGGCAACCTTTGCACTGTTGAATTGTTTGCTCAGTCGGTAAACCGTACAGTCTTTTGTCAAAAAAGTCAGTTTTTAATGATTTTGAATTATGTGGAACATATTGAATGTGTCTTATTTTTTAAAACTACTCTTAGTAAGGAATATTAATAAAGGAAAGTCCTTGAAAAAAGGGAGATTTTGTCATTATTTTATCTTGGTTTTCAGAAAAAGTGTAACAAATATAAAAATCAAAAGATTATAAATGGCCTTTCAAGGAAACGGGTTTGTTGGAATGTTGCATTGCTTAACATAAATTAACTTTCAACGAAGTTACTACACATAATTTGTTTTTATTTTTTATTTGTTCCGGATAACTAGTAACTCTGAACGAGTTTTTGTATGCCACAAACTGCAGTAGGATTCTTAACGAATCTTATATTTTGCTTCTTAAAAACTGTTATCTTCCTGGCAGGCTCGTATAAATATTAAGATCTCATCAATAGAAAATTCTTAACGAATTTTTGTTCCCCTTTTATGGAAACTCTTAACGAGTTTGTATATTGTGTAACGAATTTCTGAAGAATCCTTAACGAATTCTTTTAATTTCTTAACGAGCTTATTTTCCTTTTTAATGGTTATTCTTGCCTTGATCATGCGAACGTCTTATCATTGAAAGTAGATTTAGAGTAGTAAACTAAGTTGAAAGCCAAGTTATGCATTTACAATTTATCATTCAATGTTTTACAGTTAGTTAGTTTTGTCTGTAATAATTTTATCAAAAAAGAGGTAAGCACCTCATGAGAAATTGCAAGACAAATACTTGGAAAAATGCCTTTTATTATAAAAATTGATAAAATTCGTACGAAAAGAGACAGCTTTGAATTTAGGGAACATTGGGATCAAAGGCGCTGAGCACAGGGAGTGTAGGATGCTTCGTAAGAAGGATGCAGGGACTATGAGCACAGTAGGCGATTGTCCAGCAATGATTTAAATTCAGGGAACTTTAAAAAGGCCTAATTATCAGTTGAATGTATGATTTGATTTATAAAATCAATAGATGTTATTGAAAAAAGTCTTCTTTCTATACAAGTACTCAGAAGTCAGTAGTTCGTACTCGTCAGTGATTAGATCGATCGGTCTTTGTATCTCTTTAAAAATCCTGCCAACTACTATTAAAGCAATAAGTGCCAGATTGTTCTCAAAGTTAATCGATTGAATCAAAAAACCCTTCTTCTCTGATACGATACTTCAAATACTGAAGTTTTTAAAAGATTTAAACTTAAAGGAAGAACTGTAAGCTTGAGAGCCTAATTTAGAAATAGATCTTTAAGTCGTCCTACACTTGCCCCGAAAAGAAAAAAATCGTTATATGCTCTGAAAAATTATGTTTTTGAGCATATAACGATTTTTATGTTTTAACAGTTAAATTAAATTACCGTTTTCTTACGAGGAATACAAATTACAAAAGGCGGCGTATCAATGAAAATAAATGTAAAACTGAAAGTTTAAAAAAATAATTTAAATGCATTATTTTACAGACAAATGTTGTATGTTGTATAAGATTTAGCTTAAACCGCCTCGAAAACGTCAATTAACAACAAAAATATGGTGTAAGTCTTTATGGCACATAGCAATAATCGTTTTAATTAAAATACTCACAAATCTACAAAAATTAATAACTGTATTAAAAATTCAAATCTCAAAGTTATCACTCAACTTACCAGCTAGAACTAAACTTTAAATACATTTCACTACACTTATTTTTCTTCACTACTTAAATAATTGTTAAAAACCCAAATCCAGAAATTTTAACCGAAAATTTTATAAATCGAAATACTAAAACTAATTTTCAAAATTCCCGCCAAAAAAGTAACAATAAACCGCATACATATGTATATGAATGTACATACCTTTGTGCCATGTGGTTCGTGCATTCGATAAGCAGTATTTCCAAAGATCTTTTTTTATCAATTTAAATAATTAATTAATGCCAGTGATTATAAAACTGAAATGAAAAACAAGTATGATTTGCATTTGAATTCCGAATGCACAAATTAATTTGTAATATATTAATTAACTAACCATTTTATCAAAAATAACTGTTTAAATTTCACCGCCAAAAAGTATGCTGATAATTTCAGTCGATTTTTTCCCACTATTTTACGGAAGACGACACGATAATACCGACATCACACCGACCAGCGATGCTCTAAGAATTAAATTATAGAGAATTTCACTCAAAAAAGAAAAACTATAAAAAACACTTTAAATCAAATAGTTTATGGTTAGAAAAACATTAATTTGTATGTTATATGGCTTTTTTTTAAATTATTTATTTAAATTTTTCCAAATTATTAAAAATTAATATTAAAAAAAATATTTTTCTACAAACCAACCGATCGCGAAACAAACTAACGAGAGACTGAATACTGATATGAACTTGTTTAATCTTGTTAGAACAAATCCACCTGTTTCGATATCTCCCTCTGTTAAGCTGCTGGTAGCTTAAAGCTAATCCACCTGTTTCTCTCTCTGTCTGTTGAGAATTTCTAATAGGTATGAGCTGGAGATAAAAAACCGTTTCTCGGTGGGAGTGTGTGATGCTGTGATGTGCGATTTCTTTTTTTTAGATGGGAGAAATAATGAAAAATGGAGGGATCAATATATGTATTATATACACAGTAGTGTTTCGAGTGGAGCTCGTTAAATGTTATCGAATTACTGCTATTCTAAGGACTTGTTCACATGACGATATGCACTGGAAGAGTTTTAAATTGTATTTATTTTAAAACGAAAATCATGTATTTATACGATTGATTTGCAGTCAAAATTCATCAACAAAACTTAATTTTGATCTTTCATTTTCATTTCAACTTTAAAATTGATGAAACTTTTGAAAATAGATTGGTCTTTTTTTCCTCAACTTTAAATCGATATGCCAATTATCCATAATTTTATTTTTTGATTTAAAAATTAATTTATTTCGGACTTATGTAAGCTTTCACAACAATCACTATCATTAAATATTACAAAGATAATATATCATATGTGTTATAGTTATAACTTATAAGCAATTTAGTAATTTGGAATGCAACAAACAATATTCAATCTTTTCAAGGCGAATGGAAGACTATTGATTTTTTGTTGATGTTTTTTCAAAGCACTTTTATATTTGAATCATAAATTAAATAAATCAAAAAATATATTCATACATTTCATATTCATAAATGATTGATGAAAAGTGTCAAATTCCACGAAAGATTTATTTTTAGCAAATTGATTTCTTTTCAAAAAAATATTTGAATTGAATAGAATTTTTGATAGATTTCAAATCAAATATAAATTGATTTATTTAACCAATGGAAAATCACAATCTGAATGACAGACCTAAAATAACTTTTTTTTCGCTATCGTAAGGCGGAAAACTACGTAATAAATGCCTGAAAATTTACAATTAAATTGTTCAATACTGTGAAAAAATTGATGTCAAAATAAGTCTCTTCTAAAGATCAAAATCAAAACATGAAACATTTTCAAAATCGGCTGTTATCACGGTTTGTTTATAAGCCGTAAAAGTAGAAAATTAAGCAATTCACTAAGAATTTATTAATTTAATAAAATTATGACAGCGTTAAAAAATATAGAAATGTAGATAACTTATTTAAAGTGCTTACATGACCTTAAAACACGAATAGTCAGAAAATCAATATTTTTTTGCTTAAGGTTCTTTGTAATTAGCCTAATGTTTTTTGTAGATAATATCTGTTCTTTGTGAAGATGCCAAAATTGAAGTTCAGAAACTAGATTACAAGCTGAATGCATAGCAGGAAAACGGCTGATTTATAAGATTTTTGAAGGAAAACATAGTTTGAGATGTTAATTGATTTTTTAAACAGTGGTATTCATTTTTTAACACTATTGAAAACGAACCACTTAAAGTTTGTTAAAGCTCAACCTCAAAAAAGCCCTTTTAAAGCCTTGAACTAAAAAATAATGAGATTGTTTAGGGGTTTAGGGGTATCATTGAAATCGATTGGATATCTAACAATGATTTTGTTCTAAAAAACTAATTTTGAATTTATTTTTCGAAATAAAAGTATTCTCCTATTTTCGGCTCAACTTTCCGTTAGCGCAGCACGAATTTGGACACGCAGTTTCTTTTATTTGATAGATATGTGCAAATAAATAATAATTAGCTAGGAAACATTTATTTCTATTTTAAATTAATTTTCAAAGTTCACTTTTTACACATACAACAGACATAAAAATGGTTGATTTTGACATTTCTTCCTTGTTTTTTGTTCAGTATTGCCATACTTGTTTTTTGGGAATTTCTTTGATTTTAGTGCTCAAATGCAGAAAGTACTTTGCATATACCCTAACTCGCACCCACCCCTAATCCTATAGTGATCACAAGCAGGGGGGGCACCATGTCCCCTTACATACCTAGCTGCTAGTACGCCGGCCGTACTATAAATCAATTAAAAAAAAACTTGTTTTAGGCTCAAAAAACGAAATTCAAAAAAAGTAGGATTAAGTCTGATAAATAAAATATTTTTTTATGACATAAAAGTATTTCCTCACCTTAATATTTAAAACATTTTCTATTGAGAAAAAAATCAGAAGGAAATTCGTGCTGTGGTTATGGAAAGCCGCCACCCCCCCCCCTATTTTCTGCTGGAAATTTATTTTCCTAAACCGCTGCTATTGGTACCCGTGGCATGATGGTTAGTGCGTTGGACTGTCATGCGAGAGGTCTTGGGTTCGATCCCTGCCTATGCCACCTGAAGTTTTTTTCACGGGTACTGCCTCTTGCGAGGAATTGACAAATTCTCCAAGAGTAATTCTTGTCATGAAAAGTGCTTTCTCAAATTTGCCGTTCGGATTCGGCTTAAAACTGTAGGTCCCTTCCATCCCTGACAACAGTACTCGCACACAGGAATGGTTGAGAGTTGTCAGTCACTAGGCCCTAGTTCTCAAACGGACTGTTGCGCCACCCAATTTATTTTTTATTTATTTATAAACAGCTGCTATTATAGTAAAAAATTAATCGAATCTGTCCATAGACGTCTGTCAGAAAAAAATAATCACTTTCCAATGATTGCTGACTCCTCAAAAAATAAATTTTCTATATTATTAACTTTATATTTATATAAACTTTATATTTCACCGATGTAGCTTCCCTATTAAAATAATTTGAATTTTCCGAACTCTTTCCTGAATTCGACTATTTCATTTTCGTAGCATTCCCATTCCGTCATGAGTTTTCAGATTCCATACAAGAGTAAACGAGACCAACATATAATTTTAAAATGGACAACAAAAATATTTCTATCTCATTCGATGTCACACGTACAAAAAAATCTTTCACCATTTCCAATTGAAATGTCAAACTAGACTTCATCGTATTTGCAACATCTCGGGTTATTTTGTCGTCTCGGAGTGTTTAATTAAAAAAAATTCAATATAAAATAAAAAAATCAAATTCAAAATAAAATTAATAACCATTTCAAAATACAAATCAACTAAACCTCAAAATTCATACGAAGAAAACAAACCTTATCCCACAATAGTTCGTCTCCATTTTCTCCATAAACGTGAAAAAAGTGACCAAAAAATTATTTTCTTTTTTTTATGTTTCGTTTCTTTTATGTCCGCTGTCCCATGTCATAGAAAAAAATCTTTTAAATCAAATAAAAAAGTGTAGAAAGTGCAAAACACCCAGAAAAAAAGAAAGAAAGCAGCAGCAAAGTAGTAACAGTAGAAAAAGTTATAATTTTCTATTATTTTGTTTCTTGATTTTAAAATCGGAAATAAATTTTGAAAGCAACCAAAAAGAAATACAAGAAATTTTAAGTAAAAGGTTTTACATCCAGAGACGTGGTTTTGATGGTTTTAAATTTAAGTTTTTAGAAAAAATAAATAAAAATAAATCAA
This sequence comes from Eupeodes luniger, assembly GCA_951509635.1. Classification (NCBI taxonomy): domain Eukaryota; kingdom Metazoa; phylum Arthropoda; class Insecta; order Diptera; family Syrphidae; genus Eupeodes; species Eupeodes luniger. The sequence continues at coordinate 24,423,884 of OX608074.1, forward strand.
AAGTTGAACTGGTTTTTTTTTCCATACTGTGCTGCACCTTCTCCTACTCCTCTTGCTTAGAAACTTAAACTTGAAACTACTCCTCCAACGCATTCAGGTAAGCAATATTTTATTTAATTTCTATATTTCTTTTCTCCTACTTTTGTGCAATTCCAATTTCTTTTTTATATGCCTTCGCCTTGTGTATTAGTTTTTGTTTTTGCTGCTACAAAATAACCTTCTGCAGCGAAGGATAGATAAATAGTTTAAAAAACAAAAAGAAAATTTATAGCAACTTCCTGTTTTCAGATTAAATAGTCAATAGATCGAGTCAAGTCGAGTTGAGTTCGGTTCGAGTGTGTGTAAAAGCTGTACTTGTTGTTGTTGTTCCTGCTGCTATTGCTTCATATTATGACGAAAATAAAATAAAAAAAAAAAAATTGTACTTTGTTAGTTCTCCGTGCATTTTTATTGAATAATTTATTATCAGAGAAAAAGCATATAGCACCTGATAGAGCAAGAGCATTGCATGTTGCTTATTTTCTTACTTAGCTGTGTACTCACAAAGTCATCTTATTAATATTACAAGAATCCATAACTTGTATAATATTCTTTCCATTTCATGAAATGTAATTTGTTTTATGAGCCTCCAGGGTCCAGTAGAGTAGAGTAAAGCCCTTCCTGTCGACAACGCCGACGATGACGACGAGTCATTCTTTGTTGCGTTGCCAAGTTTATAGTGACTAGGTTTGGTTTTGTATAGGTCGGTCTGTTGGGTAGGTAGTAGGTACTTAAGTTTAGTTGCTGTTTGACTAAGGCAGCACCCATATTAGTCATCTGGAATAATAATAATCTCATCATTTCAATCGCTATCGCCACGCCATACATACATATAACACCATTCCATATCGTTTGTATCGACTATTATCGCTTCGCTGGCGCTGGCTGGCTTGAGAATTTGTTCTCCGTCTGTTGTTTCTATTTTTTGAGCAAAAGATTGTTTGGTTATCTTATCTCCACAATTTCTAATTTCTTCCTTTGTTTGTCGTTGTCCAAAACAAAACATTAACTGAATTAAATATCACACAAATCTGGAGACAAACAATAAAAATAATGAAAATGGATATGGATGGAAATTAAGAGAAAGAACCATTTGCGTGTTTTGAAATACCAACAGACAACAGTTGTTGTGTTTTGTTTGTATCTTAACGGTTTAATTGATTTCATTAAGTTCAAGGAAACATTTAAACAATATAATCAAGATGTCGTCGGTCGTCGAGATCCAAAGATATTATATATTTGAGGTAATAGGTATCTATTAATGAGTTTTATTTGTCTGAATAAATAATACAATAAATTGTTAAAAGGAATGGTCAAGTCTAACAAGCTGACATTCTAGTACGAATAGTACAATAAAAATAATAAATTGTTATTGTTGTGCATTAATTTCTATATTAAACGTTGAACTGGAAAGGAGTAAGATAATGGAAGATGAGTGACATAAGTCTTTGTTTGTTTACATAATATACTGCAACGATTTAATATAAAATAGTAACCTTTAAGGTATATGTTACACTTCAGACATTGATTTTTTTTAGATAATTTTGTAGTAAATTCGATAAGAATCTCATATTTAATATGGTACAACTTTTGACTAAAAATTTGTCAAGATGATCAATAACTTTTATTCTGTTTTTGCTGTTTAAGTTGTTTTTCGCCCTGTAATGCCGTGAATTTCAACAATGATAGAATGCAAAAAAAATTATCTTGCTAACTTGTAACTTCAAAAACTCACATTTTTTTTCTGAACATTTTCCAATGTTTTTTTATTTTTTTACTTTATAACGAAAAATTATCAATGAAATAAAATGACCAAGTTCTTTTGAATCGAATATTAAAAAAAAAAAAACCTTTGATGTAATTTTTTAAAGTAGCTCTTGCTTTTCTCTTAAGTTTATCGATTTCATAACATAAATTGACGTTAAAGTTGATAACGTTATAATGTAAGCTTTAAGTTTAAAGCATTCATTGTTTTGGTGACATCCTTATGGAACATACGCAACACTTATTCAAGTTTTAAGCCATCTTCTAGATTGAAATTTTATTTGCATCTTCTTCGCACTAAGTAGACACTTGTTTTTAATACAAGGACACATTTTCTGTCTTCGAATAAATCAGAAATTGGTTAGCACTCCCACTTTCAAGCTTTAGTAAAATAATAATTAAATTAACTTTCGTACAAAAATTGTTTCGCTTGTTTTTTTTAAAAATTAACCCCTGGTTAAGTTAGCACTAACTGACCCTCACAACCAGTTAAAATAAAATGAATGAGGCAGGTTCAGACAACGTAGGGGCCTTGAATTTTAGTTAACTGCATTCTTTGAACACAGAATAAGGCAAAGGCAGCTACTTTATTTTGTCAGGTGTCATTAATTTTAAACTTGAAACTTTAATCATATGTATGTATATCTTCTACTTGTAAAAAGTGCCAACAACATTATTATCTACAAAAAAACTCCTTACACATGTTATAAGTCCATCATAAGTTGTGTTTTTTTTGTATTGTTACAAAAAATTCCTTATTCCTCTTCCAATATGACAAGGACCCTCTTACACAAAAATTTGAAATAAAATTGTGTACTAATTAAATAATTGTGTGTACCCGTGGCATGATGGTTAGTTCCTGTGCCATCTTAAGTTTTTTTCACGGGTACTGCCTCTTGCGAGGAATTGACAAATTTTCCAAGAGTAATTCTTGTCATGAAAAGTGCTTTCTCAAACTAGCCGATCGGATGTGGCTTAAAACTGTAGGTCCCCTACATCCCTGAGAACATTACTCGCACACAGGTATGGTTGAGAGCTGTAAGTCACTAGGCCCTAGTTCCCAACGGACTGTTGCGCCACCTAATTTATTTATATAATTAAATAATTCACAGAGTTATAAAGCTCAGCTTTCAGACGATTGAAAAAACATGATTAGCTGACATTTTTACATAAATAAGCTTGACTTGATTGTTACAGTGGAGACTTTTCATGACTAGCTTTCCAGCCATCGTTCCAATGAAGTTGCCTTAATTGGAGGCTGGCCAATCAGATATAACAAACTTGCCTTATTTTCAAGTCTCTTATGTTGTCTACTATTTAAGAATTTTCTTATAAAGGACCATTACAAATTTATTTTGTAATGGTCCTAATGGTAAATAAACATCCCATTTCCAAACCCTATATATTTCTCACCTCTATGATTTCAGCGCCTTGTCGCATTATAACCTGAACCACGAAGTCAAGCTCTTGCGATCTTGTTGTGCATTTTTTTTTTCTTCAAACCGATCGGAACTAACCTACGTGTGATATTTTTTAAAATTCCAATGCAAGCCCTGGTAAAGATTTTGCTGCATATATAATGTAAAATAAAAGATATCAAAAGTTATCATATTTCAGTTAAATTAAAATTATCCCAATCAAAGCTGCAGATATTTGTACATTTTGCAAAAGTGATATTATATATTATTTTTACCATATACTCGTACATATTGTGAATAAAGTTACATTTGTCTTTTACTTTGTAGCAATCTAAATTTTATTAATGTCGCGTGCATCCAAGTTTGCCTCTGCACACTTTTATAAAAATATCTTTCCAGCTTAGCTGAAAAATCCTAAGAAACATAAACAGTATTTTATTGCCAATAAAATTGCTTACAACTTTTTGAAAATTCGAAGTAGTGACCAATAAATGTTTCTAATCTAAACACAAAAACACACATGTGTGTTTTGAAATTCATTTTTATGGGAATTTGAGTGATTTTTTCCCTCGAAATATTTCTTGTTGCTCGAAGATCAAAATTTTAAAATTCAAAATGAAAAGTTAGCCACATACAGATTTTTTGCTTTGGTTTAATTTTTTCAAACTGATTGCCAAAATGTAACATACGAACGGTAAAATTTTGAAAATTTACAATTTTATCTTTTAGGTATAGAGCCTGAAAAAGGTGGTGAAGAAATTTGTTTACCTTTTTAGTATTAAATATTTCTTAAATTATTTAAAAGTCATTTTTGTTTTGTTGAAAATATAATATGTCTAATGATCGTGTTTATTGAACAAAAAATTAAAAAATGTTTAGTTCTTTTTAGAACAATACTATCTTCACGACATATTGTGCATTCGGTATGTTAACTGATATGCGTCAGTAAAACGATAGTTCTCTGCTCGTCCAGAGGCCTTTAATTAGTTCAGCAACATTTTATAGCGCTTCAAATCGATTAAGCTCATGAATTTGTTTGAAACAATCCACTTTGTTGTTTGCTTAGAATTACTGATTAAATTGTTTATCACAAAAAAAATATTCGATGATAAGACAACAAAATCTACAATCAATGAATTGTTCTGCATTTAAAAAACAAAAAGACTCATTATCATGAATGTATATAACAACCATAAAAATGTTAATACAATTTTCTATCAATCGATAAATAAATGTTATATACAATGAAATTGATGATGGTTTCATTTGAATGAGCGGATTAAATCGATTGAATGTTATACTATTCTATGTTAAGAACAAGTAAACAAACAACACAAAATGGCAATGTCATGTGTGTTTTTCTTTTTATTTAAACAAAGAAGAACAAAAATGATTATATTGCGGTCATTGTCAATGGTTCATTGTTTCCAAACACTAATAATAATAAATGTACTACACTTTCAATTTCTTTTTTTTTTGGAATTGGGATAAATTCCAATTCGAATCATGTCATGCAGAAAAATAAATTGAAGATATTTGTTTTTATTTTTCATCCAGCAGTAGCAGAATCCAAATCCAGTTGCACAATGAGGATTGAATATTCATACAATGTACATTCATGTATTTATATCTGTATGTTATGTACAAAAGTATAGTGTAGTCTGCTCTTTTTCAATTAATTCCTCAACTTTAAGACGTGTGCAAGGTCAATGGTCGATTTTAATTTATTTTTATAATTTTTGTTGTCTTTTGTTTTGTTTTAGTAGTTGAGTTTTTATTTTTTGAGTGGATTAATATTATAATTTATTATTATTTGCATTGTAAGCGAAATTTTTTAAATAAACATAAAATTTTTGCACATACACATAAAACGAAAAATGATTACACTTTTTTGTTGTACGTACCAATGTATACATTATGTATGTATGTGTTTTTTTTTAGTGTTTATTTTGTTTATGAATTATGTACTCTACTTTAGCAATGTTTGATGATTTATCGATTAAATCCAAATTCAAATATTAAACAGTCTGCGTCAACTTTATGGAGACATATAATTTTCTTTTTTTTTGTAAAATGGTCAGCGTACGGTTCATATTTTGAATTTTATTGCAAAATAAGTGGAATGTTACGGCAAGTTAGATCTGAGTCACGAAAAATGTGGTAATATAAGAATTTAACATACTAAAAATAAAATGTTGTTGTTGCAATACTTTGTGGCTGACCTGAGTGTTTTTTTTTTTTGATTTTCGTATGATCTACAGGAATGACAACCACCAATTATCTTTCATGATCCTGTTGTATGATGAATTTTTTGAAAAAAATGACGAAGGTTGCTCTTTATATTTCCATCCTAACAATGATACAATGGTTTTATGGTTTTTGGTTTTTCAATATGTTTTTCAAGACCATCAATAATTTTTTCATATATTTCCAAAATTTAAACCTCCATGGGAGGCACCTGTAAAACATTTTAGGTAAAGGGTTTACCAATGAGAGGTTTGATTATGAATACTCCGCAATTTGGGTAGTTGTCACTTTTGAAGCTGCCATATTTTGACATTTGATAATTAGAAACTACGCCGTTACCAACAATGGAACAATACGAATTTTAGCAACGCATTGAAATTCTTAAAATGCACTGCCACAATGGCCATATTGAAACTGTAAGGACGGGTTATTGATGTGAAGAGTCGAAATTGTGTGCGTGAATAAAAAACAAACTGTTGAACTCCAAGTTTGTCGATTCCTCATCAATCCGGAATGAATTATTTCCGCTGGTTGTTTTCTTGAAATGTCTTAAAATGATCCGAATTTTCATTATAAAATCAACAGAAATGTGGAATTAGTGCTTCAAGAATTATTGTTGAAAAGCATTTTCCACCCTCAACGTGTCACTGTTTGATGTGGTTTTGGGATGTGTTGGTTGTGTGATACGACCTTTTTTGACATTGAGGCTGGTGGAACGGTTTAAGGATTCTAGTCATACTTAATTTTAAGGTAGCCCCTATATGCCACATGATTATGCACATTCTCTGTTACTGACGACAACACATTTTTTACTTCTTTACTGAGTAAAGGGCACCTACTCAAAGCATTTTAGCTTTGATAATCCAAGTAGTAATGGTACTAATATTAAAAATATTTCGCTTTTTATATTATACGCGCAAACAAGGGGTGAAACAATTAGTGAAGAAGGATAGAATTAAAAAGAAGATAGATACCGATATACATTGGCATTTAAATTAAAATTAGTGGGACATTTAAGCCGAGTATAGCATTTCACATTCCTGAAGTGAGACCAAAAAAAAAGAATGTTTGGGCATACTGATGCGCATTCCTAAAAGTATGGGTATTAGGGCTTAATTGTTAAAAAAAACTTTATAGTTTGAATGTCAAGAAACACTTTTATTTTACCAAGTATGGAAGTATGATTGTGCAAACAGATTTTGTATACCAACTCTCCAAGATAAACGTGTGTCGCCATTGTAAGTAGCAAGTCTTAAAAGTTTTGGAAGATCACGAAAAACGATTAAATACGATCCGTTTCATATTTCATCATTATCATTCCTTCCTATATTCATTCATTTAATCGTAATTTCAAGACACACTGCGCTAGCTCGAGGTCGAATATCTTCCACTACTCAACTTGACCTCAAAGTGCGCACAAGTTAAAACTCAAAACCACACTGGAATCTTGATTTGATGTGTTTTATTTTTTATTATTTATTTTTCATGGAAGATAAAACAAGAAGAACAAATAAAAACTAACTACCTCAGAGATATTGTTGGCGAATAAAATAAACAAAAGTATCCGGCATTTTGTCACTGAATAAGTTTTTTCTTTTTTGTTTTCCTTTATACAAAATTTTCTGATATATTGCACCTATTCGCGTTCTATAGTATTGTTGTTATTTGTGTGAATTTATGCATAATAGAGTTCAGTTTCATTTTTGCTAACATTTTTAAAAGCGTGGTATGTATTATTATGTGAAGAGAATCGGAACATATAGTCAGAGTGTTGCATGTTGGCTTAATATTGAAAGTCAGAAAATGAACTTTACCTTCACGACTTTGTGTGTTTTCATAATATGGGGGAGCTTTTTAGATTTTCTGCGACAACAGCCTTAAGACGACCGACGACGTCGATGATGATACGACGACGACAAAAGAGGAGTTTATATTTTATTTTTTTTATTTTTCTTGTCATTATTATTGTTTGGTTTTTCTTTTAGCTCTTTGTCTAGATTAGATAAGAGGAAATATTGAATTTTCTTGCAGTTTAAATAGCTTATCTTGCACATCTAGAATGAAAACATATTTTGAAGCTTATCATAATTAATCTGAAGACATAGCAAGGTACATACAATATATGTATGTACATATGTTATGTCTTTTGTACTAAGGTACTTAGTGGGATTTGTGCGTTAACATTTTCATATGAGGTTCTTCTTCTTGGAAAATATTGATTAAGAGTTGTTTTTATTTATTTTTTCGAGAGGGGACTTACCTGCGTTCATTTGAAGTTGATAAGATAATACTTTTCTCCTGGTTTCTCGAAATTTTATAAATATAATTTTTAATCATAAAGGTGAATCGTGACGTGATGTATCTGGATAGGCAATTGTTATCATAAAAGCCTTTGAAAAATTAAATTTAATAGGTACAAAATAAGAGAAGTATAGGTACACTCGATTGAAAAAAATTCCTATACTAATTTTGATTTTATTATTATTAAAATATAAAACGATTGGTGATTTTATTTTTTGTTTGCTTTTGTTGCGTTATTTTATCAACAAAAAAATCGTGATTTGTTATTTATAACGTGTGTTGTTATAAATTATCGCATAAGAATACTAATGAATGTTTTTCACGGTCGTAGTTGCAAAAAATGAATGTTATTTCTGTACTAATATTGAACTAAGTTAAGTTTTAGTATTAAAAAGAGGGAAGATGCGTAAAAGAATTAAATTATATCACATTAAATAATTCATCTGGAGATAAAAACCCATTTCTAGGGTTCTAAATTCTGAGTTAATTGTGTTTGTGTTTGATAATAGATGCTAATGGGCTGTTCCACTTGTTAATAAGAGACTACAATTCACTGACAAGTTAAAAAAAAATATCATCACCTTTGACCTTCCTTTATAGGAACTTTTATATAGTGCTTAGAAATTAAAAAATAAAAAGTTTTTTAAAAGTTTCCAGCAAATTATCTCCTATGATATCATTTTTGACTTATTTGACTGGATTACAATTTTTTATATAAATAATGGGCACTCAAAGGGTTATTAATACCCTTAACATGTTTAAAGTTTAAACACAGTGTGGTTAAAAAAAGAACATCTATACTTGACAGTACGTCTGAAATTGAGCTCAAGGTTTAACTGATGTGCATTTTGAGAAGTACGAGTATTACTGCTGAATTGTTTGAGGGGGGATGCAACTGGATAACTCGACAGAACATTGTTTATAAAAATATCGGTAAAACAACGAAAAGCATGAGACATTGCGGCGGTGTTGGAGTGACGTAATTGTTTTGGTTATAGTTCTATCGCCTATCATTTTTAAAGCTCTTTTTTGGATGCTGTCGAAAATACTTAAACTTGTATTAGGGGCACCTGCCCAAATATGCGAGTTATATTCAAGTTTTGGACAAATGAAGGCTTTGTAAATTACAGCCAGATCAGAAGGGGTGACAAATTTCTTGCACTGTCGTAGAAATCCTAAGCACCTAGCAGTATTTTTGGTAATACCGAATATGTGATCATTCCGTAAGAGGTGATCTGTGATACACATACCGAGTACTGAAAGCTGAAAATTAATCAGCGTTTCCATGACCTTTGAAAAAAAGGGACGTGAGTGCTATTGGACGATAGTAAGAGGTGGAGGAGGATTCGCCTTTTTTAGGGACAGCCTGTACAAATGCTGTTTTCCATCCGCTCAAAAAGAGACCTGTAGAGTGGGAAGGAAAGATGGAAAAGCTTACGCAGTGGTTTTGCCAGCGTTGAAGAAAACCTCTTCAGAACAATAGGAGGAATACTATCGGGCCAGCAGATATGCCTATGTCAAGGTCTTTCAGTACTCTTGCAACTGAGGATGACGTAGTGTTTCGTACGTTTTTTACACTTCTTTTAAAACAGCCATAAAAAAGGGTGTATACTGGGGCGTAGAGTCTATTTGGTTGTTTGCAGTTTTTTTTTGTATTTACTCTTAATTTTTAACACTTCCTAAATTTTTTTAATTTTAATTTTGATACAACTTAATTAAATTAATTGTAAGGTTAAGTATAACAGTAAAAAGCTCAAATTGTTTGCAATTCAGAAATTTACTCTTGTTGAGATAAGCCATCAACTTAAGAAAAAATGTTTTTACAGAAACATCAAGGTGAACAGAAAAAACTTTCAGAAAAAATCAGTGGGTGTGTTATTTTTTACAAAAGCACTTTAAACAACCCAAAATTTCGGGTTTTCTCGAATATCTCACGAATGTTCTTGACCTAAATTAAATTTTATTCTACACATTGCAACCTAATACAAAAAATCAACTGATAGTGTTTTTATAAACCAAAAAACTGACAAAACATTTTTCAGCTCCAAAATTTTAAGGACTACGAGGTTTTTGACTTTTGCTAAAACCTTAAGAAAAATTAAATCGACTTATTTTTTCAAAAAAAAAAATGTATTTAGTCTTATCATTTTTTATTTTATAAACAATTTCATTTAATTCCAATTTTTAACTGTATACTTTTTGAAGTTCCTTAAATGTAATTAAATTTATCAGAAAAAGCAAGTCTTAAGGGCACCAATCAAAAAATTATTAATGAGGGTTATGTATTACAAAAAAAATTAAAACAGATTTTTTTCGCTACAACAACGTTCAGTACATATGTATATAAAATGATATAAACTTCAATTCAAAATATCAAAGAAAAACAATAATCAATCAAGGTGAGTGTGAGCGTGATAACTAATTGTCAACATTTCCGGATTTTTATAAAATCGATAAAAAATTCATAAAAAGTTTTATGATTCAAGAGAATACGTTATAGAAATGTCTCATATCTTGTAGTTGAGTTAACTTCCTATGGGCAGTTAATTAGAATACCAGAAGATTATCTTTTTTAATAAAGTAAATTCATGTCAATCTAAAATAAATGTCTTTGTTTTCAAAGTTCTATACCACTGAAAACCACCCTTTATTGTACCGACATACAGACAAAAACATTAACATTAGACTCATTCATTAAAAATACATCAACATTATACATTATGCACTTTGTATACACTACCCTTGGTCAACTTAACGGATAGTACTTACAACAACGCATAATATCGCCATTGTTGTTACAACATCAATATCCAATAATATAATATGTAATAATAATAATTGATTTAAACACAATCCCTATACAAAGTTTACAATAAAAGCTGCTAACCTCATTGCCATTCACTTTATACAAAATATGTATATATAAATATAAATATAAATACGTACTAGGTAGACTTTTCCTAGGTACACTCGTACCATCATTGAATTATTCAAACATCTGACAAATAAAATTGAATCACAAAATCTTATTTGCCCGTGATGTATTTTCTTTTAGCATAAATGCAATTTACTGTTAAATTTATTTATATAAAAATGGAATCAATTAAACATGACTTTTTAGATATACGAACTATAAATTGCTTCGTTCTTAAAATTCTAATAGACAAAGAAAACAAAAAAAAAACAAACATATTCGTTACTAAAAATAATTTTTGACTTTATAACTTTTAAGTTAGATTACCAACTTGATTGCTGCCAGTTGGGGGAGGGAAGGGTATATCAGGAGCCGGCGTGTGTAGGTACATATTTACATTTGATGTTATATGAGTTTAGGTAAGTGCGAGTCGAGTGTACCTACATACATCATTTGTATGAAAAGACAGGGCAATTTGTTGGGCTTCCTTTGGGGGCAAATTTAATTATAATACCCATCAAGCAATACTGACTAAATGCAGTGTTTAAAAACAGTTATGGCCTTTAGTTTTATAGCGAACTTGAAACCAATGCCACTACTAGCGTTATATACAGTCGAATAAAAATATAAATTCGAACGCGTTTCACACAACATAATATATTTGTATAGTTTAAAAATATATATATGTGTGTGTGAGTGTGTTTGGGCGCACTTCAAAAAAGGAGTTCATTTTTGAGTGGCAAATTCGAACTCTTCCTCTTGGCGCTATACGAGTACCTGTAATAAATCAAATTGTGTTCATAAGGTATAGTGAATAATAAAATGATGAATTTTTTTCAACTACCCAGTGGGTATAGAATTACTCGTACTTTGGCATACATATGGTGAATTGACATGCAACTGTAAAAAAATACTACTCAGGACAAAAAACAGGTGTAAAATCGATATTTGCACTTGATTTGTGTTTCTTTTCTTTTAAGGATTGTTATTGAACCAATTACTCAAGGAATTGTATTTACCTCCTTCATTCCTTTCCCTTTTTTTTTTTCTCTTATCTTGATCTATTTTAAAAAAGGGTGTGTAATGTTTCAAGTTATGTGATTACTTACATATGTAATTAAAACAAAAAAATAAGTTTAAAAAAAGTGTGTTTCATTATTCCCAGGAAAGTTGTAAAATAAAAAAAACATCTTAATTAGTTCTTATGTGTTGACTTTTATTCAACTCGTAGACTTCAAAATTTTCCAAGTGCAGAGTTAGTTTTAACTTGAGATTTTTTTAAAAGTTGAAAAATTTGTCTTTTTCACTATTTTATCCCTCAGTTAAGAAAAGAAACTCATAATTTAACCAACTTTCAGTTAAGATAATTTTCTTAGGATATTTTAGGCAAATTATTGATCTACGTATGATTTTTCAATTGAACTTTAAAACCACTTTTAAATACCTATTCATTCGATTAAATTTAATATTTAATTAGTTGAATCATGGTGCAATAACTCCTGCTATTACGAAGAGTTTAGAAAAAAGACCTCTAAAGTTTCTTAACTTAAGAATATCAAAAGTTTACAATAATCAACTTCAAGAGAAAAGAACCAATTTCTCAAATTGACAAACAAATTATTTCTTTGTTTTCAACTTTTGGTAAACTAAAGTGCCCTTAGTTTATTATGTACGTTAAAAGTGTATTAAAGTTGTTTTATGCAAATTTGATTAGAATTGACAATGCAAATTGTAAGTCTTCCACTTTGATTACAAAAAAAATAAATTAATTTGATGCTGGGATTCTTAAATAAATAAATTAAAGGGAACTGCGTAAAATTCAGGTACAATTCTATGATAATTGAATTCAAAATTGAGGAATTTAAAAAGTCTCAGTGCTCATAACTGCATTCTAAAAAATCAATCAACAATTTTTTAAACTCGTCGAATTCTTAATAAAAGTACTTTCAAATATTTGAGTATAATTCGGAAGAAATTATATTCATAACATTTTAGTAACAGGACATTAAACTTGAGTTTTAACTACACATATCCATTTACTGAGACTAAAGCCCCATGTGCTGCAACACATTTTATTGAGAGGATTGAGGGTTTGAGAAAAAAAAATATTAAACATTCCATTACCAAGCTTCTCACAGCTAGTGTGTAGTGCTTACTATAATTAGAAATTACAAAGAAAATTCTGTAGTTCAAAATTTTGTATATCAAAATTCTGTATTTCAAAATGCTGTTAATAAGGGTACAAAATAAAAATCGTTTTGGCAATGTAAAAAAGTGCGCAATTTTTTTTTTATCATTTTGAAAACAGAACACTTGTTTTAAGAAAACATCATAATAATTTTTCATAAGCAATGTTCTAATATACATCCCTTGAACAATAACATTATGATATATCGTTGGAAAGGTACTGATCCCTAGATGACGAATTTGCTATTTTCAATGCTGTAGGACGCTTAGTTTCCGAGATAATCGACTTCAAAGTTTTGAAAAAAAAAATTACACAAAATGTGTAACGTGATACATCGTTGGAAAGGTACTGATCCCTAGATCACGAATTTGCTATTTTAAATGCTGTAGAACGCTTAGTTTCCGAGATAATCGACTTCAAAGTTTGAAAAAAAAATTCCACAAAATGTGTAACATGATATATCAATGGAACGGTACTGATCCCTAGATGACGAATTTGCTATTTTCAATGCTGTAGGACGCTTAGTTTCCGAGATAATCGACTTCAAAGTTTGAAAAAAATTCACAAAATGTGTAATATCGTCGGTGAAACCAGAAAAGTGTGTAACTCCATATTAACAAATTTTACAGGAGAGCATTAAAACGTCAAACAAACTTTTTAAGAGCAAGATGTCACTCACACTTTTACTACCGCATAATGGGGAGATACACGGTTTTCTCACAAAATTAAGTGAGCATGGAGTTACACCATTTTCAAATTTGCCAATAGAATAAAAAGTATGAACTTTAAGGTGATTCCCAGTTTAAGTAACGGTAGATATCAGGTTTGACTAACAGATGTCATTCAAATCTCATTTTCAGAAAATTTGGAGTTACACACTTTTCTGGTTTCACCGACGATATGTACCTATGATAATTCATAAGTCTTTGAAATAATAAAAAAAAAAAACAATATAAATGGTATCTTCTTCTTATTTTCTCTTTCTCTTTCTCTTTCTCATTTTCTTCTTCTTAGAATCTTAGAATTTGAATCACTCTCACATTTTTACATGAATTGTTCCTATCATAATCAACAATTGCATAAACTATTGCACCAAACTAATTGATCTAATATTATGAGATACAGTATTTTGACAATACAGCATTTTAAGACACAGTATTTTAAATTTACAGTATTTTGAAATACAGAATATTAACCATACAGTATTATGACCATACGGTATCGTACAGTATCATACAGAATTTTGACCATACAGTATTTTAAAATACAGCATTTCGACCCGCTCCCAGATTTTATAATATAACCAAAACAAAATCATTGAATAATTGTGTTTAAATCATTGAATCATTAAATTAAATTGTCGTAAACCCTTAAAAAAAGAGACGTCATCTCAAAAACAATGCAATCTCGATTTATAAGGCTGACTTACTTTTAAGCTTATATTTTTTTTTTAACTTTTTGTATTTTAAGATCTTGGAACCACTACAAATCTTCAGATTCTTTTAATAAAAAAAAATCTCCTTAAGTCCATAACATTTTGTATGCTTAACTTGTGTTGGATAGATATTCGAAAACTTTTTTCAAAATCCTTTGATACCTTTAATTTTTAAAAATATAAATATTTAACAAAAATAAATGATGGTAACAACAATTTCTCAGAAAATGTAAACCAAATTCTCATAAAATTAAAAAAATCATGTTTCTGTTTCAAAATTGTTTTAGAACAAGGTAAGTTTAAAGTTTCCATTTAGAAATCCCTTAAGAATGTATCTTACTTATTTTTAAAAGTAATCTGTTAACATTCATATTCAATACCAAGCGATTTTTGAGCCAAAGAACATTTTTAAGAAAACTTTCCCAAGTTGTGTTTGTTTCTTGCTTCAGATTTTGGATTAGTGTAGGAAGGTACATATTAATATATTCATCTTTTTCGACGTTATCATAATTTTCTGGACATATACAGCAGCTATTCGTATATTCAACCTGATTTATCATTTTTTAAAAGCTTTTTCATATTGTGATAGTCTAAATCATCTACAACTACAAATACAAATATTGTTGCTTTTTGTTGCCCCATTTTTTTGTTCGTTCTCAAAATTGTTATTATTCAAAAAAATGTTTGTTATTTTATTAAATTGAAATAATTTCAAAATATTATATATATTATTATCAAAATATTTAAAAATATGATTAAAAACAAATTCTTCTCATTGTATTACTCATAGCTTGCTTTGGAGCACATTCAACATAAACAAAAGACCAAAATCAAATTCTCAATCTCCCAAAAAAAAAACAAAAAAAAAAATCAAAAATATAAAACTATCAATCCAAACAAATATCGAATTTCAAAAGTAAGTCCCGTTCAATGTTTAAATGTTTATTTATTTATATATTTATTTTTTCTTTTTAAACTTAAATTACATCTTTTTTTTCTCATTCATACATAACCATAACACACTTTTGTTTCTTTAATATAATTTTCACTTTGTTAGTAGTATCGTATTTATTTTCTGTTTGTCTTTTATTTCTTATAAACAAAAAAATTTTTAAGAATTTAAGAATCTGCAATAAATAAATTTATATTTTAAGTTTTTGCATATATGTATGTGTGCTGCAATGATGCACTTACAAATATTAAACAACTTTTAATAACTAACAAAAATTATACTTATTTATCGAAAAAAGGGAAATGTTTGAAAACAGCAACTAACCAAAATCATTTTGATATTCTTTTTTAATGTTTCTTGATAATATTACTAACATTTTATTTTGTTTTTCCTTACTAAACAAAAATGAAAACTTTTAATTTATTTACTTTCTTTTAATTAATAATAATTCAAAGTGAGAAAACAAAAGGACGATATGCAAGTCAATGTTGCCGGCATTCGTAGGAACATTAAGAATCTAGCGCACAACTACTCAGATGCTCAGGTAAGAATAATATAATTTAAAAATTAAAACTAACGTCACTTTATGACAATTATCAAAAGCAAGCAATATACATATAAAATACTTATGAAAATGGAGTGAAAATACTATATTTTTAAATTGAAAACAAAAAAGAACCCTACACGAAATTCATAAAAATATGCAGTTCCTTGTGTTAAAACTTCTAAAAAGTCCAACGTTTTCTATTGACAAAATACAATAACCTTTATTTCTAGAAAATGTAATGTATTCAAAATCTATTTTTAAAGTTTTTATGTTCCTAATATACCTTCGTTGTTGATTGTACTCACGATATAAATTTTCTTATCAGTTAAACAATAGAGTCATGTCATGACGAAATAATAATTTAATAAGTTGCTTTTAGTTTTCTAGGAAATTCTACTTTCTATCAGAAAAGTATTTTATTTTTATTATGTAAAAAGAGAGGTTAGTAAATGCTTACATAAATGAATAATGGGTAATTTTCATTAACATAAGTTTAAGTTTAACGACTTACTCATTAGCCATGACATCACTTTAACCAAAAACAATTAAAAATAATATTAATTTCTGATGATATAATTTTGCCACTGAACTCTATAAGTAGTTTGATTCAAAATAGAAATAAAATCCATGTTTGAATCGCACCAACTTACTTAAATGATTCAAACATTTAACTAGTTTACGAATTAAAAACGTTAACGAGAACCAAACAAAAAATTGAATTTTATTTAAATCAAAAATAGTAGTAGTAGTAAATTCACATTCTTAGCCGGAGTCTTGAGCTAAACCACACTTAGTTCCTGAAAAAAAATATACCCATGACGACATTTATGTTAAATTGCTTACATGAAGAAAGATCTAACAAACTTGACAATATTCATCGAAATTATCCGCTCCATATAAAACACAGGAATACATTCTTCTGGATTTGTTCAACTATCCAAAACTTATATGATGAATTTCTCACTTAGAGGAATGCAAAATAAACAAAAATAAGAACTTTCATTTCTACCTTATTGATCCAGTTCGTTCTTTTCAATATTTAAATTTTTTGTTTAGAATTGACGACAGCAAAAACCTTCCGAGAAATGTTGTTCCCAATAATGTACAAATAAACTGAAGTAACCCTCTTAACAAAGAAGAAGTAGATACCTAAATTAAATAAATATTTTTGTGATATCAATTAACCAAGATTAATTAAAAAATAAAACACACATTTTTTAAATCCAATTTTTTTTTATAACTTAATCACTTGCATACACAATAAAAAAAAATAATAAATTAATACAAACAAAACTTGAACCCGTCTCTTCTTTTCCCACACATTGCAGGTTAAAGTACGAGAAGCAACTTCCAATGACCCATGGGGACCATCAGCAACAATTATGGCAGAAGTTGCCGATCTCACCTACAATGTTGTGGCATTTTCCGAGATCATGCAAATGATCTGGAAACGTCTAAACGATCATGGCAAGAATTGGCGTCATGTCTATAAGGCACTCATTTTGCTTGAATATTTAATTAAAACCGGCACTGAAAAAGTCGCCCAACAGTGCAAAGAGAATATATTTGCTATACAAACACTTCGTGACTTCACATACTTCGAAGAGGGCAAAGATCAAGGAACACATGTGCGGGAGAAAGCAAAAACGTTGGTTAATTTATTGAAAGATGACGAACGACTGAAAAACGAACGTATTAAGGCACTCAAAGCAAAAGAGCGTTTCTCTCAGAATGCTAGTGGCTTTGGTAGTGATGGCTATATCGATGGACCAGTTAATCGTGAGAATCAACCAGCCGATTGGCAAGAGGAACCAAAGCCAGTGTCTGATTTGGAATTTGTACGTCCACAAACAGCTGGTGAGGAGGAATTACAATTGCAACTGGCCATGGCGATGTCAAGGGAAGAAGCCGAGCAGGAAGAGGCGAAACGTCGCAGTGATGATGTGCGTTTGCAATTGGCTTTGAGTCAAAGTGAAAATGATTTTAAGTGAGATTGATATGAAGCGCATCTATTTTTATTGTGTCTATACAATTTTGTATTTGCAGAGTTAAACCAGATCCCAAGGGAAGTGAACCCCAACAGAGCCATTTATTGGATTTGCTGGACATATCATTGGGCGCAACAAGTATATCGAGTCCGCCACTTGGCGCAGGAGCCGTTGGTGGCTCTGATCCATGGGGAACACCAGCTAGAGCTGCAAGTCAAGTAAATCATAAAATACATATATATAAGATTGTTTTAAATATTGTTTTTTTTTTCATTTAACTTTTTCTATGTTTTAGCTCTCTGATCCTTGGTCAGGTACATCATCACCACAAATTGATCCTTGGCATGCAAACGTTCCTAAAACATCTGGTGGCGCAGCTGGCGGCGCTGAAGGATGGCTCACACAGCGTACGCAATCACCATCTGTAGCTTCTGGTTCCTCTAATGAGGGTTGGCTACAGAGTAACATTCTATCCAATGGCACTATGAATGGAAATTCATCATCCTCATTATCTGATCCTTGGTTATCGAAGACTGCAGTTGCAGGAGCAACAGCAGCAGCTCCTCCACCATCGTTGCCAATGCCATTAGTTCAAAATACCAGCAGTGGTTCCGTTGATCCCTGGCTACCTGGTGAAGAAGCAAAATCTTTGGAAAAAACATCATTAGGACCTGAAGATCCTTGGGCACCAAAAGCCCAACCGATCTCTTCCAATAATGGAGATCCATGGAAGAGGACTGCAAATGAGGTAGAAAAAAAAAAGTACTCTTACTTAAATGGATTGTTTTTTTAATAGATTTCACTAATTCAGACAACGACAGTAGCAAAGGTTTCACCGGATTTGGATGATTTTGATATAATCACAAATCGTAATAAGACTGGAGGACTATTAGACGTTCAAAGTACGACACTTGGCTCAAATAATAACAATGGTAATATCAAATGTTTGTGTTTTTTTTGACATAAAACGTTCAATTTAAAATTCTATATATATCATTTAGCATCACTTTTGGATGAATTGGATCCGTTATCGAGCAAGAAGCCATCATTGAAAACACCACAATCGTTCTTGGGTGAGAACTCAGCGTTAGTGAATTTGGACAATTTAATTAAACCAGTTGCGCCGAGCAATACAATTGGCAGTGCAGCGTACAATCCATTTAGTGATACTATTCCACCTAAGACAAATCTATTCCAACAACAACAGCCGCCTGTAAGTTTTTTTCTTTTTGTTTATTTTTTTTTCGAATTTTTCACCAACAAAAATATTGAATATTACATAACTATTTAAACTTGATCGGAGGTTCATGTGAGTAATCTTTTTAACAATGAATTTGTAGGTTCCGTCCATAAATCAACTCAAGCAACAACAGCCTTTTGCAATTAGTTTAAATCAAGATCCTTGGGCACCAGTTAGTAATGCAGCGCCACAGGTAAATTTGTATGATCTTGGAAGTTGAACATTTCTCTGCGGTGTTTTTGAAACTAAAAACGAAAACAAAAAAGTTAAAGAGCTAATTAAAAGAAATTGGTTTGGGGTAGAAAACAAAAGAAAAAATTGTTTTTTAAAAGAGCTTCGCGGTTAAGGTTAAAGTTTTTTCTAAAAAAGAATTCAATATATAGAATACCTACAGAATAGGTTTTCGACAGAAAAAAAACTATTAAAGAAGGTATCAGTTTCCTCCAAATTCTTGGAATCAAGATAATATAAAAACTTATGATTGAATTGAATTGTTTATATTGAATCCATAAGTCCTTCTATAACGTTATAGATACCCTCTGGTCATTTCTGACTCTGTATTTTGAAACTGAACCTCGTTAGTTTGTGTCCTTAAAAGTGAAACTTTTATTCTGCAAGACACTTGTTCAAATCAAAAGTAGAGATTCTTGAACTGTAGAAGAATAACTTCAATAAGTTGTTTAAACGTGCCACGTCATTCTATCCTTCCTGACCATGAAAACAATCTTTTTATTATATAAATTCCGCACAGGAGATCAAGACTCATTGGAATCCTAACCATCCTATGAAGTCTGATTATATTTTCTAGGAATGCCTAAAAAACTTCAGAATAACCTGGTTCTAGGTGCTTAAACTTTAGCTCTAGTTCTTCGTTTCCTTACAATCATTGACTATGAGCAAAGTACAAAGAAACCATCGAGAAAAACAAAGTCATTCTTTTTAAATTATGACTATTTCGTGATAGTTCTTTAAAGTTTTATAAGATATTGAAGGTTGAACAGAAAGTTTTTTTTTTCAAATAAAAGTTAATGGTGTGGGATGATAAAATCTTCAACTTCCTTTTTCTTGTGTTTTTTTTTCTTCTAATAATATTTATTTCCAAATGTCTTTTTTGTTTGTTTTTGATTTTGTTTTCTTTAATCAAAGTATTGTTGTCTTTATAAGAAAAATAAAACAAAAATAATAAATCTTTTTTGTTTTTCTATGTTTGCATGTTTAGTGCGACGAATATTTAATTGACTATGATTCTGATCAAATAACCGTTTGTACCAACAATAATATCTATGCGGGTCAATTTGAATCAAATAATAACAATAATAATTATCTTAGTATTAACAATGACAGTGAATCTTTTTCTTCGAACAACAATAACAACAGCATTAATAATAATATTAAAAACAACAATAGCAACAGCGTTTTTGATAATTATGATCCTTTTATCGTGCCTCCTAACATTTGCAATATTAATAATTACGCTCCGTCAGCAATTAATTCAAACTGTTATTCATCACCTCTTGGTATTGGTAACGTTAGCAATAGTCCTTCGTTTTTGGAATTACTTGCTCCAAACTACAATCAAATTTCAAATTTCAATGCCTATAATGGTAATCTCTTCGGCTATGGATATTTCGATAGTCCCAATCAAAGTATGAATCCGGGTAATATGTTTGCATCATCTGCTCATCTATCGGGAGTGAGTAAAGAAAATCAAAAGAAATAGAGTTGAAACGTTCTTATAAAGTCTGTCCAGAGATTCCTTTGTAAATCCTTAAAAAATATTAATTTTGCAACGACTTTGTATTGCTAAGAAAAGAAAGCATCATAATTCTTTGAGATCTTTTGCTTTTTATTCTGTTGTTATCTTTGAACTTCATTAGAATTAGATATTTATTAATTTTTTTATGATTTTTAACATTTATTATGTATAACATTAATAATGCTGCTCTCCATGTTATCTTGTAGCCAACAATGGAGGCTTGGACGCTTAAATAATGGGTAAAAATAAAACTCCTCTACCATAATACGATTGTTGTTATAAACAAAATTTAATTAAATCAAATCTTTTGCATGTTAACTAGCAATATAAATCTAATCTTTTCCTCCTAACCTACACACCCCACTTGTCTTCTTTCAATTGTAGATCAAATAATATTTATTTATTATATTTGTGTAGATTTGAAAGCTTTACTCGCATGAAACCCACCTTACTAATCCTTGAAAATATATTATAATGTAAATAAAGATATAATAAAAGTGTTAAAAAAGAGTGATTTTATTTTTGTTTTAATATATTTTTGTTTTTTTTTCTATTTTGCAAACATTTTACAGAACAACAACAATAACAATAATTTGGCATGGATAAAACCAGAAGCAGCAGCATCAAATCCATTTTTATAGTTCGGGAAAAGAGATTGATTTAAATTTAAATATAAAATTAAACTATAAGAGTATTATTAATGTAGAACATGTTCTTCGGATGGGATGTGGATATACAACTAACCTATACAAACGGTAAGTAATAGTTCTTAAAGTTATGTAGGCTTGAGGACTCTTGAAAAATCAACTCAAAACATAAAAAAACTAATACTTTCCTTCATTTTCTTTGCAGATAAAATTTTAAACTAAAAACAAATTTAAACAAAACAAAAAAATTAGGACACCAAAGTGCCCTTTTTATATTGAGTAAACGAAATCTATAATCATTTGTCCCGGCAGCTTTTTTTTAGTTAATCCCCACATCATACTGCACACACATTATACACACAACATTTTTTCGCTCATATTATGTATTGTACTAAATTTTAAATAATTATTGTAACATTTATGATTTTAGAAAGAGAAAAAAAAGAAAATATTTTTCTAAAATAATATTCTATGTATTGTTTTTGTTTAAAATTTGTAATCAATGATTTTGAATCGGATAAGGTTGACTATTATACTAGTATCTACCCAACGGGCGAATGTAAACAAACAGTTATAATAAAAAGGAAATCTAGGAAGAAAAAGTGTAGAACAATGAAACTGAGATCATTCAAAAAAAAAAAGTAAAAATAAAATTATAAATTTTAATTATTATGTCAAAGTCTATATGAGTAATTAAGATAAAATGATAAATTTATAAGAAATATAATATATTTTATTACTTTTCCAAAATCAATTTTATATTAACAAAAAAAAAATATTTTAAAATACAAACAAAAAAAAGAAAAACGAAACGAGAAAAAATCAATAAAACCAATTGTAAAGTATATAGATTTTTTTTAATCATTCTATATTTATATAAAAAGAAAAAAGAAAAACGAAAGCATATATATTTTAATATTTTAAACATGTTAAGAATAATTTATGTAAAAGATTTAACTAAACCATGAAACAAATTATCATTTAATAAAAAAAAACTTAAAGCTTTAAAAAAAAGTCTTATTTGTTTTGTGTTGCTAATTCGAAAATGACCTTAAAAATGGAATTACTAGTTAAAACCACCTGAATATAGGGAACTAATAACAGGGTGGGCCATCTATGTAGTGATTTGTTTTCGAATCGTATGTTGTTTTGACGGTGACATGCCACAACAAGTTTTTGCGCTACAAATTTCCAAATCTTGTTATCAACTCTTGACTATATCAATTGGCTGTCTCGAACACATTTTTCAGTTTTTTGTGGAGTTCCTTTGTAGGATTGATGTTATACAAACAACTTAGAAATGTTTCAAGACCAATTTTATCGAAGCAATCCCTGTGCTACAGCCTAAAACCATCAACAAGGCCTGGAAAATTGAAATGACAGAATGCGCTTCTACGAAGCATGCCGAGACAGCCACTTCAACGATGTTGTATTTCAAAAATGTACGAGTATTGAAATAATTGCCCTTATATAATAAAACTACATATAATGCGTGAAAAAAATTATTTTGTAAATTTCATTGCATTCTTAAAAAGAAATTTGTATCTGCTCCACACTTTATGAATGAAGAGGATTCGAAAAATGACAAATAATTCCAAGGTAAATGAAAAATGGTCAAACATGTGAAATGTACAACGTTTCCACAACTTGATGCATGTTAGGAGAAGACATAAAACCTTTGTTTTAGGGATTAAAAAATCATTACCCACGAAACCTAAAAACCTATGTTAAAAGAGGTGTGTCTTTTTTTAAGTTTGATTTTCTAACGTTTCACCAAGGCGTCTACGAATTTTTTTTATATTGAAATTTGTTTGAAAGTTAAAAATAAATTTCTTGGAATAATACAATCCACAGCTTGAAAATATTATCACGTTTTTTCATCCTTTTGCTCCAATGAATCAAGCAACATTTTCGTAACACTATGCTTAAAAATACATATGTATGTCTCAATACATACCTCCGTACAACCAAGCACAAATTTGAAAATCAACAAGGTTGTGATCGTTCGGTCAGGGAAATAGCATGAGTGTTATAAAATCAGAAACTAGCTATGTCCTTAATTGACATTAAATAGGTTTTTAGTTTTGAGATACTTTTTAGTTTATTTTCGAAGCTAATTTGTTTAAGGACATTGCCATTATTATATCCTACGATTATTAAAAAAAAAAACAACTAACTTTAAAAGTAAAGAACATACATTTTTAAGGAAAGATTGCCTTCATAAAATAACCGTTAGATAAAAAGGAAAAACCTATTCAATGAAGCCAATTTGTTAGAGAATTTTTTTCCTAGCTGTATAAATGGATTCATTACTTTTCCATTGAGATGAGAAAGCTTCGTAATTATTTTTAAATAATAATATTAAATGTATTTATTTACGATTTTTGTGTTTTTGTTTTTTTTTTTGTAAATTACATAATTAATTTTTAAATGGTTTAATAGATCTTTAAAAACATAGTAGATAATAAAGAGTATAAGTAATAAAAATAATTATCATTAAAAAAAATAACATATCTCATAAAAATGTAATGCAATAATAATGATTCCATAACAATCTTAAAGAGGGAAAGGCTTAAAAGTTCTCCAACATTTAAATTATATATATTTCTAGGGGTTTCTCGACGAACCTTATTCTTTGTTAAACAATCGACATAAATCCAATAAAAGTTCCATTCATCAGTGCAATTTTGTGTTCTTGTTGTTTTGTTTGTTTGTTGTCTGTCCAGTTGTTTTTATTTCTCTTTTTATTAAAACTCATCTGTTTTTCAACCAAATATTCATTATTTATGATTTGTTTTTTTTCTTTCAAAAAGAACTATAGCATATTTAAAAGCGAGAGACAATATTAAACGTTTAAGCGTGTGTTGGATGTAGCTGGTTGTGTCCATGTGATGTTGTTATAATTTTTTTTAAAACCTAAGGGATATAAAAAAAAACATTTCCGAATAAATATATCTCTCGTTGGCAGAGTTGAAATAAAATTATTAATTTTGTTTGTTTTGTTGCAAAATACATAAGATTAACATTTTATTTTTTGTTGCTTGTTGATGCTGATTTTGTTAATTTTGTTTGTTGTGTTTATCTGCTACCGATGATGCCTTATATAATAATTATGTGTAGCTTTTATTTTATTTATGTAGTTGGTATAGTTTTTTTTTCTTCTTTTATTTAAATTTAAATAATTAAAAAATGAATTTATGTTGAGATATAATTAATTTATTCGGTGATCGTTCTTGTTTCCTGGACAAGATACTGAACAGAGCCGGGAACAGTTGAGGTGGTAACGAATGTACGATGCTTGGCACGGATCATGTTCAAGTTGCTTTCAGCGCATTCAGCACGATCTTCGGCAGCTTCAAGTTCACGTTGGAAACGGCGGACACGGGTGACAGTTTGTTGAGACATACCCTCCTGAAAATAAGACCAAGAAAATAAAAATGAGTAAAACCAAACACTTAAGATAAAAAGAAATGTCATTTTCTTTGAAAATTGGTTGATTTCAGATGTTTTTTAATTAAACAAAGTATAAACCTCCTTAAAAACCAACACCAATTATAATTTTTTTTTCTAGAAATACATATTTTAAACTAACCTGTTCGTTCAATTGACGCTTGAACAAATTAATCTTAGCGGTAGATTTATCCAAAGCCTCCTGCAACAAAATAATGTTCTTTTGGTCTTCTTCGCATTGAACCATAACTTCCTTGACAGTGCGTTCCTTCTTCCTGAGGATCTTGATAGTTTCGGCGTGCCTCCTCTTTTCTTCTTCCAATTCCAGTTCCAAGTCACGAATGCGAGCTTCCAATTTGCTGATGATACGTTTGCTTCCAGCGACAGCGTTCAGTTCGACTTCTTCAAGACGGATGGACAAATTCTAAGAAAAAAAAAAACACACACATTAAGATTAAAGCAAGAAAATCTTTAGTAAAACTTTCCCAAAAATATTTACCTTGACTTCAACTTCCAAAGACTTCTTGATGGTTTCGATCTTAACAATACGCTCTTGTTCAATGTGCAATTCTTCCATGGTGTGCTTCAATTCAACCTAAAATTGTTTTTCAAGAACATAATCTCTTAGTGCTTGCTCGATTGGTAGAGTGCTAAATATTTATATACTTACTTGAACCTTCTGGTAACGCTCATCACTGATGCGCAATTCCTTGGTTACTTCCTCGTAATCTGATGCAACAACTGACAATTCTTGTTCGAGTCTAGATTTGATTGAGGCCAAATTAACATTAACTGAAGACAATTCGGTGATGCGAGTTTGGGCTTCTTCGTATTGCAATTCAACGTTACGCTTGGCACGTTGGGCACTTTCCAATCCACCGCGCATCTCTTCCAATTCACCGCTCAAAGTTTGAATACGGCGTTGAGCGACAGTGTATTGGTCCAAAGTTTGTTGCAATTGCCTTTGGATTTCATCGTAGTGAGCTTGGATTTCAGTCAATTGCAATGATTGCTTCTTGATGACCTTTTGCAAATCAATGTTGGTCTTGTTGGAGACATCCAAGGACATTTCCAATTCGGTGATTTGAATTTGCAACTTCTTCTTGATGCGTTGTACTTCGGTCTTAAGGCGGGTTTCAGCCTCAACGACACGTGCGCTCAATTGTTCAATTTCGATGGAAGTTTGTTTGCTAAATTACAAAAAAATAAACAAATGTGTAAGTTTGATGTGCATTAAGATTAAGAGTACATTTTTAACAAAAAGAACAATAAATTGAAGGATTTACGTTACTCTGTTTGAGCGGCGGCGGCGAGGCGGGGGGCCTTGTATTTAACCAAAAGCTTTTCCCATTATTCTAAAATATTGCTGTTACTAAACAGTATTTTAAAAACGTGTTTATTGTGTTGTGCTTTTTGGTAAAAGAAACAAAATATCACATACATTATGTGTACATTATATTTTAAGGTTAAAAGTTATTGACTTATGTATTTCGCCTTAAAACACGTAAAGTGCGTAGAATAATTTTGTCCCACTCCTTCATAGTATACATTTTTCATGTTATCAGTAACTGCCCTAATGGTTTAATCAAATAATAAATTGCTAGAGTTTTTCAGTTCTCCTTTAAGTAATCAATGTTTGTTCTTGTTGATTCTCATCATTTGATGTACAAACTATAGTGACTTTCTTTTGAAAACAATGATGTACTTTTACATACGCACAAAACTAATTGCTTCAATTGTATTTATAGAATTCCTACTAATATATCATTCATTTAATTCACTGCTAAGGTCGAAAGTATTGACATCCTTATTATAATCCAATTAACAAATTCCAACTTAGCCATTCTGTCACTTATAACGAAGAAAACATTCTTTTGAGTTATATTGGCATGACTCATTAATATAACATTACATATTTATGTACTATTTATTTTATTTATGTTGATCTGTCAAAATTCCTGACAGATATTCTCTTAAAAATATTAATATTTAATTAACTAATTATTTTCATTGCTCGTATTTACAAATAGTTTCTTTATAAAACAATTTGCAATTTGTAATTTATTTTATTTGTATCGCCTCTGAATCAGTGATTTAAGCATTCCGATATTTGGGCCAATTCTATGCTAATTTTAAATTATATTCTAACTAAGAGAGTGCATTTTTGGTTTTGTTTTAATTTTGTTTAAAATGTCATTTGACATACCCAATACCCAGGTATGTTCTAGATAAAAATAAAACAAAAAATTAACTAAATTTATTTTATTTTTAAAACTTTTAGCCTTAAAATATGTATGTGTAGTATGCATAGATATATATTCAAAATACCTACATAAATAAGAAAAACAATTGAATATAAAAAGAAACAATTAGTTTTCTTTGTATGCTACATACATACATATAAGTAAAGTGCCATACGGTTGGTGTGAAATTCATTTGTTTTTATCAGAGCAACAAAATTCAATTAATTTTCAAGTAGCTTGATGTTGCAAATAACTAAGCGTTTTTGCTATTGTCTTCAAGATGCTATATACTTTCTTTTTGATATTGTGCCAGGGATATTAAAGAAAATGCATTGAGTATATTTATATTTGAATTTGGCTATTCTGTAGTTGGAGTTTAGGACAAAGTTTAGGACTTTATTTTGGAAATAGCCAAACTTTTGATGTGTCATAAACTAGTTTTTAAAAACACTCGCAGGCTTTCAATTATGATAACTATACTTTTTGTATTCTGAAAGTATTAATAATAATATAAACTATGAACACTCTCTACATATGTACTAAATTTTGAAAAATGTACGTACACAGTTCAATGGCTTAAGAATCCTCATCCTTGAATGGGAAGCAGCAAAATCATTTATGAATGTTTATTCTAACAAACTATGGCTTATACTTGTTTCTTGAATGAATATACATTTAAGTATAAAAGTTCATAAAAAAGGTGTTAATGTTCTCATAACATAAGAAGCAATTAATTTATGAACTATGCCTATTTTTAAATTAGCATACACAGGTAGGCAAATTTGTATTTAAATGAGAAGCGCCCTAATAAATGTTTTATTTTTTGTTTGTAAGGCTTGAATGATGTGTCCTAAAAATAGTATCTATATTTGACATGTTGCATGCTTTATTTAACATCACTTTTGCAATTAATGTGATAAAACAAAATATATAAAATGATAAACTAATAACGCGGTCTGCTGAACGTACACATTCCTTGAATCTTGAATGAAAAGTTAAAAACTGAATTGGTATGTTTCGATAAGTTACATAAACAAGTGTAAATTGTCTTGTTTATGTACACTTCTGTGGTTATTAATCAAATACATTATAAGTCGACTATATTCAAAAGAGAGTATTTGGGTGTTTTAGAAGAAATTTGAATAGCAAAATGACTAAATTTGGTCAGATAATTTCAATCAAACCCAATGAATTTACTTTGAAATTAACGTTAAAAACGTGGATTTATCTGATAAAACTAATGGCAACTTGTCTATTTTACCTAAAGTATCAAAGCCTGTCTAAGGACAAAAGGAAACATTTGTTGATAAAGATTTAAAAATAAATTACTTTTTTGGCCACTTCATATCCTGTTTCAAATGAGGAAGTTAGAAACAAATTTTTGGGCTTTCAAAAGTTTTGAAGAGCTATAGTTTAGAGAACAGTTAAAAACTCAATAGCCCTCAAGAAATCCTTTAAGAAAAACATACTAGTCATCTCACTTCCAGTTTTCTTTTTTTATAAGCCTCTAAAAAGCTTGTTTCTTGCTTCTCAAATTCACTAAATTATCTTTTTTATATTGCCTGAAATAAAACTGTCTATTTTGATTTATTTGTTCGAAGTAAATCATCATAAGGAAACTATTGCTCTTAAACAAACAGATATCGAAAATTTAATGTATCTGATAAATATTGATATTGTTTATGAATTCTTGCCAAAAAGCTTTAGATACAAAAATTCAAATCGATACAAAAACAAAACAGAGTCAAATTTCTATGTTTTCAAAAATATTTTCTGAAAATCCATTTAAAAAGTTTTCATTTTAACTTAGTGTGACATAACACCAAAAATGTCTGTTTTCGGCCGTAAATAAAAAATAAATACATAATTATTCCTTCCGCATATTTTTCATTAAAAAGAAAAAAAAAAACATTAAACAAAACAAAAATCTATCCATCTGCTTCCAATTTATTTACTACTGGACATTTTTATTAGGTAACTTGCCAAAATTCATATTGATTGACAGCACAGCTCGAGCATCACAAGGAAAAAAAAACAAAAGGCCAAAAATCAATCAACATTTTAGCATTCGAAATTCGATATCAGAGCGAGAGATAGGGATATGTATGTAGATGTGAGCTAAAACCTCTCGAATATTGAGGCTATTCTTGAAACATTTCTGCAAAAAGATACTTGAACTAGTATTTACCCACGCATCTAGGCCAATTGAACTTATGCTTTTGTTCTTTCGTTTGTGTTAAAATTGCTAGTATTGGGATTCTTTTGAGGTTTTCGTCTACATATATTGCTTGTCTTTGTTTTGCCAATTGACTTCAATTCATCATCATCATCTTTAGCTATCTAGGGATCTGATGCATTGATCTTCTGAAGTGAATGTGAAAGAAGAAAGATAGAATTAAAACTAAAAATAAACTCGTAGTCTTTTTAAGATTTCGTAATTTTTTTTTTCTTCTCAAATTTTTATTTGTTCACTTTTGGTTTCTTCTTTACAAAATTTATCAATTATAATCCATGAGATTATAAGAGTAAAAAAAATAAGTGTCTTCATGTCTGTAAGGAGATGAAAATTTCATGGGCCCTACCTAAGGAAACAAAAAAAAAAGAAAAACGAAAAAAAAGGAAAGAAAAGTCCACCACGACCGCCTGCCTAGATATACAACCTATAATTCCTCAATCGCGGATGCTTTATCATAACCCTGCGACAAATAAAACACTTATGCTTTGGGTCACACCTTGAATCCGAATACATTTCGACGGTCTTCTGATTCAATGTCGACAATTGCCGCTTCATGTTGCACAGCGACGATGACACTTTGTAATCCAAATTGTCAATCATCCGTTCGTCCGTGAACTCAATGTGAGTTGCATGGAGAAGACGATTTTCGCTTTTACCACGAACCGAATTGGATATGGCCTGAGCCATAAAATCCTCCTCCTGCCGTTTGGCAGTTTTCATATTCTTTTCGGAATCGGCCAGGAGGGCGGCCGTAATTGCGCTGGCCGATTTGCCCCGAATGGCCCGTTTCAAATCGGCCGAAATTTCGACATCGCGAATATCCTCCATCGCACGCAACCTTTGCAACAAGCGACCAGTATCGCGTCGTATGAGATCCTCAAGTTCGGCCTGACGTTCTAATCGGCGACGTTGTGAACGTTCGATAATACTATCCTCGACAATATGTTTTGTAACACGCGATGCGTCCGCTAGCTTTTTTACACTGAACGGTGTTCGGATCGAGTGCCGAGACTGTAGGAGTACTTGATTGGCCCGATCGGCAGCTGCACGCGATAAACGGAGAACCTCTGAGGACGTATAACGTTGTACTGAATTGCTGGGACGGTACTTTTTCAAGCCACGTTCATTTGACCACGGTAAATGCGGCAAGTCTAGCTGTCTACCCCCCGTTTGCTTGGCATCTAAATAATCTATCATTGGTTGATAATAGTTCATGCTAAATCCATAATTATCCTCATAGGTGCCCATAAGCATATGGCGCACTCTATTCGGCCTGCTCACTTGCATTAGTGCCATTGAAACCGAGGTATTTGTTTTTCTTTTTTCCCTTTAAATTCTTTTAACGGTTTAGTGTGGTGGACAGTGGTGGATATAAATAAAGTTCCTCTTTTTTCTATTTTTCTGTGTGTGTTTGTGAGAGTGAATGATTGTTGTTGTTGTTGGTGTGTTTTTTCTTTTGTTTTACAAGTGGTTTTGGTTTGTTGTTTTTTTTTTTTTTTGAATTTAAAAATCTTGTCCTAACTGAGAATTCGCTTTTTGGTTGTCGATCAAAGCCTTTTTGTTTCTTCTCAGGGCGTGCAGCAAGTAATAGTACTTTTTTCTTTCCTTTTCGATGCTGTGATTTTGCTAGAAATTCTAAATAAAGAAGAGGAAATCAGTTCAATACTTTGCCGTTGATTTGGTTTCATTTGTGTGGTCGAACAAACAAAAAGAACCAAATGAAAAACATACCTTCTGTGCTTATCAAAGTATTTTTAACCGCAATTAGGTGATGAAAGGTTCCGATATTTTGTCAAAAATTTGACTTTTTCACTAAAATTTGACGGAAATCAATATTTTTGCTCAGAGTTATTTGGGTTTTCTTGACTTACATTATTTGTGGGAAAAGTTACTTTTGTTTGACCCAAAGAAAACTTAAACTCTTTATTTTTTCTCGATTTAAAAATCAATCGTTTTATGCACTTTTTTGTGTGCAATGCTATCAGCAATTTAGTTCGAACTGATTTAAATGGGTCACTTCAATAAAGGAATGACCGAAAAATGTTGCATTGATTTCGAATCGATAAATTGCTTCCGTGATGAAAATTTGTGCAGAAGAAATTCATCAGTAGGTGACAAAAGTAACAAATGAAAAAGAAGATATTTAAATAACAAAAGAGTAAATGAAATAATGATTGTGAGCCGATTGTTGTTATAAATGACCTTCAAATGCCATTTAAAAAAAAAAAAATAAAGCGAAATACCTAACACTTCACATCAATTTTAAATCAGATCATTGTCAGAGTCTGGGGGGTATTTATTGTGAAGAATGTCATGCATAATTAGACAAAAACAACAAGAAAGAATGTTGTTGTGTTCTTTTTTGTCATTAGCCAAAATAAAGAAGACGAATTATCGTTACATTTTTGTTGGCTCTAGGAGCAGGCGCTTTTCCTTCTACAGGTAGAATATAGAGATTTCTTTCCACATTGAATTTTATTCAAAATGGAAGTCCTTTCTAGACGACACCATATCCGATCGATGTTCGAATGTGGAATGAATCAGAGGTGTTTTAAAAAATTCTATCGGATACCCTGAGGGTTAGGAAATTGAAAAAAAAGCAAAACAATGACATCGAATCTATTTATTGATAAAAAAAAAATACTATTCTTAGATTGATGATTTTGTTGCATTAGCTATTCTTAATTTTAAGCGGAAATAGACGAAAGGAAGTTGTCGAAGTTTGATAACGTTGAAATTTAATTCGTAATCTTAATTGGATTACACAATTTTTTTTGTTTATATTCTTATTTTAGAAAAAAAATCATTTATTTTAAGACATAGTTTTTATTTTATATTATTTAAATTTATTTTATTTTCAAATTTTAAATAAAATCCAGTATCTAGGAATATTTAATATTGTCAGGAATTTCATAGGGCAACTAACCCTTGAGTCAAGATAAAAAAAAATTAGGTGGCGCAACAGTTCGTAGATAACCAGGGCCTAGTGACTTATAACTCTCAACCATTCGTGCGTGCGAGTAATTGCAGGGATTAAAATATGCCGAATTCGAACGGCTAATTTGAGAAAGCACTTTTTCATGACAAGAAATACTCTTGGAGAGTTTGTCAATTCCTCACAAGAGGCAGTACCCGTGAAAAAAACTTTAGGTGGCACAGGCAGGGATCGAACCCAAGACCTCTCGCATGACAGTCCAACGCACTAACCATCATAACCATCATGCCACAGGTACTACCTTGAGTACAAGATGCCAATCAAAAAAACAATACTCAATATCATTTATGTACAAACAAAATGTTAATAAGTTTTAGTAGATGATTGACTTGGTTCATAAAAAATGTATTCTTTTAGTAAAGAATATATTTCCTGAACCATGGTTAATTAATAAATTTCATTCTTTGTTTTAATTAAAAGTGTTGATGTTCAAAAAAATTAAATCTCTAACTTTAATACCTATACAAAATGCATAACTAGTTAATAGTTAATTTAATGTAAAGTGGCTCTACTTTAAAATGTATTGCACATTTTATCCACAAAAATTAATTTTAATTATAAAAATAAGCCCGATTTAACCGAACGTTATAATATAATACAAATGTATAAGATTTAGGTGTGCCATATGTGTAACTATTTTTATTCAAATCAAGCGTTTTTATGTTTTATGCCATTCGTTGTGTTAACAATATTTGTATAAGCAATGTTTTACTGACATTAGCAAATTGTATTCCACCCTTATTTCTAGAAATATTCATCAGTTTACCTTTGGACGTACTATCGAGTATAGATATTCTTTTTTTAGCCTCACATCACGAATGTGGAACTCCATTTCTACTTCCCATTTTTATATTCAAAATTTGACAACCAATATGCTGTGCAACAGTCTTTCCTCTTAAATCTTCCCTACTGTCTTAAAGCTCGCAATATGTTTAAACATGCGGAAGAGACTGTATTCGTAACCTTGATATTGTATTGATAATGTTTTTCTAAGCCCACCAAAAATTTAATAAAAAAAAATCTTAAATCTTCCCTACTGTCTTAAAGCTCGCAATATGTTTAAACATGCGGAAGAGACTGTATTCGTAACCTTGATATTGTATTGATAATGTTTTTCTAAGCTCACCAAAAATTTAATAAAAAAAAATTGTAAAGTGTAAATATTATTATAACTAGTTCCATTCAAGCGTATATGCTTGTCTTCAAAATATGTACTGTATTGCTTTCTTACCAAATTTTCGGTATTATACAAAGTGTGGTAAAATTTGTCATCTATACGATACATTCCATTTTCGAAAAGTCAATGGTTTTGGGCTATTTTTCAAAAAATTTATTTTGTCGGCACGTGTTTTAAGCACAAGAGAATTAAAGATCAATGTTTAACCGACATAAGAAATATTGCATTGACATTTCACTTGATTTGTTAATCACTAGCATTTTTTAATACTGGCTTAGTGCATGCAGTGTGATATTATTAAAAAAAGACATTATAACATTCACAATTTGTCAGAATCTAACAGGGTCCATGCCCTATCTGTTAATGTCACATCAATTGAGTTATTCGAGATTTTATGAAAATTGCAACGTTTAAGTTCCTTCCATTTTTCAATATTTTGCGATTAATATTGTAAGTCGGTTTACATTTTTAAAATAAAACATAAAATATATATGTCTTATAAGAATTTTGTAATACTTATTTTTCTACATTACATTCTTTTACGTCTCAAATTTGTGTTTTTCCTGTTTCACTATAACACATTTTTCTGATAACCTTTGCGCCGACGCACGCGCGCAACACAGCTCCGCTCAGACAATTATTTTCAAACTAATATTTAAAAATAATAATTCAAAACTTACCGGATGGCCTCAATTTCTTCGTCCTTTTCATGCATACGGCGTTCAGCATCGTGGCGGAACTGACTGAAGTCAGAAGCCAAACGTTGAGCGCGTTGTTCCTCAGCCTTGCGGCCCTAAAATTTATTTAAAAAAAAACACCAAATTAGTTTCTTTTTCGAAAATTTATATAGCAACAAATAACTTACAGCTTCAGCTTCCTTGTAAGCAGCAGTCAATTCATCGCGTTCGTTTTCAAGGCGACGGAGTTCCAATTCCAAATCGTGCAAGCGGCGAGTGATTTCAGAGATGGTGGCACGGGATTCGTGGAGATCATCTATGAATCAGATTTCATTAAACCATTCAAGATTCAAAGATATAATTCGATAAAGCCTAAATGAGTTGATGAGTATCAAGCAAAGCCAAATAGAACTCGTTTAACAAAAGAACCAGTAAGATATGGAAATTATAATCAATCTTACTCGTTCTAGTGTGTCATCAAGTTTTTGACAATCTTTGATCGGTTTTTTGTTATGAACGATTCTTAAGCCTAGATCAAGCTAATTTATCTCAAACTAACCGTAGTTAATTTAAGATACATTCTTGATACTCTTGGATGATAATACAAACCCATCAGCCAAACTAACCTCCCAATTTCTTATTTTCACGAGCAAGCTGACCGTTGGCATCACGAATCTTTTCCAATTCATGGACGGTTTTGGACAATTCGTTTTGTTTGTTCCTCAAGTCGCGTTGTGAGATTTCGTATAATTGAATGGTCTCTTCCAAGCGAGACTTCAAATCAACATTGACCTTCTCCAATGACACAACAGTCTTTTGCAATTCCCGGCAAGAGTTGTTGGATTTCTCCAAATCAATGATCAAAACCTCAATCTCGCTCTGGAAGCGAGTCTTTTGTTTCTCCAATGTGTTGACCTTAACAATCAACGATTCGATATGTTCTTCTAGCTCAGTGATGCGTACGGTGTACTTGCGACGCAACTCTTCACATTCTTCTTGATGGCTAGCGAGTTCGGTTTGATATTTAGATTGCCATTGTGCTGCATCACCATTTGCCTTGACCAACTGACGTTCCAAGTCGATACGGGCTTCGGATTCTTCTTCGAGTTGCAATCGGACTGAATCCAGTTCGATTTCAACTTGATGAAGAGATGCTTCGAGGCTAGAGCGACGACGATCTTCATCTTCCAAACGGCGGCGTGCATCCTCTAATTGAGAGATGACCTGGCTCTTGGAATATGAGATTGTGTCGACTTGTGACTTGAGATCTTGGACGTCCTTGATCAATTCGATATTCTCCTGGTGGAGACGGGTCTTGTGGGACGTGATATCGATAACTGTGCGATTGATTTCTTCAATTTTCACATTCAGTTCGGAAATGGTGATTTCTAGCTTTTCAATGTGCTTGCTTGCATAGATTTTCTCTTTGTTTGAGACTTCGATTTGGCTGAGCAATTCATAGACCTCAGCTTGGAATTTGGCCTTCTCTTTTTCGGCCCTATATATTGAGAAAACAAATAAAATACAATTGTATTAATACTTTTTTTTTCTTATTAATATTAAGCAATATTAAAACCTTATATTTTGGATTACTGCAAGCATTTGCATAAGCGAAGCGAAAAGCAAATGATTAAAAGCGTTTTCTATATACTGCAATTTTTATCTAAACTTACTACTTCTATTTAACTTACGTTAATAATTATATTATTAGTATTTGAAGCTTCATACTTTGAGGCCAATTTTGAGTACATGTTTTTAAAAGTTGAATATCAAAAAATGTCTACATATAAGAATATGCTAAATTTAGTAAATGATTGACTCTTATGATTTTCATCGATTTTTCTATGTAAACTAAAATTCTAGTCAACTTCTATATTGAAGTTATTGTAATCGGTCCGATATGTCGAATTGAATAATTTGACATTTCTCGACGTTTTAAGGTTGTTAGTATCTAAATTTTGGGCATAGATTTCAATAAAATGTTGTTTTACAAATAATATTATCAAGATGTACAGGTAGGACTTTCAAAAAAGGATATGGTTGTGTTTTAGTTATGGGAATAGGAATATTAGTTAAATATACAGTTAAATAGGTTAACGCGATTCAATTTAATATTATTTAACACATTGTGACACCCCAATTGATATAAGTTTAAAAAAATGTCAATTGACCGATCTTTTTTATTTGATGCACAAAACATGATGTCACCTTCAAACCAATTTTATACTACGAAGATTGACATTTTCAACATTTGGAAAGATCCAGTTCATATTTTTTTTTAAATAAAAACCGTAAGAAAAATACTACTGAAAAATTGGTGAAAAATCATTTTCTACTCAAATATCTTGAAAACAATGAAAAATATTGGCTTTAAACTTTGTTTACCTTATACAAAATATTGATGTTATTTTTAGAAAAAAAAGTATTATAAGTACTTAAATATCTGAATAGAAAACAACATACTCTTCAATTTTGTATTGAAGTTCTATAAATGATAATTTAGATTACTAAACAAAATATTATTTAAAAAATTTAAGGACGCAAATGGGAAGTTATCAGTTCGGATCGCAAGCAGGTCCTTTATCGACTCCATTTTTGGTTCGAATCGCTACTTTCGGAATCGGAAGTATTACGGTTTGGAACATGTTTACTTCATACTAACAAAATCTATCTATTTGAACCCTGTTTTTTTATGAAATCCTTTTTTTTTTTTTGGAATTCTAGCTTTTCGAAATTCAAAATAAAAAAAAGTAAGACTAAGGTTAAAAGTAAGATATCTTATTTTATTTTATTTTGTCAACTTCGAGGTAGGAAGATTAATTTGAAGTATTTTGAAGATCAGCTCTTCTTTTTTTTATTGAAAATTTAAATATAAAAATAAAAAATTAAGGAAAGGCTTACGTAATTCAAAATCAAGTAAAAACATGTAAATTTGTCAGATTTCACATCGTAAGTCTAAATTTTATTTTTGAACAATTTTTTTTGCTTTTTTTTCTAGAAGTTATAGGTAATGTGGAAATTTAAGAAAAGTCGTCTATTTACCAAAGATAGAAAGTCAAAAAGATAGAAAGTCAAAATTTAATCTCAATTTTTTAAAAAGAAACAATTATATATTGAAACGTCATTTCCCACACCCACAGTATTGTAACTTTAAATAGGACGTGCAAAGGTCTTGATAATTAGCTGTTCTTAAAGCTTCGGTAAAACGCAACGTAGTTCTTAACAAAATATTTTACAATGATTTTACTCTAACAAAGTACAAAACCTTATCTTCTATACCTAGTTTAAATCATATTATTATTTCACAAAGATTTTGTTAATTCTTATTAGCTATGAGATGACTTATGAGTCTTCATTTAAAGCTACCTAATTTTTATTTTTGATTCATAATCCGAATTGAGACTACCAAAAACGTTAGAAAAAGTATAATTTCATTGCCAGCTGCACAGCCTTATATGACCAGTGTTGTTCATGCCATTTTTAAACGATTGTACTCGCATTAATTTCATCAGTTTGTATGTATTTTATGACTTCTTTTTGAAACTTGGTTTATTTATTATTTAAGTAGTGTTTAGATAGTTCATAACTAAATACACACGATTTCTTTTATGTATGTATATAGGTAATACTATATTAAAATTGTATTTATCGTTCTTACTTATACTTCTAGTTTATGCTTTTTTCTTAAATCTCAATCACCAGGATTACCGGTCATAGATTTCATCTACATTTTCTGCTTAAAAGTTATAACCTATTTGCTGTAAAATAATGGGCTAAATGTCTGCAAAATAAGGCCATCAACTCAAAAGACGGCTTTATTAAGTTACCCTAATGTTCCTGCATACCTTCTCTAAAAAAACTGATTGATAAATGTGCCATAAATGTTGATTTGGAAATTCTGCAAAAATAAAAAACATTTACCTAGAACCTACCTCCAACCCCAACTCAACTGACATATTTCAATTTTACCCTACATGAGTGTCTGCCTTCACATCTTCACCCACTAGAATGAAAAACACCAGAAGACAAAAACACATTTCATCATCAAAAAAATCTATTAAAAATTAAAAAAAAAAAAAAAAAACAAAAAAAAAACCTAATAATTACGAAGGCAACGTTGCCATTTCCCCCACCTTAAAGTCCACCACACGTACAAAAAAGTATCGAATTTCTATCTAAACACCTCAGTGTAAGCGGGACAACCCCTTATGCATCACCCCAACGAACGGTCTGTACTCCAATCAAAGACATATTTGGATCGGAGAACCGAACTGAATTTTTTTCCGAGCGGCGCGGTCTAAATTTAGTTCGGAACAAAATTGAAAAAAAAAATGTACCCTGTCATCTGTTTTCTTCATTTTCACTTTGCAACTTTTCCTCGATTTTATCACCTTTCCCCTTTTCAAAAACAACAACAACAAAATGAAAGAAAGAAAGGCTAAAAATTGCAAAGTAGTTCTATCTCTTTTTGGTTGATTGGAAAATTCTCAAAGAAAATCGAGATAAACATGTATGTGGAAAACAAGTGGGAAGAAGGAAAACCGCTAAATCGGTCTACGAGGTTCGCGCACACCTGAAATTTTAACGGATGAAAAAAAACTTTCTCATCTGCAGATACTTGCGTTGTACAGTTATGCGTTCGTATACATATAGGGGTTGTTTTTTTTTTTTTTAATTTTGATTTTTCAATGTGTGAGTGGAATCAAGAGAAATCTAAGGATTTGAGATATTTTTCATCTCTTGGCTAGCGTTGCCGTCAAAAAAGTATCGATCACCTTGAAATTTGAATTTTCTCTCTTGTTATTTTGTATCTTTTATTTTTTGATTGGTTGGTGGGGTTTTTATTTTGGTAGATATTTTTTTTTATTTTCGGAAATGGAAATATGAGAGTTTACGAAATGAATTTTTCGTTTTTATTTTTTTTGGCTTAAGCTTAAGGAATGTTTGGTTTGCCCAGCAATATAATGGAGGTCAGTATCTTATTACTGGAAATTTCGGTTATTTCTTCACACATGTTTATAATTTTCACGGACATAAAATTAAAACAAAGAAAGAGAAGAAAAAATGGAAACATACATATATTTCAATTGTTCTGTTGCAATTTGTGTACTTTATACAGTTTACAATATTATGAAATGACTTAATGATATTTGCAGTCAATTTTTGTGAGATGAAGGTATTTTGTATAGGAATTTATAAATATTTTCATTTTTGTTTAAATGTTAATTTTAAAAATAGATTTTCAAGTAGGTGTTTGATGATCTGTTTTCACTGGGACCGAAGAAGACTACGACGACGGGGATATCTGTCTCTTAGTTTTCTTGTGTCATTATAAATATTCAAGTTTTTGCCTGTCATTTTCAAAATCGAAATGAAACGATGACAAATTGAAAAATCTAGCAATTTGAATTGTTTATGTTAAAATTTTTGAGAAAGTTAATAAAATTTCGTTGGTCTTTTATATTTGACTCATACAAGTTGAGGAATTTATTCGTATATATTTGTATACTTTAGACTAAAAGATAAGTATGCATATGTACATAAAATTTTCTATATTTTGGCAAAGTTTCATCTTTTGAGTGGGTGTTTTTTGTACTAATATTTTAGAAAATAAGTTTTATAATATTATCAGTTTGAAATTGTACATTGATATTTGGGTGAACCTAAGCCCCAAAAATGTTTAAGGTCTCATATAAGATCCCTTTGCTTTAGAATGAGATGTTTAAAGTGGGCGTGGTGCTTGATTGTTTCAAAGCAAGGATAGCATTTGAAGTATAAATACTTTTTTTTTTATCTTTGAATTGGATTTTATTTAGTAATAAATATAATTGCGAGTAAACTATATTCATTCTTTTGATTTGTTTGATCTCCAAAAGAGTTTGTTTTAAGTTAATGGAATTAAATTTTATGGGATTATTAGATTCAAAATACAAAAACCAATTACTGCATTGAAAATGAGCTTTGTAAGAAAACTGCACTAATTGTTGAAATAACTTAAAGAGCTAGGTTTAATGTGTTTGTTTTGAAAGTAAAAACAAATTAAGTATAAAAAACTTGAATTGTGTGTGTAATTGAAAAAATAGAGCACATAACTTCTTTTACAGAAGACTTATTTGATTAATTATAATAATTAAAAGCTGATCCACAGATTTTTGTATTAAATTTTTTTGAAGGAATAAATTTAGACCGAACCAAACTCATTGAATTTGAATTCGAATTTTGTAAAATCTTAGTTGTCAACTCGTAGAAGTTTTGTATTGACCTAGAAAAGTATGAATCTCAGTTTGAGGCAAGAAAACTAAATGATTGAACGTTCAACAGAAAATGCATTTAATTTAAAGTGAATCTAAAAGTCACTTTTGAGTCACTTTTTACTTTTAATTTCAGATTTTTAATCTACTCATAACGTATTTCAGTTTAATATTTTAGTATTTTATGAAACTTATGTTTGCAATGTAAAAATGTGTAGTATCAACTTTATGGGACAAACATTCTTAGTTGCGAAAGTAAGTAAGTAAGTTCACTTAGAGGAAAATCAGCATACTTTTGTTCTTCAAAATGTATGGCAGCAGGAATAACTGATAAGAATTTTACTCAGAAATATTTATTAAAAAAACATTCTTTTTAGTTTATTTCGACTGAAATTTGGTTGTAAACTGCATAAAATGTTGTTAATGTCTTGTGCTTTTGCACAATTGTATATTAAAGCAGCTCATATCAATTCTTTGATATTGTTCTTAACTTAATTTAATAAATTACAAGAAACTATAATAAGTTAACATAAGTACGTTAAAGAAATGTCATTTAGAAATAGCTCATTATAAGAAGCAAGCTAATAAGTTTTTCATAACTCAATATGTGCATATTTTGTTGGTTAAAGAAATCGAAAGAACCTAATGCACTATACAAAATTTCTCTTAAATTTGTTTCTTTTCAAAATTTGAAGATAAATTGGTAAAGTTATAAGAAGTGCACAAATATTTTATTTTTTAACCTATTTCGAGCAAAAAAAAGTCTTCAAAATGTTCATATAAGTTAAGTGAGTTAAAATGATAAATTTCTTAAGTTTTGGCTTTGAAAAATTTGAAAAACGGATAGTCAATCACTTTTTTAAATT
Source organism: Eupeodes luniger (assembly GCA_951509635.1). Classification (NCBI taxonomy): domain Eukaryota; kingdom Metazoa; phylum Arthropoda; class Insecta; order Diptera; family Syrphidae; genus Eupeodes; species Eupeodes luniger. The sequence goes on from OX608074.1 coordinate 24,465,215, forward strand.
AAAATCGGTATCGGTATTAAAATTACTGAAATTATTAAAATATCATTATTTTACATTTAGGTGAAGAATTTTGAACATTCATAGATATTTTATTGCCAAACATATAACACTTTCATTGTACATATGTATATGTGTAAATAAATATCTAAGAAAAAACAAGCTACTTAAAGTTTCAAAGCCTTTTTATATGTATTTAAATAATTTGTATATTTAATTTATAAAATAGGACCAATTTCATCAAAAGATTTATCATTTCTATACCGAGAATTTCTTTAAAATAGTTTTCGTCTTTTAAAAACTCTTTTGGTCTATTATGAAATAATTCACTAATATCATTTACTCTAACTTATTAAATTTCAGCAAAAAAACTAATAATTAACTTTCGATTAAAAATAATTAAAGACTGAATAAGCCTACAACTTTTTGTAAACAATAAAATATAATTTAATTTCATATATTGAAATAATTCATGCTTAAATAAAAAAAAAACATGCATAAAAATCAGGTTACCTATATTTTTGAAAAGCTGAAAAAGCAAGCGTTAAGCAAATTTTGTGTATATAAATGAATCTTAAAATGAAATTTTTAACAATACAAAAATACTGACCTAGCTTTAGCTTTCGTTAGGATTTCAACTTGTTCTTGAAAATCATTCATAATTTCGTTGTGCTTCTTTTTCAGAATCATTGTTGTTTCTTCGGATTCTAGATGAACATCGTCGAGCAATTTACGCAGTTTTAAAAGTTCAGTATCACGTTTGCGGTTAGCTTCGAACTAGATATTTAATAAAAGTTAACATATTTTTTTAGGAACAAATTAAATCTTAGTCATACCTGATGTTCAGCACCACCTTCAGCCTCTTCCAGACGCTCAGACATTTGGATGACTTGTACGCTGAGATCTGCCTTCTCACGTTCAATCTATTAAATCAAATTAGAAATTGCAAATAAGTTTAATAGTTCTAAAAAAATTAATAATATTTACAAACAAATTTTCAAAGTTAACCACCTTTTTACAATATCAATCGAAAATGCCAACAAATATTCCACATACGCCATAGTAACCCATTGACAAAAAAGAAGTACGTACATGCCACCGGTGTTGTTTTTTGCCATTATTACTATTATTTCTATTTCAAGTCATTGACAACGTCAACATTTCAACTAGAGAATTTATTGTCATAATATTAAAGAGAAAGAAATTTCGAAAGATCTGTTCCTGATTATTTTAATTGTATCCTTAAAAAACCATACAAATAACAAAAAGTGTAATATATAGGCCATTAAGTTGCAACATTGTATTTTAACGACACAAAATGAAGCATTGGATGATCTAAAATAACATTTCTTCACTTTAATGTAATAATAGCTTGTTATGTGCTCTCTGTGTTTGTGTCGGAAAATGCATGCTTGAGTTGCTTCAGATTAGATTTAAAAGAAGAAGTGCACATAAGTCATTAGTGATCGCCTTCACTCGTCACTTCTTTAACTTTTGCTTTTGATCAATTAATGAGGCCTGTCTAATTTATGCATCTCATTTAATTTTTTTTTTAAATAATGTGTGGATAGTTTTACGAGTTAAGCGACAAACTTTGATCTTTATTCTTATCCTTATAAAATTACATAATCTAATGTGCAATTTTTATATGTTTTGGTTTAAAACTAAAATCTATTCCGAATTCTATTTTTTCAACTACATAATTGACAAATTTGTATTTATACCTCCAAGTGTGTTTACATTAATTTGTCAAGATAAATATTGGTACCTATGCAAAAATATTGAATGTTAGATAAACAAAATATGTATGTTGATAAATTAAATATCATAGAATGTGATCGTTTTATTATTGTTAATAGAACTTGGCAAACTTTTGTATACAAAACTTAAGAGGAATGCACCACACATGTTAAGTTAGCACATTTCAAAAATGAAAATTCTTAATTTTTTATTTAGAATATTTTGCCAAAATAAACTTATTAAAATATATTCAATATACATATACATATTTGTAGCTAAGTTATTGAAATATTTATAAAAATTGTGGTTGCAATTTTGTTTCCGGTAAAAAAATTAAAGATCTTCGCTGTGGCTTATGTTTAAATTTATCCTAGACACATTATATGCATACATGTTTTTTTATTTTGGGAAAATTGTTATACAACTTATCAAAGCAAGAAAAAAAGCATTCATATGCCATAAGAGCTTTTAAAAAGAACAGAATTTTAAATAGGTTTCGGAACCAACTGACTTTTCAAAATTAATTAAGTACTCGTATGATCCAGATTTGTGAAGCTCGAAAAGTGGCAGTCATTATTTTGGTTGGTTGTTTATCTATGGAGATTCTGGCTCCCTGGAATAACGGAATAAGAAATAACGCCAAACCAAATGGTTTATCTTTAAACATACATAAGAAAGCACTATTGTGAATAACTAATTGGGCTGTTATTTAAACTTGCCTTGATTAGTGAATTAAATTTGTATGGCTATTTTTAAAATGTATTTGGGAATTGATTATCCAGAAAATAGGTATTACCACTTTATCAGGTCTAATGATTTTTGGGTTTGTTTAGGTTTGAATAAATTCAGGATTTTTTAACAAACACAAAAATACTTTTCTTTCAAAATAGCTAGTACCTAAATAACAAAAACCATGCCATTACATCTAAAACTCGGCAAATTATTGAACTATGAACATTGGTAGGGAAATTTGTAATCAAAAGGTCTGAACTAAGTCCTCATAAAAATTCTATTTTCAGTCTTAAAAAAATGCATACAAAAACAGTAAGTATACGCCTGGGTGTACTATAACAGTTTTACCGTCTTTGTTTTCAGGGATAATCAAACGACGGCATATGATGGTAAATTTGAAGTTAAACCATTTTTGGCATTGTATTAATACCTGACATTCGTTATGTTGTTACATTTGTTACTTTAAGGTGAGAAAAAAATGCATAGTTGTCATTTTCTTTGTTTTCGTTTTTCTTCTAGAATAGATCCGATAATTCCTTTAGGTAAGGTTTTTAATACTAATTTTCACAGAGTTGCCATATGGTCAAACTTTTTCATTTGAAATAATATTTTAAAGAGCAATTCAAATGTAAAAAATTTATTTTCTAAGGAATTGTAAACTAAAAGTGATCCCTTTTGGAGTTTCTTGGCAAACCAATTGATTTACTCCGTTTCGAAAAATCCTGAACTAAAATCTACTGTACAGTTTTATACCGATCTATTTTTGCTGCATTGAAACGGGAAACAAAGTTTATAAAAACAAATAATTTGTTTGAAGGGAACAGAATATGTGATGTATGGATGCTAATTTTAAGATTGTTATTTAATTTTTCATGTTTTTTTTTAATTGCAATGTTCATTTTCTATTCTTCAAAAACAAATACAAATTCTAGGTTTTGTTATTTTGTTTTTGTTTGTCTAACATATGCCCCCGCCAATTTTAATAGCATTTTAAAAACATTTTCTTCTCTAACATAAAATCCGGCAATTTTCATGTAATTTCTTGGTATTACTCGCGTAAAGTGCTTCAGAAAATTATTGGAAAATTGCCAAATTAAAAAAAAATACCTACACTTGATATTTATGTATCTATACTTTTATATGCCAATCATAAATATATTTAAACCAAAATACTTCCATGCATTTTGTTCTATATGTGACCTAATTATATAAAAATTTTCAAATTAAAAGTTTAATAAAATACAGCAACAAAAATATGAAACATAATTTATTACAACAACAACAAAAAATGTTAACTCTTAGTAACAAAACTAAAAAAATATAAATCTCTCTCACAGCCTATAAAATATTTTTCTCGAGAAGCTGTTTTTTTTGTTTGTTTTAAAGAAAATTTCTAGATGTTATGATTGGACTCATCACCTGAATATTAGAAATAAAGAAAATGAGAACCACCGACCGGTTCGAGAAACATTTACTAAAAATACTATGATGACACAACTAAATTGTTGAGTCATTAAAATATTTTTAATATACCTATGAGTTTTTATTTGATGCCAAAGTACCTATTGGAGAAAACTTGATGGGTATAAATATTGAGGAAATAAATTCCCAAAATAAATATTTCGTATTTATTATGGGTCAAACGTTATAGAAGGTGATATTTTTTGTAATTAGCATGAATAAAAGTATAATGATGGTATTTTTAAAGAGTTTTAACACTTTAAGGAGAAACATAGGAATGTAAAGGAAACATATTATGTTGAATTTTAAGATCTTAAGTATATTTTTGTCAAGACTTTCGTAGGTTTACCATCCCTATAAATACAGTTTTTTTAATTGTAAACAAAGTTATCTACCCTTGATCTTTTTGAAAATTAAAAGTAAATTTAATAGAAAGTTATGAAAAATTAATTTTGCATTTTATAAAAACTTCCTATTTTTTACTAGATTCCTTAATTTTTTTACTACAATGATTGCAATCATTTAAGAATTTACTTATAATTTTTCCTTCTTTTGCCGTTCTCAAAATGAAATGAATGAATGTAATCTATAAATTGAAGATTCATGGAAGATTGCATTGAAAAATGATTGCAATTTTTTACAATAGAAGTTAGTTTCTGTTTTAAATAACTCTTCTGTCTATTGCTATCTCTTTCTGGCTATTTTTATCTTTTCTTTTTGTTCTCTAATAAGATTCCACTCTGACAGTTTTTTTTAAAGATTTGGATGAGTTAACTTAAAGGCAATACTTAAGGAAGTGTATTAAGGTTGGAACTATAACTACGCACGTTTTGGTCAATTGACTTGGAAAGCTTACGCGAAGCCACCCCAGAAAGTTTTTGAAAGTATATCGGGAATAATAGTAAGCGGTTCAATACTACTACTTTTAATTTTCGAGACTTTTTTGTTTATTTTTTGGGCGTAAGTAATATGATGTTTACATTTTTTTTAGAAATGTCTTTAAAAAATTTATTTTTCTTACAAAGAAAATTGTGTCTTTTTTAAAATGCTTACAATATTTTTATATATTAATTTTCTATCCATTACAAGTTACAAATAATTTCTTTCTTCTAAGTATATTCCTTAATGCTCAAAATATGACAGTTCGTGAAAAATTTGACAGTTCGTGAAAAATGTGACAGTTCGTGAAATGAAACATGGGAGATCAATATATGTAAATCTGGGGAAAGGACTAGTTAATTTGAAATGTCAAAAAAATCCGATTTCATATGAATTTAGAAAACTACAATTTAAAATATCAATTAGTCGATTTAAACACTAAAGAAATTTTAAAAGAGTCTTAAGATGCTAAAAACTTTTTAAATTAGGAAAACCATCTTTTTGGGTTAGTACGAAAATTGCCTTAACATTTTACTTATTAGTTAAAATTTTCTGCAATGATTTTTCAATTGCTTTCTAAATGTCATAAATTTGACATAAAAATAAAAAGAGAATTTTGTAAACCTAACCGAAAAAAAAGCATTGACAGTCCCTAAGATTTTGAAACAGTTCTCTAACTCAAAAAAAAAAAAAAAATAAAATTGATTACTTATTCAAAGGGGATTAAGAAAAGTATATTTCACAACTTTCGTAAAATTATATATTTCAGCTTGTTGTAGGTACCTACATACATAAATATATTATGAGAAAAATATATAATATAAGAATTCAAAAATCCCCATCATGAATCTAATATTAGATCGATATAGAACGAACCATTGCATATTTGCTATTCGCACGGCAAGCGATACACTTCGGGTTTGAGAAATATTCTCAAAAAAAAAAAAAAAAAAAAACTCTTCTAGAATTTAATTTTGAAATTATACAAATATACATACTATCGTATATTAAAAGAAAAGAAATAAAAAGAAAGGAAATATTTTTAAATATCCATTGTATTGAATGTCGAATGTTGGATGATTTTTTTTTGTTTTTTTTATCTAAAATTAGATTCTATATCGTTCCACATAGAGCTTATAAGAATTTTCATTTAATTTCTCTTTTTTTGTTGTTGTTATTTTCTTTTCTTTTTGGAACAGAATGCGGACAAAATTTTGTCTCGTTTAGAAAAAAAAATTAAATATTTGAGAACCATTTGCACGTCACGTTGCTTTTTCTTATAGAACCAGGAAAAAAAATAATGAAGAGGATGATGTTGAGGAAAAATGAAAACAACAACAACAAATTCTCAAAAATACATCGTGAATTTTTTCTTTTTTCTAAATTTATAACTCGAGGTAATATTTTGTGTGCTTTATTTTTATTTCTATTTTTTTCAAAAATTAATTTTACAGGAAGCAAAAGCTGAGCTGGCAGCTATAGGGTTGCTGCTGTTGCTGTTCAATATCGTTGGACAGTTCTATTTGTTCACCTGACGCAGAAACTCACGCATCAAAAAAACAAAAAAAAAAGGAACGCAAAGAATGCCAAAATGAGTTCCAATTGCAAGTGCAATAGAATTAGAAATTTGTATTTTATTTTGTACTCAAAGAGTCTCGGCCGACACATTATTTGCTTTGATTTGATTGAAATAGAATATAATCTATTTTTTTTAAGGGGAAAACTCTATCTAGATCGACGGACGTGAAGTTCAATGTACATTTAACGAAAGATTTTGTCTTTTTCTTGGTGTCGTACATCACTAAATTGGCATGTTTTAAGCGACCGACAACGAAAACGACAACGACGACTAACGGCGACGAGGCATGGCTATGCGCCATCAGGTTTTGGTGACATTTTCGATTGTTTTTTTTTTTGGTATTAGATTGGTTTTCTTTTTTGTTAGATTTGAAAAAAAAATTAAGAGTTCCTTACCCTTTGGCGCAATTCGCGTTCCACTTCAAGATCATCTTGGAGTAGACGAATTTTATCCTGGAAAAATTTCGACACATGAATTTAAAATATTTTTGATAATTTGTATTTAAAATAAAAAATTAAGGACAAAAAAACATTAATAGTTTTTAGAACTTAGAAACATTCACTTTTCATTGGTTTTTAAATTTTCTTTCAATAATGAAGTTTCGTTAAGTTTTTTAATTCACTTTTCTGATGTAGTAGATATTATATAACACTTAATGTTTTGCATCAGTTTCTTTTTTGTATTGATGTATTTTGTTTTTATCATTTTTTTTTCTTTCGTCAAAGTTTTTCTTTATTTTTTATTATTTTCACTTAATCCTTTTTGGTTTTTTCTTTTGGTGTTTTATATGTGTCCATGTTTGGGAACGATTATTTTTTACCTCCAAGCGTGAGAGAGCTGACAAATCGGCGGAATATTCAATATTGACATCAGCAATTCCGCCTCCAGTTGAACTGGCTCTATAAGAGTATTTTGATGAACGTGCCACAGTTGAAGACATTTTTATTTTATTTTTTATTCAACACAGAAAATTAATATATAAGATTGTTCAATAAAAAAACACTGAAAAATTAATTAAGAAAAATAATTAATACAAAATTTATGAACGCGCCCGTAAAAAAAATTATTAAAGAAAAACTAAACAAAAATAAAATATCCTTAAGAAGAAAAATCAAAATCAAAAAATTAAAAGAAAAATCCAAAATATCCTAACAGAAAGAGAGAAACAAAAATCCACTTCAAGGTGCGTAGTTGTCACCGAGTCACCGATATTATTCGTAATAAACGTCGGAGTAAGGCTGGTGATCTACTGAACAAGAGATCCCCGTGTCGTTCGAATTAAGAGTATTTCGATATTCGAGCAAACGAATTCGTTTTTCGATTCAAAAATTTTTTCTTAAATAATCTTCATCTACTAATATCTATCTAGTTTTTATCTAGATGGTGTTTTTAATGGCTGTATTGGTGAGAAATAGACATAAGATATTTTTAGATTCAAAAACTCATTCGGAACAGCTGAGTGGAATGAAGAGTGAGAGAGAAAAATCATGTACAGTGAGAGTATTGAAGAAGAAAGCTCATAGTGTTTTCTCGATGATGTCTGGAAGATTTTTTTTAAAAGAATGTTTTTGAAATTAGTTTTTAGTTAAAAATGAAAATAAGTTTTTTTTTGTTGTTTGCTATTTCATAGTTTTGAAGGAATTTTGTTTATTTTATACTTGAAAGTCCCTATAATAACACAATTGAATGTGTCCTACTAAAAACACAACAAATTTATTGAAAAAAAGAAAGGCATACAAACTCATATAGCTAATCATGAGGCTTTAGGAATTAGGATGTCTGCGATTTTGATGTTTATGGGGGTTTTTGAGTGAAAGCATGTTAATTAGATTTTACTTTTCAAAATATCGAAATCGGAAGGAATGAGAATTTTCCAAAAATAGAGTAGCCAGTATGTATATAAAAACACAAATATAAAATATATTCATAGAAAATGTGTTGTTATTGTTATTATTGTTATAGCATTTATTTTTCAAAAAAAAGTCCTCTGACACATCATTATCATTGGTCCATGACAAAACCGAAACAACACAAGAAACTTAATTTTTTGCTGAAGGGAGGAGGTTTAAAATAAACTTTGAATTATGGTCTTAGAACAACATAAGTATGTGTCCTTCGTTGGGTCAATTATTTATTGAAATTTTTTAGTTTCAACCGTAAAATTTCATTGGACTCAACGGTTTACTCTAAATATTGTATTGTTTGTTTTTTAAACTTTAAACTTTGATAGACGGATAGATTGGTATGTTTTACTTATTTTTACAAAGTACATTATTATTGAATCATATAAACATGAACAAAAGGTTAAATTAGTTGCTCAAAATTGAGTGACGTTTTTTAATTTCTGTAATTTTGAAAATAATTCTATTGAATTTTGCTCACTTGTTTTTAAATCGACTATTTTAATAAATAAATAAGTTCTAGTTGAGTGCAGTTTTCCTTAAATAATTTATTGTTTAAAAATTTACCAGAGCTTAATTTTTTAATAAGTTTTCTTTATTTTACAGTGCGTCACTTCAAATTAAATATTGTTATCAAAAGGTAAATGGCTTTAAGTTAATGAGAATTTTTTTTTTCAACTTGTTAACTAAGGTCACGAAAAAGTAATTTGCGGAAGGCGTAAAATGTCAATTTTGACATATCTACCATAATAAATGGATTTCGTATTCAGCATAAATGTTTATTGTTGTAGAACAGAAATTATAGTCATGAAGTGCTTTCTCAAATTAGCCGTTCGGATTCGGCCTAAAAAACTGTAGGTCCACTCCATTCCTGACAACAGTACTCGCACACAGGAATGGTTGAGAGTTGTAAGTCACTAGGCCCTAGTTTTAGGGCCTAGTTCTCAACGGACTGTTGCGCCACCCAATTTATTTATTTTAGTAGTAGTTTTACACTTTTTCACATTTGCAATGATAATGAAAAAATTGCACAGAATAGATAAAACGAAATAAGGCAATCAAAAAATATTTACTACGATTTTGTTGAACTTAATTAATAATAACAATGTTATAAAAACATTTTAATTTTAGTTGAAATTTTAGAAATTATACAATTCTTCCAATTTAAACCCAAAAGATTTTTGCGGTTAGGATTGCATTGTTCTTGAACATTCCACAGCTTGTAGACAAACCAAAATGTCAACAATCTGATATTTCCACCTTTGTAATTGAGTATTTTAGATGGGTACACGCGGTGACAGTTTGTGAAAATAAACAAAGCAAACAAACTTAAACGAACTTATAAATTGGAATTGTCAGATTCTCAGCCGCCAGAACAAATTACTAAAAAGAAAAACACCATTCCAAGATTTTAACTTTAGCAAAATGTTAAGACTGTTTAAAGTTTTTTTTTAACCTTAGTAAATTAAAAAGTTGCGCCATTTCAACCAACTTTTGGTAAAAGTTTTTAGTTGAGTTCAGTTGACAGCTTTTTTTTACATAAAATTAAAGTCGTACCAAATTGTTTTAACATTTTTCGTATACTTCAACCGAAAGAAGTTTAAGCTTCAGTTTTTGAGTATATTTTTCAAATTTTTTGAAATGATAATTTGGCCTCCTATTAAAAATTCAATTTCCAAATTTTTAAGGGCAAACAATTTAAAGTTTTTTGAGTGTGAGTCGAATATTGTTAATATTTGTTCAAGGCACACATTCTACTGAACAGGGAAATAAAAGGGAATGTTTAGGGACGGGCAAACAAAATTTGATTTGTTCAAAGGTTCATTTTCTTGGGCTTTTGACCAGAACTACAAGACATTGATTTTCGTCACTAGATTTGTCAGAGTTTTCAACTCATATAAAATGTCCTTATTTTTCGGTTTACAATTCAACACCCAAAATTTTTTATTGATGTATTAGACTATTAGTTTATTTCAACCCTGAGTGCTTTTATTTGTTTGTCGAAACTAAATAAAAGATTTTTAGAGAGATGCATGTGTGCCGGTAAATAAGTACGTTCTTACGTCCGTATGCTCGGGAAGCTATTTTTGTCGTCCATATCCCAGTAGAGATAATTCAAATAAATGAAAGTAAATAAATTAAACAGATAATAACACAGACAGATCCAGAAAGGACTCTCAAAGAAATTGAGTGGATGTTTTTTTTTCAAGCAAAAATTTATATCTCACGACCCGATTACGGTGCCGTGAAATAAGGTCAAGTGAGATAAGACCAACTATCAAAACTTGGCCTTTAACTTGCACTTTAGGGAAAGAAGGCCAAATATTTTGAGTTTTTTTTTTTAAATCAAAGAAACTGAAGAAAATTATTTCCACCTCGAATGTTTTACGATGGAAACATGATTTTATCTCCAAAATAATTGTTTCCAACGAAAAATCATGTTTTTGACACCTGGTAATATTTTGAGAATTTTTTTACAAAAATTAAAAACCTAAAAAAACATTACTAAAAGTTGGTAAAAATTGACCTTCGGCTTAAATATCTTTTTAAAAATAAAACATATTGGCTTTACACTTATAAAAAGTATTTTTGACATCCAGCAAATTTTTTTAAAAATCCAACAGTGAGTTTTTTTTCATACAAATTAAAATCTACAAAAAAAGTTCTCAAAATTGGTAAAAATTGATGTTCGATTCTGGATACCTCTTGAATGAATAAAGGTATTGAATCCCAAATGATTTCATCCTCTGCTGAATTTTCTTACAAAAATCCAATTAGTATCTGTTTATATAAGAGGTAAAAATGTTTGAGAAATGCTACTAAAATTGGTAATCTCGTAACAAATATAGATTTTGAAATCAAACGATTTCCACATGCAAAATATTGTTGGTAATTTTTATTTAATTTTTTAGATAAATTCGACTGACAACTTTTTTATGAAAATACGAAAACCTACACAAACAACAAAGACTGATAAGAAATATTTTTGGAGTCAAGTATTAGGAGAACAAATAAAGATATTGACTTCAAATTATTTATCTCACACAAAATATTTTTTTGAATATTTTGTTAAAGTTTAAAGTAGGACAAATCGACAGACGGTACGGCAAGTTATCACCTGGACCTAGATTTGTTTTTCTAACAGTCACTGTTTAGACATGTTCAGATGCATATTTTTAAAAAAAGGGTTATCATAATTTAAGTAGTTAGCAAAGGATTACATTTTTTGAGTTGTAGTAAATTGGTAAATATTTAGAAAATTGATAACTAGTATCTTTAAACAAAAATTAAAGAATTAAGTTTGTTGAACGCCTCAGATTTGATTTCGTAACAAATATACGGGTATGTCATATTCATGCATACATTTAAGCATGATTTGGTATCCACAAACATTAAAAAAAAATTAGTATTCAATGCTTAGTCATTTAAATATTTTTTTTTTGATAGATCGACGAATTTCGTATGAATTAAAAAAATCAAATATCAACTTTAATCCCCCACAACTTGTCTCCTTGTTATTTTAATATATTTTTTAAAATTTATTTCCTATTTTCTAGTATTCTTAAAATTATGAAAAATATGAAAAAGTATCTAACTTTAAATATGAAATTCTCCTGATTTTTTTGTATTTGATTTTTTTGTGTATATTTTTTTTTTAAATATTCCACTTTGAAGCAGTTTTTCAAATGATGATGAGAAAAATCTGCAATATTCTTAAACTCGTCAGAAAAACTTTTTCGGCGATAAATAACGCCCAAGAGTGCTGTGATTGTGGTGTTTGTGTGTGTGTGTGTGTGTATCTATGTATATTTGTTTACCTGTTGTTGTTTTTTGGGTAGGTGATACCTATACACACTCGCTCATAAGTAGTGAAGACAAACCAGTGCTATTTTTAGTTGGTTTTTGAGAATTCGAATTTGAATTTGGATTTTGTTAATAATTTTCCACACTTTACCTGAGGATTCATTTTGTGTGTTGGACGTTGTTGGTGGCTATATTTTTTTTCGAAAATTTGCTTTTGGAATGTGTAATGTTTCATAGGATAAAAATATTTTTGTATTTTTATTTTTTTTTATATAGATTAATTGAAGAAAATATGTCTTGCAGATTTAAAATAACGTATATCAGTGTTATATGTGATGAATATGACTAAAAATAACATTCCACAGCTCAGGCGAAAAATGTTACACAGTTCAGAGTACGAGTATAGCTGAGATTTTGAGAAATTGCAACATTTTTAATTGAACCATTAGACAGTAAAAATTGCACGGAATTAAATTATGAAATGAGGAGAAAACAAAAACAACAAGAAAAGAATAAAATTTGATTGATGTGGGCAGGCATTTTATGTGTATATATTTTGGTCGTTTGAGAGCGTTGATACTGATGATTTGGATACATGCACAAAATTTCGGAAATAGTTCACTAACAATTCATTACTAACGAAAACATTTAATTGCTCTTTACAGCATATAGAAAATTCGATATTTTACTATAGGGTTCCCTTTTCTAATAAATCATAATTTTCCCAAAGTTTCTGGAAAATAAAAGTAAATTAAGTACACAGTTTCTTTTTTCATTTTTGTACACACTGATTTTATTATAATTCAAAAGTTTTGTTACACGTCATGAGTCCGTCTAAAAGCATGAGAGTTGGTATGGGTGTTTAAAAGTGCAACTTATCACAGAATAACAGATTTCATACAAAGAAGAAAGTCTGTACGAATCAACTTATGACACTCCTGAACACAACTTATTATTGTATAGACTATTTAAATTTGTTTAAGGAAAACAGATTTACTGGCTTAGTTGGTTTCCAATCATCATAAAAACCAGAGGACTACAATTAAAGCGATTGGATGAAAAAGGGGGATGAAAAAGGATTTTATTGTTTGTAAAATAATTGTCAATTTATGTTTTTTAATTTTATTAAAAGTTAATAAAAGCATTTTATGAAAAATTTTAGAGCCGAAAATCAATGCCCATATTCGACGGACCAAATTTTTACATGACAAAAAATTACGGCAAAAAATGCTGCAATGTATCCCAAAGGCAGTTCAAATTTTTGGTCATTTGTAAAAAATATGAGGAATTCTTCCTCTTCCTCGGTTCCTACGCTCGTTGTCAATGAACTCCATTTGTTAGCTCTTTAGAGAAAACTAATCTCTTTGCTAGGCAGTTCGCCGCCAATTCAACGCTGAAAGTGAGTGTTATGACTCCGCTTGTCATCGAGCGCGTTAGTGATTCTATGGGGCCAATCTTTTTTTGCACTCGTACTGTGGCGAGAGTCCTAAAAGATCTTAACATACATAAATCTGCTGTTCCAGATGGTATCCCCGCTATTGTTCTGAAGAGGTGTTCTTCAACGCATGTAAAACCACTGCGTAAGCTTTTTCATCTGTCCTGCTCCTCAGGTCTCGTTCCGAGCGGATGGAAAACCGCATTTGTCCAGCCTAAGCCTCAAAAAGGCGAATCTTCCTCACCGAACAGTGGAGCAAATCTTTACATCGCTTTGGAGAAAGTAACATTATTGCACTTGATATTTCAAAAGCATTTGATAGGGTTTATCATCAGGCTCTCTTATCGAAAATGCGTGCTTTCGGTTTTCATGAATCCCTCCTTCATTGGATTAGTAATTACCTTTCGAATCGTTCAATACAAGTTGTATTGGATGGATTCAAGTCTGAAAACCACAAAATTAATACTGGTGTGCCACAGGGCTCTGTTCTATCTTCAACACTCTTTCTCATTTTTATTAATGATCTCCTGTCTCAACTTCTTATCCAATACATTGTTTCGCTGACGATAGTACTCTTAGCTTTTCATATTCGTTTTCAGATTCACATCCCTCTTCATCGGATGTGGAACTGCGACGACATAATATGATAAGTTCATTAAATTCCGACCTAAATAGCATTGTACAATGGGGATTAAAAAACCGCGTGGAATTTAATGCTTCGAAAACCCAATGCTTGTATCGTTAAAGCGAGATATACCCCCCTTACCATCATCCATAGATGGCACTTGCATCGAGGAAACTGAACATCTCGATATTTTCGGTATGTGTATCACCAACCACCTATTGTGGAACGATTACATACGCGATGTCGCCAAAAATGCCTTAAGATGTTTGGGTTTTCTAAAACGATGCAAGAAGTTTTTCTCCCCCTCTGATCTGGCTGTTATCTATAAGACTTATATACGTCCAAAGTTTGAGTACAACTCCCATATCTGGGCTGGTACTCCTGCAACTTACTTAAGCCTCTTGGGCAGTATTGAATGTAGAGCATTTAGATTTATTGGTGATATTACCATCATAAGATCATTTACGTCGCTTGAACATCGTCGAAATGTTTCTTGTCTCACCCTCTTTTACTGTTATTTTAACGGTTTATGCTCTAGAGAAATAGCCAGTTGCATTCCTCCCCTTACAGTTCAACTGTTATACTCGCGCTTCTAGGAATGCTCATCAATATACCCTCGAGCACAACTTCGGTCGTACTGCCAAGTACAGAGATTCGTTCTTTAGCCGTACTACGCGAATGTGGAATGCATTGCCACACTCTGTTTTTCCCAGCCATTGCAATATTCAGGAATTCAAAATCAATGTTTCAACCTCCTTTAGTGCTCACACTCTGTCTACATAATAAGGGTATTAGGTATTATCCCATTGAGTGTGCGCTTATTATAAAAAAAAATCAAAAAGAAGGACCGCACCATTTGTGGCTGTGAGAGTTTAAAAACAAAATAACGGTCTTATGAGGAAACCCTGTTGGAGCAATACAAACCCTAATTTTGTATACTGAAAATGTCAAATTAGGGAAAACAAATTTAGAGACAATTTGATAAAAATCTATTTATAATATAAGAATTTTCGATGTTTGACTGCAAAATTTGTATAGGGACTACTGTTATTTTCGGTCATAAACAAGAATCAAAAAAATGCGTAATTTAAATCTGTTTCAAACCTCTTTTTTTTCAACTTTGAACTCAATTTACGCGTTTGTTATGGCTGTAGTGGTGAGGACAGATAGATAGACAGCGGGACCAACTTTTATTGAATTCTCTATCATCGTAATGTAATGTTTGATTAAAATCTGGAGTACGACATTTTTTAAGAACTTTTATAAACTATTTTTCTTAGACACTTCTCTTAGATGTGCCTGGAACTCCAAAGTTTCATGAAGGGGACATTTTCCCAGAAAAAGGCCTCTTAAATTGTTCTAATTTTCAAGTATTTTCATTCTGAATTATTGGAAATTAAAATTGTGTGAAAAAAGTTTTTGATGTTCAAACTTAAATTGTATAATTTTAACTCATTTAAATACACTCACAAATTGTATATATTATTTGTTCCCGATACATACAAAAATATTGATGTATGTATGCATTTATTTTTTGTCCGGGATGGGTCTGGTCTTTTATTTGGTCATTAATCTTTGTCTCTCTCTAAAATACCTATTTTTTTACTCGTTAAAAATACTCAATTTTTCTAACATATGTAAAGTTTTTTTTTTAAATATATTTTCACACCTGTACATTTTACATATTTTTATCAAAAGTATCTATTACTTAGGTCAGTTCTGAAAAAAGACAACTTCAAGTTTTCTTATACCTATAATTTTTTTTAAATCATTGAGTATATCCTCAAGTATTGCTACCTTTTGTATTCAACTCTCAGAAAGGCACATCGAAGTCCGCATCTTACAACTAGGTCATCATATCATAGACTCACACACAATATAGAGCATTATAGTTCTTTTCAATTATCTTCCAAAGAAAACTGATGAGTTCTGCCATTGTAGATGGCGCAGTCGTCGCCAATCAGACTTCCTATCACCGATCACCCCTACACTTCAATGCAACTGTATGCGTGAGATTTCCTCACAATATAGAAATACATATATAGAAATTAATAAAAAAAAAAAAAACAAAAGTTTAATAAAAATCGTTCCGCTGCTACTGATGGTTTGAAAAAGTCTAAAAATATTCAAATTCTCGCATAAGATGGCAGAACAAGCGAAGAGCGTAATACACAGTCGCACCGATGTGGAAAATTAAATGTGAATTTCCTCACGAACTAATTTCTGGTGGTGTAGCGGTGGCCTACCTCATATGCGCCTGCATATGATTATGATTATCGTTCTCCATATCGCCCTGAAAGTTGAAGTTGTTGTTGTTATAATACTCGTAAAAAGTAGATATTTTCTACCCCCAGGAATGGATACTTCATGCATTTATACAGAATACAGACACTTTTTGACGTTTGGAGAATATTCTACGGAAAAAGATGAAAAGGAAGCGCTAGCTGGTGCCTCTGCATATTGACGACACGACAACGACGACGACCCAACACGAGAATACGAGTATATAAGATTGTGTTGAAGAGGTACTTGAGTATTGAAAAAGGAATTATATGAGAATTTTGTTTATTGCATCTCAGGGTACTCAATAATATTTTTGATGTGCAAAGTGGAATGCAATTGAAATAACCTGATAACCTATTGGCTGTATTTTCTTCGAATGCTTGTTCTTCAGTTATTTATATGATCATACTTTGTTAGGAAATGAAAATTTTGGGGTATAAAAATACAATTTATTTCTGGTAGGTATGATTTTTTAGGCATGTGGATTATTTTTGAAAAAAATCTCAGGTAATAAGGCCTTATAATGTGAAAATAGTACTAAATATAATTAAGCTTTAACAACGAGGTACAAATCTTTCCAAAACTTGAGTCTTACCAAAATCTTTGGTTTCGTGCTTTGGCAAATACTTAAGCGTCTTGGACAATATTAAAAGGAGGGCTTTTAATATGCTTGGTGACAGTTACATCATTTACTTATCTACTCAACTTAAAATTCGTCGTAAAGTGTCTTGCCTCACTGTTTTCTACTGTTATTTTAAGAACTATACTCTAGTAAAATAGCCAGTTGCATTCCTCTCTAAATCAGTTTAACCGTAAAACTCTCGCATCTAAAAATGCACATCAGTTTACCCTTGGCCCAAGCTTCCCCCGAAGCGCAAAGTATAGAGATTCGTTCTTTAGCCGTACTAAGCGAATGTGGAATTACTTACCTCTGTCTTTCCCTACCATTGTACGAACAAAAGGGACTGATTTTGTGGATATCAGTGCCGTTAACAACAAGTAAAACAATTCAACATTCAATTAAACGAAATTTCGTTTTTAACACAGGTGCATGAGCTTGACAAGTCCTTTCAACATTCAAATACTCTATAAGTACTATTTTTTTTTTAATGAAATACATAACAAATTTTGTTTATCAATTAAATTCCCAATGGAATATACAAAACTTTAAAGTACTAGCAAAAAGGATGCTACCGAATACTTAGTACTAACACCCAATTACTTAAATACTACTGATACTTAACTTATTTGTCAAAGCTACGCAAGCATACTTTAGAGACAAAGAACTAAAGTGCAAAGGATCGAAAATAATAATGATTATTTCCCTTCAAAATTCATACAAAAACTTAATAATTGTCGATTTAAAATTTGGGGTATTTTTATTTCATAGTCTAGACGAATCAACAGACGCTTAAGCGTACTCTCTCTCTGCCAATATTTGTATCGTTATGTTTAAATCACCCTCCAGACATGGAAACCAAGAATACATTTTGATAACATCTTTCTAGTGTTCCGCCAAACGTGTGCATAATTTAGGTATCGACAGGGATAAAATTAGATTTGCATAATTAATAGAAGCCCACATAAATTTTCAGCAGTAACATTCTTACTTATTAATATGTACGAAGAAAATCTTCTTATTCTCTATACGTTTATAGAGAAGGACTTGAAATAACTCACATTCTGATCATGATTTCAACCCATTTGTTCATTGTATAAAAGGCTTCACAAAACCCAAATTTACTATCAGTTCAAAGTCAACTTTTCGATAACAAACTATAGACACAACTTTGTCATATTCCTTAAAACAATGGCATCTTCAAACATTTATTCTGCAATCCGAGCAATGCTCATGATAGTTGTGTGCCTTGTAGTTGTAAACCTTTCACTCGGAGAACAAAGATTTTGTGGTAATAAACTACGAAATGTCATCGAACTGATGTGTCCAAATGGAGTCAATGGATATAAGGAAAAGAGAAGCTCACGTAAGTACCTACCATTTTTTTAATTCTATACAAAAACATTTAAAAAATTGATTCAAAAACATACATTTTTTAGTTTCAATGGATGAGGAATTCAGCACCGAAAACACTGAAGAAGACTTCAATTTCGGCTTGAGTCTGGATATGTTGCCATTGATGGATAACAGTGACAGTGGGATTGCCAAAATTCGACGTAGGAGACACGGAATTGCACATGAATGCTGTGATAAGCCTTGCAGTATGAAAGAAATTGTATCATATTGTCGAAAATAACTTTTTTTCAACATTTGTGAATGATGCAACTTTGGATACCTGACTTTGTTAAGATTATCAAATATTCTTAGAAAATTATTTTGAAATAGGACTAATACAATTAGGCTAAATTGCTGTACTTTGTAAAACAAAATTTTAAAATAAATCAACATGAAAAAAAAGCAAATATTGGCTTCAACCTTTGTCATAAGAAAATGTCCAAATTATCATTTTAAATAGGTTTGATTTTAAATATTGCGGATCTTAAGTTAAAATAGTTAGAACAGATCAAGCAAAAATCAGGACTTGAGGTTTGTAGAAAAGAAAAACTTTAAAACAGAAAAGGAAAAAAGTTTTGAGCACAATTGAAAAAGTTTCTATAACTGAAAATAAAACACCCTATTTAACTTAACAAACTTTAAATTGCTCTTTACGTTCTCCATTATTTCAACAACGAGTAGAAATATCTACTTCAAATGAATTAAGTTCAACAGGAAATAACATCATTATATCTAAAAACAGATTTGAAAATAAAACATTGTATAGAAATGTCTCCATAATCATAAAGCAACCTCGAAACGGCAAGGTCAAAATTTTCAATTTTTCAAATTAGACTGAAAGCAAATCTTAAAGTTATTCAGTTTGTAGTGACATGTAAATTGTGTACATTTATTGTGTGTTTTAATTCCCTTGAGAAGCTATTAAACTTGTACTTAAGAGACAAACTTTAGTTAAAAAGTTCCTACTTATATTACATTATTTAAAGGTTCTTCAAGTAGGAACCAAGCCAAAAATCGATTTCATTATGATGCTGATGCCTTTGCCTATCACATTTAGGCTATAACCTTGATATGGGTCATTGTTGCTGTTCAACAGTATTATATGTAAGCTACAAGGTTTGGTATCGCAGTAGAAGTATATAACGATTCATTGGAGAATTTCATAAGTTTTCATTAAAATAACAACCAACTGACCAAGGACTTATTTTTATACGGTTGCTATAATTATATGTAGTACATACCTTTCTTGGTCAGTTTCATGACTTGTTAAGTGGGAGTCAAAATATTATCCGTATTCATTTCAGAATCGTCAAAGTCGGAACATCAACATTCATTATCATTACTAACGATGGTGAAAAAAATTTGCTTCAAACTTAATAAAAATAAACATTGGTAATGACTAATGACTAATGAGTTTTAAATAAATTCAATCGCATACAATTTAAATTTTATTAAAATATTGTTTTACTGTTATCCATTAATAAAGTATTAACCATTCTGCCAAATCAAAATACAAAGATGAAGATAGTGATGCCGTTTGGCAAGCAGATCAAGTGAAAGGTGACCTTAACGAAGGAACAACACTACAAGCTGCTGCCAAATGGACATTTTTGGAATATTTCAAAGAAAGTTCAATTCATGGATTCAAATATATTGGAAATCGTCACAAGCACTCAATTCCTGACAGGTAAATATCAAAGAATGTGAAGGCCTTGTGTTTATTACCACCATTTTGAATTCAGCCATTATGGCGATTTATTAGTCTTTTTTCCAATACATATTTTTATTTGCAGGATCATCTGGATATTAGCTCTCGTTATATCAGTTATAACATGTTATTTTTGTATCAGAGATATATGGGATCAACGTACTGATAATCCAGCAATTGTATCATTCAATGCAAAACAAACGCCCGTTTGGAAAATTCCATTTCCAACAGTTACAATTTGTCCAGAAACAAAAACTGATATTGAAATTTTTAATTTTACAAAAACCACTTGGAAGATTGAGGAAGATAAAAACTTAACGGAAAAAGAGTAAGAATGAATTTGTAACCCTAAAGATAAATATCAATCTTTTAAAAAGTATAATATAGTAGGTCTATCTGTTTCCTGCAGTATTTTAAACTTAAAACACTTAGAAAAATATTTTTTTCTAAGTGTAGAATATTGCTCATAATTTAAGTTATGAGCTTTTTTTTCTCTTATGCTTATCTTTCTTAAAGGCAATTTTATTGGGCGGCAATATCCCAAATTTGTCAACTAAATTATCTTAACGTGAGTTTACCCAGTGATGAAGATTTTGCCAATGCCACTGATTTGATTGAAGCTATGGCACAAATGGAATCAGTATCTAATGACACATTTATAGATTTCTGCGATTGGAGAAATGAAGAAATCTGCAATAATAAATTTCAAAAGGTTATAACTGAAGATGGAATCTGCTATAGTTTTAATTCACTGAAATCAAATTACTATCGAGATGAATTGTAAGTATTTCTACATGTTTTTAACATATGTAACATTTAAATTACCACTAAAAAAACACCAAAGAAAAGACGCGAAGATCCAGTATGATGACTTTTACAATGTCAACAATGATCAAACTATTGAATGGAATGTGGAGAAAGGCTTTAATGAGACCAACAATGAAACTTCTTTTCCTAGACGGTCTCTGGGATCTGGTGATGGAGAAGGTGTTGATTTAATAGTACTTTCGTTCAAGCAAGATACGGATTTGTTGTGTCGGAATTATGTTACGGGATTTAAAGTAATTTTGAGTACTCCCGGAGAAGAGCCTCAAGTTTTTAAAAATTTCGTCAATGTTCCATTTGCAAAATCAGTTGTGGTTTCAATCAAACCAAAAATTTTAGATGCCTATGATGGACTACAAGCTTATGCGCCACATAAGTAAGTGTTTAAGTTTTCACAGTTTGATGAAAAACATATGATTTGATATTGTTTTCAGACGGCAATGCTACTATCAAAACGAACGGCCATTGAGATATTTTAAATTCTATAACCGACCCAATTGTGAACTTGAATGCATAGCAAATATAACTCTTGAACGGTGCGGTTGCGTTAAGTTTTCAATGCCAAGTAAGACATTTTGTAATTTAAGGTGTAGGATAAAAATTTGAAAATCTAACACTTAGGTTCAATAAGGAAAAAATTGAATTTATAAGCAATAATTAAAGCCAATTCAATATTGAATTTCAAAATTTAAAGTAAAAAAAAATGATCAAATAACTAGGTTGACAAAAAATAAAAGAACAAGTTTCTAGCCTTCAGAAAATCTAAAATTTCAATATTATAAGTGTTGCCGTTGTTTTCATTTTTGTTTTTTATGCATTTTAAGTCTTGTTGTTAGAAATTTGTCTCTCTCACCCAAAAAAGGAAAAATAATACCATAGTAAATAATGATTGTTGTAAAAAGGAAAATATATATGTATAATGTATATAAATAGTTTCATTTTTATTTTAAATGTTTTCAAAAAGGAAACTCATCTCATCGAGTATGTGGAACAAAAAAAATACCGTGTATGTCAAAAGCAAAAAGATATGTAGACAAAATTAATTTTGATAGATCAAACCATCGTCAGGAATCACTTGATTCTAGAACTTTATGCGACTGTCTGCCATTGTGTACGAGCGTTCAATATAAGCCAGAAATTTCTAGTCAAAATGATTTGGACTATGTTGCAGTAATGCGTGCTTATAAAATGTCTAAGGTCTTAAGTGAATACCCTGGGTAAGAAAAACAACTGAAAAAAAACAGTAATTAAATGTCAGATATCTTTTTTTTAATTTTCTTTTCAGATTGGAATGTACACAAATTAAGATACATTTTAAAGATGATCACTTCAATGGCTTAAAACGAGCGGAATTTTGTAGCATATATGATTTCATCGCCAATTGCGGTGGATTGTTGGGTCTATTTATGGGAATCTCAATTTTAAGTTTGGTGGAAGTTGTGTATTTTTGTACACTAAAATTATGGACCAATTTGAAAATAAGGAAGCTTAGAAACCGTCAACGTAGAAAATATAAAGAAGCACCATGAAATAGCTTGTAAGCACATTAAATATATTTTTAAATTTAAACAAATTATGAAATAAACTTCATATAGTTCATGCAACTTAGAAGACAATTTAAGTTTTTGTATTTATGCAAAGTTTAAACGTTTCGAGAATATTGTCCAACAAACTTTCTTTCTGAAGTTTTGTACCATGCACAGCTGATGTTGACTATCATCATTTATATATATAGACGGAGAGACAGTAACAACTTTTGGGCTGTGAAAGTTAACCAAAAAATATAGACATGAATTGGAAGCGGTGGCAAATCTTATGAACAAAATCGATGACCGCTGCCTTTTGGCATACTAGAGGATCAAAAATCCAAACAAATCAACATTGGAAAAAGTAGTCTTAAAAATGGGTTCAAGACAAAATCAATGCGGCCATAACATTGCCAGACAATTTGAAAAATATAACAAGTACATATATTAAAAATTAAGGAAAATGATAAGAAACATTTATTTTTTAGATCAACTAGCAGTTGTTGAAAATGAAAATTAGATTGAATTTATTTCCAAGGAAGCTTTTTTGAGATATGCGAAAGAAGACATTCATTTAATATTTTTATCAGAAAACTGCAAAAAAACTTATGGTCCAGTAAAATAAAGCGAATAAATGGGTCAAATCGGATTGATAGATAGTAAATTGGAAATTTGTTTATACATATATACCTTCTTTTTGGTGTTCTAAATATGTCCACGTCGTAAGTAATGGACCGTCAAAAGTCCAAAAACGAACTTGCAGCTGTGTCATAAGACACTGTTTACAAATAGTATTTACTTATATTTTAAAATTTAAAACTTTACCAATAAAATAAGTTGGTCTTGAAAAATTTGAATGTCATTTAAGTACTCAAAAAAACCTTGGTTTTATTTTTTTTTCTTCGAAAATCGTTAGATCGGTTTTGTTTTTCTTAATTAATTTTTTAATTATTAAAATTTTCAATTTTGGTTTAGAAATATTATTAATAAGCAGTTGTTGCTCACTAATATACGTTTTAGATTTTATTTTTGTAAAAAATGATGACCCATTTCTGAGGTACCTATATAATTTTGTAAAAAATATTCTTTTAAAAATTCAAACAAAAAGCAATACAATTTTTGATCACCAAAATTTATTAAGACAGTATAAAACTTTGTGCAGACAAAAAAAATAATTTCATAAGTTCCTGCGAAAACTTAAAAACAAAATAACGGTTCTATGGGTGGTGGTGGTATGGTTTGTTGTTGTGAAATTTGTTTCTATTTTTGATCTTAAAAAATGTTTAAAACGCAAAACGTGAATCTGGTTTACGAATGTAATAATTGCCACCATCAGATATTCCAATATCTATACATAGCCTTTATAGTAGCAAGTAGGACATACACTGCTTTAGTTGAATTTCATTCATGCATCTGTGATTATAATCCAGTTTCTTTCAAAAATAGAAAAATCAAGCCTTTCCGGATTTTTGAAAAAAAAAAAATACAATTCTTGGAAGTATTTATTACTATAGAAAATGATCCATATGGGTAATCTTTCAAAACGTAAGAAAGCAAAAATTTGGGATCCTGATTTTTATCTCTGTTAATTTTAGAACAAGTTTTGAAGCAAATCAATAATAAGGGCATACTATTTTCACAAGTGCCTTAAAAGACATACTTTCACTATGCTTATAATCCATTATATTACGCTCATGTCATAAGGATAGGTTCCTTATTTAATATCTGAAGATGTGCCAGACGAAATACCCAGACAAAAAGACGCACTCTTTCTCTAAGAAATAAGACGTGGTTACTCATTTTCCACACAAATATCATATCAAGGACAATTTTTGATATAAGTTTCTATGTATTCTTCCAAACCTGTGCATAATTAAAGTATCGACAGGGATAAAATTAGATTTGCATAATTACTAGAAGCCCACATAACTTTTCAGCAGTAATATTCTTACTTTTTAATATGTACAAAGAAAATGTTCTTATACTGATACGTTTATAGAGAAGGACTTAAAATAACTCACATCCTGATCATGCTTTCAACCTATTTGTTCATTGTATAAAAGGCTTCACGAAACCCAAATTTACTATCAGTTCAAAGCCTACTGCTCGATAATAAACTTTAGACACAACTTTGTCATATTAATTAAAACAATGGCATCTTCAAACATTTATTCTAAAATCCGAGCAATGCTCATGATAGTTGTGTGCCTTGTAGTTGTAAACCTTTCACTCGGAGAACAAAGGTTTTGTGGTAATAAACTACGAAATGTCATCGAACTAATGTGTCCAAATGGAGTCAATGGATATAAGGAAAAGAGAAGCTCACGTAAGTACCTACCATTTTTATAACTCTATGCAAAAACGTTTAAAAAATTGATTCAAAAACATACACATTTTTCAGTTTCAATGGATGAGGAATTCAGCACCGAAAACACTGAAGAAGATTTCAATTTCGGCTTGAGTCTGGATATGTTGCCATTGATGGATAACAGTGACAGTATGATTGCCAAAATTCGACGTAGGAGACACGGAATTGCACATGAATGCTGTGATAAGCCTTGCAGTATGAAAGAAATTGTATCATATTGTCGAAAATAACTTTTTTTCAACATTTGTGAATGATGCAACTTTGGATACCTGACTTTGTTAAGATTATCATATATTCTAGGAAACATAGTATTTTGAAATAGATAAATACAATTAGGCTAAATGATGATTGAAAACAAATAGATTAGTAATCATTTTTGTTGTTGTAAAGCAATTTTTTAAAATAAATTGATATTAAAAAATATTTGCGTGCCCTTTTTTTATAAAAAAATTATTTACAATTACAATTGCCTGTGTGGAAGCACAAGTTAATTTTGTTTCCAAGTGGAGTTTTAATCATGTGCTTATAAACTTTCTGTAGATTGTCTTGAGTTGCAAATTCTGATCAAGAACTAACAAAACGAATCTCCCATTTAAAAGTAAGCAAAACACTTTCTAATTTTTGGTCAAAAATTAATTTATCGCATGCAAACACTTATTGTTCTTACCAACTTTTATGTTGTTTGAAAATACAAACGAAATATATCTTATGATTAGTCAACATTGGCCTTGCAATGGTACAAGACTTCATGTTGAAAACGTTGTTGGACAATGTACTCGTACTTGAACCATTCATTTTTAAAGGTAAACACATCAGCGTTTAAAGATTGCATTAATACAAAAACTTAAATTGTCTCTTAAGTTGCATGAACATTGTGAAAATTGTTTCTTAATTTATTTTTTATTAAAGAATAAATTAATATGCGTACAAAATATTTCATGGTTCTTCTTTAAATTTTCTAGGTTGAAGATTTTTAGGCTTCCTTATTTTCAAATTGGTCCATAATTTAAGTGTAAAAAAATACACAACTTCCACCAAACTTAAAATTGAGATTCCCATAAAAAGACCCAGCAATCCACCACAACTGGCGATAAAATTATATATACTACACAATTCCGATCGTTTTAAGCCATTGAAGCGATCATCTTTAAAATGTATCTTAATTTGCGTTAATTCATATCTGAAAGGAGAACAAAGAACACGAATAAAATTATCTGACATTTTTGTTGTTATTATTTTTTTTAAAGTTTGTTTTTTCTTACCCAGGATTATCACTAAGGAACTCAGACATTTTATAAGCACGTATCACTCCAACATAATCAAAATCAATTTGACTAGAAATTTCTGGCTTATATTGAATGCTAGTACACAATGGCAGACAGTCGCATACAGTTTGAGGATCAGAAGATTCTTGAGGATTGTTTGATCTCTCAAAATTAATTTCGTCCACGTAGCTTTTTGCTCGCAACATACACGATATTTTTTTTGTTCCACATACTCGATGAGATGAGTTTCCTATTTGAAATTTTTTAAAAGAATAAAATAAAATAATTGTTAATCTATATAATACATATTCACTTTTTTAAAACAATCATTGCTTGCTATGGATGGGGGACTTTTTCTTTTTTTTTTGTTTAGGTGAGTTGAGCAATTTTCAAAAAACAAGGCTTACAAGACAATCTAGTTATTTGATGTCAATGTATTTTTACTTTAAATTGTGAAATTAAGTAATGAATTGGTATAAATTATATGTAATCGAAAAATTGAAAATTACCAAAAGCACTTTTTTATTATTGAACCTTATGATTATGACAGATAGCATCTTCTTTAAAATGCATTTTGCAGATCAAAAAAAAACATAATTTCTTACTTGGCATTGAAAACTTAACGCAACCGCACCGTTCAAGAGTTATATTTGCTATGCATTCAAGCTCACAATTGGGTCGGTTATAGAACTTAAAATATCTCAGTGGCCGTTCGTTTTGATAGTAGCATTGCCGTCTGAAAACAATATCAAATCATATTTTTTCCATCAAACTATGAAAATTAAATTACTTACTTATGTGGCGCATAACCTTGTAGTCCGTCATAGGAATCCAAAATTTTTGGTTTAATGGAAACCACAACTGATTTTGCAAATGGAACATTCACAAAATGTTTAAAAACTTGGGGCTCTTCTCCTGGAGTACTCAAAATTAATTTAAATCCCGTAACATAATTCCGACACAAAAAATCCGTATCCTGTTTGTAAGAATTTAATATTAAATCAATACCTTCTCCATCACCAGATCCTAGAGAACGTCTAGGAAAAGAATTTTTATTGTTGGTCTTATTATAGCCTTTCTCCACATTCCATTCAATAGTGGGATCATTAGTGGCATTGTAAAAGTCTTCATCCTGGATCTCGGCGTTTTTCCTTTTTTATTTGTATGTAATTTTAAACGATAAATAAGTAAAATAAATGTAGACACACTTACAATTCATCTCGATAGTAATTTGATTTCAGGGAATTAAAAGTTAAACAGATTCCGTCTTCAGTAATAACCCTTTGAAATTGATCATAGCAATTTTCACCATTTCTCCAATCGCAGTTATCTATAAATGTGTCATTATATTTTGATGTCATTTGTGTCATAGCTTCGATCAAATCTGTCGCATTGGCATAATCTTCATCGTTGGGTAAAGTTAAGCTAAACTGCTGTTGTTGACATATTTGTGATGTTGCGGCCCAATAAAATTGCCTTTAAGAAAGATAAGCATAAGATAAAAATCTAAATATTTAAATTATGACCGTTTTAAAGCCAAGCGTTTTAAATCTTTTAATAAAAATCCTCTCAGTAGCAAATTTGAATAAATGTTAACACATGGTTATTTCAGCTCATAGATCCTTAAATGCACTTCTAAAAATGTTCCTAAATGTTTTTAAACAAAAATGTAATAGTTTAAACGTTTATTATCGAAAAATCAATCGATCTCTATTGTAAGTGCCATTGACCGAGAACCTCTGTTGTTTTAAATTTCTAACCCACTTCAAGCAAACTAGACCTTTAAGTGTTTAAAAGTTTAAAAATGTTGTAGGAGTTAGAAAAATAGGAAACAGAAAAAGATTGATATTTATCTTTAAGGTTTCAAATTTATTCTTACTCTTTTTCAGTTAGGTTTTTGTTTTCATCAATCTTCCAAGTGGTTTTTGTAAAATTGAAAATTTCAGTGTTAGTTTTTGTTTCTGAACAAATTGTAACTGTTGGAAATGGAATTTTCCAAACGGGCGTTTGTTTTGCGTTGAATGATACAATTGCTGGATTATCAGTACGTTGGTCCCATATATCTCTGATACAAAAATAACATGTTATAACTGATATAACGAGAGCTAATATCCAGATGATCCTGAAAATAAAAATTAAAGCGTCTGATGAATGTAAAAAAGACTAATAATTTCCATTATAAGTGATTTCAAAATAGTGCTTCTAAACACAAGACCTTCTTGACCTCTTGGCCTTCACATTTTTTGATATTAACCTGTCAGGAATTGAGTGCTTGTGACGATTTCCAATATATTTGAATCCATGAATAGAACTTTCTTTGAAATATTCCAAAAATGTCCATTTGGCAGCAGTTTGTAATGTTGTTCCTTTGTTAAGGTCACCTTTCACTTGATCTGCTTGCCAACCGGCATCACTATCTTCATCTTTGCATTTTGATTTCGCAGATTGGTTAATACTTTATTAATGGATAACAGTAAAACAAAAGTATATTAAAATTTAAATTATATGAACTTGAATTTATGTCAAATCCTTTACCATTGTTTACTTTTATTAAGTTTGAAGCAAAAATTTTTCACCATGTTGATGTTTCGACTTTGACGATTTTGAAATGAATGCGGATAATATTTTGACTCCAACTTAACAAGTCATGAAACTGCCCAAGCAAGGTATGTACGTACATATAATTATAGCAACCGTATGAAAATGAGTCCTTGGTCAGTTGGTGGTTATTTTAATGAAAACTTATGAAATTCTCTAATGAATCGTTATATACTTCTACTGCGATACCAAACCTTGTAGCTTACATATAATACTGTTCAACAGAAACAATGACCCATATCAAGGTTAAAGCCTAAATGTGATAGGCAAGGCATCAGCATCATAATGAAATCGTTTTTTGTTCCTGTTTTTACTTGCGGAACCTTTGAATAATGTAATATAAGTAAGAACTTTTGAATTAAAGTTTGTCTCTTAAGCACAATTTTAATAGCTTCTCAAGGAAGTTAAGCATACAATAAATGTACACAATTTACATGTCACTACAAACTGAAAAATTTTAGGTATTGCTTTCAGTCTAATTTTAAAAATTGACAATTTGTAGATATCTATTTCACCGTTTCGAGTTGCTTTATGATTATGGAGACATTTCTGAACAATTTGTTATTTGCAAGTCTGTTTTTCACACATAATGATGATGATTCATTTAAAGTCGAAATCTCTACTCGTACTTAATTAAGAAAATGGAAAACGTAAAAAGCAATTTAAAGTTTGTTAAGTTAATTAGGGTGTTTTATTTTCAGTTATAGAATCTTTTTCAATTGTGCTCAAAACTTTTTTGTGGTCTATTTTAAAGTTTTTCTTTTCTAAAAACCTCAAGTCCTGAGTTTTGCTTGATCTGTTCTAACTATTTTATCTTAAGGTCCGTAAAATTTGAAATCAAACCGATTTTAAATGACAGTTTCAAACATTTTCTTATGACAAAAGTTGAATACAATATTTTTTTTTTTTTTTTTTTTCATGTTGATTTATTTTTAAAATTTGTTTTACAAAGTACAACAATTGTTGAATCATCATTTAGCCTAATTGTATTTGTCCTATTTAAAAATAAGTTTCTAAGAATATATCATAAGGTATCCAAAGAGTCATCATTCACAAATGTTGGAAAAAACTTATTTTCGACAGTAAGATATAATTTCTTTCATACTGCAAGGCTTATCACAGCATTCATGTGCAATTCCGTGTCTCCTACGTCGAATTTTAGCAATCCCACTGTCACTGTTATCCATCAATGGCAACATATCCAGACTCAAGCCGAAATTGAAGTCTTCTTCAGTGTTTTCGGTGTTGAATTCCTCATCCATTGAAACTGAAAAATGTATGTTTTTGAATCAATTTTTCAGATGTTTATAAATAGAATTAAAAAAAGGTAGGTACTTACGTGAGCTCCTCTTTTCCTTATATCCATTAACTCCATTTGGACACATAAGTTCGATGACATTTCGTAGTTTATTACCACAAAACCTTTGTTCTCCGAGTGAAAGGTTTACAACTACAAGGCACACAACTATCATGGGCATTGCTCGGATTCCAGAATGAATGTTTGAAGATGCCATTGTTTTAAGGAATATGACAAAGTTGTGTCTTTAGTTTGTTATCGAACAGTAGGCTTTGAACTGATAGTAAATTTGGGTTTTGTGCAGCCTTTTATACAATGAACAAATGGGTTGAAATTATGATCAGGATGTGAGTTATTTTAAGTCCTACTCTACAAACTTATCAAACTAAGTACATGTTCTTCTTACTCGTACATATTAAAAAGTAGGATTATGACTGCTGACAAGTTGTGTGGGCATTTTTGTTCTATTAATTATGCAAATCTAATTTTATCCCTGTCGATACTTTAATTATGCACAAGTTTGTTTGAATATTAATAATCTTAGATCAAAAATATATCTTGATATGTCTAACGTCTTACTACCTGGAGAAAAAGTGAGTCTTTCTGTCTGGTTCTTTTGTCTGGCACATCTGAGCAATAAGATAAATAATTTAAAGAATTTAGAACATAGTGAAAGTACGATTTTAAGATACTAGTCAAAATATTTCGTTCATATTATTAAGTTTCCTCAAAACTAGTTTTAAAAACTGCATTGAAGGTGGTTTCGAGTCTTAGATTAAAAAAAGAATTGATTAAGATGTCAATAAAATCAAAATAGTATTTGAATAAGAATAAATTGTAGGTAGATCTTTATGTTGAAAATATGTAAATTTATTGTTTATTGTTGAAAGAAACGTTATATAGATAATAAATGTTAATTAAATGAATTTCTTTGAAATTTGGTTCTGTCAAAAATGTTGATATCAATAGTTGATGCTGAAAACTGAAATATGTCACTAAGTTATAGGTACTCTGTATGAATCTAAAATAATTGAAATATTTTATTTTCCTACACTTTTTCAATAATATTTTTCAATTTTAAAATATTTGAGTTCAAACTTAATGTCGATAAGTCTGTATTTTGTTGTAGGTGTCTATAATACAATAAGAAGTATTTTAAGAACTAATAAATCATTATTTACAGACATTTGTGTAGCAAGCATGAATGTATGTACATAATGTATATTCATACTCTAGTTCTATAGTTCAAAAAAACTTTTCATTATGGCAATGAATGATTTTAGTTGTTCAAAATCGAATACAAAAAAATACAACACTCAGGTCTTTCTGATGGATATATATAAAAGTATATATGTATATTTTTTTAATTGAGTAATATTTACTAGTTTTTTAATACTTAATATTATGACGTCTAAACTACAGGCTTTTAAAAAATCACTGAACTTGTGAAATATAAGCAGTTCAAGAAAATAGGATAAGATCATTAAACCCAAAAACCCTGTATATAAACTTAAAAGAAAATAATTTTGAAAACCAACATTTTAAATTCCTGATATTGAATTCATAACAAAATTTTATACCAATTCGTTCAAATTCCTCATTTTTTTTATATAATTTTGTCTTTTCAAAATTGCGTTTTTTTTTGGTTATACAAATATAAAATTAGTTTTATGGAAGTCGTTAAATAAGTTATTCAAAAATTTAGTTGAATTAAATGTGCTCTTATTTGTAAAAAAAGGCGTGTTCTATAAATTTAATTAAAAAAAAATACCTAGAATAAATATTTTAAATAAGTACACCAAGTTTTCGTGTTCATAATAACGAAATAATAAGTAACTTAAAAAAAACCTTTGAATCTTTTTTAAATAGTGCTTTCAGGCGAATTCATTTTGAGAGCAACTGAGTAAGTAAGCTTTCTCTCATATAGGATTTTGTTTTTCATTGACTGCACAGATGGCATTATTAATACGGAAAAATGTAAGCAAATTAAATGGTTTGTGTATTTGATGATATTAGAATATATTTTGATGAAAATCTAGATGGATTTTAGAGCCAGAATTTTCAAAATTTGTACGGGGAATTTGCGTAATTGTTGTCATGAAAAATGCTTCTAAAATTAGACGTTCGGATTCGGCTTACAAAATGTGGGTCCCCTCTATGGTTGAATGTTTTAAGACACTAGGCCCTAGTTCTCTACGAGCTGTTACGCCACCTCATTGCATGGTAAATAGATTAGAGGTTAGAGGCTTTTTTATTTTCTTCTTTTAAACAAATGGTTATTGGTTTTAAAACACATATAATATGATTCCTTTCAATAGTTTTAGTTTTCAAATGTTTTAAATTAGAATCACAGCTTTTGAATATGTTTTGTTAGTTTTTAATAAAGTTAGAACATTCAAAGTTTTAAGTTTTATAATGTTATTAATTTAATTAGTTCTTCAAACTTAAAGATTTGAAAATAGAAAAGGAGTAATTTGTTCAGTAAGTTTATCTAGAATAATAATATTTTACGACTTGATCACACGAACTTGTTCCTGTTTCTAAAAATAGTACTTATATTTTAAAATTTACCTATAAAATATTTTTGTCTTCAAAAACTTAAATGCCATTTAATTTAAAAAATTCTTGATTTATAATTTTATTTTGTTAAAATCGTTAGAGCGGTTATTTTTAATTTTAATTTTGTATGCATACATATTTTTAATTTGAGTTTAAAAATATTTTTAGTATGCAGATATTTAGAGCTTATTAATATACGTTTTAAATTTGAACTTCGTTAAAATAACGACCCATTTTGGAGATATCGAATTTAGAAAAAAAATCAAAAATAAAACAATGACATTTTTGATCATCAAATATCATTTAGACAATATAAGCACTTGTACAGAAAAAACATAGTTGAATTCGGTCCATTAGTTTTTGACAAATAAAATAAAATAACTTTTGGAGCGTACAAAAATATTTTTTTTTATTGAAAGAAGCCAAATAAAGAAAAAAAATTTTAGAGACAATTTAATAAAAATCCAACGATTCATTTTTGAGAAAATTCGAATTTTATAGGGACTACTGTTATTTTTAATCTTAAAACAAATTCAATTGATCCTATGGTATGGCTCGCGAGGTCAGACAACAAACAGACAGATGGACAAAATCGGAGGACCCACTTTTTCGACTCTTCTACCATCGTGATATCATGTTTAATAAAAATTTCGAGTTCGAAATTCTTTACGAATGCAATACTTGCCGTATACTTCCAATATGTCGCATGTAAAAAATAAACTCTACTTCTTGTCACAATTGTGTTTGATCAAAATTTTGTATGAAACTGTTTTGTCATGATTTTGATAATTCTGTGTGTCTTAAATTCTGAATTTTAAAACACTCTAAACTTAGAATAATGTTTACCAAAATGTTGTACGAACCAAATACTGTATTTCATAAAACTGTGTCTCTGATTTTTTTTTTAAATATCTGTTGAAACCAAACCAGTACTTGATTTATTATTATCTTTTAAGCCAAATGTTAACATGTTAAAATGTTAAAATTTTAATGAAAAAGGCAAATAGGCAAAAAGAAGATAATTAATAAATGAAACATCAAACGCATGTAAATATTCAAATTTACAAAACATTACTTTAAACAAAAAGTCAAAATAATAATATGTATGTATGTACATATGTTCATAAAAAAGCTTCTTAAACCTTGAAAATTATCAACTTTTTAAGAAACAAACAAACACAACATTTAAGTTTATTCAAAGAATAGTAATGCCTGTGCCTGTCTTAAAATATTTTGAAAAGCAGAGTGAACGAAAAATGTTTGACAATTATTTCTCAAAAATATGTTTTTGTTTTAAAAGTTCTGTACTTCAAAATGTTTTAAATAGAATAACAATTTTACATTATCAAAAACAATTTTTGTGTTTCAGACTTTGCAAAATTTTGTTCTAAGGAACTATGACTTATAAAAGAATTTTGTAATACAGGATTTTGACATGCAGTATTTTAAATACAATATGATGACCCATACAGTATTTCGACCCTAACGAAAGACTATTTTCTCTTATTTTCTCCATAAAAAGGTTAAAATTAATAGTTTTTAGAACAAAAAATTTTCTGTAAATGAATTTTGTTGATACAAAAATACTTTAGTTGGAAATTACACTAAAATATACCGTCCACAAACAAAATCTATTTTTGGGTGAAAAAAGTGTGTCTTGTTTTGTTTGGAGAACGAACATTGCTACATAGACCGGATTGCGTTGCAAAAATAGAAATAGCAAATAAAATGAAATAAAATGGTACAAAATACCAAATTGAACCTGAAATTAATTTTTAAATCTATAGTCCGTGGTTGTGATGTTGCATATCGGTTTGGCATTTGAATTATTTATTAATTTTTTATTAATGTTTTTTGATCAACTCCGATATTCCAACACGTTTATGATCTTAATTCTTTTATGACATTTGAGTGTGATTAATTGTTTTTAACTAAGAAATATTAAAGAAAAGATTTAACATGCATTTTCTGCTTGTGTATATTTACACTCACAGGTGTGCAAAATGTTTTTTTTTTTGTTATTGGTATTTAGGGAAAATTTATTAATTTATATGTTGTTTCCGAATTCATTAGAAACTTGCCAAAAAATTAAATACAAACACGGAACTAAATTGAAAGTAAATATTGAAATTATGTGAGAATTCACATTATGAAACTATTTCTCCAGACTATGAAATTTCTTCACCGAAGGTTTTTTCCCGAACTTCCCGTATCTCGTACACATTGTACGCTATATATAGAGTATCTTGTTGATAGGATATTATTTGCTGATGTTTTTCTCTTTGGGTTCTGGCCACTTTGTTTTGTATAAAAATAAAAACACAATAAAACAGAGCTAACAGAAGTATTTTAGAGTTAATAGCAATTCGCATAATGAGGATTTTTAGATTCTAGTATTGTTGAACTTGAGAATTTACATGTTTTATACACACACGAGTATGTACTTATACTTACGTATTTAGTTAGATTTTTCAAATGTTTATCTTAAAAAGTAATAAAATAATGCTCATAAATAATAGAAATTAGCAAAGTTTTAAAACGATTGAAAACTGATGCAGGAGTTGTTTTCAAAAAACCTGTAATGTTTCTAAATGTAAATGAAAACTTTATAGGTTAATGAACTTGAAATTATTGATTCTAGTGATTATGATTTTTGCAAAGAGTACATTTTTGAAAATTATGAAGATAAATACTTGTATTTAGTCAAAATATCTTCATTTGGTACTAGAATTTTTAGTGATGTCAATAACATTTTTTGAAAAACTGAACTAAGTATGTTTTTGGACTTATAAAACATTAATTATATTAATGTAAAATAAACCCCAGTGCTGTCGAACATTTCTTTTATTAAACTCCACTCTTTTGACGTTTTTTTATTGCTTAAAATATAATGTATAAACTATTAGTGCATATGTGATCTAATAATAATCAATATTAACAATATTAACAGTTTATTAAAAAAAATGTGTTCCAATTTTGCTTTTTTTCAACCATCAATTATTAAAACAAGGTAATTAAAAAGTTTTATAGTTCTCAATAAATTGTTATTTAATAACAATATTATAAATTAAAATAACCCTCTGAGTCTATCTGTATGTTCGTGAAATACTCAAAACTAATTAACGGAATTTAATGATGGTTCTGTTAAGACTTTGTGGAAATAGGTTGAAAAATATAAATACAAATTAAGCTTGTTGGGATTTTTCACTTAAATACACATTTTTTATTTATGAAAACTTATCCCAAAGTGAACCCTTTTCGGTTTTGTTACACCGAATTTTGAAAATCAGAATTTTGAAAAACGGTCAGAATTTCAACACCAATCCAAGATACAGTCGAAAACTAGAAAAAATACGTACAAAAAGAATAAAACTTTTAAATAATTTTGTTTTTAAAATTATTTTTAAAATTCTACTTCTTGAACTCTAATAATAAAAATAGTGCAACACCTTTGTTTCGTGATTCTTATTTTTCATGTTTATACTTTTTTTTATCCATGTGGTGAGGGTTGAAACCTCAGATTTTTGAAAATATAACTTTCACTTAAATAAATATTTTTTTTTTGAAATAATTTAAAGTGCTTCATGGAGTCTTCTTGATCAATCAATTTTAATCTTTAAAACAGAAACAAACTTTTTCTGTTTTTATACTTAATTCTAAAAATAAACATACTCAGAAAAGATTTTTAGAAAAAGTCCTTTTTTTTTATTTTTTTTAAGTATAAGCAAATTTAAGTAATAATAATTCGAATCACATAGTATTGGTATTTAGGTAGGTATCCAAATTAATGTGTCGTGTTTTAGCCACACAAACAGATATTCAAACACTTAGAATTAAAATGTAAACAGCATATTTGTGTGACCAAAATAACGCCGCCAATTCATAAATCGAACTCATTCAACTTTATAAAAATTTGGGCCGGATGCCATAATATTCGTATAAACAATCCACAAACGCCATGTTGACAAATAGACAAATCAGGATATATTATGGCATCCATTTTGTTTTACTTAAGTTGCAGTTGTCAAAATATCAAACATATTTGTGAAATAACTTTCACTAAAATAATTCACTAAAACCATGTATGCATATCCGGTGTATATATAAGCCCACGCCTGAAAGTGTAGGTGTTTTGATGAGGGCGGAAATGATGATTTTCGAAGCTGATGCAGGTGGGCCCGACGACTGTCAGTTAGAAGTTTACGCACAAAAGCTCCACCAAAATAAACAATACTCAGCAAAAGGATAATTCGACGTAAATGCACTAAGAGAATTGCCATTCGTTTCGCTATGGATCACAAATAAAATAAATTTTAAATATTTTGTTAATAAATTACTTTGTTTTTTTTTTGTTTTAATTTGATTTTTACTTGTTTTTGTTTAAAAAAATTATTTGTCAAATTTTAACTTTGATGCACACTAACCGCACATAAAATTTAAACTAAATGAACCCACATTTTGGCACTTGAAGAGACATTTGGTGCGTTATGCGATATTTGTTATTATTGTTTTGTCATCGGAAAACAGTGGGGCATTTGATACAAATAATTGAAGCAAATTTATTTCCGAAACATTTATACTTTTTTTTTAAATGAAGAAGAGGAGTAATATTAAAAAAGCTATAAAGTATAAATATAAATTTAACTATGATTATAGTGTAAAATCACTTGAACCATATGTTTACTAATATTTTTTTTAATAACTGCACAAAAGAAATTATCACTTTTGTACAGAATTCAAAAATTTAAGTTTTCTATCATGACAATGTTCACTCAGAAATGAGACGAAATTAAAAATATATTTAAAATCTAAACTTATAACGAAATAAAAACTTATACCTGGGTTTTGGCGATTTTGTTGATATTTTTTTTTTTAGCTTAGTGTATAAGTTTTAGTTAAATTATGTATATTTATCAATACAATTTTAAAAATGTATACAAATTAAAAAAAGGAATAGTATCTGGGTTCCAAAAATATAGTACATGTTATATGCCAACTTGTATTTACTTAGTAAGTAAAGTTTAATATTTCCTGTCGAAAATTTGTCAAATTTTTAATACAAAATGCTTTACTATGCCGGTTTAATAAAAATAAACAGCCGATTATTCTAGATCGTGATGTTACTTTCTTTTCTTTTTGTGTCTAATGCGCATGGTAAAATTAAAGTTTAGATATTATTAAACCGGCGACGGCGGACATGATGAGCTTTCTTGTTTTCAAATAATTTGTATTTTTTGAGGTTTTTTCAGTAGACTTTCGCCCTAGTTTCTAATGATCAGTTAGAATATTATAATGACACAGATTATTTAAAATTGTTATAAATTCAACTTTAACTTCTTATATATTTTTGAATAATATGAATTAGTGGCGCTTTTTCATAAGAAGAGGTCAATATTTAAGAACTAAAGCATACTATCTATTCACTGTAACGTGACACTACAACATCATGAAAACAACTCTTAAATTCAGGATAAAGTGTCGATTTCAAACTTGATTTGACGATTTTGACTCAGAAATTGAACAGGATAAACATTTGAGTTACTTGAAAGCTCTCTTAGTTCGTAAATTTCTGGCCTTACGAATTTACTCTTAAAGAACTATGAACTTATTTCCACCAAAATTGGGAATTATAATTTTCGGAAATAAAACACAACGTATCAAAATATGGCCATAAATGCATTAATAACCACAAAACCTACTTTTGTGCGATCATTTACAGATCTTTGAACTTATGTTTGTTTTTTTCACAGATATCGAATAAAAACATATATTTGGGCATAATCAATTAAAACAAAATAATGTACACTTGGGCGTATACGCAATTTTATTTTCTTTCTTATTTAGGAATTGTTCCTTTATTTCTGTTTTTAAGTGCACAATGTCTAAGTTGATGCTCTATTGAAATAAGGTTTCAGAAGGATCTACTTTTTTGGGTGAATTGATGGTTTTTTTCAAGGCAGATAAATGCCTCAAAATGAAAACATTAGGTTTGTATTTTTTTGTTAATTTATTATTTTGCATAATTTATCTTAAAATATTCCTATTTTATAAATTGATTCTTAATTTTAAACATATTCAGGTATCCAAAGTTGCATCAATCATAAATGTTGAAAAAAGCTTAATTTCTACAATAAGATACAATTTCTTTCATACTACAAGGCTTATCACAGCATTCATGTGCGATTCCGTGTCTCCTACGTCTAATTTTGGCAATACCATTGTTACTTCTGTCCATCAATGGCAACATATCAAGGCTCAAGCCGAAGTTGAAGTCTTCTTCAGTGTTTTCGGTGCTTATATCTTCATCCACTGAAACTGAAAAATGTATGTTATCGAATCAATCTTGTGAATATTAAAGTAAAAGAAGAGTTAACTTACTTGAGCTTCGTTTTGTCTTATATCCATTAACACCGTTTGGGCACATCAATTCGATAACATTTCTCAGTTTATTACCACAAAACCTTTGTTCACCAATTGAAAGACTCACTATAGCTAGGATTACGAACAACAGGAGCATTACTCGAATTCCTGAATAGATCTTTGAGGAAGTCATTGTTTAACAATATTGGTTTTAGACAAAAGTTTGTATTGAGAAGATGTGTATAGTTAGTTGATGATGCCCTAACTGAAGGCTCTGAACTAATGATACCTTTTGGTTTATTCCAGCTGATTATATATGATTTGTTGAAATTATGATTTCCAATACATGGTATTTTACTCTATGAACTTTGTAGAATTGAAGGTATATGTACCTGCGTTAGTTTCCATCATTACACAAGTGGATTTAACATTATTTCTGCTGACAGGTTATGTGGGATTATTTTGTTCCGTTAATTATGCAAATCTATTTCTGATTGTATAAGTACCTAATTTATGCACAGGTTAAACAGAACATAAGGAAATCTATAGGATTTCGAATTTATTTAGTTTGTGTCTGATGCGAGTGGGATGCACTGGACTTAACCTTTAAACAGGGTGGATTATCTTATAGTTACGTCAATATTAACTTATTGTGGTTTTTAAAAGTACTTCAATCTGATTCTCTGAATAAATATAGACATTACTCTTCAAATTAATGTCCTCTAGGTACTTTATTTTTCCCACAAAGGAATGGAGTATGATTTTATGGCATTTTAACAAAGTTAGAGAAAGGATGATGATTGAAACTTTATAAAACAGGTTAGGTTAAGAGAAAATATTTTAAGATCGACGCAGAAATTGACGAAACAATAATTTTTCATTTATAGCAGAAATTATACATTTTTACTATAGTTTCTTGTAAAAATCAGTTCAGACAAACATATGATAACTTTTGAGATATCAAGACATAAAAGAAGGGCTGCCTATTCAAGTCCGGTTGAAAGAGAAATTTCTGGAAAACTTTTCATATATCGAACCCACTTTAAAAATTGTACTTAGGAGACAATCTTACGAGTACATGCAAATATGTTTTTTTTGTGTACGTTCGCAAATTGTATTTGTATCTATATTTTGACATCAATTCTAACCTTGAACTGTACTTGAGACTTAAAAATTGAGATTAAAAATCAATTTCAAACCCTTTTTGAGCTAATTTAAAGTGACATTCAAATCTCTCAATAGCTTAGAGATTTGAAGGTTACCAATTAAACTATTAAACTACTTCATAATTGATACCATAAAACAAACCTCAAATCATACAAACACACTTAAATCTATAAAAAAATTCTATTCAACATGTAAACATAACAAATGTTTTTCCTTCGATAAAATGATTCTGTATGTTGAAATTGTTACATTTTCCTCCTCTATGTTGAAAAATTACCACACGAAAAACATTACAAAAAAAATAATTATTGAGGTAGGCGATTTATTGCTTTAAAAATGCTTTAAAAAAAAAAACTAAATCAGAAAACCACCGCACGGTACGAGAAGAGAGAAATTTATTTTTACAATTTTCTAGAGACATATACAAAAATTTTATGCTAGATACATATTCTTATAGACATACATATGTTCATTTGTAATGTTGAAAGCTTTTTGTTTTGATAAATTTTCCACAACTGTTTCAGTGGCTTGTTAATTAACGCATGAAAGGGATTTTCCGCATTTCTATTTTCTACTTGATGAATCATTTTTATTTTGTTGTGAAAATTTGTATTGGAAAAAAAATTGTGTATAGATATTTCTTGAAAGCTATTTTTTTTAAGAAACAGATATGTTTTTATTTACCTGGATGTACAGGGAAAAGTTTTAAAAAACTGTTCGTATTTATAGGGTGTTTCATTCGTTTGAATAAGGGTTAAATGTAGAGTTTCATTATTTGTTTGATAATTTGTTGGTAATTTTCAAAAGTCACTTTTAAATGTGATTGAATGTTTTATTATAAAATAATTCAATTGCATTTAATATAAATAATTTAAACAAAATTTGGTAGTAATTAAAAAGATACACTATATAAGTAATCTTCACGCCCTTTCATAAACTTTATAACATAGAAACCTTTTTTAAAAAAAGAGACTGGGATGCGACCCACACTGAAACTTCCCACCCTGTCTGTCGATTTGTGTGCTTAAAACTTTAACAAGAAATTTATAACAATATTTTGTATGGGATAAATAATTTGAAGTCAATATCTTTCTTTGTTCTTCTAATACTTGAATCGAAAACCATTCATCAGTTTTTTGGTCTTTTACAAGAAAAATACAGATTGGATTTTTTTTTTAAATTTAACACAGAATAAACTCATTTTGAAATTAATACCTTCATTTATTCACGAAAAATCGAGAATCGAACATTATTTTGTTACAATTTCGAGTACTATTTTTTGTAGAAAACAATACTTTCTACAAGATGAAATCAGTTTAAATTTTTGAAAAAAATATTTGAGTCGAAAATCACTTTTTACCAACTTTTAGAAATGTTTTTTTAAGCTTTTATTTTTTGTAAAAAAACTGTCAATTCGATTTATCTCAAAATTTTACTGAATGTTGAAAACAATATGTTTTATAAGATGAAATTAGTTTGAAAAAGATATATTCTTCGTTGCATACAATTATTTTGGAGATAAACTCGTTTTTTGTTCGTAAAATATTCGAGGTGATTTTTTTTCAGTTGTTTTGATTTATTAAAAAAAAACCGTAAGTTGTTTTTTTTTCAAATTTTATAAGTTTGTGATACATTACATAAGTGACGTGATAAATACAAAATTCAATTCAAGTCACTAAGGTTACTGGTTCGTGAGATATTTTGGGTTAACCAATATTTTCACTTTTTTTAAAATAGCTATGGTAAAAAAGCTCTTGAGGTCTTGAGAGCTCTTTCTTCATCTTTCTGCATTTGAAGTCTATATCTCCACTGGTTTTAGAGATATGGACGACGAAAAAAGCATCCCAAACGTACAGACATACGAACCTAAGATTCCTAAATTTGAAAGTTTTTAAATTCCTCAA
The DNA here is from genome assembly GCA_951509635.1 of Eupeodes luniger. Taxonomy (NCBI): domain Eukaryota; kingdom Metazoa; phylum Arthropoda; class Insecta; order Diptera; family Syrphidae; genus Eupeodes; species Eupeodes luniger. The sequence continues at coordinate 24,507,242 of OX608074.1, forward strand.
TTATTTAAACACTAGACACTAGAATCCAAATTCATATTTGTATGAAATGTGCCATAAGAACTTCAGTGGGTGATTTTATATTTCACGAATTGAAAACACCTTCGCCTTAAACTTAATTTTAATCTACACTTAGGCGTCATATAGACTGCGAGAACTGACGACAAAAAAGTGCAGTCATTTGCAAATTTTTCAAAGCAACACTAGTGCTGTCATTTGCAATACTTTCATTCTTTGCACGTAGATAGATCTTTTTTAGCTTAAATCAAAAGTCGAAAAGATTTTTGGACTGTATACCAAAGTGGTGACAGAGACTTTCCAGGATGTGAAAAAAAATGACTCAAGTGCAGTCAGTTACAAAACATTAAGACTTCCACCATCAGTTTGAAGACCCTTTTAAGTGCCTTAATCAAAAAAGACAGGAGTTCATATTTTGACGAATCCCTGGATAGAAGTTCTTTTGACTAAAATTGCAAAATGTACTCAAAAAAATTAATTTTTCAACTGAAAGAAATATTTTTGTGTCTTATATATGATAAAGTCTATAGTTTATAGTATTGAAAACAAAAAATTCCTAGTATTGAAAAAAAAACTAGGTGCACCTCAGAGTTTTTAACTTCCCATAGGAAGTTATTGTAATCGGTCCAATTTGTCGGATTGGAAATTGTTGTCATTTCTCGACGTTTCAAGGTCCCTAGAATCTAAATAAAAGATTTTTACAGGGATGTATGGGCGTGCGTGTGTACGTTTGTCCAATTGTACGTTCAGAAATCTTTTTTCGTCGTTTATATTTCAAGAACTAGTAGAGATATCGACTTCGAATAAATTTTGTTATACAGATAATTATGCAGAAAGATTAACTTTAAATATCTCACGAACCAACAACGCTAGCTACTTGAATTAAATTTTATATTATGTATTGTGAAGTGATACCAACCTAATATAATTTGAAAAAAATCAATTAACGGTTTTTTTATAAATCAAAAATACTGAATAAAAATAATCCCTAGTCACCTCGAATATTTTACGAACAAAAAATAATTTAATCTCAAAAATAATTGTATGCAATGAAGAATAACGTTTTTGACATTTGATCAAATTTTGAGAAAAATCGAATTCACAGTTTTTTTTTACAAAAATTTAAAACATAAAAAACATTACTAAGCTTGGTAAAAATTGATTTTCGACTCAAATATCTTTTCAAAAATTAAAAATATTGGCTTCAAACTAATATCATCTTATAGACAAATTGATAGACCCGATGGGAAGTTATCAGGGTGGGTCGTATTCCAGTCTCTTTTTTAAGTTTATAATAACCATGTATTTTTTATGTTTTTTTTTCAATGTTATTCGAAAGCATAAAGCTTAAAAAATAATACTGCGAAAAGGTATACCAAAATTCTTTAAATTACACTCCAAAAGAACTACTTTAAATGTCGAAAACTCGAATTTAATTTTAGAATTTTTTTGGGATTATGAAATTTGTATTTCAAATATCATTCTAAAAGATTGTTTTTGATGAGGTTTCTCCAAATATAAGTATTAAACTAAACAAATTACCGTGCCAAACACTCAGACAGACCTATTTTGAGTGTCGAAAACACTGTTTTTACTAAGTTTTTTGTTGCTTTTTGGTGTTAAAGCTTTTGTTCAGAAGCGAATTGGATCTTCTCAACATTTACTTAAATGCAGATATTAGTAAGGTTTATTCTCACAAGTATGAATGCCAAAAGACAGACCGATACGAGGTGACGAACACCCTAGCAGACCTACTTTAAATTTAAATTTTTCAGAATCTTGGGAGTTAGTGATTCTTGATTTTTGGGTCTTTGGGTTTTCGAGATTTCAAAATTCTGTCTCCAACCCAAAAAATGTTTGTTTATTTCGGAAAACGTCTTATCGTAAGGTTTACTTAACTTTATGCTGCGGGATTAAAAGATGATATCGTGAATTTTTTCGTTTATTTGGAAGCCCTCATTCACTGAAGCAATAAACTGAGAAAAGACTGAAAGTTTCTGAAAATGTTATCACTTTTGTTATAAGAATTATTGTACATTTGAAAACGATGCTTACTCCAACTAAGTTCGAAGCTTTAATATCTCATTTAAGGTCAACATATTTTAACTTATTTTAATTTCTTATTAAAATCAAAATCCTTGACCTTTCATATATTTTAAATACTTTTTATTTTATATTTTTTTAAATATCTATTAACTTTCAAGTTTCATAACTATAAACTTATATACATATTAACATTGTTATTAAAATATATGTAAAACTGTAAAGTCAAATATTTTCCCAGCTGCTGTTAAGAAAAAAAAAAAAAAAAAAACAAAACGGCTGAGAGTCTGAAAACCAATCAACTATATTTTCCCCTTTTATTATTCTAAAATTCTCAAACTAATTTCATGCTTAGAAAATAAATAAATTAGTTCAAGTAAAAAAGTGGCAACAATATCTCAACCCATCCCCTAAACCCCCCATTATACCCTAAATCGTTTTCCCTGAGAAAAAAAAATTTAAACCAAAAAAGAAAAAAGTCTCATTAAATCTCATTAAGTAATGCATTGACACACGACCGACCGGCAAAAGTATTTTGTCGTCGACGTCGTCATTGTCGTTAGTCGTTCTCCCCTTTTTTCTACGTCACTTATAATACATCGTTTCTTTCCATCCCCTCCCCAAGAGAATTCCGCATCTTATTTATCCATTAGATCTCGGCATAATCGCATATAGAACATTGATATAAACTGATATACACATCAGGACAGCATCCACGAGTAGCAGCATCATCTTGCTAAGCGAGCAAGAACCGAGTAACGAAAAATTCATTGCGAATGAAAAACTCATCCAAAATAGACATACACCGTTATTTTTATTCTCACTTTTGGATATTTATACGTATATTTTTGAGAATTTCGAGCACAATATATTAAAAGAAATAAAATGCACGACTGGGTCGCACGAACTTGCTCCTGTATTCAAAGAGTCTGTTTGAAAAAGTATCTATGTATATAAGATTTAAAAATATACCTGTGAAATAAGTTTGTCTTCAAAGATATAAATGCCATTTGATCTGTCGAAAAAGCCTCCATTTTTCAATTTTTTTGGGAGGGGGTTACATTCAATACAGTTAAAATAATTAAAAAAAAAAAACAATTTAAGATTCAAAATTTTACCTGAAAAATAAGTTTGTCTTCAAAAATTTAAATGCCATTTTATAAATAAAAAAGCCCTTGATTTTTCAAAAAATTTTTTCGAAAATCGTTAGAGCGGTTTTTTTTTAAATTAATTTTTTATTTATAAAATTTTTCAATTTTGTTCTAAAAATATTTTTGGTATGCAGTTGTTTAGTGATTGTAAATATACGCTCTACATTTGAATTTCGTAAAAAAATATTAACCCGTTTTTGAGATATAGAATTTTGAAAAAAAAAAATTCAATATTTTTTTAAAAATCCAAACAATAAAAAATTGCACTTTTGATAATCAAATATTGTTAAAGCAATTTAAGAGCTTATTCACAAAAAAAATTATTGAAATCAGTACATAAGTTGCTGAGAAAATTAAAAAACAAAATAACGGTTCTATGAGCGGTACCTTTCCTGAGCAATACAAAAATATGTTTTTCTTATTAAAAGAAGCCAAGTTAAAAAATAAAATTTTAGAGAAAATTTAAAAAAAATCTATCGGTTTGTTTTTGAGAAAATTCGAATTTTCGTTTTTTGACCAAAAAAATTGTATGGGGGCCACTGTTAGTTTTGATCTTAAAAAAAAAATGAAAAAAACGCCTAACGCGAATCTGCTCAAAACCTTAACTTCCAAGTTTGAACTCAATCGACCCAATGGTTTAGGATGTAGGAGCGTGGACAGACAGACAAAATTTTGCACGAATGCAAAACTTGCCATATAGTTCCTATATGTCGCAAGTAAAAATATCTAAAGATTGTATTTTTGGTCAAGTTCTCTCGTTCTCTCGAGATACACCGAGTGCGAGTATACACTTAAAGCTCTCACCCTCTCACGGGTGTTTTTAGGGATTCAATTCACTTGAAAACCCCATCATCTCAGCCAACAGCATCTCAACGGCACCTCACGCTCCCATAGCTCCTAAATTTGAAACACTCAGTAGTAGCATTTAGCTACGACATCATAGCGCGCCACCACCGTCCGTGTTCATTCGAGAAGAAAAATCGCTCACTCGCTGGTGATCTTTTCCCAAAAAATATACGAAGAAATAGTGATCGTGAAAAATGCGTGTCCGTTGATGAAAAAGAAAATCAAATCAAAAAAAAAGGAAAGGAAAGGAATTTTCACATTAAAACGATAAAAGAAAAGAAAATTAGGAAAAGTTTCTTTCGTCAAGGGGTGTGTTTATATATTGTTATTATTTTACGAGAGTATCTCTATCTCAAGGCAGAGTCCGCGCGTGCCGAATCGAACACCAAACATCCCGTTCAGCTTTATTGCTGTAGATACTTTTTCTTTTTTTTAATTTCAATTCTTTGAAAAGATTTAGATAAAATTAGTTGATGCAGTTTTGTTTGTGTTTTATTTTTTTTTAATTCGGTATTCGGTAGTGAAAAGAATTTTCTTCCCTTCGTCTTCTTCCCCGCCCCTGCCATCGGCTTGACGTCTTTCATTTCGACGCTGAATGATATTGATCGTGAGCGAGAACATCTCATCTACTACATCTAGATTATAATTATGCACTCGCGCCGTTGATTAATTTAATTGTTTCATTTCACGCGAATCAATTGAAATTGAAAGATCGTCGATTGTCCTCATCCATAGATTCTTCAATATTGATTTAACGGAAAATCGGAAAATTGGAAAATTTATATATTTTGCCGGATTAAAGGAAAAGAAAGTGCGTTCGAAATATCAAGTATAAAAAAAATAAAAAATTAAAGTTAAAACAAAAAGATAGAATATCTAACGTGTTCGGGAAGTGAGACGAAAAAACACACGCAATTTAGTGTATACTCGCTAACGGTAATGCACAACAAAAGCTCCCACACCAAATGTTTATAGAGGTGTTACGAAAATAAAAAAGGCCGTGCCAAAACCAAAAAATTATGTCTTCCTACAGAAGTTATGTAAGTGTGTCGGATTCTGTGTTGTTTTTTTCTTTTGGTTTTGTTATCATATAGTTCATAGATTTTTTGTTCTTAAATGTTTTTGTATTGTTTACTAAAACACGGTACAAATATACATAAACTGAAGTAAGATAGAAAACAGCTACTTAATAATAAATAAATAGGTACTTAGATTGATTTTGAAACTTTTATAATTATTGTAGGTAGTCAGCGCCCTCTCCGTTTTATCGATGTGAATAGGAAATTGATTGGTTTTGTCTTTTGATGGTGTGCCGATGTATGTACGAATATATAGTGTACGAAATTTTGTATTGTTTGTATTTTTATTGATTTTTGTTATTCAGTTGTTAGAAGAAGAAGAAGAAAAAATTTAGAAATAATCTCATGAGAATAATTCTGAATCAAATAAAATTTTTCGTTCGCATAAAACAGACACCAAAACAGATGAGATTATTTACATAAATTTTTAGCACGAGGGTTGTGTTTTGTGTATTTTCTGATATTGATGTTTATTTGTAGCTTTATGAAAATGCATTAAAAATATTTTGTAGGGAGGTATTATTTTTTTGTTTCTTCTTTTGTTTAAAGAGGTAATACAAATACAAATTATGATACCTTATACTTGTACCAAGAGCTTTCATTTTCTCTTCTCGATCTTATGGGTAAATTAAACTTGAAAGTATCCAATGAGAGATAATGGAACTGGGTCTATTATTGTTTTATATACGAAAGGGGAATGGTTGTTTTTATTTTAAAGGGTTAATCAGTTAAAATCAAAGGTAAATCAAAGTTAAAAATAATCACGAGCTGGTTATTCTTACATACTCGTATATTAAGGCTTGCAATTCTAGGCGGCTGGGTAGGCTGATAAGTGGATTTCCGTTGTCGGTTGATTGCCTATGCCTTTTTTCATTATTTTTTTAAGACTTATAATAACAGAAGCCCCCATACAAATTTATTGGTCAAAAATAGACAATTTTTAAAAACAAACCGATAGATTTTTTTTAATTTTCGCTAAAATTTTATTTCTTAATTTGGCTTCTTCCAATATAAAAAAAATATTTTTGTATTGCTCCAGATGGTTATTTTGGACTTTCTAATTTTTCTCAAGAACTAATCAACTGATTTCAATAATTTTCGTATGCACAAGCTCTTTTACTGTCTCAATAATATTTGATGATCAAAAATTTCATTATTTTATTTTTGATTTTAAACAAAAGAGGCTGGGATGCGACCCACACTGATAATGATAACTTCCCATCCCGCCTGTCGATTTGCCTTGCTTAAGGGGTTTGTAGGTTTTCGTGTTTTGTTAAAAAAGTTATTAGTTAAATTTTTCTAAAAAATTTAAAAATTACCAACATTATTTTGCATATGATAAAAGAGTTTGATTTCAAAATCTATTTTGGTTAAAGAGATTTTTATTCGAAAACCAATTTATACCAATTTTAGTAGGATTTCTTAAAAGTCAACAACATTTTTTACCAAATTTTGTATTTTTTGTAGATTTTAATTTTTTATGAAAATCTGACTGTTAAATTTTTATAAAAAAATTACTGAATGTTGAAAACAATATTTTTTATGCAATAAAATTAATTTGAAGCCTATGTCTTAAATTTTTGAAAAGATATTTGAGTCGAAAATCTTTATACCAACTTTTTTCATTTTTTTATGTTTTTATTTTTTGTAAAAAACTGTCAATTCGATTTTTCTCAAAATTTAACTAAACGTTGAAAACAATATTTCTTATAAGATAAAATTATTTTAAAGCCAATATCTCAAAGTTTTGAAAAGATATTTAAGTCGAAAATCAACTCTGTTAATTTTTTTTTCGGTTTTTAATTTTTTGTAAAAAAACTGTCAATTCGATTTTTCTCAACATTTTACTGAATGTTGAAAACAATATTTAAAAAAAAATGAAATTAGTTTAAGGCCAATTTCTAAAAGTTTTGAGAAGATATTTGAGTCGAACCAAAAATATACTGGTTTGGTATCACGTTACAATATATAATATAAAATTTAATTCAAGTTTTTTGCGTTATTAGTTCGTGAGGTATTTAGGGTTAAGTAAAATGTTCACCTTTTTTTTAAACTCCTATTGTAAAAAACCACTCAATTTTCTTGAAAGCCCTTTCTGCATCTTTCTGCACTATTATCTGTATAATAAAATTTATTTGAAGTCGATATCTCTTCTGGTTCTTGAGCTATGGACGACGAAAAAAACGTCGCGAACGTATGTACGTACACACACACGCACAGACATCTTTCTAAAAATCTTTTATTTCGACTCTATAGGGACCTTTAAACTTCAAGAAATGTCAAAATTTTCAATTCGACAAATCGGACCCACCACAATAACTTCCTATGGGAAGTTAATATTAATTTTTTTTCAAAATTCGATATTTTGAAAACGGGTCATCATTTTCTTACGGAATTGAGAAATCAAAGATTTATAAGATCTAAATAACTGCATACCAAAAATATTGTTAAAGTAAAGGTAAAAAATGTATATATACAAATTTAGTAAAAAAAAACACTAACGATTTTTAAATAACAATTTTGAAAAATTAAGGTTTTTTGCAAAATCAAAAGGCGTTTGAATTTTTTGAAATTAAACTTTATTTCCAGGTACATTTTTAAATTTTAAAATACACGAGATATTTTTGAAGAGACTCTTTGGATACATAAGCAAAGTTCGTACGACCCGGTCGTAAATTTTGTTTAAGAAGCCTCAATGATAAGGTTGAGATAGAATTATCGACGACAAATTATCCTGTCAAGGATATATACAGCCCTGCACTTGTTGGAGATCCATATTAGACCACAAAATCACCTGACACAATTTTATGTTTTATAGCACTGCTTCGTTTCATAGCTAATATTCATAACTAGTCTCTTTCAGTTAGGGTCTTTCTGAATTCGACAGATCTTCTTAATTATAACATACAAAATTATGATATCTGGTTAAAATAATTTCTGGATATCGGAAACAGAGAGACTTTTTTAACAAGAACTAAGAATTTATGAAAAAGGAAAAAAACGACTATAATTTAACGTCATGGCATGAAATTTGTAGGTTTCTTGGGTCCTTTAAGGTTAAAAATTGTTTATTTGTTTTAAAATCAAATCATTAATTTTTTTTTTCAAATTAGAATTTTTTAATTTAAAAATTGTGGAAATATTTGTAATTTTTCGAGATTGCTCGATGAATATTTGTAGGTAAGGTAATAGATCTTAAAATATATTTTAAAATGTTTAGGAATTCGTTTCTAACTTTTTTTTCCAATTTGTCATCAACAGATATTTATAAATCTAAATGTTTCCCCTTAAACGATATTATTTTAATTTAAAGACTGATTTTAGTTTTTTGTGTACGAACGAAATTCTTATTCAAACAAAAATTAACAGCAAGAAATATAAACGTCAACGATTTCAAGTCAGTCTGCACACAAGCGGTCATTAAAAATTATTAAAAAAAGAATAAATAAATGACATTTTTTTAAATGGAACCTTCCAAGCGGAATAAGATTTTTACCACGAATTCAAATAATTCTTACAGACTTAACAATTAAATCAAACAAGAGTAATTTCTAAAAATATTGGCAAACGAAATGACAATCAATAAGTTGCAAGGCCAAACGATATCTGTTTTGCGATTTGGACACACTATGATTTTTACACTATCAAAGACTTGTAATTCTTGTGTGAAATAAGTTCTAGGGCGAAACAACGTTTAAGGGGTCAGCTTGTAACTGTATGAAAATGTATGAATATCAATTTTTAACGCTGATTTTAAAATGATGAAGAAATTTCTTTAGGTCTTTTCTTTATAAACGTCACCCTATAAGTATTCTGAAAGCCATATTTAGGGACATTAAATCATGATTCAAAAAGTTTACATACTTTAAGTGAAGTGACATTAGATTCCTTCAGTTTTTTCTATTTTTTACCCGGTTATTTGTCATATTATTCAAATTGCAAGACCATCTAACTTTACAAATCTTCAATAAAAAATCAATTAATAATACATTTGGCATCGAATTATTTTTAAATTTATTGCGTATGGCAGCTGCATGTAATGTAAATTAAAAAGTTACCACCAATGAGCAACAGTATAAATCATAAATAATGAAGATGATATTTTGCAAATAACGTATACAATACATGAAATAAAAAATATTACATGTTGTATACACAAAAATTACCCAAACAACAGCGAAATCATTTTTCATTTTTTTGAAAGCGAAAACAGATTAATTTTCTCTCATAAATCCCTTATTTTAAGAAAATCCATTCAATGAAACAAACAATCAAGAAATTGGAGCATTTACGCGAACGTTCTAAAAATAGTTGTCGAGCTCTCGTACTCTTATATGTATATATAGATACTCTTTGTACAGTATTGGATCAGATCAGTATTTATGGTTAATTTGGTATCCTGTTTCTTGTCTGCCATCGATTTTAATCATTGTCTTGTGTCACTGATTAGTGGCGAAATAAATTGCTGCTAGAGACCAAGAAAAACACAAACAAAAAATAAGCTAGAGCACCGGGCGTCGCCGGCCGGCGGCGGCGACGACGAATCGACGGACGCTTGAGGCTTGATGCCACCATCCCCAAAACCAAACCAGCCATTATTGTTTTCATTTTGTCGAAATAGTGAATATTATTTTATTTAAAAGAACAGACAAAAAAGTTTTCCTTTATGGTTTTAAAAACAAATGGCTCGTGCCATGGCATAAGGAATTTAAGAAAGAAAAAAAATTACTGTCTGGGTCTGAAAAAAATATAAAACTTTGAAGATTTAAATACATTATTGACATAATTGTATTTTTTGTTCCTTCTTTAAATGCCGCGAGCGTTGACACATATGTATATAATTTTAGTGACATATGTACGTACTAATAAATGTAGCCCAATAGAATATTGTTTAGTTTATAAAAAAAAATATAAATAGTTTTGTTTGTTTATAATTTTAAAAATAAAATTAGTGATTTAGGAGAGTAAATTAGTGTCAGTTCAAAAATTGAATTGATTAAATAAAGCTTATAATCTTTTTCAAGAAGAGTAAATATAGAGTTTTCGAATAATCATTTTCAAGTCAAATAAATATTTCGTATTTAATTTAAAGGTTTTTATGTAGCACTAGCTAGCTAAATAGTGCGAGGCTAGAGAAATTATTAATATTAGGCTTGAACGAATAAATTAACAACAATTATTATAAAGCGATGAGTAATAAAAAATTGGTTAGCCCAAAATATCTCACGAACCAATAACCAATGAATTAAATTTTATATTTTAAATTGTGACATGATACCAAACTGATATAATTCTGAAAAAAATGCAACTAATGTTTTTTTTTATAAATCAAAAAAACTGAAAAAAATAATTGTCAGTTTGAATGTTTTACGAAAAAAATGATTTTATCTCCAAAATAATTGTATGCAATAAAGAATAACGTTTTTGATATCTGGTTAAAAAAAAAATTAATACAAAATTTATTTTTGACTCAAATATCTTTTCAAGACTTTGAGATATTGGCTTCAAACTACTTTTATCTTTCAAAAAATATTGTTTTCAACATTTGGTAAAATTTTGAGAAAAATCGAATTGACAGTTTTTTTACAAAAAATTAAAAACTGAAAAAAAATTTAACAAGTTTTTAAAAATTGGTTTTCGACTCAAATATCTTTTAAAAAATTTGAGATTATGGCTTCCAACTAATTTTCACTTATAAGAAATATTGTTTTCAACTTTAGGAAAAATTTTGAGAAAAATCGAATAGACAGTTTTCTTACAAAAAATAAAAACATCTACAAAACATTATTAAAACTTTGTAAAAATTGATTTTCGACTCAAATATCTTTTTAAAATGAAGAATATTGGCTTTTAACTAATTTTATCGAATAGACAATATTGTTTTCGACATTCAGTAAAATTTTTATAAAAATCCGACATTCAGTTTTTTCATAAAAATTAAAATCTACAAAAGCAGTCCGCAAAACTGATAAAAATTAATGTTCGATTCTCGATACTTAGTAAACAAATGAAGGTATTGACTTCAACATGATTTCATTCTGTACTATATTAGTTTTCGACTAAAAATCTCGTTAACAAAAATAGATTTCGAAATCAAACTTTTTCAAAATATTCAAAATATTTTTGTTAATTCATAGTTTTTATGTTTAGAAAAATTTAACTGACAACTTTTTTTTAATAAACACAAAAAACTGATAAGAAATGGTTTTTGACTCAAGTGTTAGGAGAACAAAGAAATATATTGACTACAAATTATTTATCTCACACAAAATATTGTTATGAATATTTTGTTAAGGTTTTAAGCAAGTAAAATCAAAAGACGAAATGGGAAGTTATCAGTGTGGGTCGCATTCCAGTCTCTTTTTTTGCTAACATTACATTTATTTACATTGCAGGCAAAAGATAGTGAGTTGGGGTCTAAATGCTGTACTTTGTGTATTTAAAATATAGTGTTTTTTTAATATTCTGGTTGATCGACAAAAAATGTGAGCATTTTTACATAATTAAAATGATTTTTCTTTTTCCGAGTTCTAAAGTACAGAATTTTTAAACAGAATATTTTTTTTTTAAATAAGGAATAATAACAATTTTTGAGAAATAATAATACAGTCTGTTATTTACGTTTTGCATTTTAATTTATGAATTTCCTAGCATTTATTCCTTTAAAAATTGAAAAATATGTTACTTTTTTCAAAGTACATATCGGTTGAAATGTACAAATAATTTTTTATTTTTTATTTTTTTTTCTACTAGAATATTTTATTTTACGTAATAGGCACAGTGGTTTGCTCAAACAGCTTATTGATAATCAGTATTCTACATTAACAATACTTTAAAATACGGAATTCAAAACGTACATCATTATGACCAAATATCATTAGTAAACTGAATTCTGCAATATACTCGTAGTAATTCAACTCGCTCCTACTAAGAAAAGAACATTAAAATAAACAAAAACCACAGCATGGTGATTTAGAAAATAAATAAATGAACATTATACAGTTTGAAAGCGACTTTTCTAAATTTTGTTATCAAATACATCGAAAAATTTATTTTTAAAATTTTCATAAAGTATTTAAAAAAAAATTAAATTAAAAAAAAACAGTTTTCTCTTCTTATTATCAATTTAGAACAAAAGTGAACCTACTTAAATTTGTTTGCGTTTTTCTTATTCTTTACCTTCAAATTGGAAGTCGGGTAGTAATCGGTGCGATTTTTACAAAATTTAATGTAAAGAAAGGAGTTATAAGACATTCAGTGGGTCCTTTTTTGTTGTAATAATTTAAAGAAATGTTAAACTTTCGGTTGGACTCAAATAACTCATGAGCAAAATATTGCTAAACAGTTCAGTTAAATTTTATTCTACTCAATTCTACTCAGAATTTATACAGAATTGATACGAATTGAAAAAAAGTACCGATCACGGTATAATCCAAGAAAACTTAAAAAAACTCAGGTCGAATACTTTAAGAACAATAAATGATAACATCTTTCGTCTTATACTAACAATTATTAATTTTGACATAAAAAAACAAACGCAAATAGAAAAAAAATTGGTTTAAAATGAAGTCTCTAACTAGCAAATTTAATAAAAATAATAACTTGTTGTTTTTTTAACCAATAAATTAAATTGTTCCGTTTAAATTAAACAAAATTAATTTTTCCCTTGCCAAATATTTTTTGACCTTAAATAATTACAAACAGAAAGGCAACAACGTACATTGTTTTTGGACCTTTGTACGTTTTTTGACTGAGATCTTGATTTCGATTTTCAATATCGCAAGTGAAAATAATTTTATGTAAATAATTTTTTATCAAAATTCAAATATAATGCAACATTTTTGACTCCAAATATGTGTGTGCTTCAATATTATATAATAAAAACATCTTAAACAAATTACCCAATAGTTTCAGATCTACTTCTTTTCATTTTAAGCAAATATAAAAAAAAGGTCACTCGTGCGTATACGCATTTTTTTCAATGTTGTAAATATTTTCTTATTTTTGTTTGGATGCCAACTGTTTTCAATTTTTTAACATATTTTTATATTTGACGCATTTCATTAAACTCATAATCTTTATAATTTAAATTATTTTCAAAAGATAAGGCTGCTTTCTATAGATTAAACAGTAAAATACAAGAAACACACAATATGCTCAAAACCTAAAATCCAATGGAAATTAAGAAGAATAGTCAATTTTATCCTAGAAACAAAACTTTGTTGATTCTTTCTATAATTTTTATGACAATTTAAAAGAAGATCATAAATGTAGTTACTCATTAATAATTACATATAAGTCTTATAACATTTGTCTTAATAAATGTTGTTTCCACCAGACAGATGTAAGCTATAACGATATCAATTCCGTTCAACTATTTTCGAATTCAATTATGTGGTACAAGAGAATATGAAATATCGTATGTTTCTTAATTTTTGTTTTAATTTCGAATGGCAACCATGTCATGCATTAGACTCTTTAACAAAAGTAAAAGTTTAAATGAAAACAAATTTAAATGCCACACAAAATATTTTCCTAGAAAAATCATTTTAAAAAAAATTCTTTCAACTTAAAAAAAAATTTAAACAAAACAAAAATGCGTTATTAGAAACCGCAATTTTGGCAAACCTACACGGAAATCTCTAACGCATAACCCATTTTTATGAATTTGTATATATTCAAAAAATAATTTGTGAACATTATGCATCAATTTTCAAAGCGTGTGCCAAAAAACAGAAACGGAAAAATTAAGAAAAACTGTTTATACAATCGCATATGAAACATACGTTTTTTCGATTTCATATACAAAGTTTTCCAAAGAAAATGAAATTATAGTTTCTTTTTTTATTTTGCTAGAAATAATAAACAAAGATGACAGAAAAGAATAAAAAGAAATATTATCTAGGAGGTGCAGCCACACAATTCCCACCTACGGAAGTGACAACCAGCAAAATGTCAAACTACATATAGATTTTTTTCATATGGCTCCGTCAAAGGTCGACTGTCGTAATAAATCTCCATTATGATGCCCTTATGGGTTTAATACAGCTTCTCCATTCTCGAAGTCAAAAGCACATGAAAATATGTCACCTTTCTGTATCTGCATCTGATATAGTGAAGCATATAAAGCCTCTGTAAGCTAAATCGGGAAAAAGTGGGCGCTATATAGAATGCACCCAAGCATCATGATCTGCTGACATGAAGCATGGCTGATCCTCGCGGTCCATCTTCTCGAAATACAGCTACAGCCAAAGCCAACTAAAAAAAGATGACGAAAACGATGATGATGCCCGTCTGTGTATTTTTAGACTTCCTCTAGGAGAAATATTATAGAAATAGAGACGCATTCGAAAACACCTTTTTTTGCTCGAAGAAGCTGGGTAGATATAGCTACTTGGAGCGTATTGCCAGTGGATAGCTTTTGTTTTCTTTTCTTTTGGTGATGGTGTCCCAAATAAGAAACTAAATTTATTCAGACACTAAAATTTTGAGAGCAAATAAAAAACCAGGCAATGTTAATAAAATATATTCTTGATAGAACATTCAAAGTTATACAAATGCTTGCATCTCACTCCCTCTCTCCTATTCTCTATCTCTAATTAATTATTAGTAATGAATCAATCAATTGCGTCGAGCTAATGAGCACCAGTTTTGCGGGGAAGAAGCTACTGATGATGGTGTTATAGCCAGCCCGACTCGGGCAAATTAGGTCAACATAATGCACACAAGATGCATCCTAGTCACGAGATTCATCCACGATCCACGTCTCCACAACGACACAGAGGGCAGTGTGAAAAATGTTGGCACAGATATTTTCATATAAAGGCAATACCGCACATCAAATTTTATAAATTTAAATAAAAATTAACATAAGAAAAACAAAAAATACATGAAAACATAAAAGTAAAAAGGGAAATGATTTTTGAAAATCTTAAATTATGTGAAAATTTGTTTTGAATTTTGTTTTTTTTTGTTTTGATATTGTGATGAAAACTCACGTCTTGGTTTTATATTCATCGACTGAGTCATTAAATTTGTACATGAGTCTTCTTATAAAGTGCCTGAGCTGATGCATTATATTGCCACGCGACCCATGAAGAACGAAAGTAATATTAGAGCATTGGAAAGGGAAAGGGTTGCTGAGGGGGCCTTGTGTATGATGGTATGTCAAACATTGCTTTTTTGAAAATTATGGATTTTACATCACAATAAAACTTTGTTTTGATTTGATAAAATATATTTTTATTTTATGAGAAGAGTGTACAAGCTTTGGGAATGGGTTATGTGATGTTAAGTCAAGTTTTTTTTTGTTTTGACGGAGGTCATTGGAGTCATTTCATTGAAATATTTCAATGTATCTTTGAAACATTTGTTTTTTACATTTGTGATTCAGAAATTTAAGAATATATGTGTAATAAATGTTGAGATATATTATATTTTATTAATTTATTTGTAAGTGTTAAATATGTCGCACTATTTTATGATTTTAAAATTATATAATTTTAGAATCATGTACAAAATTATCCTAACTCAAATTATTACTGCACGCTTTTAGTAAGTTTATTTATCACAATTGAAACTTGCTGTAAGTTTAGTATGGGAAGAAAGAAAAAAATAGACTTGGAAAACAGAAAGAAGCTAATACTTTGAGTTAATGAATATTCTTTCAGCTTTTATCATACTGTTTTTTTTAGGAACATTTTTATATTAGAAATAATATCATGATTTTAGGTAAAACTTTTTGAGTAAAATGTACGACTTTAAAGGGTTTTGTTTATTAATTTATACAAAAAATATAACATTTGTGATTAAAAAGACCTGAGAATATGCATTTCTGTTTTGATACTGACGTAAATTAAAATAACTTTAACTGCAACTTTTATGCCGATATATTAAATATTGAATAAAATTGACTTTTATCAATCGATGGACTTGATTAGACATATTTTTGAAGCGTAAATTTTATACGATTTTAACTTCACACAAAAAAAATCGTTCAAAAATCATCTGACAATGTCTACTTTTCGTGAATTTGTGTAGAATTTCGTTAAGCACGAAATATTGGTAGACATTCCGTCCGTCAACGCCCAAGACATTCTAAATGAACTGCTTGAATTGATTAAAGATATTGTTTCCGAGAACACACTTGCGTCTTAACCACGCTCATAATTTTGAGTGAAAATAGAACCATTTCCAGGAAAAAAGGAATATTTTCATATATTTTCGTATAATCAGCAATTAAAAATTTGTATAGACCCTAAGAGTTAACTCGATAGATGAAGTAAATAAATAAATAAATGTCAATGGAATGAAGTTAAACAATTCCGAGACGATTGCTTTAAGAAAAGTTTACATTGTTTATCCACCTAGTTATTCAGTTTTGACTATTTCGGTCTTCTTTTGATAGAGTGGTGGGACACCAGTTAGCCACAAGCTTCATCTCGAGTTATAAAAAAATACACCCCATTTATCAGTGATGGCCAAATTAAAAATACACGACTGGGTCACACAAACTAGCTCAGGTATCCAAAAAGTCTTTTTAAAAATATTTCCTGTATTTTAAAATTTAAAAATGTTCCAGCAATAAAAAGTTTGTTCTTAAAAATTCAAATGCCATTTGATTCTCAAAAAAATATTAATTTTCAAAACTTTAATTTGAAAATCGTTAAAGCGGTTTTCATTAAAATAAATTTTGTATGTATTAAATTTTTCAATTTTAGTTTAAAAATATTTTTAGTATGCAGTTATTTTGAGCTTACATATATTAATATGTTTTACTTTTCAATTTCGTAAAAAACTAAAGACCCGTTTCTGAGATATCAAATTTTAACAAAAATGTATATTTTTTTTTTAAAACCAAAAGCAATGTCGTTTTTGTTCATCTCATATTAGTACAACTTGTGCAGAGAACAAATTATTGAAATGGGTTAATTAGTTCTTGAAAAAAGTTAAAAACAAAATAACGGTTCTATGGGGGGTACCCTTCTTGGGCAATACAAAAATATTTTGTATATTTAACGAAGCAAAATTAAGAAAGAAAATGTAAGCGAAAAAATTAGTTAAAATCTATGGGTTTGTTTTTGAGAAAATTCGAATTTCCGATTTTTGACTTTTTTTTTAGTCTTAAGAAAATAATGAAAAAAATTATGCCTAACGCGAATTCGGCTCAAAACCTTAATTTTCAAATTTGAAGTTAATCGGCACAATGGTTTGGGCTGTAGGGACCAGGACAGACAGACAGACGGACGGAATCGTGGGACCCACTTTTTTCGACTTCTCTACCATCGTAATGTCATGTTTGATGAAAATCTCGAGCTCGAATTTTTTACGAATGCAAAACTTGACATATTACATACATAGTTCCTATATGTTGGAAATAAAAAAAGAGTGAGATGCGACTTACATTAACTTTATATTTAAGCCCCCATACAAATTTACAAATAATGTTTTTCTTATATGCTCAATTTTCATTTGAAAATTTTGTGAAGCAAAAAAAGTAAAAAAATTGAATTTTTAGCTATTTTCTGTCGAATAAATAGTCAATATTTAATAGAAATATTTTTTTCAAGATTAAATATATTGTTTCCGATTTTTTAAAAACAAATTACCAATTTCTAAAAAAACAATATTTTGTGTAAGATGAAATAAGGTGAAAGTCGAAATCTATACTATTTGTTTTCAAGATATTTATGTTGAAAATCAAGTTTTGAGAATTTGAGGTAAATTTGTATTTTTTTTTGTAAAAAAAATGTCAATTGGAACTTCCTTAAAATTTACCCAAATTTCATAAACAGTTTTCTTTGAAGTAAAAATGTATGTAATTAAATTGTCTTTATACAAAAATATATAGAATTATTTTATACTTCACACCCTCATTATTTTTCGAGTATGATTACTCTTTTTGTAAGAAGTTTGTTTTGCAGAGTTTTAAAAAATGGTTTTTTTAATAAGAGTGGGACAAGCTGTATTTTTAGCATCAAATTCAAGATCTCCTTATTCAAACCCTTCCCCCTTACGTATTTATGAAAATCAATAAAAGTAATAAATTATATTAATATCGCCAACTACTGAAAAATATTGTCAACAAAGCATTTCTAAATAAAACTTTGATTGAGTACATAAAGACCTAACAATAAACCCCAACCATCATCAATCATTCTCACTAAATTCTATTCTCATTCCTCAATAATATAACAATTGATCCTCAACCCTTTTGTTTGTTTTCTATTATGGTATATATCTACCTAAACAAAAATAGAAAATTGTCCCAAAATAGAATTAAAAAATCAACGCCACACAGTTCCCTGACATCAATTGACCTAATCTATTACAATTTTAGAAGAAGAAAAACGAAAAAAGAAACAATAAATATCTAAGAATAAAATAAACAAACTCTTCGATTCTTCCTTTTGAAAAATAGATCGTCGCCGCTGTTGCTTCCACTTACGTATAAGTATGTTTACAACAATAATATCATCCATATTCTCGACTCGTATGCCAAGTACACCCTCATTGACGCTTCTGAATCAATCAGCAGCCTCAAATCAATTTTGGAAATTAAAGCAAATAGAAATCAGGTTGCGCTCCAATTAACATTATTTTCTGCCTCCTATCCGATATAGTCATACAGAGCCACATCTGCTCCTTTAGCATCAGAGTGCACAAGGCACGACTCAACTTGGAAACATTTTACCAAGGTTCTGAAGGGTGCACAATAGGACAGGGGTGATAGAGGTGGTGCACGGTGGTATACAATTTGTGCAGAGAAAAACCACTTAAGAGCTACAAAGTGTTTTTACGGCTTTAACACTTCGAAAACTCATCACAAGTCGATTAGAGGGGATCACTTCTTTTTTAGATGATGCCCTGCATGTCTTCTATCTACCTTCATACAATTCATGGATGAAATTTTTGCAAAAAGACTTATGTGAGCCGATCCTAGATGATGGGTATGATCAAGTTTATAGCCCCGCTTCGAATCCGCTGTGCGTCGTCGTCGTAGTCAAGGCATTTGTCTTCGCGAACTTGCGTTTTGTGATTTAATTGAATTTTGATTTATTTGCCTCGGACTCAGATGCTCACATCGCACACTTAAGTGCTCCCCAAAAGGACTCTTAAGAGTTAAATGCCTACAACAAGAAGAGTCTTCATCATAATGTGAGGAATTCCAAAATGTATTCGTTTATAGATTCGTGCTCATGGCAATGAGGAAGGTGTTCAAATAGTCGTCATCATCATCATCATCATGTAGAATATTGTCGGTCGCGGTCGTCTGGAATTCATCATGACGATGACGGGAGCTTCTGCCAAATGCATATGAATGGTTGCCTTGGTATATTTTCATGGCAGAATTGGCACTGCTCTGGAAATTAATTGATGTTTATTTTTAGTATAAATTGAAATTCCAGAAGAAGGTGCATCTATACGTATAAAGAGTTTTCATTTGCTCATAAGTCGTGCAATATTTTTGATCAGGGTAGATCTTTAACAAATCATTTTGATAAACAGTTTTCCTACATTGTTGCTCCAAATAGCTAAGCTAAATGATATAAGAATCATGAACTTTTTGAAGTCAAAACATCTCTCAGTGAGGTTGTTAAACATTCAGATTTAATTATTCAGGAAGAAGTCTTAAAGGTGTGAATCTGACGTGTGATGTATATGCTAATAAAGTTAAAGTAGGTAATTTTCTGCAATATTGCTACTCTGAGGGTAAACAAACAAGCTTTTATGACCTGGAGAAACGTCTGGTAATATTGAACTTGTCAGATTTCTAGCAAATTATTTTTGTAGTTTTATTCGATATGTATTTTGTCTTTTAACGGACATATTTACAGCTTAATTTTTAACAAACATTATTATTGATTTCGATTTGAAACAATGTTTACATATTTTTAGTCAATGCCTTTTATTTAAATCTGGATAATTTTGTTAAATTTTTTTTTCAAAATCTGGAAAAATCGGTTTCGATTTTAAAAACACGATTTCCAATGATTTTCAAACATTTTTGAAACTGATTAAAATTTTCAAATTTTCATTTAAATTTTTTTTTAAATAATTACAAAATTTGAACAAGACCCGTGTTTTGTTGGAAAATCTATCAATGATATTTAATCAATCAATGTTTATTAATTTTTAGTAGTGTTTCTCAAAGTTTTATTTTTTTGAAAAAAAAAAACTGTCAATTAACCTTTTTTTTAAATTTTACTTTGAAAAGTCAAAATTTAAAATCTCACAAATCGAAAAAATGTCAAAAATAGTTTCTTTTTTGAATATGAAGGTAGTTAAGTGGGATGGTAGGCCTATGTCTCCCGTGTTAAGTGGGAGGGCAATTTTTTTTAAAAGTGAGCTTACTTTCAAAATCAAAGATCGAAAAACAACGGCAATACCTTATTTGAAATTAGTTTTTATCGAATTTTTAATATTATTAAATCACCATAGGAAGTTATTGTAATCGGTCGAATTGAAAATTTTGACATTTCTCGACGTTTCAGGTTCCCTGGAATCGAAATAAAAGATTTATGCCCATACGTCCGTATGGACGTACGTTCGGGAAGTTTTCTTCGTCGTCCATAGCTCAAGAACCAGTAAAGATATCGACTTCAAATAAATTTTGTTATACAGATAATAATGCAGAAATATGCGAAAAGGTCTCTCAAAAAATTGAGTGGGTGGTTAGCTTACTAAAGCAATTTAAAAAAAAGTGAAAATTTTGGTAAGCCCAAAATATCTCACGAACCAATTACGCTAGGGACTTGAATTAAATTTTATGTTATATATTGTAACGTGATACAAAACAATAATATTTTTGCAAAAAATCCAATTAACGGTTTTTGTTATAAATCAAAAAAAACTGAAACAAAAAATTTGTCACCTCGAAAATTGTACGACTAAAATATGATTTCATCTCCAAGACAATTTTGTGCAACGAAGAATAATGTTTTTGACATCTGATAAAATTTTGAGAAAAATTGAATTGACAGTTTTTTTTATAGAAAATAAAATCCTAAAAAAAACATTACTCATAGTTGGTAAAAATTGAATTTCGACTCAAATATCTTTTCAAAAACTTGATATTAAAGCTTCAAACTTTTTTATCTTTTAAGAAATATTGTTTTCAACATTCTGAAAAATGTTGAGAAAAATCGAATTCACAGTTAAAAAAAAAAATAAAAACCTAAAAAAAATTAATAAAAGTTGGTAAAAATTGATTTTCGACTCAAATATCTTTTCAAAAATTGGAGATATTGTCTTTAAACTACTTTAATCTTTCAAAAAATATTATTGTCAACATTCAGTAAAATTTAAAAAAAAATCGAATTGACAGCTTTTGTACAAAAAATTAAAAACCTAAGAATAATTTAACAAAAGTTGGTAAAAATTGATTTTCGACTCAAATATATTTTCAAAAATTTGAGATAATGGCTTCTAACTAATTATTACTTATAAAAAATATTGTTTTCAACATTCGATAAAATTTTGAGAAAAATCGAATTGACAGTTTTTTTTACAAAAAATAAAAACCTAAAAAAAAACAATACAATATAACAGATTTTCAAAAATTACAAATATTGGCTTCAAACTTATTTTATTCACAGAAAATATTGTTTTCGATGTTCATACATCATTCGATATAAAAATCCAACAGTCCGTTTTTTTATAAAAAAATAAAATCTTCAAAAAATAGTACTCAAATTTGGTAAAAATTGATGCATATAGACAAACTTTTAAGCAAGACAAATCGATAGACGGGATGGGAAGTTATCAGTGTGGGTCGCATCCCAGCCTCTTTTTACTTGCGACATATAGGAACTATATGGCAAGTTTTGCATTTGTGCAAAATTTCGAACTCGAGATTTTAATCAAACATGATATTACGATGGTAGAGAAGTCGAAAAAAGTGGGTCCCGCGATTCCGTCCGGTCAATTTTGTCTGTCTGTCCACGCTCCTACAGCCTAAACCATTGGGTCGATTGAGTTCAATCTTGGAAGTTAAGGTTTTGAGCAGATTTGCGTTAGGCGTTTTTTTCATTTTTTTTTTAAGATCAAAACTAACAGTCGCCTCCATAAAATTTTTTTGGTCAAAAAACGAAAATTCGAATTTTCTCAAAAACAAACCGATAGATTTTTTTTTAATTTTCTCTAAAATTTTATTTTTTAACTTGGCTTCTTTTAATAATAAAAACATATTTTTGTATTGCTCAGGAAAGGTACCGCTCATAGAACCGTTTTTTTGTTTTTTAATTTTCTCAGCAACTTTTGAACCGATTTCAATAATTTTTTTTTCTGAACGAGCTCTTATATTGCCTTAACAATATTTGATTATCAAAAGTGCAATTTTTTATTGTTTGGATTTTTAAAAAAATATTGAAATTTTTTTTTCAAAATTCTATATCTCAAAAACGGGTGAACATTTTTTTACGAAATTGAAATATAGAGCGTATATTTACAATCACTAAACAACTGCATACCAAAAATTTTATATATAAAAAATTAATTTAAAAAAAAACCGCTCTAACGATTTTCAAAAAAAAAATTTGAAAAATCAAGGGTTTTTTGATTTATAAAATGGCATTTAAATTTGGAGGTTTTTTCGACAAATTAAATGGCATATATATCTTTGAAGACAAACTTATTTTACAGGTATATTTTTAAATATTATATAGATACTTTTTTAAACAGACTCTTTGCATACAGGAGCAAGTTCGTGCGACCCAGTCGTGCACTTTATTTGATTTTGTTTTTGCTCCTTTTTTTTACAATGGTTGTACCAATTCTTAAACAAATTCAAAGAACCATAGAATAGTTTTAGTTTTTGAGATAATTGAAAAGAACGAGATCGACTATATTTTAGCATAGTCAAGTAGCATTATTTCTGAGCGAAAAAGGTTCATACTTTCATATTTGTTGTTGATGAAGTTTCCAAGATTTTGTTTTTACACTTCAGAATTTTCAGAAAGTAGTTAGCTTATAGAAAGCTTCAAACTACGATCAGAGGCTCATCATAAGTGCATGATACGAAATCGCAATTTTTTCGTTTTTGGCGATTTTAACACATTTTAGAAACTCGAGGTCGGAAACTGAAAATCCTACTCGATTTAAGGCACGGTCCTTACTATGGAAATGAAAAAGCTACTTTAAGTCTGTTACAAACATTATGCGCAAAATCAGACCTAGTTTGACAGAAATAAGTTTCCTTTCATTCGAGAGTATTTCCTCTAGGTCGCATGTTTTCTTCTTTCAAAATTTAATTTAACATACCGACAATTTATTCGTCTTTTAAAGGAAACACTCAGGAAGTCATAAAGTCTTGGGTCTTTTGTTGAATCTTTTACTGAATCAATTTTGCTTAGAATGTGTAATGCATTAAATTGGTTTAGAATGAGTTTTACATCAATTGGATTTGTTTGTCTCTTTATAAAGATGTGCATCGTAGCGTCGTTTAATTTTTATTTAAACTGTCACAATATAGAAAAATATTCATTCAGATGGTGCTGGAATGTTAATCGAAAATGAGATGAAATAGATAGACATATAAAGTGTTTCTATTTTGAATACAAACCGCTTAAGTTGTGTGGAAAGATTAATAGAGCTAATTGAATGTGGTGATGCATTACTTAAGGGTTAAGTGAAGGGTGAAGGTTTGGAATCATCATCGTGTGAGTCAATATAAAAATTAAGTCATATAATTTTGATCGCAACTGATTGCGCTCATAACTCAAGGCTTTATGTATATTGTCCAATTTATTTGTAGATAGTTTTTTTTACAAATCAAAAATACAAACTAGTTACTTATGAATTGAATTTATATATTTACTACAAATTTTAACTTTCAAACTTTATTGCAGGTTCCGTGGAAATCAAATTTACAAACATCATACAAGTCAGGCTCTTCGAGTGCTGTGAGTATCTTGATACAATTTTATATAAAAACCTCCTTTAATAATAATATTTTCCTTACAGTACTCATCAAGAGACGATATAAATGGTACCCGATTTGGCTCTTCACTCTCAACTCCAACCTCCTATAGACCATCATTTTCTGGTGGAACATATCGAGTCAAACGTGACACTACACCAGTCACATCACCATACGTCAGTCGTTATTCCTCCACTCCAACGACAACAACAACATCCTCGAAAGATGAAAAAGACAAATCCACAACAGAATCCCTCACTCGTCCCATCAAGGACACCACCAGCAACAATGTACAACAACAAAAATATCTCAGTGGTTCATTGTCCAAAGATAGCTCGAGTAGTCTCAAGGTATCGCCCTCGTCAGGACGATACTCAACTTCAACCAGTAATCTCTCAAAATATGGGCGCCGATCAAGAGATCCTAGTCCAGGACAGGAATCGTTGCGGTCAACTTCAAGCCTCGCAGCAACACGAATCAAAAGTCGTGAGCCAAGTCCGGCTGCCCGAACGTTGAGGGGAAAATCAAGAGATCCGAGTCCGGCAATTGAGTCTAAAAGTAAATTGGGTACATCGTATGGGTCATCTTCCTACAGAATGACACCGAGTAGAAACCCCTCAACATCGCCTGGCTACACGCCAAGGTATGGTAATAGCTCGTCAATATCATACCTTTCTGCAAGCGACTTTAGGGCACGTTCTGTAAGTCGTGCTAGAGAAATCGCTGAAAGAAAATCGCATGATAAGGAATCTGAAAAGGAAGCTCCGACAAAAGTTCAAAAAGTCCCTGAAGCTTCCGAGTCTAAGGAAACAACTCCCGAAGATGAGAGAGAGGAAGAAGAAGAAAATGAAAACGACGATGAAGAGGAAGAAGAAGAATCAGAAAGTTCATCGGAAGAAATTTTTGTACCGGTCTCCGTTTGTACAAGAGGAACTTCTCCAACTCCTCCAAGCTCATCAACGGTCGTGAGAATGAGAAGAAACGAACTGGCAAAAACCATTGAAAAAACCATCAAACGCTCTTCGAAGCGACCAAAAACCCTAGAGAAAGGAATTCAATCCGATAGAATGGATGACTCCACGAGGTACTCTAGATTTGGCCTAAGTAGTCGGATGTCTTCGTATAGTCCTCACGAAAGCCGCTACACCCCCAGTCTTAGGTACAGCTCAAGTGTGAGCCCATTGGTGAAGAGCAGTCGCAGTAGATCACGCTCAGACATTAGTGATAGAAAAGATGACTCCAAGAGTCAAAGCCCAGAGACTAAGGCAAGTGTGTCCCCGAAGTCAAAGCTTTCCCCACCCAAAAATATCCGCACGAGTTCGAGGCAAGCATCGGTAGAGAATCTGTCTCTGAGCTCCAAGGGCTCCCCAGAACTTGAAGGAGTTGTGAAAAGCAGCATCACAGTAGCGAAACTCCCCAACAAAGACTTCCGGAAGTCGGCTTTGAATGTCGGTCCAACAGACCGCCCGCGGAAATCTCGAACCCCAAGCACAAGCACCGATTCCGATGACAAGTTGGAGTCGAAAAAAGTTCAACCTCCCAACGGAACTACCCAGTTTATCCTCAGGCAGGAGAAATCGCCTAGCAGCAGTGGTTCCGAAACAAGCAGTGCATCAACAAAGACCAGCCTTAAGAAGAAACTTCTCAATGGCGGTGAGTCTAAAATCCGGCAACGTTGCCATCCCCCCAAATCATCGACGTCATCAACATCACCAATGTCATCGTCACCCTCGCCTAGTGGTCACCAGAACACTACCGCAAAGATAAATGTCAACATGGCTACCGAGGTTAATTCAGAAAGCTCTTCCGACAATAATAGAAAGCTAATAAATAAAATGTCGGAATTGACAACAACAACACCTCCAATAACTGCAACAATTCAGCAAAGAGAAACAGGTGCTCTTGATGCTTCACCAAAGAATTCGTCCAAAAATAAACTCAAACAACCACCGCAGTTGTCACCGCCACCGGTTTCGGAAACGGAGACGGAGGCAGCGGTTGATAATGACGCTGTATTCGACGTTGTCGTTGTGAACAAAGGGAACCAAATTGGCACACCTGACTCATTTAATTCACCTCAAGCGATAAAAGCTCCGTTGTCATCGAAAGAGAAGCGTGACGACGATGACACGAGTGGCAAGTGTAATCTCCTTGAGAAATTAGGTTCTATTTCGAATTTTTTCGCCGCTCGTCAACACGACGCAAATAGCGAACCGCTTTATGTAGATCGTCGCAGCAGTGAGAGCGCTAGCGGCGATAGTATCTCGAGCGATTTGAAACAGAAAGTTTCTATAACGACGACGACGACGGTTCCGCTGAAGAATCGCGAAAATTCGATTGACCTTAATACGACTTCAACGACAACTACAACTTCACCAAGTACGGCCTCCATAACGGCGCCTCCAAGCACAGAACCCGTAAACACGCCTGAAGACGGCTGTGAAGACACCTCAATCGACTGGTGGCAGGATAATACGTCTGAGCAGATAAGCACAGCCTCAGCCCTCGACATCAAGGACGATATGCGCTACAGATTAAGACACATTGACTCCGGTGAAGTCGGCTGGTGGCTGAAGAACGAAGATGACGACACTCTTGCTGATGATCTAAAGACATTGAATCAAGAAGATGAAGAAGCGCCAAGTGAAATGACTGATCCTCCGGTCTCCAACCAAATGGAGGAGACCTGGTGGAACCAGCAAAATGAGGGAATCTATCAAGATTCGAAAGTTGAAAATAAGGAATTCGATTGGCCGGCCAATGAGAATGAAGCTCCGGTTGCTTCTATTTATCCAGGTCCTCCGAAACATGTCAGTCCTGAGCCGTATGAAAGTGATGAAACCCACAAAAAGTCACCGGAATCTCTACAAAACGGCTTCATCAAGCTGAATATCTGCCGAGTGGAGTCTGGAGAGCGTCCTTGGTGGTTGGATGAAGATAAGTCTTCTGCATCACCAAAGGAAGTTTCACCACCAAAGCGATATCCAAGTTCAAATAATCTACCGCTGAATAAATCTTCCAGCAACCAAAACACCGACAAACTTTGGTGGATGCAGGGCCCGACGAAGAAAATATTTAACGTTCGTCATGTTGAGTCCGGCGAACGTCCAACATGGCTGACGCAAAATAACGACGACGAAAAACCACCTAGAATTCAACACAATCTCAAGGAATCCGAAGGACAATCTGACGAAGAAGAAGAAGAAGAAGAGGTTGAAGAATCAGAAAATGACGAAGAAGTGTGCAATGTCACCAATGACAATGATAACACCAACTTAATGGAACGTCTACCCCCGCTGGGCGATCGTGCCAGCCCAGACGGTTTGGAGGATCCCACCAAACACCGAAAATCCCCATACGAAAGTTCCATTCCTATGATGAAGCAAACACAAATAGATTGCAATGGCACGGCGAACGGTTTTAATGCCCAAAAGCTTTTCATATCGCGTCATACAAATATCGATGAGCTTTTAGGAGGTTCGTGTAGGCCAATGAGTCCATTAATAGATCGTTATGGTGCGGCGAAAAACACTTTCTTAGAAGAAATTACACCAGACCAGGTTCGGATCCATGATAGCACTGCACAAATGCCGGTAATACAGCGCATGGAAAGGTGAGTTTTTTTATTTGAATTTTTTAAATAATAACGGACATAAATTGAATGGGGTTTTCTTTTTGCAGAGATGAATGGGATTATGGTATACCGAAAGTTCAACCATCATGGGTGAGTCTGATATGACAAAAATAATTAAATGTTTTGTTTTGTTTATGGGAAACTTTTAAAAATGAGAGCAGACAGAACCGCTACATTTTTCAATGATAATTTTATTGAAATTATCCTACAATTGAATAGGTTTTGGGAAACAATGGCGTCATTAAATTTGTGAACTTAACTGGAATTTAAAGTTAGATTTAACTCTAGTTCGATCCTGAATTTTTGAAGAAGATTATTATTAAAGTTTCATCCTATGAGTTTGAGTTATTTTCGTGAGACATTTGATTTGAAAAAATGTTGACTCTCAATTGACAAAAAGCATCAATTAATCAAAATTGAAATTATTTTTGCAAAACAAAAAACGAATCTGATCCAGTCTCGGAGGACGACACACATCAGGCAGACATATTCAATTAAGAACAATATTTAATGTGATTTATTATGAGTGTTGACCGCTGACACCAAAGCGTTTAAAAGAGACAAGACTGTTTTTGATGATAATTTTTGGCACTTGGCTCAATTGATCACTATTGTTAATAATTAATTTATGATCTTTTTTTTTCGTTTAGCAAAGCAATTGAGGTGCCAATAAATCACACAGAAAATTTGGGTTACGAATTAAAGTAACTAAATTGCTTGGTTTTGTTATGTTGCTCTGTATGGTGATCTGGTTTTGAGAATTGTTTTTGATTAGTTCAGTTTTTTTATTTTTAAATAAGTGTGAAATTTATAAATAAGAAGGTTAATTGGAACTATTCTTTAGCGAAATATGAATACAAATTGGTCATATAATAAGGCAAGCAATTAACAAGGATCTTTAAAGAATTTTTGGACTCATAGATACATAAGTTCTTTCAGGAAAATTGTTGAATTGTAAAACACTACAGATAACTCGATTTTACTAAAAAATAGCAAGATAATTTAAAAATGATCTTAAAATTGTTAACTCATTTGTTAAAAGTAATGCAATAAAATAGGAAAGTGAACCGTCTATACAACACATAAAAGTATGAAAAATGTATACCTTCAAGTGAAAAGTTTACAGGTTAAATTTAAAAAAAAAAGTGTTTTAAATGAAGGCATCAGAGCGAAATGGGTTTTTCCATCCGATGTTTTATTTTGATATAAAATAAATATATTTTTTAAGAGAAATCAGTGGATGTTGATGGCCCAAAGAGAAAAGTTTATAGGTGTTAGATCACAAGACATCAGTTGACATTTTATAACCAACTCGTTGAGAAATAACACTGTTAGGAGTCTTTTCCTACAATACCATGAACTAGGAACTGTGACTGCAAATTTTTCGCCCTTTTTGACGTGAATTTCAATAATTTAAATGCATTGCGTAGTTTTTATATGTCAAAAGATGACAGTTTCAAAATTGACAACTGCTCAAATAGAAGGCTATTCAGAACAAATCCTTTTATTATAAAGACCTTTATATATAGTATCCCTGCATTAAAAACTTATTAATTAACTTATAAAGGTTGTCAGCTGTTTCTGATCGCTGGAAAAAAAGACTCGGTAATCACGAAAATAGAAATATGAGCAACTTCAGGCAGTTGTCTAGTAAGAAAAGCTTATTAAAATAAAGTGCACGACTGGGTCGCACGAACTTGCTCCTGTATGCAAAGAGTCTGTTTAAAAAAGTATCTATATAATATTTAAAAATATACCTGTAAAATAAGTTTGTCTTCAAAGATATATGTACATGCCATTTGATTTGTCGAAAAAACCTCCATTTTTCAATTTTTTGGGAGGGAATTACATTTAATACAGTTAAAATAATTTAAAAAAAACTAATTTAAGATTCAAAATTTTACCTGAAAAATAAGTTTGTCTTCAAAAATTTAAATGCCATTTTATTAATCAAAAAACCCTTGATTTTTCAAATTTTTTTTTTGAAAATCGTTAGAGCTGTTTTTTTTAAATTAATTTTGTATATATAAAATTTTTCAATTTTGTTCAAAAAATATTTTTGGTATGCAGTTGTTTAGTGATTGTAAATATACGCTCTATATTTCAATTTCGTAAAAAAATGTTCACCCGTTTTTGAGATATAGAATTTTGAAAAAAAAAATTTCAATATTTTTTTAAAAATCCAAACAATAAAAAATTGCACTTTTGATAATCAAATATTGTTAAGGCAATATAAGAGCTCGTTCAGAAAAAAAATTTTTGAAATCGGTTCAAAAGTTGCTGAGAAAATTAAAAAACAAAATAACGGTTCTATGAGCGGTACCTTTCCTGAGCAATACAAAAATATGTTTTTCTTATTAAAAGAAGCCAAGTTAAAAAATAAAATTTTAGAGAAAATTTAAAAAAAATCTATCGGTTTGTTTTTGGGAAAATTCGAATTTTCGTTTTTTGAGCAAAAAAATTGTATGGGGGCCACTGTTAGTTTTGATCTTAAAAAAAAAATGAAAAAAACGCCAAACGCAAATCTGCTCAAAACCTTAACTTCCAAGTTTGAACTCAATCGACCCAATGGTTTAGGCTGTAGGAGCGTGGACAGACAGACAAAATTGACCGGACGGAATCGCGGGACCCACTTTTTTCGACTTCTCTACCATCGTAATATCATGTTTGATTAAAATCTCGAGTTCGAAATTTTGCACGAATGCAAAACTTGCCATATAGTTCCTATATGTCGCAAGTAAAAATTATGGCATCCATTTTTAGATTACACGCTGAAAAGAGTCCAAACCAAATCAACTACGTTTAGTACACAAACAGATTGAAAATTCTCTTGAAGTTGATGGATTCAACGTATTTAAAAGATTTTTGAACTGATAATAAAATGTTTGTATTAATAAGGAGCTCACCTACTATTAAGACGGTAGCTTGGATGTGGGCGCTTTGTTTTTATTTCCCTAAAAACGTATTTTTTTAAGTAGCTGGCGAAACATTGAAATTACTTCAACCAAATTTCGGATTTTTGACCTTTCCGTATTTTGGGTTTAAGAAATGTTGTTCTTTTTTTTCGATTTTTAATATTCTTGCTTTTTAGGATGTTGCTTTTCGGTGTAATGAATTTTTGGGATTTTGGGTTTGCTGTGTACTGCATTTCGGGTTTTTTTTTCTGATTCCTTAAAAAAAATGAACAGCTGAACTGAATCATTTTTTTTTCTCTCCTAATAGGGTGCTTTTGAAACCTATTGTAGTCTCTAGAAACAAATTCTAAAAAATAGGAATGGAATAGAGTATTTCATAAGTAATAGAATTATTCTATTTCTGTCTAGACTAAAGATATACCTACTTATAAATCAATTTAAAATGTATTGATTCATTAAGATCAAACAAAATGCAAATAAAATTAAAGTTCTTTTTATTAAGCTGAAGTAATTTGTATGCTCAATGTTTGTCTTCGTCTTGCGTTTTAAAGCTTCTATTAAACAACTACACCTACAACATTACTTGACTTAGGATTACGCCTTTGAATATAGAACACCGATTTTTTGTTCGTTTTGTTTCAAATTAAAACAAAGTCACGCACAAGAAGAAGTGTCAATGTCACAATGACATTAGTTTAAACGCATTTAATTGAAAAACTATCAGATAACAATCATATGCGATGACAATCACAAAAACTTTATTTCCATAATAAAATGACAAACAAAAAACACACAAGTGTCCAACAACAACTTATTAACATTGTTGTATACAACAAGTAAAATATAAGGTGATTTGAAATTAAAAAAAAAAAATGAACACCTTATCAGCAGCTGCGGTTTTGTATTCCCATTGTTTTAATTATTTATTCACACAAAAAGAAAGAAGATCGACTTTATAAGATAACAGTGGAGCAAAATAGTTTCGAAAATGGAATAAAATAAAACGACAAAACTATAATTTGGAGAAACTAAACATGAATTTTGACCCCGAGATATGATTGTGCAGTTTTGTATTTTTAGTCAGCAGGGAATTTTTCAATTCTGCCATGAAAAAGGAAAAAAATGTTCGTGCAATTTTTTTTTGTAAAAAATGTTAAGATCCATCTAAGTGACACCGTCCTCTCAATACTGGGGTATTTGAAAAAATAACTCAAGAATTGTCAGCAGGGAATTTTTCAATTCCGCCATGAAAAAGGAAAAAAATTGTTCGTGCCATTTTTTTTTTGTAAAAAATGTTTAGATCCATCTGAGTGACTGGTTTTATTTTGGACACCGTGTTCTCAATACTGGGGTATTTGAAAAAAAACTCAATAACTGTTCACCTTTTGAATGAAAATGTCGAATAAAAATGCTTTTGTCAAAACGGAAAAAGAAAAACATCAAAATGTAGTAAAACTTCTAAACCCAACAGATTAAGTACTCGAAAAATCCTGGCGATAGCGAAATATTGGAAAATCTTACTCGTTGGGTGGTTCTATTTTTCAGAAATTCGTGTACTTTTGATCTTAGAAAAAATACTGCGAAACTGTAGGAAATTAATTTTCTTTCAAAATACTTACATATTTACAATTGTTCACTTAATACTATCGGTCAAAAGTTAAAGTTCAAGTGATACTTATCTTTTTTCGGGGTGTTTTGGGCATTTTTCTTGTCTTAAAAGGGTGTTTCTTTAGAGGTACATAACTTTGAAATAGTATAGAACAAAACTGATTTTTTTTTTTAATTGACAATCTTCTGGCATTATAATTAAAATACGACTTTTAGCATAATGAGCACCACGGCTGGTCCGGACGTAGTCTAATCTTGAGCTGCAATTTTCAATGACTTTTAACCACATTTGTGACCATTTAATGGTTGTTCCGTTGGTGGAAAAGACGAAACAGTCTGTAATAATAGCTCTATAGCGGTCACCATTGATTTTAACGTTAGCATCACTTTTAAAGCAGTACGGACCAATTATCCCACCAACCCATAAATCATACCAAACAATCTGTTTTTGTGGATGTAACGGGGTCTCAACATACATATGAGGATTATGAACGTTTCAAAAACGGAAGTTTTGTTTATTGACACATCGATAGGTATTTCGAACAGAATCGTGATTTTAAAAACAAAATTGCACAATTTAAAAACGTTGTTCAGACGTCAGTTTATTGTGTTAAAATGGTAAAGCAAACTAAAAATTAATCTGAAAAAAGACTGTTAAAAGTCAAATGGTTTTTTCCCTGAACACTATTTATTTTTAATAAAATGATTTAAAATCATGAAAATCATGAAAATAAAATATATATGATTCAGCAAGTGTTCATTAAAAATTAATCACTTGACAGCTGACAAAATAGCTACCAGTTAAAATAGTGTTTCAACTTATAGTTCTATACCCCTAAAAAAACACTCGTTACAATAATAATTCGTCACTTTGCAATTTTAAAAGGTTTACAAATCAGTATTAATTTAAGGAAAGTCGTGTGTTTTTTTTGATCTGAGATAATAGACGGTACTACTAATTTTTGGGAAATTAGATACTTTAAGATGGTATTTTTCTTAATTTAAATTTTTCAGGCTATTTTTTTTAAATTTGTTTATTTACTTGTGTTAAAGATAATTTTTTTTAATTTTAAACAAAGTGTAACGAATCGTTTTCAAGCTCAAAATTTCAAACATAAAGGTAATGTTATTTAAATACCAAATCGAAAGCAAAGCTATTGGAAATCAAATTGTCTCTTTAAACTCCCACTGACCACTGACGTCTTTACTTAAATATTATTTGCTTGTTGCTCTAAGTATCAGTTTATAGTATTTTATTCAGAAGCTTATATATTTTTAACTATCTTATGCCATATAATCCATAAACACGCCTACTTTCCGACCTAAGGCAGCTTAAATGCACTTAAAAAATATCCATTAAATTGTAATATCTTTCTCCTATGATGCCATCTAAGTTGTCCCACTTTGCATCCCCATTTTATGATTCAACGTACTTATACCTATCTAATATTTGCCTAACCATCAAAATTACACACAATAATATAAACTCATTATGAATCATAAACATATGAGCAAAGCCTTTATAATACTTTTTCTGTGGTTTTGCACAGTTTAATTTGCCATATAAAAAATGTATATAAATATTTTCTATCTTTTTGTCGGTTGATTAAAAATAAAAAAAGAAACTTGAAAAATTATTTATCTATTTAATGCATATTTTGCACTTAACGATTAGTCACTAGCTTCAGCATCAGTCACAGTCAAAATTGCAAAAGATCTCTCGCCTGTCCTATGCTCTCCCATGTCCCAGATCCCAAATAATCACAGATCAAAAGACTATACGAAACGAAGCTATGTTGAATGTGTGACACACAACACGGTGAACGGGAGGTGGTGGCGGCGGGCAATGAACATCTATATTCGTTTGAGTTTGAATTTTTAGTGTGGCGGAACCAAGCCTGGTGCAGATATTTGTAAGGTACCTACTTTATAAGATCCTGTGTGGGTGTTGCGCTATAATTTCATGCAGCTGATATCTTTACTGAAAAACGAAGAAAACAAAACATAAATAAACAAACAAACAAACAGAACTGAAAAATGCTTATATGAGATGTGTGTAGTGTATGTATGTATGTATGTAGATTGGGCGGGTGTCACACATTATTTGGCAAACATCCAGGGGATTGGACAAAAAAGCTTTATGCTGTTTCTCTAGGTAACAACTTATATGAAAAAAAAGATACACAGAGCTCAGAAACATCCAGCATCACATGTGCATTCGTATCCGTTAGATATTTATCTTATGCGTGACCTAAATTTTTAGTTACAACAAAAATATGAATAGCACAACAAAAACAGACGAAAAAAAAACAACGACTTCATTTATTGCATTTGTTTTCATTTTTGAAATATACAAATTGTTAAATAGAAGAAAAGTATCTTTAAGTCTATGCTATCGTTCTTATTTTTAAAAATAATGAGCCATTCACACTTCTTTAGGCATCAGTAATTAATTAACCTGCTTATTTCTTGACTTTTTAAACTTAGTGTATGATTTTCTGTTTTACTTGAATAATGTTTGTCCCGTGAAACAGCCGTTAAATAAAGCTTTTTTTATTACCTATTAAACATTAGGTACATTTTTAATTTATTTTCAAGGACTTAAAAACGCAAGTACATTTTTTATAAATACTCAACTCACTTGTCAGAAAACAAACGGAACGCCATCAATTAAAATTATTACCTATATCTAAAATAAAATAACTATTCAAAACCCACGCTATGTTAACACACAAATGGAAACTGCGGGGAGTTGTGTCTTTTGTGTCACGTTTGTAACAAACAAGTTGATTTTGCAGTGTGTGCACTCACGCAAAAAATAACAATGTGTTCAAAAGTATTTGGGTTTTTGGTTAAAAATTTTGTAGAACAACTTTGGCAGAAAATTCGTTATAGTTTTTGATTTATTGTTTTATACAAATATTGTGTAGAAACAAATCTTAATTTACTTTAATTACAATCAAGGTTAACTTAGGCAGCTATTTAGAGTTCAAAATATTATTGATAGGGTATATTTTGGATATGTTAACAAACAGATTCATATGCAATAAAAACTATATGGAACGGTTGTCAAATTAAATCTGATTTAAATTGGATCCTTTCTATATAAATTTTTAACGAAACTTAATATCTGATAACTTTTCATCCTGTCTATTTTGTGTGAAAAAAATAATTTTAGTAGCATTTCTTCATTGTTTTTATTCCTTATATAAACAAATAGAGATTGAATTTTTCTAAGGAAATTTAGCACACAATCAAATCATTTTGAAATCCGTTCATTTATTCATCAGGTATCGAGAATCGACCATACATTTTTACCAATTTTGCGTACTATTTTTTGAAGCTTTCAATTTTTTATGAAAAAAAACTAACTGTTGGATTTTTATAAAAATTTCATTTAGTATTGAAAACAATATTTTTTATAAGATAAAATTAATTTGAAGTCATAATCTCAAATTTTTGAAAAGATATTTTAGTCGCAAATCAATTTTTACCAACTTTTATTAATGTTTTTTTTTTTGAAAAAAACTTTACCAGATGCCAAAAACGTTATTTTTCGTTGCATACAATTATTTTTGAGATAAAATCATTTTTTGTTCGTAAAATATTCGAGGTGTAAATTATTTTTTTTGATTTGTAAAAATACTCTTAATTGAATTTTTTCAAAATTGTATTAGTTTTGTATCACTTCACAATGTATAATATAAAATTTTTATTAAAATCGATAGCGTTATTGGTTCGTGAGATATTTTTGGTTTACCGAAATTGTCACTTTTTTTTTAAATTGCTATAATAAAAAAACCGCCCAATCAATTTTTTTGAGAGTCCTTTCTGCATCCTTATGCATCATTATCTATTTGAAGTCGATATCTCTACTGGTTCTTGAGATATGGATGACAAAAATCTTCCCGAATGTAAGGACTTACGGAAGTACGAACGTACGTACACACACACGCACACACATCTCTCTAAAAATATTTTATTTAGATTCTAGGGACCTAGCACCGTCGAGAAATGTCAAAACTTTCAATTCGAAATATCAGACCGATTACAATAACTTCCTATGGTAAGTTAATAATCATGCATACGAGTGCATTAAAATTTGAAACCATTTACTAAATTCTCAGTTCAGTAAGTTACTTAGTCAAATGATTTTGCCGTTTTAATATCTTTTAACATTTTCCTATAGTTAAAATGACAAAGAAAAACTAGTTCAATTTTAAGTAGTTTATAGGGCTTCTCAGCTTATAACATTTCAAGCTGATAAGTCCTCCCCGAGAGATCAGTTCTTTCACGAACTGTCACTTTTGAGAAGTGTTTAGAAGGGATTACTAGTTTGGAATAGTGAATTGAGACCAAAAACTACTCCATTACTAAAAATGGAACGACTCATAGCTAAAAAAAATGTTAAAGTTCTCTACAAAAATGATGGAGAACTCACAGCCACAAATCGCAGTTTTGTAAAGAAAAAGTTTACTAAACGTGTTGTTTTTTGGAGAGAAAATTGGTCACCGAGATCAAAAGTGATTTAAAGCCCTTGGCCTTTTTTTAGCACCGCTTTGCTTGCCTGTTGTTTGGCTGCATTTGCCTGGCGATATTCCTCATCTAACCAGGGGTTCCTTGTTGGTGGCTGCTTGAAATCCAGCACGTCAGAGGCGGCTTCTCTGATTGCATCTTGGAAATGTTGCTACTGATTCTTGATACATTGTGTTGGCAGCAGAGAACTTCGAGAGAGGTTACTTGTGATTTTGACGGAGAAGGATTTGGCGATCTCTTGGGATCGTAGCCGTTCGACGTTTTATCTTCTCTAGCATCTCCCTGCTTTGCCTTGGGTCTGGAAAACCGGAGTGCTATACATTGGCTACAACGAGGTTGTGATCTGAGTCGATGTTGGCTCCTCGAAAAGTTCGGACATCCATGATGCTGGAAGTGTGTCTAGCGTCGATGGCATTATGGTCAACCTGGTTGACGGTAGATTGATCTGGAGAACTCCAAGTTCCTTTGTGGATGTTGAGGTGTAGAAAACGCGTACTGGCTATCATGACGTTTCGCCCCACAGCAAAATCGATGAGCTGAATTCGTTATCGGAAGTGTTGTCGTGCAGGCTCTTTTTCCCGATTATTCCACCAAAGATGTATTCCCTTCCTAGCTTGAGATCACCCAGGACAATTTTAATATCGTAGCTAGGACAATGGTCATATGTTTGGTCCTAGAACTCGAAGAACATATCCTTGGTGTTGTCATCCTTCTCTTCTGTGCCGAATTTAGCCTTGATGCGGATGTTCATGAGGCACTCGTTGATGCATCTAAAGCTCAAGACTTGTTGCCTAAGTCTGGCTCCAATGACAAAGCTGCATCCAAATAAGCGTTGTATAAGGACGATTAGAATCTACTCAAGTGAGAAACCTTCCTGAGGGAGTGAAACAACTGTCAAATTATAAAGCTTATATTAAAAATATGATATGAATTTTTTTTTCCTAATATCACAAAATAAGCTGTGAAGTTTTTGATACTTACTATTTCACATTCTCAAAAACTAACTTGGCTGTTGGAGTTTATTTATTATGATTTGTGGAATATGGAGTTTGATGTTTTATATGTAACTACTCAAAAGTAATTTTACTACGTATTTTGTTGTGTTTGACCTTGTACATTTTTACTCACTTACTTTATATTGAAAAGTCACAACCATTAGGTACTCAACAATTTTTTAAACCATAAATGAGATTGAATCTGACAACGTTGCATTAATCACATTAAACTTTGTT
The DNA here is from genome assembly GCA_951509635.1 of Eupeodes luniger. Taxonomy (NCBI): domain Eukaryota; kingdom Metazoa; phylum Arthropoda; class Insecta; order Diptera; family Syrphidae; genus Eupeodes; species Eupeodes luniger. The sequence continues at coordinate 24,545,220 of OX608074.1, forward strand.
TTTTTTTTAAATTGCGCCCCAATACTGCCAAATTTAATTCTCTTGAGATCTGAATCCATTAATTCGCATAATGCCGAAGATTAAAAAATAAAAGTTTATATCGAAACAAAATCTTTAATCCATCTTAACAACACGTTTGTATGTGCTTTGCATACAAGATCGATTACAAACAAAAACAACTCATTAAAATGAATAAATATACCAAAAATAAATTACTACCATCATTAATTCATCAGAATTACATTATCAGCACGAATCGAAAATTCATCATGTAGTATAACAAAAATTATACTTCAAACAGTTTATTTAGCTTTTGTCTCGCTACAAACCAAAAAGTACCTAAAAAATCTCCGTAAAAATTAAATTCATTCAACAAAGTAAACATTTACTTTTTTACGCTTATTTAAAAAACTAAACAACAACCCCTTGGCAATTAATTTTAAGACAGGTGAATGTACTATCAATGGTCTTCGTCTGTGCAAAGACGCACAGACTATAAGCAGACGTTCTATTTTATATGATTCACACTTTATATCACCGCGAGAAACTTACATAACCATGTTTAATTGATACAAGTTCTTAAGTTGTTTTTGACCTGAAAAAACAATAAACTCAAAAACTTCCTAAAAATAACTGTAAACAAATAAGAAAAACCACCACCAACAACAATATAATACAATACTGTCTTCAATCGTCGCGTCGCGTCGTTGTTGTCGTTGAATGCAAATCTCTTCCACAAAAGATCTTGTTAGACCTCTTTTCCCCCTCCCCTCCCCTTTCAAGGAAAAAAGGTAGCCAGTAGCAGCTAGGTGACTAATTTAAAGTAAAAAAATATATATTATTCTGACTCATTCGTCACACTGACAACGACGACTGCAATGTGTTTAGAAGTTCTTTGTTTTTTTCATGACATCGACTTCTACTTTGGCTTCGAATACGACTTCGACATCACATCATTACCGTGGGTTGAAAGATATAACATCGATTGCACCTGGAATTCAATAAAATAAAAAGACTCACTATATGGATTTTACGGCCTCCTCCACCCAGGTTCAATACTATATTGTCTTATATACGAGTAGATCCGTATAGCACCCCCGACATGGATGGATGGACAAACGGACAGACGCACGGACGACGGACGGTAACAGTGAAACACCCACTTAAGATGCAAACAAGGTGCGAGCGATAGTGCTCTACAACACTATAATGTTTCTTCCATGCTCTATAGTCGATGGTCGATATGGCATCGAAATTGGTTTGAAAAAGTGAATCAGGTCTTGACTTGGACTTGCCAACCTGACACACTCGTCGATGATGTCGATCGCAACGTCTGCAACGACGACGACGACTACGACGCACGGTTACCTGATGGGGTGAGGGAGCCAAAGACGTGAAACATTGTAGAATCTATAAAATTCCAATTATCGACTATTACGTGGAATACAAGAGAAGAGGGTCTATCACAAGTTTCACGCCAATCACCTGTTCAAATATTATACTTTCGATGCAACCAAAAGTCATACACATCACACGCTTGATATGCGATCATCGCGCAGCGCAGTCCAAACAGACTCACATAAGGTTTGTATAAGTGCATATATACTTTAGATGAGGATGAGGAGATGAGTTGAGTTGGGCGGGAAAGTTATAGAAGGAAGGCAAGGTCTGCTGGATCACACGTATTTTGTGTATCTAATAGTTGCCTGGAAGTCGTTAATGAATTTCTCGCAATCTTTAGGGATTTTTTTTGTAGCTTTTGTCTCAAGATGTGTTCTAAGGATGATGAGCAATCGCATGGTCTTGCCTAAGTGTTAGGCCACCCAAGAGGCCGAAAATACTAGGGTTTTTGGGAATATTGTTTTCAGAAAAACTATGCTATATATCAGAAATTCAAGAACGGGGTTTTATTAAAAATATCATTGGCCGCTTATAACACGAAGCGATGATTTTCAAAATGGCGGCTGTGCAGTGTTTTGACGATGACGGCTTTTTTAAGGGTCCACTGGCAGACTAACAGCTTCTGTGTCTTATAAATTACAATTTTTTTGGTTGTACAAATCAACTGCTAGAAAATTACGTAGGATTTTTACGACATATATTTTTTTGCCAAATACTATGTTGAAAAATCGTACTTTGATAGAAAATGTACTTTACAAAATTTTAAGTTAATCGGTTGAAAATTGTCCGAGTTATAAGTCCGGCAAAATTAACGGTATTGTGATAAACGCGGTAGAAGTTTTGTTAGAAGTAGAAAATCATAAGTAATTTTGCAATACCTTTAATACAAAATTTTATCTTTTGGAACGACATTTTTGAGATCCTATAGAGAACAATTTAAGATATAAAAAAATCGATTTTTCGAAAACTCTAGGGTGTCCTATCTTCTTTAAATATGAATATCAGTAAAAGTATTTATGTAACGTCCTAAAACACTTTAAAGATAAGTTTATCATTTGGATAAGTTTATCATATTAAATGTTGTAGGGGGAATAATAGACGTGATATTTTAGAGAACTGAAAATAACACTGCCAGCGTTGTGAAGTGTTGCATCGTAATTAGTTGGTGATAATGATAACAAGTGAAGTTAAAAAATATTTAAAACGTAGATTACAATAAAATGAGTTGAAAGAAATTGAAACATAAGTAAAAACATAAAATAAAAGGCCTATAATATCTCGAAGCTTACTAATCTAATTTTACTTCTCTATTACACTATTCCGGGCTAAAATGAAATAAAAACTTAACTTTTTACCGTAAGACTTGACTATTGTCTTGTATTTATCATTTTATAGTGTTCCCTGACATTCTGATTATAATTAAGTTAGTTAATGAGACGTTCTTCAAATTTTGTGAAAAAAGAACGTTTTAAACGAAAACATTTAACACCTTTCCAGGGATATTGGTGATACTTAAAATACAATTTATAATTTTACAAATTTTCATTCAAAGTCAACCCAGGAATCAAGAACCTAACAAGAAAGAAATAAAATCGACTCAAAACTTTTGAACAACCCCATAACTTGCCTTTATTGTTTTTATTTAATCTCGTCCGTTAAAAATAAAACAAAAACAAAACAGAACAAAAATAAAATAAATAAAAATAAAGCACATAACAAATGGATATAAAATTAACTGCCATCACCTGGGTTGCATTTAGTGCTCTTTGTTTACCAATTAACCTTAGTATAAAAAAAATGAAAACTCAAACTATTTTTGTTGTTGCTGTTGGATTTTGTTTAAAGAGAAACTTAACTTTAAGTCTTGAGTTTGACGCATGATGCCAAAAATTGTACGTGTGTCATATTATGTTTTTTTTTTTTTAATATCGATAGCCGGATTTGAGGTTTTTAAATCTCTTCTTTTCTTTCTCTTAAATAATTTCAAACTAAAATAGTTAACTGTCTTAATCCGAAGAGCAACGAACTAAGATATTATACTTCTTAAATTAAAATGCTGAATCAATGAAAACTGAATGAAAAAAATGCCTACATTCATAAATAATTGCAAATTTCTAATATTAAAAATATAAATAAATATATAATAAATAAATTATATAATTTAGAACACTTATGAATGTTAACAATATCTAGTTTAAAAAGCTGATCAAATTGGCACGTCAAACTTAAAGTGAATTTCAAAAACTCTAGCAAACAATAACTTTTCTCCATCAAATTTTGCAGATTTTCAAGATGTCAAAAAATCTCAAAACTTTAAAAAAGCTTAACTTTACTTTATATAAACAAATATAATATGATCAGGTTATATGGATTCAAACCTTAAAAACGTTTGAATAGCATTTACCTTAAAACTTGACGGTTTTGAAAAATTCTTTGAACAAATTTTTTGGGTTTCATTTAAGGCCAAAAAATTACCATAAATGTTTTTTTTTTTGAAAATTTTTCTGTTCCGACATGAAAAATTCGATGTTAACATTTTCAGCTTTTATCTACTATTATTGAAAGCCAATCAACTATATGCAACAATTTATTTTTGAACAGTATCTGAAAGATTTTGAAAATTTAAAAAGCAATACTTGCAAACAATAATTTGCCTGAACAAAATAATCCAACATCACTTAATATTTAAAATTATGGTCTGTATGCTAGAAATAATCTTTAAAACTGTTAAACGGCTTTTTAGTCAGTTACAATTTATCGACAAAGTATTTTCTTAAGATGGCTTAAGTACATAACTAATTAAGTTCACTTTTAAATATCAAGATCAACATAAATTATATTGAATAAAGAAAATATAAAAATATAACGTATACGCCACCATGTGTCCATAATATTGTTTTTAAATTTAACATTAATTTAGTGTGTATTTGTTTAATTTCTTCAAATGTTCCGTTATCAATAGACACACATACTGTGATACTAAAAACTTCACTGTCAGCTATAATTGTTAGACGATTTTTATAATTTCTTATTTCATCTTACATTGAAAATTCTAGACTTTGAGATAAAAGCTTCGGTTGGTTATCGTCAATTACCCAGACAGGTTATCTTGCGAAAATAAAACGATGTAGATCCTAGACATAAAACTTTCACAAAACCCTTTTTCGTTATGTTTGTTTACATTTCAAACATTATCTATTCATTTTCTTACATCTACAAATACCAATCTACAGGTCTGTTGTAATACTAATAATAAAACGCAAATAAAATTTGTCAACTTCGTGGACAAACAATTTTGCAGTGAAATGAGTGCTAATTGGTAGTACTTGTGAAGTCAATGACAGATCTGATAATCTGCTTTAAGCCACAAAGTTTATCTGTGCTGTATATACCTTAACCAATGTATATTAACAGTTATTTTCTTTGACATCTATGAGAATTCTAACGACAAGTAACAATGTAATTCATTTTTCTCTTTTAAACTAAAAATTGTCTAATGGTCCATGTAAATGTATCCACCACACACACCTGCATTTATTTGTTTCTCTTTTAAAGAGAATCTAAGAGAAAATTCAAAATACACCTATACTTCTTACTCCTGTCTCAACCTAATATTTATTTTTTTAGTTTCATTTCCAAATCGAAGAATTGCAATGTCAAAATAAAAGAATATATCTATATACATAAATACGTTCCACAACAACTTGTTTGGTCAGTTCTTCCTTGTCCTGACTCCTGATGACGATGACGGTTTTAACTTCGTCGTCGTCTTCGTCGCTTTAACCACTATCCAAGAAGTTTCATTTATTTTTTTTATACTTTATTTTATAGAAACTCGATATACTATAGTTCGCTTCTTTTTGGACTGCGTCCTCTTACACTCTATTTTGATCTTTTTTTGTTTTATCTTATTTTTCTTGGTCTAGATATCCAGGTAATCTACGAAGTACAAGCTACAAGCAATACCTTTGCTAAAATATATAACATTGTAGAGCTCCGGAATTACAGATGAACGAGAAAAAATTCGAAAATAAATAAATTGTAAACGATGCGTTCGACGGATGCATTCGCCTTAAATGCATTTTAGTGTAACGAATCGATGTTCTACCCACGAATGTAAAGCGAACAAGATATAGAGTTTACCTTTGCTACAGCTAAATATTCAAACAGGTAGATATTATACTCGCCATACCTACCTAACCTAGAGATGATTGTGAAGCATGGTGTCGTTGGTGTTGGGTGCAACCGGCGACGAAAGGCCGGAGCGGCCGTACAGTGGTGGTGGTTTATTCTCAATCTTAGTTCAGTCGCTTTACCTGGGCACACGTCTTCGTCGTCGTTGTTGTCGACATACCAATTCAGATTCAGATACACACAACACTTTGCATTTTGTTATCTCTTTTTTTTTCAAATTGATGAAGTCTACAGGAGCGCATTTTCACATTGACCGGCCTGCAAGTTAAACAAAAATGTTAAGAAAGTAATGCTTTCTGGTATAAGAACCATTATCACTTATAGGTGACATTTTGAAGACAATAAACATTGCCGGATTGAAATTGACAGTGACAGCTGGTTTGTTTGTCATGATCAAAATGGTTGATTTGATTTATATTTTGATATGTGTGTATCCTAAGTTCTCGTTTTACTCGTTACTTGCAACAGTTCTTTGACGTAGCAAGATCCATAAGAAAACAACTTACACACGCCGAGAGAAACTATTGAAAATGTTTGTTGAGGACAAGTCAAAAAATTAATTCAGAAAACATCCTCTTGTACTAAGTCGGCCATCATATACGACAAAGGCATTTGAATGTGAGCCATTCCAAACCAATTTGAGTTAGTGAATATCTTATGAACTTATGAACTTATGTAGCCCTCTTAAAATGGTCGCCTTCCATTACTGAAGTGAATTGTGTCATATTAAAAACTCTCCTGTGTGCCGGTGTTATTTTTCGTGTCTTGTTGTGTCGTGGGAGACACACACGTTCCACACAGAGCATATTCACGAATATCGCTCTCTTCTATCTTTTTGCTCCATCAGAATGAAAATCAAGAGAGCTTAAGTACAAAAAATAAGCCCCACATTCAAATCCATCAGATCCATAACCTCACCTGATTCTGGAGCTGGACAGAAGAAGAAGACCACAGCAATTTACTTATGGTAAGAGAGTGGAGTACCTTACCTTACCTTTCCTCATAGACTTTTGGCTTGAAAAAAAAACCTCTTACCAAAATCGTTCCACTCTCTCATCGTACATCGGTGTTTGGTTTTGGTGTCGTTCTCGTTGTCATTTATATTTATATGATGCATCCGCTCTAGCCAGCTTTTGCCACCAACCACTGGTTTAGTTATTCGATGGTTGTCGGTTCGCACGGATAGTTTAGCTATTATGGTCTTTGGAAGTTCGTGTTTTTTTTCTTTGGGGGAATGAATAATCTAGTGTTACTTTCTTTGAGGTGGTCAATTTCTTGTTTTTTGTTTTTAGTGGCACAGCACTAATTCGGAGTTTGAGGACGTGAAGGGTGGCTTATTTGAGTCTTCTTTGTAAGGTTTACATTGCAGAGTTTGTAGACGCAAGACGTGTTTGCGAAATTTTTTTCTATCAACGTGTTTTTGAAGTTCGCCTGCAATTTTGAATTCAAAGTGGCCGGTCGGGGGCTTTTTTTCGTAGATACATATGTGTAGTATATTTTTTTTGTTTTTATTTAAATAAATAAATGACGGCGGCGAAAAATCGAGTAAAGTGTAGACGAAGAGAATTTGATCAATAAAATAAGACTCCCAAGGTACATATGTGTGGTGGGTCGTGCTAGTGGTGACTCTGGTTTGGCACCTCAAGCCGCAGAATTATAAGTGACAACCACAAAAAAAATATTTTAGTATTTTTGTTTTTGTCTGATGAAGATTTTTGATGAGAAAAAAATATCAACATATAAAAAATGTATAAAATATTCGGTTGAATGAACTTGTGCTTAATTTGCTACTAATTTTGTTTTTCTGTTGTTGTCTGCTGATGTTTTGAATTAAGGGTGGATTTACATTGGAATATAAACCAAACGTATTAACAAAATAACATACGTGAAAAAGAAAAGGCTTAATTGTGTACATTTTGTCAAAACACATGTTTTTTTTTTTTTCGTGTGCCTAAATAATTTTGTATTATTATTGGAACCTATTTATCATCAGGTACCCGGATCGTAAACGTTTGTGGATCTTATGTGTGCGAGTTTGTCGTGGTCTTTTCAAAGATATAAAATATTTCTTACACCGATCTTCATGAATATTAATTGTGTAGATACCTACCTATGATTTATCGGTTGATGATTGAAATAAATTTTGTGCAAAATTTACTTAAGTGAAAAAAAAATGTGAAAAAGTTTCTTACAAAAGAGCTGTGGAATTTTATACAACAAAAAAAAAAAAAACAAGCAAATAGAAATCAAAACAGGATTACCTAACCGACAATTTTTCAAATTTATTCTTTTTTTTTTTAATTTACCTATTCACAAATAGTTTGCGGTAAATATGATTGAAATCAAACTGTTTCTATGGTGAGTTGAAGTTTGTTTAAATTTATAAAAAAAAAAAATTAAAATTACCACAATTATGTCGAATTGCAAAAAAAGGTTTTCTGTACTCTTTCTACACGTTAATAGGTAAAAAATAATAACATTGAAAATATTGACGTATTTTTAAAGCAAACAGTGATGGGGGTTGCACTTAGTATCGATTTCTTAGATTACATAGGCTATAACGTGTGGGATTTTAGTATCAATCTACACATGCTAGATGGGTGTTAAAATTTTGTTCAACTGGAAGTGCCTGGTTAGAGGAAAAAGCTCACCCACAATTTTGAACCACTAATTGACACTTATTAGGAAAATACCTACCTACATAACGCAGAACAAATTTCGTTTCTAATTCGTTAAATCATAATTTTAATTTTTGATAAAAAAAAAGAACTTTCTGACAATGAGTTTTAAAGTTTGGAATTTAATATTTTGTTGACTTTGAGGTTTTTTCATTCTTTTGTATTATGAACTTCTATTCATATGTTCGCGTTTAAATGATTTTGATGAAAAATATGTGATTAGATAAGTTTGTTTATTTATTAACAAAGGTATTTTGCTATTTTATTCAGCGATGTTTTTTTTTTTGATAATAATATGTTATCTTTTATTGACTTAAAGTAGGTATAGATTTCATTTACCTACCAACAGACAAGCTGGAAGAATTAAAAGCTTTCTATAGCTTCTATTACTTATTTACTTATATGAACTTGTACTATATTTTTTTTGTTAGGCATTTTGAATGTATCTTAATTAGTTGTTTGATATTTAGTTTTACCTACATCAAAATGAAATTTAAATTTTGCCAACCCAATTAACCTAGTTAGTGGAGTATTTGTACTACGTGTCTGTTTGAAGGCAAAACCCATTGAAAAATACACTTTAAGAGTAGGTACTTTTAAGTTCAAGGAATTATTTTTGAATTTTAACTTTATTGAAATAAATTGTATTTTTCATCAGTTATGCACTAAACCTTTATTCCATTTCATCACTGAAAGTCTAAGGTGTCAAATTATGCATTTTTAGAAAACAGTTTACTTGATTTTGAGTTTAACTCTTTTTCCGCGTTATATTTGTAATATTTTTACGCTTGAGAAAGAGTTTGTGTCATAATACGATGATCTTTCATGAAGGTACATTTGAATACAATACGCACCAAATGAATTTTTTTTATGGGAATACAATCATTTTATATTTATAAGGATAATTATATTCTTTTAAATATGAAAAATGATTAAAAAAGAGTTCTAAGAAGCTATGGTAGAATAATTAAATCCTATAAAGTTGCTGTTCTTCTATTATTTCTCCAAAACTGAGATTAGACAACATTTCAAGAGTCTTGAAAAGACGTTTCAAACTGTCAAAATGTTTAATAACACCAAGTACTGCGTTCTTAAAGAATGTATAATTCGAGTTTTTATGTAACTGTTGCATCACAATAGTAGAAAAGTCAAAAAGTGGTCCCGGGAATTCCGTCCAAACCACTGGATCTGTTGCGTTAAAATTTAGAAATTAATATTTTAACGAGGTTCTCGTTAGTTATTTATTTTTTAAGACTAAAAATAAAAATGTTTTTCAAAATTCAAAAACTCGACTTTTCTCAAAAACGATCTGATTGACTCTGTTTACTTAATTTTCTCTAAATTTTTTTCTTAACTTGGCTTTTTTTTTAATAAAAAAATAAATGTGTGTATTGATCCAGAAGAGTACCGCCTATAGAAGTGTCATTTTTTTCAAAAATCGTCACAGGAACTAATGAATCAATTTTAAAAAAAATTCCAAACAGCAAAATTTATCATTTTTTCATTTCTCAAAAAAATAATAATTTTGTTTGTTTATTTGTTATCTCAACATTTTTAACGAAATTCAAATGTAAAACCTAAAATTTTTAAATAACTTTTTCCATTTTCAAAAACTTTGGACTTATTTCGTTGCACTTACGTTAACAGGTAAAGTCTTGCATTTTCTAAAAAAAAAAGCTGCTCAATTTTCATTTTAGTCTATTTCTCCCACAAAATTCCCCATCATAAAGTAGGCGTTGTTTTTTTTTAAACTTATATTGAAAACCCACCATCAGGAATTAAATAAAAAACAAGGATTCGGAAATACGAGTATTACTGATGTTCTTTTCCGTAAACATATGCATATACGGAATATATGATCCTTGAAAATAATACTTTTGAATAAAGGTATTTCACATAATAAAACTTAAAAATATTACTTTCCATTCAGGTTGGCACAATGTGTGTGAATGAACTCTGTTAAAAAAGGAAGTAGGTAATAAAAATTGTATTCTACCTGAAAATTAAAACTCAAAGTGTAAAATATACGAATTCAATGTTGACCCTACCCAAATACTTAAAATTGGGTATTTTCTTTTAGATCACATAGCGCCGCATGTATAGACTGCACCATCACCACCTTGAACAATAATTTTATGACACTTGATACCCAGTTTTTTTGTTTTTATCCTTGTGACTGAAAACTGTTTCGAATTTCTCGAAAACAAAAAAAGTGGGGATTATACAGTAGATTGCATTTATTATACCTATTTTCACCGGAAATAGGTTTTCCACTTTCCTTCTCAGTATCTCTGTGTACAAAAATTAATATCTTAAAAATATTGATAAATTTCCCTATACAATTGAAAATAAAGAGAAAATATCAAAACTTTGTTTCCTTTAATGATTATGTTAATTTATTAATATTCGGATCAGCATTTATCAAACTTGTTGTATGATCAAAAGTTAAAAAGAAAATAATTCAACATCTTAAGCTGGTTATAGGTAAGATCGTTTTTTTTTTTTAATCACGATCATTAAACACAAAATATTGAATGTTTGTTTAACAGTTAACATAAAAATGATTAGTTAAATTAATATACATAATTTTCATCTCCCTAAGAAGATTAATTATTAAAATAAACAAAAGAAATCACACTTTATTTGGGATTTAATATTTTTATTAATTATTATTTTTGAAATAATGAAGAAACAAACAAACGAAAAACCAAAAAAATAATAATCCGTTGTAAAATTTGAACCTTTTTTTTGGTGGTTAACAGAAGATGCTAAATGATTGAATAAGGTTAATGAAGTCGAATTTTGATGGTTTCTTTTCATTTTTATAGCACAATAATGATCGTTGACTTTTATATTGCGTGTTTAAAATTAAATTTTAACGACTTACCATATTTTTATAACTTTTGCAAACTTCCAACAGCTTATTGTCTTTTGAGGGCATTTGACGATGTGACACCTTTTTGTTGTCTCCTGGAATTTTTTTAGCAAGACAATTTAAAAAAAAAAACACACAAATTTGTTAATGTGGTATTTTTTTGTAAGTTCAGCACACAAGTATTTTCCTAACTGAATAAGAACTTAGAGAACTTAATGTCAGGAATGGAGGGGACTCATTTGAAAAGCTATTTTCATAACAAGAATTACTCTTGGAGGATTTTTCAAAAATTGTCACTTTTGACAAACTGATTTGAAAGTGACATAATGCTATTTCAATTAGGGATAAAAGACACGACACAAATTTTGATATTCTCGTCTCAGTCTTGTCAAAATCAAAGAATGTCAGTTTCATATTGATATCGCTTCGCTATCGTAAAGGTAACTGAGTCTCGTGTAAGTGTTATGATTTGTCTGGTTATAAGTTACATTTTTAATCTCGTCTTTTTAGATCTAGCTTTCGCAAATTGTGTTTAAGATTTTAATTTCATAAAACAAAATGATACAAATATTTTTAAAAAATAACATATTTTGTTCGAAATTTATTTACCAACATTTAAGTAATAATTTAACAAAAGTAATCTCGAAAACAACTTATTTTTCTTCAGAATTCAAAAATGACTTTACACAATTTCATTAGCTTAGGAACTTTTAATGCAATAAGTATTTGATGGGTTCAAATTCGATATCCACAAAATAAACGCTGGTGTACCCCAGGGCTCTGTCTTGTCTCCAAAACTCTGTTTTATTTTTATAAATGATCTTTTGTCTGAAACTTCTAATTGACTTAATTGTATTCGTTATTTTTTCCTTGTCCTTCAGAGGTTGACTATCAATGGCAGCGTATTTTGAAATCTAATCTTGACAATAATGTCCAATTGGGAATTAAAAACCGTGTAGAATGTAATGCTTCGAAAACTCACTTTCTTAAAAGCGTAACCTTCCTCCAATAAAACTATCCGATGGTGCCGCTTGCATCGAATTGACTGAACAGCTTTTAGTTCTAGTGAGCACATGTGTGCATCACAAACCATCTCTTGTGAAGTGATCACATATTTGAAGTTGCCAAAAATTCTACTAAATATTTAAGTTTTCTTTGCCAATGCTAGATCTGATATTTTATACAGGATACAGCTTTTATTTTTTCGAAACTCAAGTACAATTTACATAATTGGATAGGTGCTCTAATATCCCACTTCTCTTGGAATTTAAAACAAAGATCCAAAAATGACACTTGACCGTTGTCTAACTGATTTGCACCTTTTAAGCTTCTTCGGAAGGTTTCTTGTCTGTCATTAATTTATCACTATTCTAATAAAAATTGCTCCATTGAAAAAGTCGGTTGCATTCCTCCCTTTAAACAATTCAACCGTAATGAATGCTCATCAGCTTACATTCGAGTCCAATTTCGGACGTACTGTTGGGTAAAGAGATTCTTATTTTAGCCGAACTACACGAATGTTGAAAGCTTAACCAGACACTCAAAATCGAGTACGATGACAATTCTAATAAAATTTGTTTTAAGATAAATTGTTAGTTAATTTGAAATAAGCTACAATATTTACAAAAATTGAAATATTTTAGTAACTTTAAACTCAGTAAAAATAAAGTACAACTGTATTTTCGTTACGTACGTGTCAGGAATTGTTTTGTTATTTTAAAGTGGATTATTAAACAACATTAATTAAAGGAAGTCTTTAAAATATAATTTATAAATTATCACTTTTCTGCTTGATAAAGCTCAACTCAAAGCCTTGATGAGAATATTCAAGTCTCAATTTAACGATATAAGAGCCATTAAGAAATTCCAGAAAACTTACTTAAACATTTTTAAAGCCTCATCCTTCCCATCATCATCAAGCTAACTATATGAGCAACAAGAGTAATAAACTCATTTTGCATCATATTATTTATAAAGCCTTTTATAGACAAGAGCTTGTTATGTTAGGTATAGTTAAAGAGGATGTGTGCGAATAAGCCAGTATATGATGAGGGGTTTGGTATTCCATATAATAATCATAATCAGACTAACTTGTAAGGGAACGAAGGTGTTTCACACCTAAAAAAGTAATTTAAATTAAATAACATCACACGTATCAACGTCTCTATGGCTTGGCCAGGAATGAATTTATTTATTATTATTTTTTTAGATTGTTTTTTATTATAAAAGAGAATAATCTGTCTGTCTGTCTGTCTGTCTCGTATAATAATACGGAATAAAAAAAAACAACAGAATATTAAACAAAAAGAAGGAGGCAAGAAAAAAAAATGGTTAATAATAAGTTTTTTTATGGGCGCACATGAACTCCATATTGCGTCCCACATTGATCGTTCATTGTGCCGCTTACTTTATGTTGTATAGGAATGATGTTTGTTAGGCTCGCATATAGGTAGTTAGGTATAGAAGATCGTGCCCAGTTTTATCTGTTGGCTTCTCGACGACGAAGCGACGACGACGAAGTCTTTGGGACCTTATCTAGCGTGCTCTCGAGCCACCACAATGTATGTACGAGTACTTTACTTTACACATTCAGTTGGTTGGTGTTACTTCATTCAAAGTCAAGGTGAAGCAGTTGAGCACACATCATCATCACAAACCTATTTGATTGTTGTCAGAGCTGTTGTTTTTTTTTCTGTTTAGTATTTTTACAAGGTGGTAACCTTTTTTAGAAAAGAAGAAGATTCCTATAGCAAAAAACTTTAAGGCAGAAAAACAACAAGAATGTGTTTTAGGAAACGTGCAACATCTAGAGAGATGGATGAGACTCTCGGATATAACCTTATGTGGGCAATTACATATCTTTGTTTGCTTTTATTTACTTTTTTTTTAAATTATTATTATGCACTTCTTGTTCCCATTTTTGTTGTCTAGGTATTCTTTTTTTTCTGTTAATTCGTTTTGCATTACAATTATTACATTTTATACAATCTTGTTTTTTTTTTTTTAATTTAATTCTTTTATTCAAATTCAAACGGAAATTCAATGTTTAGAATTTATTCTTTTTCTTTTATGGGAATGATGGTCCAATTACAGATTCTAAGCAGAATAGAGCATCAAGCAACGTGCATCCATCAGCCAGAGCACCTTGAACGCATGAACTCTATTAAGGTGAGGAAGAAGATGTTCTGATGCTAATGATGGAGTTTGTTAGATATGTACTTCTGGATAGGAATATTTGCGGAAATCTGTTTGATATATGATTAATCATGAAATTATTGAAATATCCGGTTGAGATTATACATTAGAAAATGTGAATTTTCAGGTTTTTCTTGATAGTTTAGGTACTAGAAGAATTCATATGAGAAAGCACAAACGCATTAAAAAAATTAAATAAACTGTGAGAAAATAATATTTAACAATTTTTAGCACCATTTAGAATTTTTAAAAAGCTATCGTTCAAATTAAATCATTAATCAATTTAAAGGCTTCGAAAATAAATTTTAAACTTGTTTCGCTGATGAAAGTATCCTCAGCTTTTCATATTCGAATGCTTATCCTCGTCCTTTGGATGTGGACTACCAACGGCAGCAGATGATAATCTCATCAAATTCTAATCTTGACAGCATTGTCAAATAGGGAATAAAAAACCGTGAAGAATTTAATGCTTCGACAAATCGACAAGCATAACCCTCCTCCAATGAAACTGTCCAGGGGTGGCACTTGCATCAAGAAGACTAAATAGTTTTCAGTTCTAGGTATGTACATCACAAACCATCTTTTGTGGAGTGATCACACATATGATATATCACAATGCCAAAAATGCTGCTAAGTACTTAGGTTTTCTCCGATAAGTTTTTTTTACTTCTAAAATGTACAAAAGCTATTCTTCGTCCAAAACTCGAGTATAGTTCAGTTGCATTCCTACGCTTAAGCAATTTAACCGTAATACTCGTACTTCTAGTAATGTTCATCAATTTACCCTTGAGTCCAATTTCGTATATGCTGTTAAGTACAGTAATTCTTTCTTTATCCGCACTACACGAATGTGGAATGCTTTACCAGGCTCAATATTTCTCAATAATTTCAATGTGAAGACATTCAAAACTAATGTGCATAGGTATCTCCTTTCTAATCCTGTCCTCCCTTCCTTATTGTTAGTATTGTGTCCAATCATTGTAAGGGTATAGAAAGAAGACACAGAGATACTATTTAGATCCTAGTCTAGGGACTTTGAACCGTCAAGAATTGTCTTTATATTGAAAAAACCCAAACGTTTACAAACCCTTTATATACAGGGTTATCGATTTTGCGGTTTCAAAAGTAAACGTAAATAAAACATATAAAATATTTTGTTTCATGATATTTCTTTTATATTATAAAGTTTGAATGTTTATAAAGGGTGATTTTTTAAAAGCTATAGGAAAGTTTTTCGAAAAAAACACATCAAATTCAGAAAAATGCATGAAATCTTTATTTCAATCGATAGTGCGGTCCATATAATTTAATGTTTTAAGATTATTTCATGTAAATGTTGACCTTGTCTGCGCCTCAAATGGTCCATCCACTTAGTCCAATTTTGGCATACTCTTTCCAACATTTTGGCCGGTATCTCACGAATAAATGCTTCAATGTTTTCTTTCAATGCGTCAATTGAAGCGGGCTTGTCTATAACATAGCCCCACAAAAAATAGTCTAAAGGCGTTAAATCGCACGATCTAGGCGCCCAATTGACCGGTCCCGAACGTAAAATAAAATGTTCACCGAACTCGCCTCTCAATTAGTCCATTGTTGCGCTTTCTGTGTGACATGTGGCACCGTCTTGTTGAAACCACATGTCATGCAAGTCAAGCTCTTGCATTTTTGGCAAAAAAAGTTGGATAACATCTCACGGTAGCGCTCACCATTCAAAGTTACGTTACGATTCCCACCAGCCCATAAACCGCACCAAACTGTGACTTTTTCTGGATGCATTGGTAGCTCTTGCAACACTCCAAAATCGACAATTCTGCTTATTTACGTACCCATTGAGCCAAAAATGAGCTTCGTCGCTAAACACAATTTTTCGGTAAAAAAGTGGATCTTCGGCCAACTTTCCAAGAGCCCATTCACTAGAATTTTACTTTCCAGTAGGTCGTTCGGCTTCAATTCTTCAAGCTGTATTTTGAAAGGCATCACACCTAAATCCTTCCGCAAAATTTTCCACTTTGAGTAACAGAGGCCAAATTGCTGCGAACGACGAAGAATCGATAATTGATGGTCATCATTAACTCTGGCCGATACAGCTGCGATATTTTCTTCAGTTTGCACTCTACATAAGCGTAAATTTGGTGCGAAATTTAGTCAGAATAGCCCGAATAGCCGCTTTCAGACCTTTAAATGAAAAAAAAAAATTGTTTTACAACTTAGTTTGACAGATTTCGAACTGCAGCCTTATACTTTTGAAACCGCAAACCGTTAAATTTTTATATAATTTTATTAAATTTTTTGACTCTATATGTGCTATAACTAATATGCTCGACACGATTCTCCAAATTTCCCTCAATGGTATGAAGGAAAGGCTTTATTAATTAAGGATTACATTAGCTTCAATATTTACCCACAACATAAAAAAACAATAGTTTTAGTGAAGTACTTTGGGTAAAACTACATATCATTCCCCCAACACGTTTCGTTCTTTCGAATAAATGAAGCCCTTCTCCAACTTTCAGTTTTGTCGAAGTATTTTCGAAGTGACTGTCTAAATTTACTAGACTACTATAGTAACACGTGTCAAAATAGCACTGTTCAGGTGTATATTCATATAAAATTTAAAAGAATCAAAAATCCAAGTCATTGATGTCATTAATTCGGTTTTATTTTATATTTAAGATTTTTAAAATTATAATAATAAAATAAATCAATTCTTATTTCGTCGTAATTTTAAATTACCTTATAAAAATATCACCATTTGAAACCTGTTTTTCTCAAGAATTTTATTTCTCCTGACACTTTTTAATTGGGTACTTACTTTAAAATAAAACTTAATTTAAATTTGTGTTACAATTAATATTTATAACTTGCTGACATTTTTCAAATGTATGTATGTGTTTTTTTTATTGGAAAAAGAAAAGAAAAAAACAAAAACAAGAAAGACAAACATTCCTAATTTAAACAGACTTTCCGTCTAATATTTCTCGTCATCCACATAAATCAAAAATAATTCATTTATGTTTGTTTATGTGTGTATTTGTATTTATAGTTTTTGGTGCCAAAGAATTTATAATAGTTTACAATTCGTAATTTTATTTCACCTCACAAAAATATTTTTTTACCGACATAAAAAAATATAAAAATATTCAAAAAGGTGCACCACAAAATTTTTTTTTTGATAGGATTTGTCACATTTCTATTTTGAAAAATTTTTATAAGTATTATTTTTAGTTTGAATTTTTCAATTTCAATTTCGGGTAAATGACCCAGTTCCTTATTTATTGTTTTTTTTTTATTATTTAAAAACTATCACATCATTAAAATATATTTTTAAAGAAAACTCAAACATATTTGTTGATTTGACAGAAATACTACATATTATATAGCTAATGTTTGTGATGAAGATAATGATGAATTAGACAAAGGGGTGGTAACAGAAAAATGACAAAATGATTAAACGATTTAAAAGTGGGAAACGTTTTTGAAATAGAATTTTTGAATGAAATTCATGATTTAGAGGGATTGGTGCTGTCTTGTTACCCAATTTATCAATTTGTGGACTTGTAAAAGATTGTAATCTTTTTTGAATGTGATCTTTTATTCAATTTCATTATAAGTAAAAATTAAAGTAATTCAAATTTACCTTAAGACTTATTTTAAGTTTGAAATTAAATTAAAAATGTTTTCAAATCGCAGTCAAACAAAGCTTGCATTCTTGAACAACCCTTATGACCAAATATGATCAGGCATCAGGGACTCCTTTTTAGGTTACAACTTATAGTTCAGCTAGAAAAAATAACATTCAACTCAACCGTACATTGTGTGGGCATGCATGTAAATAAACAAACTGGAGCCCCCATGGATATAGTGTGAAATCAATCCCCAATGTCAATTTGTCAAGACCACCCAAACAGTGTTAGGTAAATAAAAAAGTAAAAAGAAAATAACATATTTCCAAGCCGATTGAAGGCAAAAATGGAACCCAGTGACCTAGTTTCTTGCGAAATTCACGCATCATGTTCTTAAAGTCTATAGATCCTGTGTGCATAATTGTTCTTTGACACGCATACCCACATTGATGTTAATCCAGGAGAACATTTCATTGGTGTCTTTGTTAACAAATGATTTCCTTTTTCTTTTTTTACCCCAATAAATCCAACAACAACAAAAAAATATTAAAAACCCAAAAAATTCATCCGCATTCGTATAAAGTGAAAAATATTATTGAAATTAAGGCGTCACACGACCCCAGGACCACACCTAACTTTTGTAAGCGATGATACCTATCTTTTTCGTTTATATGTAGGTATAGTGTCTCCTCAAGTCTGCAATATTATTTTATTTTTATGTTTTGTGTGTGTTTTTTTTTATGAGGAAAGGAATTATACCTACCTACATTTTGTCATTGTTGCAATTTATGAATCGCAACATTTTCAAACCCTCACCTCGCATGATTATCAAAGATTAACAACTTTGAATTGTAAGTATATTTGCGATGCGATATGGAAGCGGAGTATAAATTAATATTTTTCAATTAAAGTGACATAATTGCTGCGGGTGTGTGGGAGTCGAATCTAATCAAGATAGTGAAATATTTTTGTAACTAACTATTTTTTTTGTTTAGTAGAAATTGGTTATGAATAAGAGATCAAAATCAAACTCCAAGTAGAGGTTGAGTTGAGCCATGAAAGCCAAGAAGTCTGGAGCCTTATATATTATGTCTAATCCCGATTGGATTTCTATTTATTGAACTCTAATTGAAACTTCGTGACCTAATTTTTTGGTAAAAAAAGGGAAGCTTTAACTAACTTTTTTAAAAATCGCAAGTACTTAAAATTAACTTACGTGTCAGACTTGTTTTACCAAAAAGTAATAAGGAATATCTATAAAAAGTTGCTTTTGTGCATTTTTAATGCAACGTTGACTTATAATATTTTCAACATTAATTTGACAACCACATTTTTGGAAAGATAAAAATAAGATTAAAAACAAAAAAATGCTGATATTTTTGTCAACCTTTGGAAGTTATTTTAATCATACGGATATTTCGAGAAACGTAGAAAATTTTGATATTTCTCGACGTTTTAAGTTAGGTTAATGTGGCTGTCCGTGGTGGAGTAGGACACACCATCAGATGAAGGGCCAGTTTAATGGCCCATCTTAGCTCAATGAAGACCGGTTTGAGTCCCTTACGAAACTTAAGAGGCTGATTATGCTAATATGATTTAGATCGTTATAGAAGAATTCTCCTAGGTAATTCTTGCGTTTTTAAACGTGCGTTTCCAACTCTTCCTCATCCATACAGCTTCTACAAAAGTCATTTGAGTCCTATTAGACAGTGACCGGTTATGACACCAATTATCGAGCTTATATATGCCATCTGCTTAGAGATGTCAAGCACCTTGATCGCTTTAAATCTTGTGAAGGCCATATGTTTTTTGTGACCTGACACGTGGTGATGTTATCCCACCTGGTGTTTGCCTCCTTCATAGCGTCCTACATGTAGCGATTGGTATGCCAGCATTTGCCAAACGTGGTAGAATGGGTTGTACTGTACCGTTCCTGGCGAGTTCATCTGCCTTACAGTTACCTGGAATGTCTCTATAGCCCGGCACCAAGCAAAGGTGAATATTAAACTGTTGTGCCATCTCCATTAGAGGTGATCGACAGTTATGGCGGGGGTATTGGTTAAAGTTTTCAACTATCAATAATCGCACCTCGGTAGGACCTCTGCGCAAGGCTAAGACAGTTATAGACTGTTATAGAGTTTGTAGAGACAGAGTCCAGAGATTTGATAGCGGCCTGACTATCTGAGAAAACACGGATATCAGATGTTGATATCACGTTTTCTTAAAGCCAGGAAAAAACTGCTCTTATCGCGAAAAGTTCCGCCTGGAACACGCTACAATGATTGTGAAGGCGGAATGAGAGACTTAATTTCAGTCGTTCAGAGTACACACCTCCACCAACCCTTTATTTTTATTTTTGATCTATCTGTATAAAAGTTGAATGACTCGTCTTCCAGGAATTCCCTACACTCCCAGAAAGATCTGGAAGGTATAGAAGTCTAGAAGTTTCTGTCGAATTGCCATTGGGAGATGATGTAGTCTGTGTGCTTTGGTTTGATTCTTTGATGATAAATACCTAAGAATCACGGAGTGGCCAATGTTGTTGTTAGTCCACTGCGACGAAGCTTTGAGGCGAATAGCAGAGCTTGCTTTGTTTCATAAATATATCAAGAGGTGTTAGGTAGAGTAGGGTGTCCAGTGCCGAAGATGAGGTCGTGCGAAGCGATCCGCTTGTACATAGGCAAGCTGGAACGTTGGACTTTATTTATTTTGTCGCGGCTTAGAGCTTTTTGTAAAGCAGTCCACCATACTGCCACACCGTACATTAAAATCGGTCTGATTGCCGATGTGTGATTCATGATTCGGGGTGGTAAGCCCCATTTATTACCAATAGCTTTTTTTTGCAAAAAAGGAGAGCGACAGTGGCTTTTTTTGACTCTTTCTATCGTTTCTAGAGATATGTCTCTAGGTTTTATTCTCATATCATAATTGCAAATCAGTCTAAAATTTGTATTCAAATTTAGAAACTCATCTACTAACACTTTAATATAGCTAAATTTTGAGTTTCACAAGGAAGTCACTGTAGCCCGCTTTTCTTTATTTTAACTACTTCTGTTTACAGTGTTTCTTTTTGTATACAGATCAGTGGTCTGGATATAGATATTGTCGATCCAATTGTTACTTAACTCTTAAACATTAAAGTTGGCAAAACATAAATAAGCAAATGGCATTACAATATTCAATAATTGTTTTATGAAGGTAAATTTTGGTTTGACCTCATATTTGTTGTAATTAGTTCAAATTTTCCGACAAAAATTTACAAGCAATGATTAATATTGAAAAAAAGAAATATCTAAGAATAGAATAGCCAAACCATTAAGAATTGGAAAACTTTCTTCATTGATCTCAAGGTAGGTTAAACCATTATAAATATTCAATTTAATTATCTTGTATGTTAGTCCCGCATAATATAGAATGTATACAAGACAAACTATTAAAAACTTAAACAGATCATAAAGCTCAAATAAGAAAACTCATTTAGAAAAAAAAAATAACTGAATCTCCATGTCTAATCTACATACTGAAAGTGTGTCAATGAAGATATCTTCTTCTTGGTACACATTTTTAGACGTATGAACTCACATATAAATAAAACAGGGAGTTACCAATCTAATCGAGCAAACAAAAATTTTCATCAAAGAACTATCATCATCATCATCATACCAATTCCAATCGACATTCCCGGCCACAACAAATTCATAGCCTATATCCAATTCAAAACCGCACATCATTATAAACATAGCTAGGCTAGATTTCCACATACTCGTATTTTGGTTTACTTCAGCTTTCATCACATATCAATGGCAAGATTTTGACCTCAGCTGTTTTTTTTTTTTTTCTATTTTTTATTTATGTTTGATTTTTTAAGCGTTGAGTAGGTATGTAGGTATTGGAGATACAAACAAAAATAAAAATAAAACATTTATTCAAAGAAATTATAACTATAATTTAATTATAAATGTTAAAAGAAAAAAAAAAATATTATTTAAATGTAACGCTGGTCGTGCCGTTAGGTAACAGTTAAAATTATATCATAAAACTAACGCATTCAAACTTAACTTAATCTCTTTGCTTTTCTATTCTATGTTGTGGTTTGATATGTTGCCATCAGTGGCGGTGGTTGAGGTGGTGGTGTAAGAGTTGGACTGATGGTTTTGGTTGGACACAAATTTTCTAGGCATGAATAGTCAGTTACACAGAGAAAAAAAAATCAAATTGATACCCTATACAAGTTAGAACACTGCTTAGAGTGGAAAATGTAATGATATAAATAATAGGGGCCCTAAAACTTAGTCTTGTGGTACTCCAGGAAAAAATAAAAAACACCGTATTTTCTGCTCATAAGTACGTATATGTTTTGGATGAAATTATCCATTGGATTGACGCATAGACCATCAGTGCCTCGACATATGGTTATGGAATTGATACTAGTCAAACCATCTGTTTTAAGTATCCGATCTAACGATTTCCAACACACAATCTTTATGTTTGTTGATGAAGACTGTTTTATTAAAAGTAGATGAAATTTGTCTCAGTGTATAGTTTAGCTCCTTCAGATTCTATTTTAAGTTGTTATTCTTCTTCGGGAATAAAATTATGCTAAATGCGTGCTAGTTCCATAGTAATTAGTTCTATCTGCGACATGTATCTGTGGTATGTTATTTTTCTTAGCAGTTTTTTTTTTAACTCTGTGACAAAAAAAAACTCAGAAAATTCTGATAATCAAACGAAACTATGGAGACACTTATGAAACGAAACGGAACGAAAAAAAATCATGGAAGTGTTTAAAACAAACTGAAAGAATATTAATTGCATTTTTATTAAAGCAGTCCTAGATTTTGTACATAGATAAGGGTATTCCCTTGGATATGTATCTACAACTAGTTAAAACAGCAACAACTTTATATGGACTCTGTTAAATGGCCTGCAGTTCTAAAGGAGATCACGATATTCGTGACAATGTCGTTAAGTCCAAAAACAAAACAAAAAGAAACTATTTTTTTTCTTTAGTTTCTTCGAAGTACAAAACTTTAAAGAAAAAAGTTGAAGAAGAAGAAAAATATCAAAAGAAAATAATCTTAAGAATATGGATTTCAAAAGGGAAAAACCAACTGCCATCGGCAAAAAAAAATATGTACCTTAATCTTTTATGAATCGTATGTACTTGTACGTTGCGTTTCGTGTTTTTATTGTTGTTATTGTTGCTTTGGTTTGTCGTTTCATTCTTAGTTTATTCGATTTTCTTTTCCATCGGTCCCTTTGTTGTGGTTGTCGTCAAAACACTTCTTTTTGACTTTAAATTAAGTCATAAAACAGCTTTAAACTATAATTTAAATCATTTAGTTACCTAAAACTTAAAGCCTGAAGTTGGTATTTTTCTTAACATTTAAGCAGCTTATCGTTTTTCCTTATTTACATATTTTATATAATAATTTATCTTAGAAAAGATTGAACGTTGAATTTCTTAAGGGATTTTTCAGATTATAAAAATTTTGCATACACATATTTATGTTTTTGATCATTTTCTTTTGATTTTTTGTAAATATAAAAATTGTAAGTAAGTTTATCCAACTTGTTTGTCAAAAACAATTTTTAAAAATTTTAAGTTCGTTAGTGGATTCATTTTTTAAACTTCATTGATGAGGAAATGAACCTGCAGTCAGTATCATTAAATATTTTTGAATTAAGAACACAATTTTTTTGTTGAGGGAAATATAGTCGGTGTGATCCGTTAAATTTAAAATTTGACATTTCTCTCTCTAAGAAGGCTCTTAGAATCTAAGTAAATTTTATTTAGTACGAGAGAAGATGTATCGACTTAAAATAAAGGACTTCAAAAAAATACAATGACATCCAAATGGTCGCTAATGTTACAGTTACAGCATTTTATCCTTTCAATGATATTTTTATGAAAAATCAGCGCATATGCGGTTGTATGTTCACGAATTCAATCTTGAATAGATTGTGGACTTTATCTTACACCTGGCTCCAAAGAAATAAGTCATAAGTTTATAATTCACTCCACTGCACGGCCCTTAAGTTTTACGAACTGTGAGTGCATTTTTGTTGTGAATTACAACAATTTCAACGTATTGTTGTATAGCTATATCAATTCATTTTAAACAATAACGCAGTTCTTACTTGTTAAATGTCACAAGATAATAGCTTCAAAGGTGACAATCGAAAAAATAGCGGACTATTTAAAATGAAACCTCTTAGAGAAAAACTATACACAAAAAGAGGCTGGGATGCGACCCACACTGATAACTACCCATCCCGATTTAAAATTTACCAACAATATATATTTTGCATTTGATGAAATAGTTTGATTTCAAAATCTATCTTTGTAAACTAGATTTTTAGCCGAAAAACAATTTTTACCAATTTTAGTAGCATTTCTTAAAAGTTTTTATTTCTTTTATAAACAAATACAAATGTGATGATTGAAATTAATTTGAAGTCAATATCTTCTATAATTGTTCACGAGATATCGAGAACCGAACATGAATTTTTACGAAATTTGCGTACTATTTTTTGTAGATTTTATTTTTTTATGAAAAAACTGACTGTTGGATTTATATAAAAAATTACGGAATGCCGAAAACAATATTTTCTGTGAGAAAGCCTAATTTGAAGCCAATATCTCAAAGTTTTGAAAAGATATTTGAGTCGAAAATCAATTTTTAAGAGCTTTTATTAATTTTGTTTAGGTTTTTATTTTTTGTAAAAAAAATTGTCAACTTCATTTATCTCAAAATTTTTGCAAAATGTTAAAAACAATATTTTTTATTATAAAAATAATTAGCCAATATTTCAAATTTTTGAAAAGATATTTGAGTCGAAAATCAATTTTTACGAACTTTTAGTAATTTTTTTTTTAGGTTTTTATTTTTTGCTAAAAAACTGTAAATTCGATTTTTCTCAAAATTTTACCGAATGTTAAAAACAATATTTCTTATAAGACAAAATAAGTTTGAAGCCATAATCTTAAAGTTTTGAAAACATATTTGAGTCGAAAATCAATTTTTACGAACTTTTAGTAATGTTTTTCTTAGGTTTTTATTTTTTATAAAAAAAACTGTCAGTTCGATTTTTCTCAAAATTTTACCAGATGCCAAAAACGTTATTCCTTATTGCATACAAATATTTTGGAGATAAAATCATTTTTTGTTCGTAAAATATTCGAGGTGACATATATTTTTTTTAGTTTTTTTGATTTATAAAAAAAAAACGTTAGTTGGAATTTTTGCCACAACCAAAATTTATTTGAAGTCGATATCTTTACTGGTTCTTGGGCTATGGACGACAAAAAAAAACGTCGCGAACGTACGGACATACGAACGTACGTACACACACACGCACATACATCTCTCTAAAAATCTTTTATTTCGACTCTAGGGGCCTTCAAACGTCGAGAAATGTCAAAATGTTCAATTCGACAAATCGGACCGATTATAATAAGTTCCTATGTGAAGTTAAAAATATTATTTCTGCAAATTTGTAAGGCTTCCCAGCCTCTTTTTTTAACTGTTAATAAAAAAAAACACAAACAATTTGGAATATGGCAAAATTTGACATTATAAAAAAGAATTAACTACCGACAGCTCCCATTTCCATGTGACAGATCTATGAATGTCCAAAAAATATCGTAGTTTAAACGTTATTATGAGCGACACTCCTTTTATAAAGAGACCTTGAAATGTAGCCATATTTCAAAATTTTCAATTACAATAAAAAAAACGCCTGATTAAGTTGCTGTACCTCATCAGAGATATTAAGAAAAACTGCTAACAAAAGGTTGCATGGTTAGACCAAACTTTTCTGTTAGAATAGATTTGTTTAAAAATAGATTAGATTGACATTATTATGATGATGGAAGCCATACAAAAATGTATGAAAATGTAATAAATCATTTTTATCAAGAAATTCAATAAAAGAAAACAATCAACCTAAGGTTCTATTTTTAGAATCACCCGCAAGCTTGTTACAAACCTTTTTATAAAGATAAAATTATATCAATGCCTAGTAGTAGCAACGTCAGTATGGTTTACTGTGGAATGTCTAATCTAACTGTTATACAAAATGATGTATGATATCATTAATTTAACAAATAAAATCAGCACTTTATAGAATAACAATCTCGTAATGATTCAATAATAGCGTCATAAATGTACGATATATCTAAAGTATTACTTTTCTATTGGTTTATATATTCTTGTATTCGATGTTATAGTTGAATCTTTTTTGTTGACTTTTTTTTATAAATTCTTTGTAAGGCTATAGAGCTTATTAGATTAGATTTACAAAGAAAAAGTGACACAAATGTGACAATAGAATGATTAAACCTGTTCCTGTTTGTATTTGTATACAAATTTATCAAAATGACATCAACGCCATCACCCGCAGTTTTAAAAGATTGTCATTGTGACAGCTAATGTCAGATTTACAAAAAACAGGACAGACAATAAAAGAGTTGAATGAGTAGTTATGGGTACCTATAATGATTGTAGTATAACCCACAGAGGCCACAGAACTTTTCACACTTGAATAACGTTTTTCTGACGCAGCTTGCTATGAATGATCTCATATTAACTCGAGCTCTCGTAGATATTTTTACAAAGAAAACAACAACATCATCATTAAACGTCGTCGTCGTAATTTTATGCTACAATAGCATCGATGATTGCCAAAAATAATGACAATCATTATATAATTCCGCAGTGCGCACTCAAGAATGCGAACAGACCCCAATGCCAAAAATTGCGCACATCATCAGATAAATTAAGCCATTTCCATTTGACTGGAACAATTAATTAAGCTTTGCTATTGTTGTCACTGTACTCTCGCGTATAAACGCCGCCACCGCCAAAAAAAAATAAATCTCACGATTTTACATAAACAATGTGTGAACTTACAACATTTACAACCAAAACCACATTCAGAAATCGTTCCTCTTTGGCACAGAGCAATTAGTTCTGCAGCGCCAAAAGCTGACTGCCACGCCACTTAAGAGATCGTGTATAAAATGCAATTAACACAATCATTGTGTTGGGCGGTTAAAAGTCTTTTGAAGCGAAATATACCTACTCCTCCAGCCGCGCTATGCATTGCTCAGCTCTACTAAATTGAAGTGCAACACTTTGTTATGCAAAAATATTGTCTAAAGCCGGCTGTTACACCATTCAGGCCATCCATATGCCTTTCAAGACTTAACTAACTGAAACCGAGTGTAAACAGCGCCAGCGCAGAGCAGAGCAGCGCAACAACACTGTAAGACTATAATATCTTCTGGCTGGATTGGTATATTGCGCACACGTTCACTTTTATATATATGGATGACATCTTGCTGTAACGTCTCATGCCACTGACACATGACAGTTAAAGAGCTACGTCAATATCACCAACGCAAATCCGCTCCATTAATCAGAGATGTGTGATAATTTGTTGTCCTTCAATTTTTATTGTTTCGAAGAATTTAAGTTCTTTTTTTTTTAGGCCGAACGTATTGCCTGATATTTTATGTTTTGTAATTGTAACTAATGTGACCCTGCAGACTTCAGAAAATATTGCATAATGTTTTTTTTAAGTTTGTGTACGGTACGAGTGTTAAATATGACATTTGACAGCTGGTGCTGCTGCTACTTCTGCTGCTTCTGAAAAAGTAAGTAAAGGTACATATGTACATGACATTTTGAGGTTTGATTTATATGATTTACGTGAATTTTGAGTGAATAAATCAGTTAATATGAGAAGTACAGCGGTATTTAAATGTCATTCTGGTTGGCTTTCAAGAAACTCAATTCTTGATTGCTGTGTTTTTCTTTTCAATTGACATTGACAAGTTTATAAACAATGTTGTTTACATTGGGATATTTTAAGGCGATTCATTTTGACGTCTCATCAATTTGTCTTACTCCCACTTGACACTCAAAAAGAGGTAAGAAACTGAAGCAGAAACTTTTTTTTTCTTAAAAAATGAGTTAGAATGAGATAAAATGATAAGATGAATGATATTTAAATTTTCAATAACGTTGTTCACACTTTAGGTACTATGTTGAAGGGATTGATTGAGCTCTCTGAATTGTATCTTTCTTCTTGTCATTCGAAAAAATACGAAATAAAATGTGCCTCACTTTTATATTGTTTTTCAACCATCAAAAATCAAACACACTTCAAATTGAATTGGCAGCACTTGTTTTTCAAACTGCTTTAAAGGGAATTTTAAAAATGTTTTAGTAATTTATAGAAGATTTTGATGTGTTTTTGCTGCCGTAAAACTCTATTATATTTCTCAATACCACTTCAGGCTCTCATGGGAGCCGAATCGTTACAAGTTTGAAAACGTTGCTTTATGTTTTTGCAATCAATTGTAAGAACAAATAACTAACTGGCATCATTGATATTGACAATTCTTGTCAGTTTTAAAAAAAGATAGCAAATTGAATGTTACTTTTTAAAAGAAAGTAATATAATAGGTCAATTAAGACTCGAAGATGCTACATATATGTTTCAAACATGTATTTTCTCCTTAAAAAGTAAAATATTTAATCATTTTACAGTGATACCAAATTAATTATTTTTACTGACGTTTCTTTCAATCGTTAAACATGGAAACATATTTCCAGAGGAACGTTTTAAGGAACCATTGACAGGTTGGTTATAGTGATCGATCATACAATTTTTTTTTGACAGAAATATTTTATTGGAATTTATTACATTGGAATTGAATCAGCAGTTCAAGGAAATTAAATGTCGTCAAGGAAAACAAGAAAATGGAATATAATTTTGTAGTCAAACGTTTTTCCTTTAAAAAATTCCGTGAGTGATTTCCAATCAATCAGTAAATAATTTTCATTTCTGAAAAAATAAAACACAAACAAATATCCATTTAGAAAATTTTTCAGATTTCTTGGAGAATGATTTTTTAATCAGTAAATCATTTTAAGACCTTCGCTTTACTACACTTTTAAATATAGAAAATTGTTGGAAATTTACATTTCGTAAAATCATACGTAAAAAGTAAATAAAGTGTCTTATTTAATCGATTTCATGTAAACCCATCTTAAAAATCTTATTTATTTAAAAAAATATGTAAAAAAATACAGATTTTCAAAAAAAAAACTTTCTACTACTAATTTAATTTAAAAAAAAGCAAGACATAGTCCATTTAAGCTCCTATTACAGTCCTAATAAGCTGCTATTTAAATGCGTTTTTAGAATAAAATTTAATTTCCTCTTCATAAAAATTACTACACGTGATATTTACAAATAAAGCCGGTAAAGGTAGGTTATACATTTTAATCAGTTTCACTATCACTTTCTAAATAAACCCAAACATAAAAACAACAACACGTTTCCTCGATGTTAAAGTTAGTATAAGTTTACAATATTATATTAAATTAAGCACGAATTTCACTAGAAGTGAAGTGAAGACTAAAATCTCAAACTCAAGCTGATGTGCATATAAATGAGCGTTATTGCGTGACATGAACAGAAAAATAAAAAAAATTATGATGGTTTTATGGAAACTTAAAAAAAAAATTAAATCATAAGCAATTATTAAAAAAAAAAATAAATAAATAAAAAACATTTACAACTTTCAAACCAAATATTTTGTCCATCCGAAGCGCCATGCAGCACCTCACCTCGTTCGAGTGGTCATAGTCCGTCAAAGTCTGTGAGAAAAAAGATTAAGTAGGAACCTATGTATCTATCTAAGACGACGAAGACTCGACGTATCATATAGATTTATCTCTGTGTATACATATATGTATGATTGGATAGGTTGACGATGATGTGTGTCGTCTTAGAGAGCAACCTTTCATCGCAGCAATGTGACGACCTATAATTGACGACATTTCTCACATGTTTCACTATTGCTTTGGCTCTCGCTGATCCATCCTGGACATGGAATGCGCCTGTTGTCTAGAAAACAAGCACAGCGCAACACAATAACGAATCCAAGGAAAGGCATAGGAGGCGCATCACATATTCAGCTCATCAGTGATAGCGCAAAAACTTTGGAAAGGAAAACTTGTCGTCTTTCGTCTTTCGTGTGTCGTGTTGTCATTGTTGTTGTCGCTGTCGTCGTCGTCGACGTCAGGCGTTTGTTTTTGTTCTTCGATGTACCTAACCCCCCGCGCGAAGGAAAAGCAAACCACCTTGTTTTTAAAAAAGACGCGCACTCTGCACGGCACACCACAATCTCGGTGTGCAGTTGAGGAGCCTTGAAGGAACAAGGTCAAGTTGAATGTCGACTTGGTCTAGGTAGGTACGGATGTAGAACTAGCATGCCACCACCATATCTACTACACAACTTACTAACCACAGTCTCGGATGGCGATGCTGTTTTGAGCTGCATTATCTAGGAGGCACTTATAAGCGCGAGAGTGGTGTGTAAGGTGCACCATAAGTTGGAGTCCGTAGCACATGTGCAAATCTGGTCTTGGAGCGGAGCCGGTACGTCGTCGTCGTAGTTGAATAGAGCCCAAGTTATAGCTTTGCGGTTGGACTACAAGTTGATTTGGTGCTTCGGAGATGTGGTGGCTGTAACGGCAGCGGTAAGGTATACCTTTACTATACGTAGTGATGGTTAGCCATGTTAGAGAGACGCCTCATGTCTGGGCGTTGTTATTGGGTTCCTTCAGTCTGTCGCCGAAGTGTGTATCTGGGGAATGGGGATTCAATAGTTGATGCCAATGTGCAATGTAGCATAACGCGCTCCACAGATGATTACCAGTATTTAGCTAAATAATTATAACAATTTTCACTCGTTACGGCAATCTATCTTTCAAGTCATGGAATTTAAAGCCAGCAGGAAACCTACCTATCTACCTCACCAACTAAACCAACCAAACATACCTAGGTACATATATACGAATGTGATGGTTGTTTGGTCAGTTCTCGCGGTTGTTGGTTAATGGTAAAATCTGACGCAGAGTATACCTACGAGTGGTGTGGTGCGGTAGGGTGCCAGTAAACACGCAACCTTGTATGGCGATCATTGATTTGTCCAAATTGAATTCTTGTGCGCCATTTAATTGCACAAGGATGTGCATTCTGCCATCAATTCTCAAGTTCTATATAAAGAAATAGGATAAGCGAAAAACCCGCGAAAGACACGAAAGATTTCAAAATCGATTGATGTCGGCCTCGGTATTCGATGTTCGATTCCAATTGATTCTGGGATTCTATAAAGTGTGTTACAATAGATGATGTACTAGTAGGTAAGCCTATGTATATAGCTCAACTTCTGCATTAGGAATGGGACACTTTTTCTTGGTTTTTCTGATGATGTGTGCAATGCGAAGAAATGTAACGTATATTTTTTAATTTTAAACCAGAACGACTATTTTATATACCTTGAAGTTGGATTGTTGATTGTTCAAGATGAAAGTCAATTGAAAAGCTTGTTATTCTAGATTTTTACTTTAAAAGAATTAACTAGGACTCTGTATAAATTAATTTAATTCTCTTGACAATCGCTTATGTATTTTTTGTATTCAAGTTGTTTTAAGGTCGGTTTGATTCAACAAAAAAAATATAGAACAAATTAAATGTTACAGTTCCGTAAAAGTTTTACAATGATTTGGTTTCATTTTTAAGATTTAACGTATGCATAAGTCTTCCAAATTCTATAATATTGCAAATAGATCTGAATCTTTTGCTTGAAGGGCAAATTCGATACAAAGAATTCAATTTGACGAAATATTATGAATGGTTGATGATAAGTACTTTGAAGTTTATTAAACTTTTAATAATGGTTAAAAAATACATTAAGTTAGCTTAGCATACTCTTTTCGATCGCCGAACTTTGTTCATATAAAGTTACCAAATCTCATGGAAATTGAGTGAAAAAATTTAATTTTTGACAACTAATTCCTGCTGAATTGATGAAAAACAAATACATAACTTAAATAATATAAAATGCTTCAACTAGTTTTCTTGGGGTGATTTTCTAACATTACATTAATGTATAGACTAAAAAACCTTGAAACTATGACAATATTTTTTCATGACTTAGGGGCCAGTTATAGCTATCATTGAAATCTATCCGGGAAAATTTTTGAATCGATATTTGACGATGTTTTCCTTCGATTAGAAATGAAAATTATATATACTGATCGATCGGAAATAACCCAAAGAATTTTTTTTGAGGAAAAAAAGTGTAATTGCGCATTTGTTTTTCTTTAAAAATGTATTTTTCTATTTTCCGGACGGAAATTCATTTTCCTGAACAAGTGATACATTTATGTTCAAAAGTGAAACGAATCGTTCCACTGATTTATGTTCCAATTTCACACAATTCCAAATTTCTGTCGGTAAAAATTTTTCGGTGGATTCAATCAGAAATTTTTTTTCAATGACAGACATTTTTAATGATAGCTATAAACGACCTGTCAAGATAATTCCAATGTTTGTTTTCAATGATGAAAACCAATGATAACTATAACTGGCGCCTTAATAACGCAATTGGTTTTCATCATTGAAAACTTTGTTTCGAATTTTAAAATCCATTACCTACAAAGTTAATTTATGTATGTATGTTTGTTATTAAAATGAAGCTTATGAGTTGAAGAATTTGTTAACTTGAACAAGAAATATCTTATTTATCCTAGAACTCATATTTTAGTTAATTTTAAATTTTTCAATGTTGAAATTGTTTTCAATTAACAGCTGATTTTCAATTCGGAAAATAATCGTTTCATTAATGCTGTTTTATTTTCTTTGTACTCACACCTATTAATTTTGGTAAGTTCAATGATTAACTGTAAACTCAAATGAATAATTCTAATCGGGAAATTTTATTTCAATGACAAAAATTTTCAATGATAGCTATAACCGACCTGTCAAAAAAATTCCAATGATTGGTTTCAATGATAGCTATAACTGGCCAATCAGCCATACAATCATTTAAGATAAAAACTTTTCCTGGGAAGTGCTTTGCTAAACTGATATACATATTGAATGCATCACTGAAAGGCATCCTTAAAAATTTCACAAATTACAAATTAAAGTTTTAACTCTTTGTAAAAGAATCAATTGATTTTTTCTAGCAACAATTGTCTCAATATAAAACACATTATGTTTCGTTCCATTAAATTATTTTGGATGTAATTTTATTGTTTGTTCGTAAAAAATCTGCACTGTTAAAAATGTTGCTCTTATTTATAAAAAAAAAACTATGTATGTACTTACTAATTACAAAATAAACTTAAAGGTTGGCATAAAACTTTAATTAAGTTTACGTAAATAAAGTCTTAAAAAAAAAGGAAAATGGAATATAAAACTCTTCTCACTCCAATTTGCATTATAAAGGTTCAACAATTAATTAAATGGTTTATCTTAAAAGCTATTTTTTGCTAACACTTCTACCCGACAGATCATCCATTTAATTTGTAGAATCTAATTTTCCCAGAGTTTAAATTCAAAAAAAAAAAAAAAAAACTTTAACCACAAAACTTAAGTCAGATGTTGGTATTTCAACATTCCAAAGATTTCTTCAAACCAGAAAATAAATAAAAACTCCGAATAAAAAAGACGAACGAAGAAAAATAAAAAAAAGCTTTGACCAAATGCAACCAAAATATAAGACAGGTGTCTTCGACCGGATGAAAAGAAACTCCAACAAAACTTCAAATTGTTGCAAAAAAAAAAAAACAAAAATTACGGAGGAAAAAAAATAAAACGCAAGGAACCGACAAAAATTCCCACTCAACCGAACCACCGGAATACATAATTACATGTCTACAAAATTCTTTGCCAAAAACCAGTCTTCCCAGCGTCATCGTCGGTCGTCGTCTTCTTCTTTGTTCCGACAACAAACGACACATTCATTCAAAGCAAAAAAAAAAATGAAGTTAAATAAAGGACTCCAACTTCATTCTACCGGGACCTCAGGCACTCATCATCGTCATCATCATCATAGTCGTCAGTCACCAAATGCAATTACTTAAAATAATATTCTTTTTTTTTTCATTTATTTGAGGCTTTTTACTTATCTTTCTCTTCATGAAGACAAAATTATAAATTTTGTGTGTTTCGAGGAATACAAACTCTGACAACTGTCCGATCCCATCCGATCAGATTCGATCGACAGACGTGAAACTTTCACTCTGTCTATACCTTATACCTACTTCTTTTTCAGAAAACAACAATACCAACCTCAACAAAAAATCTTCCCAGAAAAATTACCTTCACCTTTGAGCCATTTGTTTGGATTAACATTCCACCTTTCAGCTTCCCATTGCCATTGCCCATCCGATTGCCCATAAATATCGATAACAATTAGACGGTGTATCTAATTATACGCAAAGATACTTCCACCATATAGCTTTAGTATACTCGACTCGAATAGATTGGCGGCCATAAACAGATCATCATAATGGAGATGGAGCGCGTAGGAGATGGCGAACGCGGGTGGTGGTTGGGTGATTCTCCTTTTCCTTCGTCCATATTCATTTGACGATTCAACTTCGAATGCATAATTCACTCCCACAATCGGTGTGGATCTGCATTTCGGAAGAAAAACCAGGAAAGGAACTCTCGATTTCGCGCAGAGACTGAGCCAATGACTGCTGCGGTTGATGGTTCCATAGTGTGGTTTTTTGGATCGTCGCGTCGAGTCGCGTCGTTGGCGTATAGTCATCGCGTTTTGCGTCTTTGGCCATACTTGGTGTAACCTCAAGCTGCCATCAGTTATAATATTGCACGGTGCATCTATATAACAGCAACAGCATCCGTATAGTGATGAGGTCCTCGCGCAATATGTGCTGAATCTTATTGATTGGGGTTAGTCTGTTGCCTGATGATGCGGCTTTCCCTACGCTCCGGCTGCTGTGCTGCTAGCGCTGCACTACTGCTTGCACTATACAATATAAGCTATTGAGCTTGCGGGTTCAAGATGATGCGCCCACTAAATCCACACGGTTGCTATTCAAGATTCAAAAGTCACGGCGCCAAATTGCGAAATTAAGAAGAAAACTTTTGCTTTTGGGCATCATCATCAGCAAAGATAGACTTTCACTTTTTAGTTGCTACGACCGACAACGACGACGACCGACGACGGACGGACTACCAAAAGATCGACTCCGACACGGACGCAGCTCTGCGCTGTGCTGGCTGGTTGTATAAATATGGCTTTATTGTGCCTTGTTGTTGCTGCTTCAAGCCATCATCCATGCCAAGCTGAAGGGGTCTTTTGGTTAAAGTGCTGCTGCGTTGCAGATCAAATGCGTGCGTATTTATGTGTATCTACTTTTATATGTTGTACTTTATACATTATCATATCTTCCTTCTGGTATTGTTTGCAATATGTGCTGTAGACATACATACATATATTATTTTGGTTACTTGTTTTCCTTCAATAAGATACAAGATACAACAAAGTTTATGCAAATGACAGAGTGAAAAAAGAGAGAGGTCTTGATTGTTTTTTGTTTTTAATGTTTTCGTTCCACAATAGCTTCCAAAAGAGTTCCTGTTTGATGCCTTTGGCAAATGTCAGCAATATTTAGATAAATGTATATTTACGCCCTTTAAAGAAGGATTTTGGCATGTTTGTTAATTGTAGAGTGAAATAAATGTGACCTTTAGGTCATCTGTAACAGTTTATAGAGACTGTCAACAAATCTATGTTTTCTCCTGAAAACACAGCACTGGCGCTCCACCAGTTCAAAATGATTTGTCTTAGGCGGTGTTTACATTAGACATTGATTTTGAGGTGACCCATTTTGACATTTCATCAATTTTTCCCACTCTTATTCATTCCCCTATCTCTGTTTAATTACTCAGTGAGAGCGAGATAAAAATCACCGTCTTAAAAGGATACAACGTTGTGTTATTTGTCGTAAGTCCTTGATCAATTTCTTCTGTCAAATTCTTTTGACTTTTCTGATTTAGCATCATGTGTGAATTTCTATATCTGTTATGACAAATGAAACAAATAAAAAAGAGGCTGGGATGCGACCCACACTGATAATTTCCCATCCCGTCTGCCGATTTGTCTTGCTTAAAAGGTTTGTATAGGCTTCATGTTTTGTTAAAAAAGTTGTTAGTTGAATTACCAACAAAACAATATTTTGCATATGATGAAAAAGTTTGATTTCAAAATCTATTTTTGCTAACGAGCTTTTTAGTCAAAAACCAAATTTTACCAATTTTAGTAGCTTTTGCGTACTTTTTTGTAGATTTTATATTTTTATGAAAAAACTGACTGATGTAAAATTATTTTGAAGCCAACATTTTTAGTTTTTGAAAAGATATTTGAGCCGAAAGTAAATTTTTACTAAGTTTTAGTAATGTTTTTTTAGGTTTTTATTTTTTGAAAAAAAAACTGTAAATTCGGTTTTTTTTTTCTTATAAAATAAAATTAGTTTGAAGCCATAATATCAAATTTTTGAAAGGATATTTGAGTAGAAAATCAATTTTTACCAACTGTAAGTAATGTTTCTTTATAGGTTTTAATTTTTTGAAAAAAAGATTTCAAAAACTTTATTCTTTGTTGCATACAATTATTTTGGAGGATGAATCATCTTTTGTTCGTAAAATATTCGAGGTGAAAGCTATTTTTTTTGTCAGTTTTATTTTATTTATAAAAAAAACCGTTAATTGGATTTTTTTTTTTTTTAAATATGTTTGTTTGGTATATATGTACATATTTATTACAATATATAATACTAGCTAGCGTTAATAGTTCGTGAGATATTTTGGGTTAACCAAAATATTCACCTTTTTTTTAAAAAAAAAAACCACCCACTCAATTTTTTTGAGAGTCCTTTCTGCATCTTTCTGCATTAATATCTGTATATAACAAAATTCTTTTGAAGTCGATATCTCTACTGGTTCTTGAGCTATGGACTACGAAAAAACCTCCTTAACGTAGGGACGTCCACACGCACGAAGAGACATCTCTCTAAAAACATAAAGTACAAGTTTGGATCTTTGGCAGTGAAGTTAATATTTGTCACTTCCCTTCAGAGAAAAGATGTTATTTTGTTTTACAGCTGAAATATTTTCAAGTTTATGTTTCTAACATCTCAGAGTTTTTTTTAGTCTCAGAAATATACATAAAAGAAACTTATCATTCAAATTTCTCGTTTTTGCTGTAAGATCTCTATAAACAGAATTTTTATGATTTGATATCTCAAGTAATGCAGAAAAGTTCTATTAAATATTATAAATATAAGCTGCATTTAGTGATCTAAAAATGTTATCAATATTTCTTACTGTAATGGTTTAACTTCCAATTCAAAGTTATTGTAATCGGTCTGATTTTTTAAATTAAAAACGGTGACAGTTCTTGAACTATGAGGGTCCCTAGAATCAAAATCTATCGCTTGTGCAGCAATTTTTTTAGTACAAATAAAAAAACATAAACAAAATGTTTGTAAAATTAAATATTTTACGAATAATCCAATTGATAGTTTCTGTACAAAAAATTAAATCCTACATAAATTACTACTAAATTGGTGTTACTTCTAGAATATCTCGACAAAAAATAGATACAATTTTAATTTTGGGAGTTCAAAAAACAAATAGTACCTTCAAAACTTGCAAATTATATTTTCTGAACCAAACTTTTATCAATAGAGGTCATTTTTTTTCAATGAATTTCGACGGCACATTTTGTGTGGTTCAAAAGCTGTATGATTTCAAAATGTGTCATCCCAAAGAAAATTATAAACTTCCAATTTATTGTAATTTTTGTCAGAAATTCTTTCAAAGTTTTGAAAAGTAAACGATATGGCTTAATTTCTTGCCACATTCAAAAAGGGATACCTCTTACTCCATATGAAGAACAACAGTTGTGTATATAGTGTACCCGGAAGCTCCTTGTAAGACTGTTAACAAAACAAATGCCAATTAAGCTTCTTATTGTCTTCAAAGTAAATAAGGACATTTTGTGTTAATTCTTTAGTATGTTGATTTATTTTTTACAACAGAATAATCTGTTTTTCGTAAAATTTATCATTTGCAGAACGATAGGTACATACTATAATAAACAAAACATCTTAAATAAACTACATAATTACGTGACAAATAAGATTTTATATCTTTTAAAAATACCACTTTTTTAAAGAAGAACATTAAACAAACTTAATTTTGAGTGATAAGTAATTTGGTTTCTTATTTTCTGTTTGTCTTATTCTATTGTTCTTCATTCACCTGCTTTACTTTTTACAAATATAAATATGTACAATGTACATACATATTTCCAAAGTTTAAGGTGAGTCAATAATACAAAAAAAAATGAATTCTAACAAATATTTGAAATGTGATGACGTTAATTTATCTGAAATCTACATATGTACCTACTTAATTTTTGACAAATTCTTAACTCTTATGAACTTCTAACAATAATAATAATAATTTTTTGTTAGACACATGTGTATGAATTTTTTGAAGATTATACGTTGAAGCTTCAGTGTCAAAAAAATTCTTTGTTAAATGTAGAAACACATCATTTTTCATTGTCATTAATATCTATGACAGTACATATGCATAATGTGTACAATTTGTTTAAATTAATGGTTTAGAAGTCAGTATTAATGTATAAAGGGCAAGGTCACAGTAAAATAAACATTAGAAACATTTCCGGGAGCTCATTTCATTGAGCGAGTAATTATTGTAAATTATTACTGAAAAGTGTCTAATGTTGATATCTTTTTCAGGAAATATGTACACGTTCTGAGACATGTATAATAACAGTACCAACTGTTTATTAAAGATTTGTATGTAAAATAACAGAGTTCTTGGGGATAATCATTAAAAAAATTGTCTCTGGATTTTTTCCCTCAATGACGAAATTAAGAAACGCCAACACTTTTCTATTCACGATAGAACCTATATTTCTCTTAAAAAAGTGATAAAAGATCATTTGCTTACCACCACCATCATAATTTATTACCAAATCCTAAAAAGACAAAAACATATTCTAATATAAACCAACTTAACACCCACATTGCACATCAAGCTAAACAAAAAATTGCGTACAAATATGTTAACCGTCTAGACAATTGACACCAACAAAATAACAATAATAATAATAAACATCTCTTACATAAGTGTAAACGCTAAATGATTACAAAGTGGGATATATACTTGCAGGTACTCGTAATATGTTAAAATTCAAGTAAGAACGTTTTTCAGATAGGTACAAAAAAGTACGAAGATAAAATAAACAAAAAAATGGAAGCAGAGGCAGAAGCACTCTTCTTTGAAGCATGGTATTGGTATGCACCCATTACCACCGAAATCGACAAATAAAAATTACCATTCAAAGCTGCAAGTTGATTAATTCATGTTATGCAATAATAATATTAAAAAAAATAAACATTTTGTATTCTTCTTTTGCGAAATAGTTGAGAGGTGAAGAACACAATAAACATTGATGTGAGGCGCTACGAAGTACGGACTTACTCGTAAGTCCATGAGAATGACAAAAAGTAGGAGTTTCGTTATTAAAATTTAGTAATTCAAATTAGAGTATTGAAAACAGAAC
The DNA here is from genome assembly GCA_951509635.1 of Eupeodes luniger. Classification (NCBI taxonomy): domain Eukaryota; kingdom Metazoa; phylum Arthropoda; class Insecta; order Diptera; family Syrphidae; genus Eupeodes; species Eupeodes luniger. The sequence continues at coordinate 24,584,688 of OX608074.1, forward strand.
AGATTGAAAAAGGATAATTCATTGATGAAATGAATGATGATAAACCAAAAAAAAACAATAAGTGATATACGATGTACGAAAACGATATTGTATATACAATTAAATAAGTGACTACCATATATCCATCTGATTTTAAGATATTCGTCTCTAAAAAGCTGTTTGCCAATCTTTTGTAAGTCTTTCATTAAAAAAAATGTCATCTGGATTTGTTGAAAATTGTAACAGATTGAAAAAAACATTTGATCTTCGTAGTGATAAATTATTAAAAGACAAAATCATTTTGTGTTCTTCATATAAAAATGCATTTCTTTTGAATTTTTGAAAACAAACAGAATTTTGTATTCATACTGCATATTTAAAAAAAAAAAAGCATATGAATGATAGTTTTTAAAATGTCTTTCTACATTTAGATGCTGTTATCTGAAAAATAATATTTATTTGTTTCTCTGCTTCTTCTTAAGATACGCAGAATGAAAAAAGTTATCTTGAAAGTTCGTACACACGAACATAAACATGGATAATGTAACTTTTAAAATCGAGAAATGTCAATATGTTCAGTTTTAAATTTGACAAAACGAATCACTGGGAAGTTAAAAATAGCAAGAAATCGTACTGAACCACTTTTAATCATTAAAAGAGGAAATTTCAATAGCTTATTCCTAGACTTTCCTTAACTTTTAAGTTTATAAATATCCATAATAAATGCAAATTAAAACAAAGCGAACCCATATTTGTTATTTTGTAGTTTAATATTAATGATTATTTTTCATGGACAAAAAATGTCCATAAAATACTATCATTGACTTCATTCATGACAGATACATAAAGTTTTTGCATATTAAACGAATAATTTAAATTTTACTTAGTCTTTAGCTATAGTTTATAAAGCTTTACAAACATTTCATAAGTGTGCCACAGTTTTTACAATGAAAATTAAATTCTGAAAATAAATAGTTTCACATCAATTATTTCCGCATCATCTTTAACTATTTACCTTATCTAACTTTTTTTCGAATAAAAAATACCTAAACAAGTTGTTAAAAAGTGAAAAGACTTTCTTTGCAAACCTTCTGTCTGCACTTGCAATGCCTTAGACCTAAATCAAAATTGGATAATTTTAGATCAAATTATATATGAATACCTTAGATAATACTGTTTTAGTTTAAAAATGAAATGAAATAAAATGTAGGTAGGTAAATATCTACACGAAATAATCATTAAATCATCAGTTGGGCAAATATTGTATCTTTTTAATCTAAAACAACAAATCTATTACATTTCTCAGTTCGTGCAAAATAAACTTAGGTTAGGTATAGTATGTTCCTATATTAACATATTAATGTTCGTTTGTGGATGGATATAGCTACATATAAAAATAGACAGACAATCGAATCAAAATCCAAGTCATGCGGGCTAGTATATACTTGTACTGGCTCTTAAGTATCTATCTATCTACTACCTTTATACCTAACGTCATAGTCACTGTCTTGCATGGCGCACTATATGTGATAAGCCCTGAATTTTAATTGAGAAGGCAACGACACGACAGGCTTAGGTCTAATATAATAATATGAATCTACAATGATAGGGTGCGATAGTGTTTTTTAACAAGGTACTATGACTTTCTTTGAATATTATTATGGTGCCGTATGTGATTTGTTTTTATTTTCTATTTGATATTCTTTCTATCTGTGATCTGAGGGAATACTTCGACAAAAGTTTATATAGGGTGATTCGGTGTACAAAGTTTAAATAAGGGTAAATTTTCGTCCGTATGTGTCATGCATTATATAAATTTCATGTCGAATGTTCTAAGTATGTCGAATGTTCTAAACATCAAGTCTTTGTATTCGTTTTCCCAGTAATTTAAAAAAATAAACATGGATATTGATCTTGACGCAGATAGATATTTTTAATATCTGATTTAATGTATGCATTAAAAAATACATACATATACACATCCTCTCACATTTCAGCATTGTAAATTATTATCGTGCTAATACAGCTAATTAGCAATCAAACATTTCGCGACTTCTTATTAATTAAATTAGCAAACCAGCAAAAAAATATTGGTCAATAACTTCTAGCTAATATCATATTTTTTCATGACAGATTTTGGAATCGAAAAAAAAACCGGAATCGTAATTTAGTCGAAAATTCAGTCTTTCTTATGTTCGGTTGAATTGTTTCGTTACTATAATTCTAGCTTTATAGATTTTATTTTATATTTTATTATAACTAATTAGTAATTAGTAATGATTTTAGGTGGTTCTCTTTTCGATACTATAAGCTTAAGATTTTTCTAACAAACAATTCCCTTAACAAGTTTGGGTGTTTTGCTACTTTGGTACTCCTTTCATCTTCTTTCTAGAAATTTTACAATTTATGCAATCATTACATAAAGTCTGAAATATCAAGCCGTGTACTTAATATTTCAGATTTTATTTGTAATTTGTATTACAAAAAAAGTGTTATTCTAGGAAACAATTAATGCTTTATTTTTGATTTATAAAACTGACTAAACTAAAAAATTTCTAAATGTTAAAAGCAATATTTTGTAAAATATGTCTTGGAATTAGTTTGAAGTCAAGTTCTCAAGTTACTCTAAACAATGTATTATGTAAAACAAAATAACCTTTCGATAAAGTTATGGTCGTTGTGACATGTATCATGGGAGCAATAGTCAAAACAACGATTCCGCTACAGTTTTCAAAAACGTAATTTTTCATAGCAGAAAATTATTTTGAAGGTAATATCTTTATATGAATATAATTTTTGAGCTGACAAATATATTTGTCAAACCATTTCAGTACTTTGAAGAATGAAATTAAATTTAGTTCTTACAATTATTGTTTCACGTACAGAGAGATTCCAGTAACTTTGAAACGACGAGAAATAATGTTAAAATTATCAATACAAAAAATTAAACCAATTGCATTAACTTAAAATGATACTTAAAGCAAATTTTAGAAGCAAGAAATCTCAAAAGATTTATCATCGATTCAAATGGATTAAACATTTGGAAATTCAAATAGCATCCCAAATTAATAATTTTCAAAAACATTTTTTAGGGAAAATAAAATTGAAAAAAACCAAACCAAAATTATTGATATAATTGTGTTCACAAAATGTTTTATGTTTAATTTGATTTTTATATTTAGCATAATTTTCAAAACAGTTTTGAGTAGAAAACAAACAAGTACCTGAAAATAGTTTTTGTTTTGATAAAGTTAAGGAATTTTGTTGTGCGAATTTTGCATTGAATTAACATTTTCGCGCTTTATCATAATACATTTTGATTCAATTTTAAGGCCAAAGTATTATGAAAATATATTCACAGCAAAATTAATGAATTTAAAAAATCTGATTCAATTAAAATATTCAGGGTAACAAAAGCTGCATTTTTCAGTACCACTTAAAGACTAGTCATTACAAAACAGCAACAACAACAAAAAAATTAATAACTTGGTCCAGTGTTTTTCTGTCATTATTTACAACTTAAGATCAAAATTATAGCTCTTTTTCATTGCTTGATACAAAAAGAAAGTTTAAAAGAAAAGTAGACACGAAACAAAATTTAAACCACCTTTAACATCATAAAAACTTAAATTAATATTCGTGTGACCTTAGAATTACACTTTAACACGCAATCTATCTCAAAATTAAAAACAAACAAAAAAAAAGAAATAAACATTCAACTTAAGTTCATCTTAAATGTATCTACATACTTCGTTTATAATAATTTTGTTTGTTTTTTGTTTAATCTTTAAACAACAAGAAATAAAAAACCTATCTACCTAACCTACCTACACTTATCTTTTTGCAATACGACATGATTTGGTAATGAAAGTTAAATTAGAAATAAAAAAAATACCTAACCCAAAACCAAAAAAACTTTTACTTTTTTCAGCTTCTATTTTTCTACGAAAAACAAAAAAAAATAACAATTTCAATAAAAAGTGAAAACCAACAAAATCTCATTAAACTTCCGTGTGAACATCTCTCAGTAAATATATAAAAAGACACTAAAATAAAACCAACAATTTTGTAAAATTTAAATGACTTAATGATACTGAATAGAGTTCGTTACAAAAATGATTGTAAAAATGGATCCTGATGAATTGATAACATTTAGGGTACAGTATCTTGTTGATACTGATCCCTTGAATTGCACATCAATGTATCCGATTCCGACGAGGGCACCAACATACGCCTTTGCAACAACAATGCCATTGGCAACACAACTCGGAACGATACTACGTCTACTCGGAGCACCGCAAAGGGTGAGATTGATTTGAATTTTTTTTTGTTTTTAATTTAAAAAAAAATCAAAAATGACTTAGATTTTGCATAAATACAAGAAGTCCAAAATGCAAAAACTGCACATTGTTAAAGATGACAAAAATTAAATAATAAATTATTTTTAAATATATGCCGACATTTTAAAATTAGGTTTATTTACCTCTAAAATGAATGAATTAAATTAAAAGATAAATTAAAATTCACAAAATCATCAATATTCTTTTCAAGGTTAATATGCGGTAGTAGATATAACTTTTTTCTTTCTCGCTTAAATGTCAGATTCACAAAGCAGGTCAGTCTATCTTCTTTGTTTTCAAGAAAGTTTATTTATAAAATTTTGTGTCTTAATAAATCAGTTGTGTGTATTAAAAACAAAAAGTCAAATTTAAAATTAAAATACTAAATCGACATAAAAATTGGTTATCAGTGTTGCTGAGATTGAAATTTAATTTTGTTTCTATCATTTAATCAATTTTTCACCAATTTATCGATTTTTCTGTAAATCTCAAAATCATTTATTTTGCTTAAACAACTTTTAGAAATTATTTTTGAAAACTAAGCAATTTTTCTTATTTTAAAATCAATGGCTAAAATAAACTTGGCATTACCCAATAAATGTGTACCATCCTCCTTCAATCCGTTCGACCAGCAGCTGAAGGTATTTCACATTTTCATTAACAATTTAAATTTATATACAAGCTAACTGATGCCACTCACTCGTATTATAATTTCCAGTCAATATATATATTTTGTTTTGTTTATGCAAAGATTTCCCGATTTCAGCGTCTATCAGCCATAGCTGTATAATTCTGAATATTTTATGGATTGCCACACAAAAATTATCCCGGAAAACATGAATAAGTTCGTGTGAAAAATCAGTGAATCTGTGTTAAGAAAACAACAATCATCAGCGCCACATTGCAGACTTTACTTACCTACGTAACTTGCCAACAACCGGAAAAAGAATTTATCAAAGTTTAAATAATAGTGTGAGAGATGTTTGATTGAAATTAGAAACACATGGCCGATATAATGTCTAGGAAATTGAAAAACAAAAAACGAAAAAAATATACAAATTTCGCAAACTTTAAGAAAAAGACTATTTTCGAGCAAAATTGATTGATTGGGTTGAGGCAGATGGAAACAAAACTTAAAGCATGTTTCCAATTTTTTGTTTTTGTCAGAATACGTTGATTTTTTAACATTTTGTTTAAATCGCATGAACTTGCTCAAAACATAAATGGTTCAAGGTTATTAAACAAAATCAAGCATAGAATAATGTACAAGGAACTTACTCAGAGAACGTGAAGAAATCAAATTTGCATTAAAGAGCAACAAAAACACAAAACATAAAATAAAATATAACAAACAAAATTAAAATAATTTGTTAAAATTTTTACGACATTATGGAAAGTTACAAAGGTACAAAGATACTTTTATTAATTTTAAAGGATTTAAACATATCATATCACTATCTGGTATCATTTTAATTAAGACCAAATCAAAAAATAGCTTCTTTTAATTTTAGTGATTTACTAAATTCATACTACTTCTGAGTTTTTGAAATTTAAAATTCAGATTTATACCTAGAAATGTGTTTTAGCTAGAAATGTGTTGTACACATTTACACTTTTTAGACGTGTTTTTAGATGCACCGTTTCTTAAATAAAATTAAAATTACTATAATTTTGTTTGTTCTAAATGTAAGCTACCCCTCAATGTTCGAAACGTCAAACATTATCGACTCATGTTCGAATAGTAAAACGTCATCGACGAGTAATCGATGATGTTTGACGTTTGAGACAGAGAGTGTTTCTTCTTTTTGTCATTCTTTGAGCCAGAGAAGAACCGGGAAGAAAAAGAAAAGATGAAATTATATTAAATTTATAAAAATAAAACGAAAAGAGTTGTACTTTAATAAAATAAGTATCTAAGTGGCTAGAAAATTGCTGAATATTTAGAAACTTCCTTATGAATGAAATGCTAAGCCCTTAACAACAGGTTAAGTTTTATTTTTTGATTTCTCAATCATTGTGGTTGACAAAATTTTTGAAACATTTCTTATACTTTCCTTATAAAGAAACGTTTACTTTCATAAGCTTTTAATAGCTATTGCTTGCTTCACTGTCAAAATTTTTGGTCGCATTCATTTTAAGCAAAAATTACTTCCTCCTTCATTAGACTAGAAGCTTACCTTTGTCTTACAAAGTTGTTGACACTTTTAGTAAGGCCTCCAATCCACAAAATAAATACATTTTTGTCTGTACGAACTTTCGATATCGCATAGTATTTATAATTCGTGAATGAAACACACTAAGACAAACGTATAATATCGCTTGACACTGAAATTGATAATAATCTATTATGCATTTGTCAACTCCACGGTCTGATGGGTTTTACTATCGTGCGTCGTCGCCTTGGCGTCTTCTTTAAGTCACTTTTGTCATGTTTTTGTTTACGATTTTAATGGTTTCTTAGAAGGTGCTGATTTGTCGTGTTTTAAGGTGATGAATTTTCTTTTCCATTCGATTATATTTTGGTAGGTAGGTTGGATAAAGTAAATACAACAATTTAAAATAAACCTCTCTCCTGCAGCAAAATAAGTTAACACACGTGTATGAAAACTTAATGGCTCAGTTTGCAGAAGGCATTTTAAGGTAAAATATAAGAGATTAGGTTTCATTTGAAAGTGAAGTAATTAAAATTTCTTCAAAATTCGTATATATTCTAAAAACTAAAAATCAGCAATGTTGGCCCCGAAATACGAATTATTTGGTTTCATAATAATTGCCAGTTTTTTCAACAGTTTTCAGGAGTACAATTGTAGTTCCCGATTTTAAAGCGTATTCTTTGTTTGTCTTTTACGGTTCATTTTTTGCACTTAGATATGTTCAATTTTCTGACAGATGTAACATATATGCATTAAACACATCTAATAATCTTAGCACCACGAGTTAAGTCCATTAAAATCTACACTGATATCGATATAATGTTGATCAATTAGAATAAATAATTTTGTCAAGAAAAAGTAACAAACTAAGTAGATATATTGGAATTTTTATATTATTGGTAAATGTAATAACAATAAGGGGCCATAATTGCGTTTCTTAAGGTATTCCGGAAGTATTGTAATACTGATTACTTTTCGTATAATTGTTAGGGCTATGAAAGGTTTGATTGATTTTCTTTTATTAACATCATTTAATCGAATGAGCAAACCTTTTTAATGTAATGTTAACAATTTAAATGTTTTCATTTCCTCTTTTCTTCTGAAAAATCTATCATACTTGGAAAATAAGTCGTTGTTGATGGATAAGTGTTGAGTTTCATGATACTTATTTCCCATGTTGTGTAATTTGTCAATTCATAATTTGTTAAGTAATTTGTCCTCTCCCTGAAATTTGACAATTTTAAAAAGTTTATAAATATTCATTCAAGAAGATTTTACTCTACTAAAAAAAGTTTAATTTTTTAGTCAAGAATTTTCTAATACAATATTAGAGATATTAAGAACATATTGGAAAAACTCAAAGAAATAGTAACAAATTCATGAATTGTGTATAAATGCTTTTGTTAAATCGAAAACACAAAAACGGCCCAAAAATGTTTATCGAATCATAGTTTTAAATCATTTTTCTTATAAGTAAGGTTCAGAAGAACTATCGAATCCGAAAATTCGAACGTAAAGAGTAATTCGTGTATTTCTTCAATTAGAAAAAAATGTATCGCAAAGTAGCAAAATACAATTCTCTACAAAAAAAACCTTCTGCAAAATATTACACTTATTTCTAGTCTATAAAAATTACAGTTATTTGTTACTAAAAAGCTTCATGAAAGTCATGACAATATAAGATGATCAAATTTTACAATGTAAGCAATGAAAACGTTTTTTTCCGCTAAAACTAAACCCATAACAACCATTTTGGAATTTTGTCATTATTTTAGGATAGCGTAAATACAAAAATCGTAATTTTCTAATTTTATTTGTTGATGTTTCCTTGTTTATAGCTCTTATTCTAACAAAAAGTTAATTAGTTTTCATTCGTGACCACATCGCATAGAATTATAGTTTAGCATAATAAACATGGTGTCAGATGTTACATTTTACTAATTCTGGACATGATTCCAGTGACATTTTACATTTTGTTTGACAAATTCAAAGAAATGTATCAGATTTTCTATGTTGAAATGTCAAACGTCAAACACACAAACAACACCCCCTCTAATTCCTAAGAATCAAATCAATTTCAAACAACGATTGACTTTATTTTCTTGTTATTTACATATTATTAGTAACTAATTCGAGCAAAACTGAATATTGTGTAACATACATAATTTATTTAGCCGCACTTACGCATTGTCAGTATAATTGTCACTCATTGTATTTTTAACATTTTTATAAGTGTATAATTACAAATTCAATTCTCAACTAGTCATTAATGATATAGCCACACTTGTATATTTTATGTGTATGCTAATCATAGGTAAATATGAAAAGTAACCGATGTGAAGCACAGTGGGAAAAAATTAATTCAATATCGGAATAAATCGAAAAAAGTTTCAGATACTAAATTTATTATTTTGAATTTTTAGTGCATGTTAAAAGTTTTTTTTTAACAAAACACATTTAAGATGTTTTAACGAATTTTTAACTTTTAATATATTCTTTTGCTTTTATAAACAAATTTTACTTTGTGCTAATTGTTAAAATCATTTTTTTTAAACTTTAACAGAATTTGAAATCAAAAACCCATAAAAGTGTTAGTTTTGGGAGTTTAAAAAACAATCCATACTGAATGATCCTCAGAAAAATGTATACAAATTAAGTCAGACTCTGCTTGTAAAACCCCCACTATACTAGATATAAGCGATGAACGTTTGTCATGTGTGAATAATAAAAACGTTTATCATATTGACTGTCCGACTAAGCATGAAGTAGCTGGAACAATTGAAGAAGTGGGAACACTCTTCAAAGTTCCCACCGCAAGTATAATAAGTTGAATAGATATGTACAGTACATATAGTTGGTAGTTGAGGAGGTGCCACCTACAACAAAAGGCTTATATAGTTTATTTATTTTTGCTGCCTTCACTTATTGTAGATAGGTAGGCAGCTATATGTGTTCCATAACTTAGCTGAAGCGCGTAAGATTGCAAAATTGACACATTCTCTCAAATCATGTCAACTAGCTGCAGGTGAGTCGTGATGTAGAGTGTAGACTGTATAGACAAAAGCAAACAGGAGGGAACTAGAGAGGGTTTGAGAAGGGTTAACAATGACAGAAAAAAGAAACAATAAAATGTCCAAGCGGTGGCGTCGACTACAAGTGCGACTACTTTACATATTTCCGCTTGGCTTGGCTTAGCTTGGCCCGATGGACGGACATACGGCCAGTCTGAAGAATAATAAGATGATTTGAAGCATTCGTTCATAGGTAGTGTGTTCCTCTCCTCTGTCACTCCACCATGACAACACCAACGACGACGACAAGTTGCTAAAGCGATGAGACTGAGAGATGGGAAAAAGTTTAATATGCTGATGTGTACTCCCCCCATTCAACAAAAAAAAAGTACTCCCCGGGGAGTGCAATTACACAATAAAAGCCCTCCGCCATTTAATGCTATTAATCATAAGACTACAATGACTGACCGCACAAAACTGCACCCTTTTGTGCACATCGCAAAAAAACAATCTTCTTCTATTGCATTGCATTTCATACCACACAAACCACACCGAGACTGTAAGACTAGCAAAATAGTACTTTAACGAAACCACACCTTTCACCTACTACACAAAGGATCATCCGCATAGATATGAGTTCTGGAATACACCCAGGAATCATAAGATGTGTTATCCTATCCACTGCACCTTCTTCTATCTTAATCTGACCCTTTGTCCAGCTCTTCCTATTCCTATATACCTTTCAGAAAAGACCGTATAGACCTTATAAACGCGGGCACTCTATTCAACCATATAAAAGTACTTTTGCTGCAGATGTCGCTAAGTCACGATGTCCTTGGTCACTGACCACACCACCACTGGCTTTTTGCAGCCCACCACGAGGGAACGGTGATGTTGATGATGATGATGATGATGATGATGACGGTCAAGAAGACAATTCCCTTACTTAGCTTGCGAACTGGACTCTCAATCCATTTATACCTGTTTGGAAAGAGGATTGCCGTGTAGCGATGTTTAGCGTGGAGATGGTGATGCTTGTAAGCTAGTGCGGGGATGTTCCATTTTATTCTTTTTGTATCTACCTTACAACTTGTAATATTCTTGCCTCTTATCTGTTAAAGTTCTCCACCACTGTAGTTGTATAGAAATATCTATATAAATGTGAAAGGATAGTCTTTTGGGTTGACTTGGGTTTTAAGGTGAATTAATACCATTTTTACGCTCTGTACTTTGCCATGTGCTATACTACAAGGAAATCATAGTCTAGAGTTGTTGAGTTGTACTCGTATATAACCACCCGAAAGCCCATTTCCAATTTGAGTATCAAGTCAGCAAAACACGGTTCACTGATTCAAAAGTAGTAAGGCATTGAATTTCCCCTAATTAGTTGTGGTTGTGACATTTTTGATTTGTTCATTCAATGTTTTCTATTTTTTGTTAACTTCAAATGGACTTGACAAAGCTCCCAAAAATCCAACAAAATTGATTGCACGACTGGTCGCACGAACTTGGTCTTGTATCGAAAGACTCAAACATTTAAAAGGTATTTAATGTTTTTTTTAGGTGTTTATTTTTTGTAAAAAAACTGTCAATTCGATTTTTCTCACAATTTTGCCGAATGTTGAAAACAATATTTCTTATAAGTTAAAATTAGTTGGAAGCCCTAATCTCAAATTTTTGAAAAGATATTTGAGTCGAAAATCAATTTTTACCAACTTTTGTCAATTTTTTTTAGGTTTTTAATTTTTTGTTAAAAAACTGGCAATTCGATTTTTCTCAAAATTTTACCAGATGTTAAAAACGTTATTCTTCGTTGCACGAAATTGTTTTGGAGATAAAATCATTTTTTGTTCGTAAAATTTTCAAGGTGACAAATAATTTTTTTTCATTTTTTTTATTTATAAAAAACCGTTAATTGGATTTTTTTCCAAAAATATATTTGTTTGATATCACGTTACAATATATAATATAAAATTTAATTCAAGTCTCTAGCGTTATTGGTTCATAAGATATTTAGGGTTAACCAAAATTTTCATTTTTTTTTTCACATTGCTATGGTAAAAAAAACACCCTCTCAATTTTCTCGAGAGCCCTTTCTGCATCTTTCTGCATTATTATCTGTTTAATAACATTTATTTGAAGTCTATACCTCTACTGGTTCTTGAGCTATGCACGACGAAAAAAAACGTCGCGAACGTACGTACACACGCACGCACAGATGTCTCTAAAAATCTTTTATTTCGACTCTAGGGACCTTGAAACCTTGAAAAATTTTCAATTCGACAAATCGGACCGATTACAATAACTTCCTATAGGAAATTAATAAGCAGGAACTGAAACCCGTTCGAACATGTCGTATCCAACTATGGGAATGTACAAAGAGAACAAATACTGAACCCTTCTAAAAATTTGAAAACAAAGTCATTTGTGGAATAATACATAAATGTCCTTTGATATTTAAGAAATAGCGATCTACAGTGTATCTTTCAAATTGACTGTTTTAAATAATAAGCGACTTCAAAGTCTTACTAACTCTGAGATCGGGACTGTCTTAAATGCATGGGACTATGTTTTTAGTTTAAGATGAACTAAGTTTTCGTGATCTGATTGTCTAAATGCTATGCGAAAGTATTATAACTAAAAAATTCCCCTAGAAGAAAAATATTTGTCGATACCTCATAGATTGGTCCTTATTGAGCGGTGGTTTTAGTGCGGGGTTTTATGGAATAGAAAAAAAATATCCCTGGATATTTAAAAACAAATATAAGTATCTAATACCTGCGCCTATCAATATGACAAACCTTTTTTAAAAACCTTAAATTTTTCTCAAATCTAAAAGTTAAATTCTATAATTTTACGTTAAATGAAAATGAAATTTTTCTTCAAGACTTGTTTTTTGTACAATCGCCGTACTCCTGGAACTCTTAAAAACTTCCTTTCATTCTAAACCAAGTAGATTCCTAATTGTATATCACTTCGAAGTGAATTTAATTCTTCAAATGCAATTCAAGCCACGTCTTATATTTCCCACACTTGAAATACTATTTAACTTAACAAAACACCGGAACCAGTTGGAATGGTGGTGACAAAATAAATAATAAGGTACAGATACCTTAGACAATCGAGGCGAGGGAGGCAAAAGCCGGCTATTGTCACACTCATGAATTGAATACACAACTTTTTTCGAACAACACAAATACGAAGGCTATAGATTATGTGATGTGGCTGGATGACAATGATGACAGCTCAAAAAGATTAGAAGAAATAGAAGTGACACTTAAAGTTTAAAGAAAACGAAAAAATAGTAAATAAATAAAAAATATTAAATAAACAGTTTAAGTGTCTATCTTTTATCTGAAGCACATCATCAAATATACAAGTTCCATCGCACAAAAGCCTTATGCACACAATCGCTTACTATTATTTGTATGATGAGGCATAAGGATGACTTGAATTTGCATTTGAACATCGTACCGCACCACCACATCACATGGTCCAAGCTCAGCTCAGAGCTCAAAAGTAAATTTAAGACAGGTTCATCAGATGGCAAAGAATATCTAGCTAGATATAAGATTAAGTGGGATGGCATCTATCTTATGGATGGAATTGATGATATTAAAATTAATTCCACTTTGATATATCTTCGAGCTTGATTTTCCATCTTTTAATTGCGTTGTATATGAAATTTTGAGTCATAATGATGTGGTGAAATGCAAATTAACCATTTCATTCCATTCAAATATCAGACATTAGTCAACCTCCAGTTTCAAGAGGCTTGTATATGTATAAAGTTTCAATTTGTTTTTAAATGCATGCCGCTTACTAACAAACTTACTGGCATCATTCCTTCCATCAAAAGAGGTCGAATAGAAATGATATGGTCAAACTTTTTACTGTCTTCATTTTTTCTTTGAAATACATTCAATTAATTTTCATTCGAATGAGTTACTCATTAGGCTTTTCCTGCAATGATGCACAAAGCGACCAACGATTCCATTGAAAAGATTAACAAGAAAAATTTCTATACAAAAGCCATAAGCCATCATCATAGTTAGATTTAGGTATTCCCTCTTCGCGCCCTGCGATTATATGGTCAAGAAACAACAGAAAACAACAAAACACAAGAATAGAAAAGTCATCGGCCTTCTTACCAATGTCATCTTAACAGCAGATAGCCATTATAACCTTCCCACTATAGACTATACTCCTCTATACCTTGCTTTGACTTATACCCTATGAGCATATTATAAGAAGGTACAGATATATGTAGGTAAGGTATGTATGTATGAGCATTTGTTCATTCAACGCACTACACCACAACACACCACACCACACCACATCTTGATCTTGTGTATGGACCGCGCGAGAGAGTGCAACAAACTCTTCTTCTTCATCTTCTTGTTCTTGTTCTTCTTCATTTTCGCATCTTCAACTTTATCTCTTAGAAGTCAGAACTTTTACAGCCAGCGTAGCGTCCAGGAACCCCAAGGGATATCGCGCGGACCTAACTAAGAAACGAAGTTCTTTTCTGGAGAAACTGCTGAGCGCGCCGGCCGGCCGCCCGGCCGATTGTGCCGCTGCGAAACGAATTCAAGGTTTATTTTTAGAGCGCTACGCTTGTAATACATCATTTACAAATAATACAACCGACAATATAAATTCCTAGCATCTATTGTTTGTAATTGCTGTTTCTTCTAGGTTCTGATGGCGGTTGGTTGCTGTTGTTGTTGCCGTTGTTGGCCATCCCCATCACCATCGCCAACAGCCTAAGCCGGAACGGACTTGACTTAAACTGTGCTATGGCAGTTGTAGGATCATTGTCTGATGTTTTGGATCGAGGCCCAGGCGTGTTGGTTTGTTATGTTGTTTGTTGCATGTGAACATGAACACAGAACAACATGCGTACCTCTAGAATACCTTTATACCTTCCTTTATCCTAACTTGAAAATAGGTTCTTCTTTGACCTCACGGGGTGGTGCCGGCCGCGGCCGGTTGGTATACGGTCGCGGTTGGTCGGTCGATTGTGAATTGCTAACTATGGATGTTTTGTGTGTTGAAACGTACACTTAGGAGATTTAACAGAATTTGATAACTCCATTGTTTTGGTGTGGTTGGTCGGTGTGGCCCTTTCTTTACTATTTTTGGAGTGCTTATACTGTTTATATGGAATTTCAATCTATGATGGTGGTACATTAGTTTTGTTTTTCTTTCCTAGGCCTGGGGGTATAAGAAATGAATAGGAAATCGTTTTAATCAGCGATTTAAAAAACAAAAGTATAGGGACTACGGGCAATACTATTTGTTTTTTTTTTTTAATTTTGAAACAGTTCTCTTTTTCTGGGACTACTGCATTGAGTCTCCCTTAATACAAATCTTCTATTAGGGTGATAAATGAAGGTATTGGAATCTGTTCTTGATATTAATTCATTTTGAGCGAGACTTCAATAACTTACGTTGAGAGGAAATATTGCTACTACAAAAACTTTAAGAACATCTATATTTTACGTTTCACATTTTAAGCTTTGGCTGTAAATGTGTGCCCAAAAAATGTCTGCAAAAAAAACATAGAGAAGTAAAATTTAGTTTTCCCATTCTGAAATTTAAATCTGTTGAATTTTTGAGTATAGGGATTGCTTTTTGAACTTTGTGAAGGTTTGTCATGGAGACTAGGTTAAAGAAGTCTTGTACTTGTCTCATTTCTTTATTTTTAACTGGTGGGTAGTTTATTTTGACACTGATATCTGTTTCCCTCTCAAAATCTTGAAAAAAAAGTCAGTACCATACGTCAGCAAAAGCAAATGAGTTACTTAACACTTAAAAAACGTGAGGAAATATTGAAAACAGGTCCGTAAAGCTGGAAACACCATTATTAAATTTTGAAACTCTATAGTAATGAAAATTGGCGTGATCAGAATTGTCATGTCAGAGGTCTTGGGATCGAACCCTGCCTGTGCCTTATGAAGTTTTGTTTTTTCACAGGTACTGCCTCTTGCGAGGAATTGATAAATTCTCCAAGAGTAATTCTTGTCATAAAAAGTGCTTTCTCAAATTAGCCGTTCGGAATCGGCTTGGAAATATAGGTCCCCTCCATCCCTGACAACAATACTCGCATACAGGAATGGTTGAGAGTTGTAAGTCACTACTTCTCAAAGGACTGTTGCGTCATCTAATTTATTTATTTTTTAATAATGAAATTTAGAGTTTTCTGTGTGCTCATTTTGTGCTACAATCCCTTCCTCATCAAACTTGTCATGGTCCCGGCTTTATTTCAAGCTAAAAAAGGAAAGTTTAAGTTTTAAAATTAAAAAATCATTTCCAAAGTGAATGCTGTGTATCGTAACCCAAATAGTGTGGAAAGAAGTTTTGAGCAAAATAAAGCACCCACCGCACCTGCTGTACGCAATTTAACAACACTAATGGTCTCCATCGTCCTAAGGTGCAAACAGACGAGTGCGTGTGCTGATTTAGACGAGAGTGTGGGGCTCAATATTTGTATCCTCCAAGAGTAATTCTTGTCATGAAAAGTGCCTTCTCAAATTAGCCGTTCGGATTCGGCTAAAAACGGTAGGTCCCCTCTATCCCTGAGAACTTTACTCACACACAGGAATGGTTGATAGTTGTAAGTCACTAGGCCCTACTTCTCACAGGACTGTTGCGCCACCTATTTTATTTTATTTTTTAACATTACGATGGTCGAAAAGTCAAAACAAGTGGGTCCTCCGATTTCCTTACAGCCCGAATTATTGGGGCTAATGAGGTCATACTTGGCAATTAAGGTTTTAAGCAGATTTGCAAAAAATATAAATATTTTTGGTCAAAAATTGAAAATTCGAATTTTCTCAAAAACGAACAGATAGACATATAGGACATTCAGGAAAAGTCCATACATTGGACTCCTGTAAGAATTGCTTACTTATAAACGGTTCATATTAGCCATTAAGTTTTAGCAAAATCAAGAAATCTAATATTTATTATTAGACCACTGATTCCAAAAGACAATAAAAGTTAAGTTACAAATATTTACTTTTTATATTAGGATTCAAAACGTCAGATCGGTAAGTAACAATATTTTTGACAACACCCTCGTCGTGGTGTGCTCGTTAAATGGCGCTTATAAATATTTTGTGAGGGGATCGAAATTTTAGCCAAAAACTCTTCTTGAGATTGGATTATTTTCTCGTATGCCCTCGACTTTAAAAAGGTAGTAAAAGTCTGGATGAAAAATAGTTGAATTTTCGAATTAAACTTTTTCACACAAACACCAAATGCAGTTTGCTTGCAGTTTCTAGAAGTGCATCACTTTCTAAAGAAAACTATAGGTTAGCACGCAACCATTCCTTATTTAGTGTACAACAAGAATAAGTACCCACCTTACTGCTGCATTGGAAACATCTACATAATATAGTTTCATAGATTGAGAATAAGCAAGGAATAGGATGCGTAAATCTCTGAATGGAACCGAATCCGCATGTGCTTAATCCATTTCCATATTTATCTGTTGCTATTGCTATTGCTGTTGCTGCTGCTATTGTAAGTGGTGGTGGCCTTTAGAGAGGCTCTTCTTCATTTGAAAGAAGCAACTATCTTTTGTACGTTACGTATATGTACGGTGTACAGTGCAATGAGTGTATATGTATGTCTATGCAACATCCCAAACGGAAGCATTAAATTAAAGATACACAACCAATGGGTTGACCGTTTGTTGTGTTGTATCTAATTTACTATGAAGAAATACATGTGCTAAGGATTCACATAGCTATAGAACAATCTTTAGCCACCACCGAGATCTTTAACCACCAGCAGAAGAAGAAGAAGAGTTCTCTTATTGCAACTAAACTGATGGCAATATCCGAAGACCAATGCGACCGAGACGGCGATGTCCAGAGATCCAAGAGGTGCTGCTAGCTGCTTGGTTATTTATTACCAAAGGTGAATGTATAAAATTTGCCAATTGCATCGCGCGGCAGCCTAGTAGTTCAGTCTTCTTTGGGTTCTCCAATAGACTTACGACTATGCTACTACTATACTATGTTCCTTCCTACCTCTGTCCCTGTCCTTTCGTCGTTCATCGTCGTTGTTTTTGTTTTTTTTTTTTCTTCTATTCCAGCTGCTGCTTTAAATTGTGAAGTGTTTTGCATTTAAATCGTCGTTTAGGATTGCTCTTTAATTTTCTTTGTTCGATATTCCTTCAGATTCTATATACCCAACTCTCCTTAACTTCAACTTCATCTCCATATAGTTTAAGTTCAGATCTCCTAGCACCAGCTCCAGCACCTTTATAGCAGCCCAGAAGGCTCCCAGAGCTTAGATGTCTTCAGAAAAATAGAGGATCTGTTTGGGAATAAAAACATCAAATCCATGTTATAGAGAGCATTTTGCTCTCTGTTGTGCATGATAATCAAAATGATACGAAGAGGAAAGGGGGGAGGGGCTACCTAACCTAACTTAACTACATAAGAATTGAGGAAGTGGGTGGCACGACATGTGATTAATTGAGGCTTTTGTTTCGAAGGGGGTTTTCTTCTTTTTCTATAATATTGATGTGTTTATTGCAAAATCGTTTTGTTAACTAATGGTAGTGTTTTTTTTTAACTTTGTTTTGTTTTTTTTTTTTATTTCTAGCTCGATGATGCTGCATTACAAGTATACAAAGATGGAGACTATGGAGCTTATCTTGATTTGGAATCCTCCTTAGCTGAACAAACAGAAGAAATTGAAGGACTCAATACAAGGTAAGTTATAGTTTGAGTGTTTCTTATGTGATATTGGATGACATTCCTTACTTGAAAGACTGTTTTATGTTATAAATTTAAGACTGCCCTTTGCGAAAACAAGACAGCAGTTTTTTTAGGAATTTGCTTAAGTGCACCCAGCCCCTAAGTTTTTAAATCTACTACCTTGTTAACTTCCCATAGGAAGTTATTTTAAGCGGTCCGATTTGTCGAATTGAAAATGTTGACGTTTCTCGAATTTTCAAGGTCCCTAGAGTCGAAATAAAAGCTTTTTAGAGAAATGTCTGTGAGTGTGTGTGTACGTACGTTTGTACGTGGGTGGTTTTTTTTACCATATAGCAATTTAAAAAAAGAGGCTGGGATGCGACCCACACTGATAACTTCCCATCCCGTCTGTCAATTTGTCTTGCTTAAAAGTTTGTCTATATGTATCAATTTTTACCCAATTTGCGTACTATTTTTTGCAGATTTTATTTTTTATGAAAAAACAGACTGTTGGATTCTTGTAAAAAATTACTGAATATCGAAAACAATATTTTCTGTGAAATAAAATAAGTTTGAAGCCAATATTTGTAATTTTTGTTTTTTCATAAATCAAAAAAATTGAAAAAAAAATATTTGTCACCTCGAAAATTTTACGAACAAAAAATGATTTTATCTCCAAAATAATTTTGTGCAACGAAAAATAACGTTTTTAACATCTGGTAAAAATTTTGAGAAAAATCGAATTGACAGTTTTTTTTATAAAAAATAAAAACCTAAAAACAACATTACTCAAAGTTGGTAAAAATTGATTTTCGACTCAAATATCTTTTCAAAACTTTGAGATATTGGCTTCAAACTAATTTTATCTTTTAGAAAATATTATTTTCAACATTCAGTAACATTTAAAAAAATCAAATTGACAGTTTTTTTACTAAACATAAAACCTAAAAAAAATAATAAAAGTTGGTAAACATTGATTTTCAAGTCAAATATCTTTTCAAAAGTTAAAAATATTGCCTTCAAACTTATTTATCTCACAGAAAATATTGTTTTCGGCATTCAGTATTTTTTTTATAAAAATCCAATCGTTAACAAAAAATTAATTTTTAATTTTTTTAATTCAACTGACAACTTTTTTAACAAAACAAGAAAACCTACAAACTTTTAAGTCGCATCCCAGCTTCTTTTTATAAAGATACGGCTTATATTCTGATTTGTAACTCAATTTGTTTATTTACGATAAAATAAATAGTTTAAAGATTACGGATTTTGAACAAACTTTTTATTTTCTCAGAAATTATTTACTTTCAAAAAGTTACTACCCACTACGCACTTTCTACCCTTCTTCCTCTAAAATAGTTTATGAAAAACAAATTTTGCAACAGATGTTGTAGAAAATAGTGTGTTAAACAATTTTGAAAAAAGTTTTTAACATTAGCCGCGTTTTATTATCACCATGATCTGATCCGGATTTTGAATTTACATGCATTACAACAACAACAGAAGATCCTGCTTTGTATATGGATCTCAATTTGAGATCCAAAATTTAATTCTTTTTTTCACAACAAGGAGCGCTTTATCATTGTAATTTCACATGTAAATGTTGGTATCATTGCAAACAAATTAAATAAACCCTGTATTGCCATATAAACATTTCCATTTGACTGAAATAAAATAGTTTTTAAATAGAAAGCGAGAAGCTTTATATTTATTTATTTGGTATATAATCTATGAAATAATTACATATTTTAACAAAACAAGATATTAATTGGTGAAATTAAAATAATTAAGTCCAAAAAATGTATATTTGACATAATTTATGGGTATTATTTTCCCCAAAAAAAGGGAACAAAAAAATCATTGGGCAACCCTGCTTTAAATGTCAAAAAATATAAATAAAATCGAGAAAGCTGCAGCACAAATGGGAGAAAAGATGTTCAAATAAATTGTAAGTAATCTCTAAATTAAATTATTTAACTACATGTGAGACCACATTTTCAAAAGTTGTGGAGCTTTCATTTTTGGTATGTGTTTGTTTTTTTTTTGCTTCGAAATGTCACTTTTGAAAGAACGAATTTAACACTGCTACCAATAAAATAATAAAAAATACGATGATCCAATGCTGTTTTATTATCATGATCTGATCCAGATCAGATCGTGGTGATAATAAAACGCGGCTATTATTGTATCTATAGCAACGGAAATAATTACGAAGAAGTGATTTGACCAATAATATTTGACTTATTTTCGTTTGTTTATTTTAAGCTCGTTTTCCGAATCTCTTTTTCTCACAATTTCTATAAGAGAGTACAAATTGCTTTTTTTTTTAATTTCCTTTTGAAAGTCGCGATATTTCCTTTATATTTCGTGGTTTTAATAATTGGTATTATAAATTTGGTGGAATTTGTATTTTTATTGAATTTTTGATTACCTGTCTTGTACCAGTTAATTAATTTAAATCTGTTTTTGCTCTTTTATTTAAAAGCAATAAAAATCCAACGGACAGTTGAATTCAAAATATTTGCCTTTCTTTATCAATCTTTATCAGTGATAAAAAATACTTAAGTTGAATACCAAAACATTTACATACATGATATTTCCAAAAATTATTACTAAAATACTACATGCTTTTAAGTTTCTTTAAGGGAGACCGGGCCATGTTGTGGCTTATATCAAAACCGGTTACTAGATACTTAAATCATATACATAATAAGACATCTGACAACAATTTTAAAAAGGATTTTGAAATAAGATGTCTCCAAAAAAATTATGTTGGGAACACCAGTTTTGTTGAAAATGTAAACAAAATGATTTTTGACAGCTTGACAAAAGAAATTATACCAGAAAGTGAAATGTTTGGATTTTTTAACAATATTTCAAATGTTTGGAGCCCACAAAAAATTTCAATTATGGCTTTTAAAATGTCATGGCATTTAATGTTTGAAAATATTTTTTGGCATATGGCCTCCTCTGGACTTTTTATATGCCATCATGTGGGCCCAATATTAAACCACTTCTTCTACTTGATCAATTTTTCCTGGTTTAACATTATTGAACAGATATTTAACGTACGCCTAGGCTTTTTAAGCCCAATCCTTCAGTACATTTAAATTATTGTTCAGCAATGAAAACACTCAGACAATTTCTAAAACGTCAACTGTCAAATTGAACATTTTTTTCTTTTTTTTTTGTTACCAATATACTTTGCTTCAAATTCAAAAAAGGCATACCCTTTATACTAAAATTCTAGGGTGAATCAGTGTTTTTGGACTTAAACCAAAATAACTCCAGTCTCCCCTATCTGTACCTAACCAATAAAATCCGTTTCAATTTTAACAAAATTGACGTCATTATACTTTCCGGTTTATAGCCACTACACCATGCATTTTAGTTAATTTAAACAATAGCCTTTAATGTGTTTTAAATTGGAAACAAATAAAACGATTTACAAATAAAAATGTAACTTTAAAATAAAATGACGTTCATTGCTTTGCGATGAGGTAGGTAAAAGTATGTAGGGTATACGTCTCGCTCGCTTTATATAGAGATAAGGTACACGTTTTTCACATGTAGTCTTTTAACACTATTAAGCGATGATTTTGCAACAATAACAAAAGTGAAAAAAAAATAAACAAATAAAAATAAAACACGAAATTTATCTCAAAGCTTACATTTAGATATTTATATACCGAAAGTGATACTCGAATTTCATCAGAAGATCTTTTTTCACGTTGTAGTTTACGAACTACACTAAAATTTATCTATGCTTACTTTATACCTAGAGCGATGTGCTAAGCTCTATATCGCCATGTTAAGCGCGGGTGTCTTAACATCTTTCCCTTTTTTTTCTTTTTTTTTTGTCTAGAGTGTAACCTACTTATAATTTATTCATCTTTTAAATTTGTGCAAACATTATCTTGTTATAGAGATACTTTCAAAAATGACGTATTGCATTAAGATATCATGTTTCTTTTGGCTAGGTGACATGACAGCATAGTTGTTGGTTGAGAGCGCTTGAAATGTCATATAAATGTCATACAACTGTCATATACAAAATCAAAGTGATTAATTTAAGCAAATTTTCTTAGTTTTTTAAAGAATTGAATGAGGTTTTATAATAAATTCACAAAATCTATACAACCTATATGAATATGTAATAGATACAATAGGTATACAATTTATGCAAATTATTTTTTAGGTTAGAGTTCGGTGAACTTGAAAACAATGGTCTTGAGATTTACAAATCAACCCCATAGGGTTTTCAATTTATTATTGTTATTTATTTTCAATGTTTCTATACTCTTTTACTACCTATAACTAAATACGTATCTATCTCTATTATGCATATTGTACATATGTATGTATATCGGCCAATTATGTGTCTTTGAAGCTAAACAAATAGATACAAATAATAATAATCTGACTTGACTACGCTGCGCCATCATTTTGTTCTACTTTTCGTTGAGGTATATTTATTTCACGGTTACCGGTTTCATAGGCTTCGTGTCAAATTTTATAATTTATTCAAACAAAAAAATAAAAATAAACAAAAATAAAATTTAAAGAAAAACATGAATATGTATTGTTAATATGCGATGGCAATGATGTATGTTAATCGGTTATTTTAACGGTTTTAAGTTGTAAATACTTAGCTATATACATAGATATATTCATTTGAATTATTATAAGACATATAGCGAATACTTTCCACATGAATGGGTTTTTCTATTTGAAAGTTCTTATGTTTTATTTATTTTTAAGACAGATTTTGTTTTAGTTTACAACAAGAGTATTAGACATAATTTGTAGGAATTTTAAGTCTTTTTGACAGTCTGTTGGCAGTCGTAATGGGTGTACAGAGAAATATCTACAAGCTGTTAGCACAAAACAAGACTGTTTTTATTTTATGGACAGAATTACCATTAAAGCAAGAAAATCAAAATAACAGTGGTGGTGTGATAAATAAAATTTAATAATTTTTAAATGATACTAGATAGACAAAATTCATTTATGCTCAAATAAGTATAGGTATACATTTTTAAGCATGTTTATTTCTATGTTATTTGTTTCAAAATTGAAAAAATTGTTGACACCTTGACTTTTATAGATGAATCTTCAAGCCCTTCAATAGAAATTTGCTAGTGTAGTTGGTAAGCTTCATTCAAACATAGATCGGGAAAATTAAAAACATTTCTATCTCAAAGCTTTTCAAAAATATTTTTTTTTATTTATTTATTTTTTATTTTTTTTTTTAAATAATTTACAAAGTTAATTTATACATTTTTTTTTTTAAAGGCATCGGGTTAGCCAGACCATATGATGCCGTTTAAAAACTACAATTTACATTAAAATATGTACAATTAAATTTCATATTTTACTCAAATTGGAAAATTAACAAAATAGATTTGAAAAGAGAAAATTAAAGGTATTAAAAAAAATAAGCTTTAATTCATTGAAAAGAAAGTCAAATTTTTGGTGAGAGGTTGTGGCATCTTTGATATATTGGATGGATCGTACTTCTGATGGATTTAAATTTTCGGTAAGATAATACATCAATATGGCGAAAAATAGGGCATTCGACAAGGATATGCCAAATAGAGAGTACCATCCCACAATTTGAACATTGCTTAGAATCTTAGGATTGTAATAGTGTTAAGTGTTGAAAAGAGCTTTTCCAACTCTAATTCGGAAAAGTTTTATTCTGTCTTTGTCTTCTCTGCTATCAGACAGATTGTATGGAATAAGCGAGTAAACAGGGTGATGTTTTCTTAAAAATGTTTCAGAGTTTTGCCAACTTTCGATAAGCTCTTTTTTACAATCCTGTAATAAAGATTTTCGTAGGAGTTGATAAAATTTGGGGTATTCTACAATGAGTGGATAGTTGATAGCCGTTCTTGTGACAAGATCTGCAGCCTAATTTCTTTTGATACCGGAATGTCCAGGAATCCATGCAAGCATAATATTGTTATTAGAGGATAAACATCTTCTTACCTATATAACCTCGAGAGAAGGGCATTTATTTGTTTCATTTTTAAGACCCATGAGGGTACCAAGATTATCGGTAACAATCAATAAACGGGAAGGGTACTTTTGAGCAACAGATATACCTTTATAAATTGCTGTTAGTTTTGAAACGTAGCTGTCTGTGGATTCTGGTAAAAAAACTTGGTGGATAATAGTGGTGTGAGATTTTGGTTGCAATTGAATGCCTGGGTATGAACACTAATTTTCTTCTGTCTGTGTAAAGGATTCTGACGACCGACACGTTAGAGGCAGAGATCATTTCTTTGTGTAGCATACTAAATATTTCGTCAGTAGTATTTTCCTTTTTAAGTTGGCAAGGATAGTGTTTATGAAGGTATCTTCTTATATCTACGTGTTATTGGATAACAAAATGCTAAGATTCGGAATTATGAATATCATTTTTATAAGAGCTGATATAGAATTTTTCTTATTTTCTTATAATGGGTGATTTTTTTGAGGTTAGGATTTTCATGCATTAGTATTTGACAGATCACGCGGGATTTCAGACATGGTGTCAAAGAGAAAGATGCTCAATATGCTTTGAAATTTCATCATGAATAGACTTACTAACGAGCAACGCTTGCAAATCATTGAATTTTATTACCAAAATCAGTGTTCGGTTCGAAATGTGTTTCGCGCTTTACGTCCGATTTATGGTCTACATAATCGACCAAGTGAGCAAACAATTAATGCGATTGTGACCAAGTTTCGCACTCAGTTTACTTTATTGGACATTAAACCAACCACACGAATGCGTACAGTGCGTACAGAAGAGAATATTGCGTCTGTTTCTGAGAGTGTTGCTGAAGACCGTGAAATGTCGATTCGTCGCCGTTCGCAGCAATTGGGTTTGTGTTATTCGACCACATGGAAGATTTTACTCAAAGATCTTGGTGTAAAACCGTATAAAATACAGCTCGTGCAAGAACTGAAGCCGAACGATCTGCCACAACGTCGAATTTTCACTGAATGGGCCCTAGAAAAGTTGGCAGAAAATCCGCTTTTTTATCGACAAATTTTGTTCAGCGATGAGGCTCATTTCTGGTTGAATGGCTACGTAAATAAGCAAAATTGCCGCATTTGGAGTGAAGAGCAACCAGAAGCCGTTCAAGAACTGCCCATGCATCCCGAAAAATGCACTGTTTGGTGTGGTTTGTACGCTGGTGGAATCATTGGACCGTATTTTTTCAAAGATGCTGTTGGACGCAACGTTACGGTGAATGGCGATCGCTATCGTTCAATGCTAACAAACTTTTTGTTGCCAAAAATGGAAGAACTGAACTTGGTTGACATGTGGTTTCAACAAGATGGCGCTACATGCCACACAGCTCGCGATCCTATGGCCATTTTGAGGGAAAACTTCGGAGAACAATTCATCTCAAGGAATGGACCGGTAAGTTGGCCACCAAGATCATGCGATTTGACGCCTTTAGACTATTTTTTGTGGGGCTACGTCAAGTCTAAAGTCTACAAAAATAAGCCAGCAACTATTCCAGCTTTGGAAGACAACATTTCCGAAGAAATTCGGGCTATTCCGGCCGAAATGCTCGAAAAAGTTACCCAAAATTGGACTTTCCGAATGGACCACCTAAGACGCAGCCGCGGTCAACATTTAAATGAAATTATCTTCAAAAAGTAAATGTCATGGACCAATCTAACGTTTCAAATAAAGAATCGATGAGATTTTGCAAATTTTATGCGTTTTTTTTTTAAAAAAGTTCCCAAGTTCTTAAAAAATCACCCGATATAAACCCCATCGATTTAATAGGCGTTGATCACACAAACACAACCAAAAAAAAAACCTTCAAAAGATTTAGTTTTCCTGAATTCGTATCTTGCCTTAAAATTTGTCCATCACATCAAAGTATTCCTATAACAAAAGATTCAATGATAATGTTGTAAACCTCGAATTCAATACTTTCATAGTTTTGAAAAATACCTTTTGATGATTTTGAATCAAAACTTCGATTTTAACTATCTGCTAAAATTTTGAAAATACCCGTTTTCAACATTATTTCTATATTTTTTTAATATAAGACAAACACTTTGTATTGTACAATTGTTTAAACGATGGAAGAGTAAAAATTATTTTCAAACTCTCGGCCTTTTTTTGTGGAAAACAATTTAAGCACAAATTATTTAGCATTTCTTTAAGATTTATTTGAGATAGGTAAAAAATAACAACTTGTGACTATTTTTCGAAAATTGTATGAAATATTATAAATATTTCAACTGGATATTGAAGATATAAATTAAAGATATGGAAAACCGTAAGGAATTGCATTGAAAAAAGACTACGTCATGAACTTAGATAGCCTCAAAAGGCCTTAGATATGCTTTTTCCCAATTTAAAAAAAAATTTCTCAAAAATTATACGTGATGGAGTAATTTTGAAATTAAATTTAAATTAAATCCATCAAAATCCATTGCAAAAGTGTGATTTGATTGCCAGAAAAGAATTTTTGTCGACCAATGTAATTTCAAATAGCATTCAAATAAATTATATAAATAGTATCTTAGGGACTTTATAACCACGAAATATATTTATTTCTTAAGAAATCTTACTGTAGTGAAGTAGGTATTATAAATTAAAAAAGGATAATATTATCAAATTAAAGGTTAGTTCGGTTATGAATTCTCTTCACCCGCAAGAAGAGCTTTCTTCAGCAATTTCCTAGCAAAGCTTAAAGGATTATTCAAAATCAGCAAACATGCATGGATTCCCTATGAATTGAAACGTCGGTTTTTCCTTGTCGGAAATATTTGCTTGAATTCAACAGTGTGTGAGTTTTAAAGGTTACTTAGTTTATGTTAAAAATGTATCAAAGTAATGCACATATAATTTAATAAAAAAAGTTACATTTTTACTCCAGTTAAAAACATTTTCCTTTTTTTTCTTTTTTTTTAAGTCGACATCTTCATGTCTTTGTAATTTTTTCAAACTCTTATCTAGTTATTTTAAATTTTAACTTGACTGCACTTAAATGCGTCAGAATTATAAACATAGGTAAGCTATACTCACTTCAGTTAAAAACTTAAATATTTTTAGTCTCACATTTCTTGTGCATATGAGCTCAAGCTTGACAATCAATTAGAATATGATTTTGTTTTTAAATATAACTCTTTACAAAAAACAACAATAAAAAAAGGTTTCTATTTACAAAGCCAAGGGGTGAATGAATACTTTATTTCATTACTATACCGACCGACACACTACAATAACAAAAAAGTAATGGGGTACAATAACATATCTCTCTTAGTAACGTCAAAGCGTTAGAGCATTAAAGAAGCCCTCACGATGTGTTTCTTTGAAGAAATATAATTTTAAATGTCTTTGTTAACATTAAGTCAAGTGAGTATTATTGTAGGTGTCAAATAATTCTGAAAATGTTCTAACACCCCCAACCTCACTTTATAAAAAAAAAACGAACACCCACCAAAGCAGAAAGGTTTCACTATGCACAGCACATATAGACCTTCGCTTTTTAAATTTCAGTAAACCTTAAGGTAAAGTATTTATAGAGTTAGTACTGGCTAACAGCCTAATGAAAAAATTAGCTAAAATTCTAACAAGCTTCAAAGACGACTTTGTGAATATCCATGAAATCACGTCTGTTCTTTGGAAATTACAAACACAAGCATGTAATCATTTTATCAATATACATGATATTCTTCTCACAAGTATAAATGAAATGTCAAGCCTCAAGAATTCTTGAAACAAAACCTATGAATGACTCAACCCAAGCTATTTAGACAAAACATTTACACCCGGGTGGTAAGATTACCAAAATCACCACCACACTGCACTGTCTCACCGTCTCGTCGTCATCATAAAGCCACCAAAACCGACTTCAAAACATTCAGAACAAAAATGTGGTATGTCTGTTTTGCTTAAAACTTTAAATGTTTTGGTTTAATAATATCACGTAACTAATTTGCATATGCAAACAATAATTGACAACTAAGGGTTACAAAAGTTTACCACATCATCAAGGCGAGTGATGACAAGAATTACTCACTCAGAGCATGGCAGGAGACACAGTACCTCTATAATCTGAATTTTGGACTTGCAAAAAACTATCTGCGCTGCCTCGCCGAGCCGCACAGCACAACACAGGACAAACAACGAAACAAAGACAATTTGTATTCTGTTGCAGTCTTTGACAATAAAAAAGATTACAATTATTACCATAGTCATTTTGTTAAAGAATCTGGCAATCAGATTTTGTGTTCAAAAAAGTACCTACCTACCTTACCTACACCTATGCCCTCTGGGGACATTCAAGGAATTGCAGATAAATAATAATGAATATGAGTATGAGCTCATTCACTAGGAAGTTGATGGTATTTTTTGTTTATAGTTTTGATGAGCTCAAGGAAAAGAGCTATGACAATAATATTTTATGGATGAATGTTTGGAAAGGAATGCACGTAGGCGGATCAAATAAAAGTATGCAGGATTGTGTGATAAATCATCAAAAATTATATCAAAGGCAAGACAATATAGGGTCATTAGTTCAAATATCAAAAAGGTTTGAAACGCCGCCGGCCGCTGCGCTGCTGTTAAAAATTCGAAATCGTTTTCTTGATATTAGTCCTTATCATTTGTTAAAGGCTTTATAATAATGTTTGTAAATTCCTGACGTAGTGATGGCTACGCATGTTCATAAAAGTGGCATGAATAAGAGATATTGTTTTGAAGGACATTGCTCCTTAAAGGACAAGAATTCTTAATTTCAATTTATTGCTAATAATATAACTTTTTTTTAAAGTACCGAGACGACTTTGCTGATGCGCATTGTTCAACTGATGGTGGTGATCATGATACTCCACGTTAAGTTCAACAAATTGATCATGTCATTTAAGTTTCATAGTTGTACTTATTACCCTAAAATCATTAATTTTATTTTATAGCACTGACTGGGGCGTATACGTAATATTATTTATTGGTTTATTTTCTTAGTATTTTACTTTTTACGTGATACAATATGATGTGGAAAAATCATTTTTTCTAAATAATTCCGTATAATCCCCTTTTTTATTAAAATCTTGGATTAACCCACTAAATAGTTTCACTGACGATAGTACCCGCAGCTTTTCATATTCGTTTTTAGATTCTCATCCTTGTTCTTCGGATGTGGACTACCAACGGCAACGTATGATAAGCTCATTAAATTCTGATCTTGACAGCATTGTTCAATGGGGAATTAAAAACAGTGTACAATTTAATGCTTCGAAAACTCAATGCTGTCTACTGTCGCAAAAGCGTAACCCTCCCCCAATGCCACTTTCCATGAGTGGTACTTGCATCGAGGAGACTGAACATCTATCTATTAGTCCTAAGTAAGTGCATCACAAACCACTTGTTGTGGAGTGATTACATAATATTTGACATTGCCAAAAATGCTGCTATGTTTTTAGGTTTTCTCCGACGATGCAAGAAGTTATAATTAACAAAGCTTTTATTCGTCCAAAACTCGAGTATAACTCTCATATTTGGACTGGTGCTCCAATAACGTACTTGAGTCTTCTGGATAGAATTGGAAAAAAGAGCTCTAAAAATGATTGGAGATCGTTCTCATACCGAGACATTTGCTTCCCTTGAACACCGCCGCAAGGTCTCATCCCTGTCATTGTTTTATCGTTATTTTTATAAACAATGCTCTATTGAAATAGCCAGTTGCATTCCTCCCCTTAAACAATTCAAGTAATACACGCACTGCTAGGAATGCCCTTCAGTTTACCTATAAGCCCAACTTTGGCCGTACAGTTAAGTACAGAAATTCTTTCTTTAGCCGAACTACACGATCCCGTCTGTCGATTTGTCTTGTTTAAAAATTTGTTGGTTTTCGTGTTGTGTTAAAAAAGTTGTCAGTTGAATTATTCTTAAAAATTTTAAAATTACAAAACATACTTTGAATATAATGAAATAGTTTGATTTCAAAATCTATTTTTGTTAACGAAATTTTTAGTCGAAAACCAATTTTTATCAATTTTAGTAGCATTTCTTAAAAATTTGTATTTCTTTTATAAACGAATACAAATTGGATGAATGAAATTAATTTAAAGTCAATATCTTCTATTGTTCACGAGATATCGAAAACCGAACATCAATTTTTACCATATTTTCCTACTCTTTTTTGTAGATTTTATTTTTTTATGAAAAAAACACAGTTGAATTTTTATATTGAATGTTCAAAATAATATTTTCTGTGAGATAAATAAGATTGAAGCCAATATTTTTAATTTTTTAAAGATATTTGAGTCGTAAATCAATATTTACCAACTAGTAATGCTTTTTTTAGGTTTTTATTTTATGTAAAAAAATGTCAATGCGATTTTTTTCAAAATTTTACCGAATGATGAAAACAATATTTCTTTTAAAATAAAATTAGTTTGAAGCCAATATCTCAACGTTTTGAAAAGATATTTGAGTGGAAAATCAATTTTTACCAACTTTTATTATTTTTTTTTAGGTTTTTATTGTTTGTAAAAAAAAACTGGCAAACCAATTTTTCTAAAAATGTTACTGAATGTTAACAACGATATTTTTTAAAAGATAAAATAAGTTTAAAGCCAATATCTCAAAGGTTTGAAAAGATATTTGAGCCGAAAATAATTTTTTACCATTTTTTTTAAATTTTTTTTTTAAGGTTTTTATTTTTTGTAAGAAAACTGTCAGTTCGATTTTTCTCAAAATTTTTCCAAATGTTTAAGGCAATATTTCTTATAAGATAAAATGACTTGGAAGCCAAAATCTCAATTTTTTAAAAAGATATTTGAGTCGAAAATCAATTTTTACGAACTTTGAGCAATTTTCTTTTTCTAAGTTTTTTTAAGTTGACGTGTAAGCCATAATCTCAAATTTTTAAAAAGATATTTGAGTCGAAAATCAATTTTTACGAACTTTGAGCAATGTTTTTTTTAAGTTTTTATTTTTTATAAAAAAAAACTGTCAATTCGATTTTTCTCAAAATTTTACCAGGTGTTGAAAACGTTATTTTTCGTTGCACAAAATTGTTTTGGAGATAAAATCATTTTTAATCGTAAAATTTTCGAGGTGACAAATATTTTGTTTTCATTTTTTTTTGGTTTATAAAAAAACCGCTAATTGCAATATTTTCCAAAAATATATTTGTTTGGTATCACGTTATAGTACATAATATAAAATTTAATTCAAGTTGTTGGTTCGTGAGATATTTATTGTATGGTAAAAAAAAAACGCCCACGCAATTTTCTTAAGAGTCCGTTCTGCATCTTCCTGCATTATTATCTGTATAAAAAAAATTATTTGAAGTCGATACCTTTATTGGTTTTTGATCTATGGACGACGAAAAAAACGTCGCGAACGTATGGACGTACGAATGTACGTACACACGCACGCACAGACATCTCTCTAAAAATCTTTTATTTTGACTCTAGGGACCTTGAAACGTTGAAAATATTTCAAAATTTTCATTTCGACAAATCGGACCGATTACAATAACTTCCTATGTGAAGTCAATAAATTAAGTTAAATAAAGGTAACTTACAATTTTCAACCATTCCTATGTTTGAGTAATGTCAGAGATAGAAGGGACCTGAATCCGGTTAATTTAAGAAAGAACTTGTCATGACAGGAACTACTCTTAAAAGATATGTTTAGTCTTCAAAGATATGTCAATTCCTCTCGAGAGTCAAGAGGCAGTATCCCTGAAAAAAAACTTAAAGTGGAACATGCAGAAATTGAACCCAATATCTCTGGCATAACAGTCCTACGCAACAACCATCACGTCACGGGTACATATTATATTTATACTTACTTAAATGAAAGTTTTGAATAAGCTTACAAATATTATGAAAATTTATAAGAACTTTGAAATTTTTAATGTAAGCTTTTTAGTCTTTATTTTACGTACGACGCGATGCTTATGAGTGACCGTTATATCCGGTAAAAAAACATGATTGAAGATAAAAATGTCTACACCACACACAGTTCTTGTACTGTAACCAAATCAATTCGATCAATCAATGTAATTAAATCAACTAAAGGTGATTTAAATTGAGTTAAAAATCATTGGACCATAGCTTTATTAATTGGTTATAATAAATGTTCAAAAACTCAGTTTTAGACCAATAAAATTGTGTACACACAGATGAATTTCTTTACAGCTATTAAAATAATTAATTACACACATCACATCCAAGTGTGTTTCCTTTTTTTGTTTATTTGCTCTGTTTCAAGTTCTCATTTTAATTAAATTTAAATTAATTGCATCAATTTCCGAACCGTTAAGAACCTTCGAACCATATTCAAAACAAAACAAAGAAAACAAAGCTTTATGTTCTTATTTTTGGTTTTTTAAGATTTCCCACATTCAGACAAAACTCATAATATTCTTTGTTAATTATTTTGTTTTCATTTAATAATTTTTTTCTTCTATATTTTTGTGTCTTTTCAGCCGTAAAAATTCATTGGTGGTTCGAACGCAGCTGAGTGTACGAGTTCACGCAATTATTGGTAAGTAATAACTTTGATCTAATGCGCAGATTTATAATAACTATTGGAACCTAATAAACTTACTCTTGTTGTTGTTGTTATGATATTTGTTTACTTTTTAACAGTTGGTTTGATTATTTTTTTTTAAAGCTGTCTGTCTGTCTGTTTCTTTGGTGATGGTGATTCAAACGTCAATCTGGAGTTTTTTTGATTTCGTAAATACTCGTACCTAACTCAATGGAAATCATTTTTATTGCAATTTAATTGCACACAACGCGCCCAAAGCAATCTGAGTGCAATCAATAAATCTGTCCTTGACTTAAATTTCGATTGGTTCCGATTAAATGAGTCAGCCTGAGGTTTAAAAAGAATAAGATTAAGACAGTGAAGGATTTGCATAGAGCCGAGAGTTTAATAACACCCAGGCGACAAAAAATTAATCCAATTAAAAGGGCCTTATCGTATTAAAGTGAATGGCTATTCTGTGCAATAATTGTTTGGTACTTTTTTTTTAGATTAAGTTTGAGCTTTTTTAAATAAACGATTAAAATTTAGGAGTCAAACACAAGCTCCAAATTTAAAATCCAGTATCTCGAAAATCCCAAATCCAAAAAGTCCTGCATTTTGAAAATAAAATTGAATATTTTTTTTTAATGTAAACATTTTCAACTTTTCAGAAATAAAAAATATTTTTTAATAATACCGAAAAGTTGTTTAGAATTTCAGGATCTTAGGTTTTACTGAATTTGACCCCTTAAATTAATTTAGCCCTACATTTGTGATATTTTGGTTCGAAAATCACTTTGGTATCAAAGATTTTGACAAAAATTATTATATTATATCATTCCAAAAAGAAAGTTCAACCAAAGAGACATGCAAAAGACTTAACGACCTCTTCTTTAAACTATGTCTATCCTATCTTCTGTAGCTTTGTAAAGTTAAGCTCAAGATATTATAGAGATTCATTTTTCTTAGACTTACCTATACCTACTGCATTCTAGTGCAACACACCACATCTCTCAGAGGAATAAACTTTATTATAACAAAAGAACTTGAACTCTTCTTTAGATATATACAAATTTTAAAAACAACTTTCAAATGCATATAGGTTAGTTAAGTCTAGATACCTATGAGAAGTTATATCTTTACTGCACCAAGAATCCAAGAAGAGCATTCATTCATTCGCTTGCTACCGGTCTTATAATAGAGTCTTGATAGTCTCAAAAGACAAAGAAAGCAAAACATGCCTCTTAACTTCGGCCATCCAACCATCAAAACAACAAAAGATGAAGAAACAAAAACTCAAATCATCTCAGAGTCTAAAGAAGTCTATATATATGTGTAGTGTGTACCTATCTTGAATCTAGAAAATAAAAAGAAATGAAGAAAAAAATGTAATGATGCCACTTTAGTGACTATTAATAAAACGTTTATCCAGTCCATTTGGCCAAGCGAAGATTTTGAGGAAGCCGAGTCGAAGCTATGAGGTAGTATGTTTTTGAGCCTCTATGAAACTCTGATCTTTGATGATGACGATGAGAGCATAAACGGCTTGCAATGAAGGGTGAATTGCAATCGCAAATGAGACCTAATTTCAAGTGTCTGTTCGTTGTCGTTTTGCTATATACGAGTATGCATGCACTATCTTAGATCTCTATATAGGTATGTGGCCTAAGTTCAGTTCAGCTCAGTGGCCACTCGGGGGCTAATAGCATATCTTTGAACATCATCGTCTAGGTTTTTGTTTTTGTATATAAAAATTGTATAGTTCTATACTATGCACTCTACTCGTTGATTTGAGTAATGACCCGATTGAGCTATCATCTAGTGAAACGCTTTGGAAAACCCGACGGCCGACTTGCGATGGCTATGGCATGGCGGTACGGCATGCAGTTTCGAGAGAGAGAGAGATGGCATAATGCGCGATTTGTAACTAAACATGGTCAAGTTCAAGAGATAGACCAATCAACCTGCAATCGTTTAGAGTGCTATATAGATGTGATACTGACGATGACGGTGCATTGAAATTGGTTGCCTTTAGTTTTTTGTTTTGGAAAATGAAAATTGGAATTATCCTCCTATACTTTTGATGTTGAGAGAGTCCCTTGCGGAGTTTTCGATGTGTATGTTATTTTTTCATCATGATGGGTGCAATCTAAGGAGTGTTTTTTTTTTTTTAATTTTTCTTAAATTGACATCAATGAACTTTAGACCTAAATTTGTCTTTTCATGTGGATTGTAATTTGGGTAATTGTAAATCGTTAATTGGTATCAAGGGAAAGTTTTTTAGTACAAGACTTTTAAGGTAATGGTTGCCAAATAGTGACATATGTACACATGTATATTAATATAAATCAGAATGCTCCTTAGTGAAAAGTTTAATTGTTTAAGTTAATACTCAATAAAACTGCAGATTTCTTGTTACAACTTAACTTTTTGCTTTTAAATTAAATGCTCGACTTGGTAGCCCAAACCGTTCCCTGTATCTAAAGAGTATGATTTAAAAAAGAACCTATGCTTTTTAATTTAAAAATATACCTTTAAAATAATTTTGATGTGATACATTTACTATTTTCGTGCATGGCGTTTACTAGAACAAAATTTTAACTTACGATTTGACCTTGAAAAATCCAAATAGTTTTGGAAATTTACTCGAGATGATTGATTTTTGAATGGGTATTGAAAAATTTCCTTCTATACTAAAAAATAAGACTTATTTTCATAAGACAAATTTTCAGTTGTCGTAAATGAAAACGAAAAAGAGATTACTGTATGTTTTAAATCTAATATTTTTTTTTACTGAAATACTAGGCAGTAAAATCTTGTAGATATTTCAAAAAAAAAAAAATAAACTACTCAAAACAAAATAGGGCACACAAATTTGTTTGGCTTTCGTCTGGAAAAAATCGTGTTTAAATTTTTGTTTTTGGTTATTATATTTCAGTTAAGTATTAAATAATAGTGCACATTTTTAACACGGACAAACATTTTTTATTCAAGTTAAGGAAAATTTACAAAAAATAAAAAAAAATTAACTTTACATATCACTATTTTTTGTTATGATTTCTGGTTTATTTCTTTTGCTTAGTAGCAAGTAGGGCCTACTTTACTACTTTACTGCACTGTATAAGCCTATCTGGTACGCCTTCAATCAGATGCCTTACATTTTGTTCGGGTATATGCCCCCAACAGGCTTTTAACTCGTTTATGAGCTCCTGTGCAGTGTTGATACTGCTGTGGCTTTCTTTGATGCTTCTTTTTAACTGGTCCCATCAATGCTCGATCGGATTGAGGTCTGGGCTCTTAGTTGGACATGTCAAAAGTGTAGTATTGGCGTCAGAAAGATTTGCTTGCATGTTACGGGTCATATGCGGGCGAGCATTGTCTTGAATAACAACAAACCCATCGCCAACTATTTGTGAAAATGGGATCACAACAGGTCATATTACCATTTCGATGCAACTGGGGGCGGTAACGGTGCCCTCATCCAGGATAATCAGCTCTGTTCTGCTTAGCAAACTTATTCCAGCACATACGATAATACTGGGTCCCCCAAATCGGTCACTTCCGTGAATCACTAAAACGTTCACCTGCCCTTCTCCACACTCGTACTTGCTTATCATTACTGAAAAATTTGATTTTGCATTAGTCTGTAAAGAGTACAGACTTCCAGTTGTCCAAGGTTCAATTTAATTCCTCACGGGCGTATCTTAATCGCGCTGCCCGATGGGCGTGTGTAAGTTTGGGCTGAATAGCACACGTTCTGGAACGTTGATAATCTTAGTGGAGTCGATTGCGAATGGTTTTATTACTAAATTGAGTGCCAGTTGACTGCCGCAGTTCAGTTTGTAAAGCCCGGGCGGTTAGGGTTCGCTTCCGACCGGCAGATATTCGAATGTACTGGTCCTTTTGCTGAGTTGTGGCCCGAATTCTTTCTGATCCTGGTCTCTTTGCTACTCTCACGGTTTTCTGGACGCGGTTCCACACGTTTCGGATAGCTCACCGCGACACCAAATTGATTTGCAACAGCCCTTTGAGACACTCCTTGCTCCAGCATATTTACCCCTATACTTGCGTTTTCAATAACCAAATGGCGTCTAAAACCGGACATTGTAATCATGTTTAATCACGAAGAAATAAAGAACAACAATTAAATATAGAAACAATTACCAACACAATAGAATCGGACTGAGAAAACATATGCTATAATTTTTGCATTGATTGTTTCTTCGAACGATCTGCTACTTTTGCCTATTCACTTGGGTGTAGCGGTAAAATTGTTATTCAAACATGAAAAATTTTCAATAAAATGCTGGGCTTCGACAATTTCACCAATTAAATATTTTTTAGGCAAAATACAAAGTAAATCTTGAATGAGCCCTATTTTGTTTTGAGTAGTTTATTTCTCAATGATAGAAAATTAAAGCAAAAATGTATAATTTAAGTGCAAAATTGCAAATAAGCGGTTGCCTATTTATTACTCTTATCAATGAATGGTTGCCACCAAATTAAATATTCCAAAAAACTTTTCAATCTTAGAAAGTTCACTTTAGAAACACAAAAATGTGAAAAATCCTTGTGGAGCCATAAAAAGCTCTCTTACCATAAAAATTAAACTTCTTAAAAAAAGTTATTTTGAATAGGAATTAAATTATCAGTTACGACTTTTTCGATAAAAAGATATAATTTAATTATTTTCTAAAAACTGATATCTAGTTTCTGAGAAGTTTACTTAAACCTGCAATTCGTTCTATAGTCCTAAAATTTGGTAAATTAAATCAATTGGAATTAGCCTTTGAAGTTGAAAAAAAATGTGAATATTTCCTAAAATTATTTCGATACTTTCACAAAAATCATATTAATATCCGTATAATGAACATTTACTCATAAAAATAGAACTTACTGACCTGCTTTCGTTATTATTATTTATTAATTCATATTTTCCACTTTTTTTGTTTCAATTTACAGAAAAACTACTCTCATCCGAAGGAAGTGAACTCCGACGAGCGTTGTTCTCATTGAAGCAAGTCTTTCAAGAGGACAAAGATCTAGTGCATGCTTTTGTAGCTTTGGGCGGTCTTAACTGTTTGGTTCGTGTTGGCAATGGAGCTGATCAAAATTACCAGAATTATATATTACGCGCCCTTGGCCAGGTAAGATAGTAACAAAAAAAAAAAAGAAGAACATTTTTAATCAATCATTTCTACTTTAAAAGAAAAAAAAAAAAAAACAAGAAAAAGATGGAAGTAGTGCAAATTATTTTCATTTTTCAAATAAATTTTAAGATGATTTACAAAATTATTTTAACATGGATTCTTTCGACATTCTAGGTTATGTTGTACGTTGACGGAATGAATGGTGTCATGAAACATGAACCAACCATGAAATGGTTGTATTCTCTAATAGCCTCTAAATATAGGTTGGTGGTGAAGACTGCGTTAAAATTATTGCTGGTATTCGTTGAATATGTTGAGACCAATTGTTATCTTCTGGTAAATGCTATACATGCTGTTGATAGTGCTCAAGGCACTCTACCATGGTCTAATATTATGAAGTAAGTGTTTCGTATAGTTAACTTTCAGTCCAGAAATAGTCTCATTTGAAAAACTTTAAACATTATTCCCCATCAGGCTTCTCAAGGACTATGATAATGCTGATACTGAATTATTGATCTATGCAACATCTCTGATAAATAAGACCTTGGCAGGTTTAAACGATCAAGATAGTTTCTATGATGAAAGTGATCTCTTGGAGCAGCAAGGTATGGAAGGTGTCATTCAACGTTATATGTCAAGACCTGGAACTGATTTAGATCTCCTTGATCAGCTGCAACTTTATGAAGCTGTTCTTAAGTAAGTTGTTCTTGTTTTAAACTTATACAACCTTAATAACAAAATTTGTATTTTATTTTAATCTAGATTCGAAGATGGGGAAGCTGATGGAATTCGTTTACCTGATAATTCTCTAAGAAAAACTATGAGATATCGTCCAAGTACGGATGCAGCTGAAAGAAGAAAATCACGTCGCCATAGTACAGGAACTAGTCCATCTGTAAATAAAGTCATACAATCACCAAAGAGATTTACAACAACAACACATGGAATATTAGATGAAGATAGTTCAAGTTCAAATAATTCAAATGAATATGCAAATAATGGTTACTTGAAAGGTACTTAAATACTAAAGTATTAAAATTGATACAGGTGAGGTAGAATGTAGTCCTCAAATAGCCGGTTAAAAATAAGCCCATTTATGTTTCTTAAAATAAAATACTTTTCACTTCAATGGAACTGATGTTTGGTAAGCTAGGAGTGATTTTTAAGTAAGCTTACAATGCCAAACTCCAAAGTTAAGCATTAGCATTATGTTTTTGAGATCTAGCACTTTGTTACTAGAAGCCTCAATTTTGAAATTTAAAATAAAGCGTTATGCAATTAGAGATTATGGCAACACTGCAGCTTACTAAATAACTTTTTTCTTCCAAACTGCAGTAATATCTGCTTTTCAATATTCTTCTTTGAAAGTTACGTTTCCGTAGAATTATTTAACTGGCGTCTGGTCTTTTTTTGCCAATTCAGTGTTTCAGTCAGTAAATCATTTCAGTCTATTGACTGAGTGAAATTCGCTTTTGTAAAACGATATTGAAAACTTTTAATTTTGAATAAGTACTTCCTATTTGTATATTAGATCCATATAGTGACTACCATCTATCCTCTTTTACACTTACTTAAGTATGTTAAACATAATATTTTTATTTTCCAGACAATCGTCTAGAACCAAGTATTACGCCCGGTTTTCGTCGTCGACGTGAACGTGTCGAACGACAAAAGAGTTTCCTTCGAGAACAACAGGAAGCGGCAGCCAATGGTATTATGTCAGTTTTCGAAAAACCTACTGCATTTGGTAAGTTATATGTAACATCTGTAACTATTACATAAATGTATTTGCATAGTCATCCTCTTTGCCTCATCCTTATTTATTCATTTATGTGAAGACTTTTTAATAATAGTAAAACCAAACAAAAATTACGCTGCCATATAGCCTTAATATTTAATAATAATTCTAATGCTTAAAGCAATTTAAAGCTTTTTCTAAAATTGGTTTTTATTTCTGTTTCCTTCTTTTCTCTAAAAACAAAAAAAAAAACAAATAACTCATTTAATAAAAATATCCAGGACAAATAGTAACCGCCATGCCTGTTCATTTGAAACAAAACAGCGATAGCCCTCCAGATTCACTTGTTCTAACAAATAATAATAATGATGCCAATAATTGTAGTAACAATAATGCCACTAACAATAGTCTCAATGCCAACAATATTACCAATTTCAACAACAACAACAACAATACCTACAACACAATCAACAACAATAACAACAACAACGGTTTAGAATATTGTAGTCCCTCAAAAATTATGTCTCCGACCAACAATGGTTTTGACAGAAATCGTCAGCAACAACAACAGCAACTTCAACCTCCAGTGAATCTTTCAAATAATGGTAAACAAAATGGCTCCCCAGAATTCCTTAGCAAAAAGAACCTCTTGATGAAGAGCAACGCCACTGTGATTAACGGTATTATGAAAAATATAAATCGCAACGAAAGCGAAAACCGAGAAGCAATCTCGTACAGTAGTCACAAAAAGTTCGAAAGCGATGCGAATCGTTTGAACAATTTCTACAGTCAGATGAGTACACCAAAGAGTCAGGCAGCAGTGTTATGTCAAAAGAACAACAACAACAGCAATGCCACAATCGAGAAGCCAACAAGAAACAACAATGTGATAACAGCCGGAAGTGAGTCACCATATCATCGTTTGCGGGAGATGCATTCACCATCTCCTGTGATGATGGATATGGGACTACCAGTTGTCCCTGAAACTGAAGTGGTAACGCCAAAGGAGCCAGTTTTTATGCCACCACCTCCTCCACCGCCACCACCGCCAAGTTTTTGGTATGCTCCGTTGTCAGTTCAACATCCTCCACCACCATCAGTGAACGGGGGTTCAAGTTTGACAGAAATGATAGCTGGCAAAGTGACACCAACGACAGCAACAACAACAGGTGTAGATGAAGATGAGGAAGTTGCCGGTGAAGGTGAGTATCTTAACGCTTTTGATCCTAACACTTCCCATTGTTCACTACTCTATAGAACTACTCTCTTGCGGTTACTATATCTTCTATACAAAAAAGAAACAAAAACATACTCATCTCATTCAAGCCGACTTTTAACCTATATAAACCTAACGCTTTCAGTTTTTCCAGCTGTTAAAAATAAAAACTTCTCAACTTTTGAAAGCGGATTTTCCGCCATGACAACACTTCATTATAAAATGTTTTTTTTTTTTTAAATAGATTCTGACAACGAAAATGAAAGACCACTGCTTCTGTTGAAAAGAGACCACACGGTAAAAGATTTGACAACAAAACTCAGTAATTTACCAATGAGTCCGACGCAGGAGGATAAACTACAAAATCGCATTGTTGGCGATATGACTGGACTGATATCAAAAGCCAAAGAAGGACTTGCTAAGAGCAAGAGCAAAGGAGATATTTCAAGGTGAGTTACAAAGAAGTATATAATATGTCATTTATTTCATTTGGAGCTGATATTTAGTTTTTTTTTCGAAAATGAGGTCCTTAAATGTCAAATATGTTTTAAGCTTACTTTGTTATTTTTTTGACAGATCGGTAGCTTTTTGAGTTCCTATTAATGCATTCACTTCGGAAAAAAGTTAAACTTCCTTCTTGACAGCAGTGATCTTACTACAATCTTGACGAATTATCATATTATTAAAACTCGGTCCTTTGTTCTTTACCGAAAAGATTAAATATACAGTTTCGGCTTCACATCGAAGTAAGTCACCTTAAAAGAGATCAATATGAGTAGTTCAGCCTTTTCAAAGAAATAGTTTCAATGAACTATAATATTAAATGATTTTAGATTTAGTTAACAATTATTATAGATTTTTGTAATTCGATCGGCCAGTTTAAGAAATATAGTGTTTTAGAAGTTTTCGTAGATTGATCTTGTTGAATTTCTATGCTATTTTATAAATTATCAAAATATTAAATGGGCGGAAAGTTGTTCCACTTTTGTAGTTCTATAAGAGAATTAGAGATACTAAAAAATTAATCTTGAACCTAAGTAGAAACACAACCAATATCACGGTGTCAAATGGATGCCATGGTCGCAGTATCATATCTTGTCATAAATTTTCCATGGCCAATTCGCACATTTACTACAAAATCCATTTTTAAGGTCTTGAATAGAATCTGCTGCATCTCAATTAACCTATACTCGTATTTCGTTGGCCGAAGTATGAAAGTCTAAATGTGTTAAATCAAAAGATCTCTTTGGCCAATTGTAAAAACCTCTTCTAAAAATAACACGGTAAACTTTTCTTTCTGTGATTACAAGGGCTCCACCATATTTATCGTGAATTTTAAAAATTGTATTGCTTTTTAACCGTTCCATTTTAAGTAATGACGAAATTTGAATTTGGTTAATGTCAAAAGATAATAATATAATGATACATTAAAAACAAAAAAAAACTATTTAAATACTTGATTTATAATTTTAAAAATTCCAACAAACTAATTTTCAACCTCAGTTTAACAAAATATATCAATCTAGTAAAACAAAAAATTTAAACAATTTGCTTAACAATTTCTTAGGCATATTTAGGAGCATATTTCTGATAGCACTGTACATAAGCTGTCTTTGCTGCATCTGCAGACATTCCCTTGCAGTTATTCCATGCATCCCATTTGGCTTTTCCTTTCAAATCAACTCCACCTGGTTTTGCAATATTACAATCTCCACAAGTTGCTTGTTTGAATAGTCCATAGAATTCCAAAAAGATATCATCACTTGGCTTCTTAGTGAAGGCTTTTGCTTTTTCACAGGCTGTTGCAAACTAAGAAAAAAGGTATTTTTTATCGATATTCCAAAAAATCCATTTTATATTTTACTTACATCCATTTTTGTTAAGTTTTCAAATCCTAGTCAAATTTCAACAATAAAATGTATAAAAATTAGTAATTCAAAGAAAGAACCAAAACCAAATTGACTTACTATGGTCTTTAGTCAGTATCTAAACGATAACATCAAAATTTGCAATAACTGCACTCGTTTATATAGCAAATTGTTATCTTTAATTCGATTAAAAATTATAAATTATAATAAAGTTTCTATTTTATTTTTAAATATGATAACACAAAGTGTATTAATCATAAGTGAAGAACAAACTTTTAGATTATTTTACTAAACCGTACTAGTACTTCAGAAGGGGTATAGATTAGAAAAATTAAGGGATAGATTACAAAATAAAATCTGGGTTTCCCTCAGAACTAGGAGGAGGTGCTATGTAATAAAATTTAAGGCCAGAT
Source organism: Eupeodes luniger (assembly GCA_951509635.1). NCBI lineage: Eukaryota > Metazoa > Arthropoda > Insecta > Diptera > Syrphidae > Eupeodes > Eupeodes luniger. Next base: position 24,627,782 of record OX608074.1, read on the forward strand.
TAATAATAATTAAACATTTAGTACTTTATTACTACTGTTCTTCCAACAGCTGCAAGACAATCATTAATAAAAAAGCTGGTCACGAGATAGCATAGACTGATAGCTGTTTCTAAAATTACAGTAAAAGCATAGTTTCGATAGTTTTCATTCGCCGATTTAATCGATTGTTTCTCGCTATCGATATTTATTTTTCATTAATTTGAAAACTAATAGAATTGATTTTGGATCAATGGAAATAATGTTCAAACCTCAGTGTTTCTACATTTCAACACTTTAAAAAATCACGTTTCAATGTTTCAAACTTTTTAAATGACAGAATTGTATGTTTTCAAAAATTACCAAAATGCTTTTTTTCAAAATTGTAAGATTTTTTCACAATCGGTCAAACAAATAAAGATTGTTTGAAGAATGAGGACAGTTAAATTTTAAAGCAAGCGTTCCTCGATTTAATTTTAAAAATGGCTACAGTAAAAGTGTTAAAGTTAAATGTTTCAAAAGTATTTACTATAAGAAAAACTTGAAAATGCGAGGTCTTTTTATAAGTCAAATCAGAAAGTCTTTATTCAAAAATAGTTGGCAGTCTTAACAGGTTTTTCATAAATAGGTATTTAAGCGTATTGTGGAGCATACTTCTCGTATGCCTTGATGTAAGCGGCCTTAGCATCATCAGCTGACATACCCTTGTTCTTGTTCCATGCTTCGTATTTAGCCTTGCCCTTCAAGTCCAATGCACCTGGTTTACTGATGTTACAATCACCAACTGTGGCTTGTTTGTAGAGTCCGTAGAATTCCAAGAAAATATCATCACTTGGCTTCTTGGTGAAAGACTTTGCTTTTTCTTGAGCGGTAGCGAACTAAAATATTTTAGCGAATTTTAAATTATATTTTTCAAAATATACAAAAATTCTTAAAACTTACATCCATTTCTACTGTTGTTTAGACTAAACTACACGTAATGAAAAAAAAATAACAATTTTTTAATAAGAATATATACATAATAATAAATTCATATAATATCAAATATTAAACTTACCTCTGACTAGTATCAAAAGTAATAAACGTTTGATGGAAATAAATTAATTTGTTCAATCTTTTATACCCCCAAAAAATAAACGATTGGCAAATTTTTGGCAATATTTATAATTAAAAATTAACAAAAAAAAAAAACAATAAACTGATATGAATTTTATTTATCTTTCTTATTATTGTATTGCCACTTCAGCTTATCAAAGTATGAATCAATACTTGTATGATTATTGCAATTTATTTATCGAAATAAACAAAATGAGGAAGGTGTGTTAAATTGTAGTTTTGTTGGGAATATATGTATTTCATTTTTGTTTATTGCTAAGCTATCCTTACTTAGAACTATACGTCACAGCTTAGTTTTATTAGTTTAGAAAAAAATCTATAACCTTAAAACATATATGTATGGTATGATATTCATAAATCTATATAAATATTTAAGAATATCTCAATATAAAAACTTAATTTTTTGATAAGATTAGATGAACTTTATTTTTAAATTATAATAACTCAGTATTGGGATTTTTTTTAATTTGGTTTTTTGATACAATCTCAAATGAATCAAAAATTAATGAAGGTTTTTTCCTTATTGAGGTAGGTGTGCTAAAATGAGGAAATAGAGAATTTTAGTGGACCTTGCAATTCTTCTTTTTTGTATTACAAATGTTTGAGATATCAGTCTTAGTTTTCATTTTGTCAGTAGGTGTAAGATGATTTGTTTAATATAACTGGGCCAAAAATGTAATTTTATTAACTTCCCATAGGAAGTTATTGTAATGGGTCCGATTTGTCGAATTGAAAATTTTGACATTTCTCGACGTTTCAAGGTCCCTAGAGTCGAAATAAAAGATTTTTAGAAAGATGTATGATTTTATCTCCAAAACAATTTTATGCAACAAAGAATAATGTTTTTGACATCTGATAAAATGTTGAGAGAAATAAAATTGACAATTTTTTTTTATAAAAAATAAAAACCTAAAAAAAACATTATTCGAAGTTGGTAAAAAAATTAAATTTCGACTCAATTATCTTTTCAAAAACTTGAGATTAAGGCTTCAAACTTATTTTATCTTATAAGAAATATTGTTTTCAACATTCTGAAAAATGTTGAGAAAAATCGAATTGACAGTTTTCTTACAAAAATTAAAATCCTAAAAAAACAATACTAAAACTTGGTAAAAATTTACTTTCGACTCAAATAGCTTTTCAAAAATTACAAATATTGGCTTCAAACTTATTTTATTTCACAGAAAATATTGTTTTCCTCTTTTTTCTATTTATAATTATGATTTACTTTTTTTTTTAGAATACTTACCTAGTACACTGTTTTCCAATAAAATGGCTTCATTTTGATTTTAGAGTACCCGTGGCGTGATGTTTAGTGTGTAGGACAGTCATGCCAGATGTCTTGGGTTCAATCCCTGTCTGTGCCAACCAAAGTTTTTTTCGCGGGTACTGCCTCTTGCGAGGAATTTACAAATTCTCCAAGAGTAATTCTTGTCATGAAAAGTGCTTTTTCAAATTAGACGTTCGGATTCGGCTTAAAAACAGTAGGTCCCCTCCATTCCTGACAACATTACTCGCACACAAGAATGGGTGAGAGTTGTAAGTCACTAGGCCCTAGTTCTCAATAGACTGTTGCACCACCTAATATTTTTCTATTGATTTTACAAAACAGGTATTTTTTAAGAGAATGCAAATAATTTTTATTTCATTATAAAGAGAAATGTCAAATGAATGCTACGGTTATGGTTGCAGCACCATATTCTTTGCATGAAATTTTCCATGACTAATTAGCAAATTTGGGGCTTTATGTAAGATAACTTAACAAATTTCATCTTTAAGGCCTTGAAACGATTGTGAAGCATTGGTATAGAATTTCCCTTTCAAGTAGTCCCAAAAAAAAATGAAGATGTTAAATAACAAAATCCAAATGGCTAATTGTGATCAATTCTTGGATAAATTACAAGGTCAGCTATCTTTTCTCGTAAAACAGTTTACTGTTACTCCAATATTAAAAAAAAATACATTGTGTTGTTGTTCTCTAGTTTTTACTTGTCAAAATATGACAGATTTTAAAGTGACACCAGTTCAAATAGCAGTCTATTCAAAATGATACCTCTTATCGAAATACCCTTTAGACAATGACAACTTTCCTTAAAAATAGTTAAAGGGGTATTGCACCATTTGTACGACAAAGTGTTGGCAACTAAAGCAATAAATTGACTACTGACATTTTAGGGTTACCAACAATGATTCATGACATTTACATGAGGACAAATTGAGCGAAATCGATGAGGCGATTAAAAAATCTACTTACTTCATAAAAATGTCCACAAAGTTTAACTTTGTTGCAGAATATTTTTTATTTTGTTCCACTATTCTGATAAAAGTATAATTTTAATAAATTGTTTGTCTAAAAATAAACTTCCATGTTTTCAATAGCTTTTCCACAAATCTGCAAATTGTGATGTGAACAATAAATTTTGTGTGTGTTATTTCATGAGCTAAAATGTGCACCCACAACATTTTTCAAAAAAAAACTAATACCTTTAGAGTAATTTGGATGTTGAACCAGCCCCTTTTACCCCCTAAAAAAATTTGGATCAATACAAGACTTAGAAAACTTCTAAGGAAGTTTTAAGTTCTAAAGAAGCTCTTAACCTAAGTTTACCTCAGTCAGAATTTATTAATTTGGGGTTTCATATTTTTCAATAAATTCAAAATTTGCCCTACCACACTACCGCAAGCAGAATAATAATAGCAACTTTATAATCGTGGCTTGTATGGGAAGTATTAACATACCAAAATAAGATTATCAACTATCAACCATCATTAGTTCGATCAAACGATAAAATATTTATAATATTTTTTTTTTTTTGAAGAAAAAAAAAGTTCTTTAGCTGAAATTTAATAAATTGAGTCATATTTCAATAAGTTGGCATATCAACCATAATTAATATCAATATAGCATGAAGGCTAATGCCTATGTATATTATTGACGCAAATTTCTATCTGTCTGATATGGAATTTTTAATAAATAATTAACTACCAAAATTATAGTAATTGATGGAATATAAACTTTATCCTTTTTTTTTATTTTGGTTGATAACACACAAATACAAAGTTCAAATCTTCATATGAGTCTGTTTATAATAGAAACCGATATGATGGACTCCAAAACGGCTAGACAGATTTTGATAAAATATTTTTAGAAAATCTTCAACTCAGCCGAGTTGTGCAGTTTTTTTAGCGGTCAGAAACTGAAAAGTATAGAACAACGCATGCTGCATCACCTAGTTGTTGTTTTTATTTATGATAAAGAGAATTATTGTTAGATTAATTTCGAAAAAAGAAGAAAACAGAAAAAACTTACGTGCATAGATATTTTGTGAAATCATAAGATTAAATTTCAAATTAATATAAATCTTTATGATAAACTTTTTAGGCAATTCATTTTTTTGTGCACGCTCACCAATTTAATTAGTTATATTTTTTAAGAGATGACACCACATGAAGTTTGAGATAAGAATATAATATTTTTTATTTTAAAGGAAACAATAAAAGATCACACTGATACTTCAAGATTTCAAATACTACTCGTGAACTTGAAAACTACTATTGAAAGTGATAATTTCTTGATAAATCAACTCGGATTAAAAAAACAATTAATTCTTAAAAAACAGGATTTCCTATTCCCCCAAAATAAGTTTTCTGAAGTGTTAATTTTTTTCAAGTCATAGAGATACTATCTTTTCAAACCCCCTTTGATAGGATTAAATTTTTGTAAGAAGACATATTAATCTAGAATACTTGAACACAATCGTTTGTGAATCTAATCTTTTCTGGACTCAATCAATACATTGAATTCTATAAATTCACTTGATTCTATAAATTAATTGATTGCAATCATTTCAAAATGCATGTATTGATAAGCATTATTTTCAAATTTTCAGGTACACTTTCGAAATTCTAATATTATCTTATTTTTACGAACAAGACTTGATTATAACTTTTCTGTTACATACTCTAAATTTATTGTTTTCTTTTATTAATTTCAGATCATCAAGTGTTGATCAAGAAATTAAAAAGGCTGATCCCAAAAAATCCGAAAATGAATTACATTGGGAAGAATTGGTCAAAAGTATGTCAAGGCCCCTAAATCTCTGTGACATGGATTTTACCGATTTAAATTCAGAAGATGAAAAAGATATTCTAGCACCACGTGGTTTAGGTGGTGGTATACCACCACCGCCACCACCACAAGGTGGTATGGTCATCCCACCACCAATGATGATTGGACAAATAGTCTGTCCGCCACCAATGAATATGCCACCGCCACTAACAAATTTAGTTCCACCTATGTTCAATTATAATAATCATCAAGGAAATTATAGTAATAATAGTAGTTTAAATAATTCTATTAATGGTGATGTTAGTGGATCGTCGACAGTGAAGAAAAATAAAAAGACGGTAAGTTTCGATATTTTTCAAAATTAACACTTTTAATGGAAAAAAATATGTTTTAGGTAAAACTTTTTTGGAAAGAAGTACGAGAAGATATGATTCCTGTTGCAATTGGTAAAACAATTTGGGATGAACTACCAAAATCAAATGTAGATACACAAAAACTAGAGCATCTATTTGAATCAAGAGCCAAAGATTTAATGACTAAGGTAAGCTCGCATGCAACGACATTATACATTATAGTTTTTTTTTAATGATAAACCATAAATATTTTAATTTTTGATTTCGAATATGATATCAAAAAATATGACCCAATTCTCCGACGTGTGGATTTTATTTTTGTAGGGGTCATAATAGTGTATTAAAAAAATGCAAAATTCTGATATTTCAAAATTCGGTGAATAAACTGAAAAAGAAAAATCGAACCATATGACTTTTTATAAAAATAAAAAATTAATCAAGTTCTTTCGTTTTCCTTAAAAAAGTTAAAGACGAAGAAGAAAAAGAAAAAGTACACGTTTGAAAGATACAGTATTTTAAAATACGAAATTTTTTGAGATACAGTGTTTTGTGTATAAAATATTTTAAATTACAGTATTTTTAAATAAAGAATTACAAAATATAGTGTTTTGACTAAACAGTATCAAACTATATCTCGTTTTATCCTTTTGGACACTTCTCATGCAGATCTTTCATGAAATCTCAAAAATTCAAGTGTACCTTTTTTGGTAGAAAACGTCTTACTATAAGAAGAGAAAGTATGCATGGAAATCTTTCATTCTCTATTTATTGGGCTGCTGCCAAGTTATTTTTTTTAGGGAGAGACCAAAACCAAAATCCATTAACTTATTTTGAATTTTAAGATTTTTCATTCTTAAACTATTATATACTTCGAAATATTAAAGGATCTGTTATAAAACTTACTAACCGTTTTTAATACATATTAAATCCCCTAAAAATCAGTCAATTCTAAGTAAAAGCTTTCTTTTCACTACATAGTATAAAACAAAGTCGCTTTTTCTGTCATGTGTCATGTTGTATGTCCCTATGAACGCTTAAATCTTTAAAACTACGCAACGGATTTTGATGCGGTTTTTTTTAATAGATAGAGTAACTCATGAGGAAGGTTTTTATGTATAATATCATCCATTAAATAGTGGACAAATACTGTTATTTTTGAGGTTTCTAATGTGATGTCGCAAATAATTACATTTTTTCCGCTTACATTGCAAACGCAGGCTGAATCCTACGAGATTTATCAAAATAACAAGAAAGCTGTGAACGTTGTATATAAAGATATTCTGTAATATATTAATTATTGTTGTAAAATAAATAGGTAAAAATGTAAAAAAAAGTAAAAATGTAAAAAAAAGTAAAAATGTTAAAAAATTGTAAAAATGTAAAAAAAAAGGAAAAATGTAAAAAAAAGTGAAAATATTGTGTATAAAAGATATTCCAAAGATAAGGAAAGGGGAATTGTTTTAAGTACTCCAAAAACGCGTGCGGGCTACGGCCAGTAAATGAATAAATCAAATCTACTGGATTGATTTTATCATTTTTTCAGTGAGTTACATATTTTAAACCCGTGCAAAGCCGGAGCGGGCCGCTATGTTTTTTTATAAACAACGTTCACAGTTTTTCTGTAGCGTATTTAGTATATCAGCATTGCACCCGTGCGAAGCCGGGGCGGGTCGCTAGTTCATAAATAAACTAGAAATAAAAATGCCTTATACTTAAAAGTTATTAAATAATATTTTCCAACTTTGTTCAAAAAAAAAAAAACAAAGCTTAAGCTAAATTTACAAATAGTCCTAGAAAATTAAGGCATTCACTTCGATAACATGTTTTTGTTGCTATGTCACTATGCCATGTGTTTTGTACAAGGTTTTCATAGATTATTTTGTGAAATAATAAACTTTTCCGGAATTATTAAATAAAATTCAAAGAAATATTTGTTTGTTTTTTTTTAATAGAAAATATTTTGTCCAAAAAAGCCCTAAAATTAAAATTTTGAAACCACTACAAAAATGCCCTTTATCTTTAAAATGTTTGTGCTTCCTCCAAATTGAGCGAACTTTTAATGAAGTGGACGCATAAATGAAGCTTTCAAATCTCTTCGAAGAAAATACACTTTTTATTTAATTTTCTTGGACTATCAATAAATTTTTAAAATTTCAAAAATCAATTTTAGCTTTCTAATTATTATATAAATCTTCCAAATATTAGTTGAGTTTTTAACCGAATTCTTAAGGAGTTTAATAAAAATTACAATAGAAAGGACTAAATTTTTAACAAACTTATTATTGCCCATATTAACTAAATTATAATTCAAGTTGAGTAAATTTGTAAACGATTTTTTACATAACTATACTATTGATCTTCTAAAAATTCATAATAAGCACGTCCTAGTTCTATCGCAAAAATGTGAAATACTAACAATCATTTAATTTTTAAAAACTACATAAATTTGATCATTCATTTTTTTGGAAAGGTTATGGTTTAAGTTAAAAAGCATCATCGCATCAAAACATCAAAGCATCAATAAAATAACGTCACTCCAATTAAAAAAAAAAAAAAAACATACTTAAACATAGACTAAATCAATATTAAAAACATTAATATTAGTAATAAAATAAAAAAATATAAATATTATATTTAAACTTAAAATTAAATTATTATTATTTTGCTTTATTACTTTCACGCATTTAACTATTCTACTGGACTATACATAATAATATATGTATGCAACTGATAAATTGATATAACAAATCTATAATAAATTTAACAAACAAAATGTATAAATAAAAATCATCTGATAATAAAATTTATTAAAAATTGAAAAAAAAAAACAGGAGGTGAGTGCAGTTTAAATGAAAACAAAAATCAATGTTCTTTTGTTTGTTTCTTCTTGGTTGTTGTGTCTTGTAGAAAATTTCCTAAGGCCATCCTTACACGATCAAATGACTTAGCAAACAACATTAATTTTGAGGTCTTTACTGTTCATTCTTAAATATGCACGATCATTATTTTGTAGTCTGTATCCTGCCTTAAGTCATATTATTATTGATTGTGTAAGGGTGGCCTTAAGTGGAAACAAAAGTAAATTCTACAAAATCTATTTTATCACTTTTTCTCTGTATGTTTTGTCTCCTCTCTATATGTTTTGATCATAGTAAAAACCACATTTTATAGATATCTGGTTTAAAGAAAAAAACACACTACCTATGTTTAATTTCACTAAGAACAAAAAATACACTCCTGCACAATATACTATAAGTTTTATTGAAACACCTTTGTAATTGTTGTTTGTATTTTGTTAATTTTTGTATTTGGTTTTTTTTTTTGACACAATGTGCACTAAACAATGTCCCCCACATATTTGTTAATTTTAATCTTATAAAATAGGAAAATTAAAAAAATTAACAAAAAATTGTCTAATTTTTCAGAAACAACAAGAAATGAATAAAAATAAAGAAATTATCGTTTTGGATCATAAACGATCAAATGCGATAAACATTGCAATGACAAAATTACCACCACCGAGAGCAATCAAAGCAGCCATATTAAAAATGGACGCTACTGTAGTAACACGTGAAGGTATTGATAAGTTGTTGAATATGTTGCCAACAGATGAAGAACGAGGAAAGATTCAAGAAGCTCAAGTATGTAACTACAAACAAATGACAGGGTTGCCAATATTAATTTTGTTTCTCATTTTTATTATAATTTAAAGATGGCAAATCCTGAACTTCCACTTGGTAGTGCGGAACAGTTCTTGTTAACATTAGCCTCAATATCAGAATTAGCTGCAAGACTTAAACTATGGGCTTTCCGTTTGGACTTTGAGAATAGTGAGGTAAGTTTTGCTACACCTTTTACTTAAATCTGATTTTATAATATTATTTTTTGTTTTCATATTTAAATAGAAAGAAATAGCTGAACCTCTAATGGATCTTAAGCAAGGAATTGAACTTCTTCGCCAAAATCGTACCTTCAAATGTATTCTGTCGACATTGTTGTCTGTTGGAATATTTTTGAATGGAGCGCCAGTGAAAGGCTTTCAAATTGAATATTTAGCCAAGGTAAGGAAAAAAATCAGCCTTTAGATCCTATGAAACTTTTTTCGTATATTTTCTTGTAAATTAATTTGTATTTCAAAACTTTTTACTCATTTAGGTACCTGAAGTAAAAGACACTGTACACAAACACTCGCTACTGCATCACCTGTGTCATATGGTCATGGAAACATGTACGGATACAACTGATTTGTATTCAGAAATTGGTCCAATAACTCGAGCTTCGAAGGCTGATTTTGCCGATTTAGCTCATAATCTGATACAATTGGAAATTGAATGCAAGTTATCATGGGATAGACTGAAACTAATTGCTAAGCATGATTGTCCACCACAATTGAAACAAAAATTAGTGGACTTTTTGGCCGATTGTGCCGAAAGAATAATCATCTTACAAATTGTCCATAGAAGGATTATCAATAGGTAAGAGTTCACTGAACCATATTTTTTTATGACAAAATATGTATTAAGACGGTTTTGTTCTCTTTTCTTTAAAGGTATCGAAAGTTCCTTTTGTGGTTGGGAGTGCCACAACACAGTGTGGCAGAATCAAAACCAAATGAATTCTGCCGAATCGTTTCGGAATTTGCCTTAGAATATCGAACAACACGGGAACGTGTTCAACAACAAATCGAAAAGAAGGCAAATCATCGGGAACGAAATAAGACCAGAGGCAAAATGATTATTGATGTTGCCAAATTCCGCACCAAAGAAGATCGAGCTGATGCTGAGTTAAAGTAATTATCTTCTTAGATCAAAAATTAATAAATTATTCATATATTTTTTTTTTTAATTTTGTTTTACAGAGAACTTCTAGGATCTCCTAGTCCTGGCAATGCCAGCCTTGATGGAACACTCACTTGGCGTCGTAGACGTGCTGAGAATCTCCGCTCACCGATCATCAAACAAAACGATGATAACTTCACCGATGGTGATGATGAAATTTTAGAATCCTTGGTTAAGACAGCAACAAAAACATCAGGACCAAGGCCGACGCCACGTGAAAGAAAACGTACACGACACGCCGATCGAAAATCATGTAAGTCCCGTATCAAAAAATTCCACCAATTTTCTAAAATTCGTCTATTCCCTTCTCTATTTTAAAAATCGTTTCTTCAAAAAAAACTATTTTGGCATTTTCGATACCTACCATTCTTTATTATTCAAACTCACCCATTATTCATTTTCAAAATTCCATTTCAAATTTTCTTCGAAATTCACTAATTTCCATTTTTCTAATTACTTTCATTTAATTGGTCGAAATTGAAACCAATATATTATTTTCAATAAAAATACAATAATTAAAATAATAAATATATACGTTTGGGTAGTGAAGAGATCACGAACGAGAGAAGGATTCACCATCGAAAAGGCACCATCGCCATAGAATGAAATATCTACATTAGCTAAAACACAAAAATGTGGTTAGTTTTTCCAAAAACAAAAAAAAAAAAAAACATCAAAAGATTGAATTTTGTTTTTTGCTTTTAATTATTGCCCTTTTTTGTGCTGACTTCAATCAAAATATATATTTTTTCCCGCATGCATGAAATAATAATAATTTTGAAAATCTTATTTTGTCATTTAAGTGTAAATCCCAGTCGACACTTTTTTTTAAGTTTTTTTTTTATCTAAGAGACCCTTTGCAAATACTCTTGACCCTTAATTTAGACTGAGGGTTCCACATAAAATATATAGAAAGAGCCAATTTTTCAACTACCAAACAAAAATTCTTACTTAACTGCCGTTGGAATAAAAACAGGAAAACATTTTTGATTTTATGATTTTACTAACTGATTTTTAAGTGTCCATTGTAAAATTGGCCCAAAAATGTATATATTTTCTATGTCGTCTGGGTTTATTCTGTTATTTGTGTTTTTTTTTTATTGTGCTGTATTGAAAATCACACCCAGACTATTATTATCGCCCTCAAGCGAGCAATGGTTTTAAACTTTTTTGAACTTTAATAATTTGTTTTTATAATTTCTGTTTATTGATTTTTTTTTCCTGAAAAATCAATCTCAAGTCCTTAAAATATATATGAGGCCACAAGAGTGATTAACAAATGTACCATTCCTTAAAAAACAGAATTGAATTATGTTTTATTTGTAAAGGTAAAACTTTTTGAATAAAAGTCACACTTATGTTCTGTTTATTAAGGAATAATAAAAAGCATCTTGAGTTTTGAAATTAATTTTTAAGTAAGTCGAACTCTTTGAGGCGACTTAATTTGATGTCTCATTATCTTATCTGGCTGCTTATTATTATTTAATTTTAGAACATGTGTTCTCTTACTTACATTTGTCTTGTTCTTGACTACATTCATCTCAAAAGATTTCAACGTGAAGTTCGCACTGTCTAATACCTCAGGCTGAAATTAGCACCTTCAAAAATTATTTTTTACTTTTCCACGAAATTTATACTCGTGTAAATTATTTTGCCACACATAATTTCTTTTTAATTAATTCCATTGTGGAAATTATGATTAATTATGAAAATAATGTACTCAAAAATAGTTGAGACATATTCAAAGCACTGTTCTCGTTTTTTTTTACACACGAAATCTTTCAGACGCACATAATACTCTACACAACACATAAAGGAAGAAGCACATTCACTCCCCCATAGTATCTTTTTATTTCTTATTTTTGTTCATCCCTTTATTTTAAACATAGGACATATGTAACCCACTTACTGTTGTCTAAGTTGCTGGAGTAAGCTCACTGTTAAATATTGCTCAAGAGGCACTTAACAAATGGCTATCTCGTTCAAAGCGTAAATATAGGTTTTCACATCAACTCTTTCGTTTTGTGTAATATTTAAAGATGAAAGTCAACAGGCAGTGTACAAATTAAACAAGAATTGAATGAAACATGTCACTTCACTTTGAAATAACTAATAATTGTATAAATTGGTATCTGAGTTTATAATTATATTCATGGGGGTTTTAAGTCAGGAAAAAGAATTGTTTTACCTTTTAAAAAAATACTCATATTTATGTCCTTTTATAATAACAACAAAAACGCTGATGCAAGCTTTATTAATAATATTTTATATGTTGTTTATGTTTTCCTCTTATGTGTTTTATATATTTTTTTAACAATGATACTTAAAAATATTTTTTTATATATGAATTACAGTGCGTCGAACATTAAAGAATGGCCTTACCGAAGAAGAAAAACAACATGTTGCAGCTTTAATTAAAACTTATTAGGTAGTTTAATTGGCGGTTAACAGCTACAAAAATAAGCGCGTATACAACAATCATCATCAATCACATAAACATAGATTTAATATCATCAAAAGTACCTACCTAACTATACTTATATTATCTATAAACTTGTATCACCTCTTAAAACGCCATCATAAACTCAACAATCAGCGGAACCAATCGAATTATAGATATGATAGGGGCAAGAACCTAAAATAAAAAAAAAAAACAACTAAATCGAAACGAAAAATAAACAAAAATAAATAAAACGATCTCAGAAGTTTCCGTGTTGTCCGAATTGAGTTTTGTTAACCATACTCAGGACTTTCATAAATCCCCTCATCTCACATTTATATCCATTTTGTAATCATCCATTCAAACCACATGCCTTATAATTATTAGGTATACCTATATTTACATTAGAAGTAGATTAAATCTTTAAACTCTGAGAATCATGATTTTAAATAACTCGAAAATCAAAAAGAACTTACCTTTCCAGTTAATTATTTTTTAATTTTCTTTCAATAATTATAAAGTATTACCTATTATTTAAAAATTAAAAATTATACTTGATCTACACAAAAATAACCCTTAAATATTATAAATTTTAAGTGTTGGATGTGGATTTTTATGTTGGGACCCCAATTGTTTTTAATTATTTCTTTTATAATATTGTAATCTTTTTTTTTTTGTTATTTTTGTATAAATTATGAAATTATTTAATTCTACACATCACATTAAATTTTGTTTAATTTTTATTATTTTATTTTGTTAAATTTATAATTTAAAAAAAAATAATTATGATTGTAAGTAATGAAGAAACAAAAAAATACTGAGGAAAAAATATGAATTAAAATTAAGAAATATAAAATTAAGAAAACAATAAAAGCTATAAAACAACTAAAAAAATAAATATTAGTTTTATTTTTATTTTTGGGAATCTATATAAAAACCTAACGAAAATATTTGCGTTTTTATCTTAATAAAACTTCATGTTTTTATCATAAGTGCCCTTAGAATTTTTGAGATAAAATGCGAGAATAAAACATTGAAGAGAAAAGACAATAACAATAAGATACAGAGGGGGTAAATTACCTTTCTTTGTAACTCAAGCGTCTTTAAATGCAATTGAAACCTCCGAATTCGTTTTCTTAACGTTTTATTTTATTTATCAAAAACTAAAAAAAAAAAACAACAAAATAAAATCTTGTATAAAAAAACTTATCTTAATTTCCTTAATTAATAAAATTCATAATCTAATTAAATAATTTATAAAAAAAAACAAATTTGAGTGGTACTACCCATTTGTACAAGGTTGCTGAACATAATCCAGACAGAAACCACGATTGTCTTCATCTAATGGTGCTTCAATGCCATCAGTGTGGAAATACAATCGAAAAGGACGTACACTCGCTTTATTTTCAAAATCATAAAGAAAAATAATAAATATTTGTAATTATTTATAACATATAGAAAAAACTCACTTTGAACAGTCTTTTGATCAGGGCTAACTTCAGCATTAAAAGTTCCACCACAAACACGATCTTCACAAGCACTAGCTGGTGGAACACTATCAGCAACTCTTATGCAACCAATTAGAAGCCAGTCGTTGGGACAAGAATTTGTCTGGGCTTGATTTGTCCCACTGCCAACCATCGCCATAACTGGAGTATTTGAATTTCCCGAAATTGTGAACGATCGTGACCGATTATTTTCTTTAAAAATCAAATTTAAATTTTAGTAGAAAACCAACACTCAGCATTTATTAATACATAAAGGGTGTTCCAAATGAATTTTCTGAAACATGAACCATAAATCTTAACTATTTTGGGAAAAATGAGTCATGCTCCATTTTTACAAATCCTTATCTGCCCGCTTTCAACTTTTTTCTAGGTTTTTCAACAGTGTAAACTTCCCAAATGCCGACAAATTGAAATTTTGCGTTAATTTTGGAACACCCTTTTAAAAGAAAAAGTAGATTACCCACCTTGATCCATGCAAGCATTATATTGAATTCCACAGAAATTTCTTTCAGTTCGAATGCAAACACTGTAATCTTGATTGGACAGTTGACGTCCTGATACTGTGTTAAAATTGAAACTCCTAACACGACCACTTATTCCGGTGTGATATTGTAAACAGCCCTGATCGGCTCGATATATTCCACCACAGTGTATTTGTGATACACGAATTCGCCATAATCGTGGAAAAGATCCACTCGTTATGACAGATATAACAATGGGATTACTCTGTCCCAATCCGGCATCAATGTACACTAGATAATTTGATGTTTTGAAAGTGTTTGCAAAATTAATATATCATGTAGACTTACTATGATCACCAGCTGAAGAACCACAAATAGTTGGAGCAGGACTTCCACCCGATATTAAAAGTTGATCTTGGTTGCAAATGTGATTGAGAGATTCTGGTTGAGCTATGGAAAATAAATCAAGGTCCAATCTATAAAGACAAAAATGAACCAATCTTGAAAATCTTGAGCTTTTTAAACTATATGTTATCTATTCACCTTAATTGACAAATATCAGGATGAATTTTATGAACAGTCACTTGACAACTACCTGTTCCATCATAAACATCTGGATGGTTTGGATTAACAAAATAGGTGGAATTTTCTCGAATATTACCATTACATGTTTGCATGACTATAAGTTACAAAAAAGTCTTAAAGTCTTGTATTGCATTTATTTTTTTTTCTTAAACATACATATACAGCATAATCCGTAACCACCGGCACAGGGTCCTGCTGGAATGCCACTTCTTATAAGACAATCTTTGCTTGAAATACAATTTCCAATCTCACCAGATGGTGCTGTGCATGTAGCAGCTCCACCATGAACCACCGAAAAAATAGGCAAGACTTAAAAGAGAATAAGGAAAAAGTCAACTCTTAATAAATAATTCGCACAAACTTGTTCCTTATTTAAAGAATCTGTTTAAAAATAGTACCTACATATATTTTAAGACACTACAAAATATACCTACAAAATAAGTGTATCTTCAAAAATTTAAATGCTATTTAATTTCTCAACAAAAACTTTAATTTATTTAACTTTTCTTTCGAAAATCGTTAGAGCCATTTTTTTAAATTAATTTTGTAAATGTTTTCGATTTTTGTAAGAAAAATGTATTGCTATGCAGTAACTTAGTGCTTGAAAATCTTATTTCTTATATTTTAAACACGTCAAAACTGTTGGCCCTTTTTTTTAGATATCAAATTTAAAAGTAGTACCCGTGGCATGATGGTTAGTGCGTTGGACTGTCATGCCAGAGATCTTGGGTTCGATCCCTGCCTATGCCATCTGAAGTTTTTTTACGGGTACTGCCTCTTGCGAGGAATTGACAAATTCTCCAAGAGTAATTCTTGTCATGAAAAGTGCTTTCTCAAATTGGCCGTTCGGATTCGGCTTAAAACTGTAGGTCCCCTCCATCCCTGACAACAGTACTCGCACACAGGAATGGTTAAGAGTTGTAAGGCCCTAGTTCTCAACGGACTGTTGCGCCATTTATTTATTAAATTTAAAAAAAAAAATTGTTCGTGTTTTTTTAAATCCAAAAAAATATTTCTGATTATAAGATACTATTTTGGCAATATAAAAGCTTGCTCAGAAAAAGGATTAGTTTATTAGTTTCTGAGAAAATTTTAAGACAAAAAAAGAGGCTGGGATGCGACCCACACTGATAACTTCCCATCCCGTCTGTCGATTTGTCTTGCTTAAAAGTTTGTTGGTTTTCGTGTTGTGTTAAAAAAGTTGTCAGTTGGATTATTCCTAAATATTTCAAAATTACCAACATTATTTTGCATATAATGAAAGTTTTATTTCAAAATCTAGTTTTGTTAACGAGATTTTTAGTCGAAAACCAATTTTTACCAAGTTTTAGTATTGTTTTAATTTTTTGAAAAAAGAAACTGTCAATTCGATTTTTCTCAAAATTTTTCAGAATATTGAAAACAATATTTCTTAAAAGTTAAAATTAGTTGGAAGCCATAATCTCAAATTTTTGAAAAGATATTTGAGTCGAAAATCAATTTATACCAACTTTTGTTAATTTTTTTGTTTAGGTATTTATTTATTTTTTTTTTTTAACTGTCGATTCAATTTTTTCAAAATTTTACCAGATGTTGAAAACGTTAGTCTTCGTTGCACAAAATTGTTTTGGAGACAATATCATTTTTTGTTCATAAAATATTCGAGGTGACAAATGTTTTTTTTTTCTGTTTTTTTTTTTTTTTTAATGTATAATATGGATTTTTTTTCAAAAATATACTCACGTTACAATATACAATTTACAAATTAAAATTCAAGTCTCTAGCGTTATTGGTTCGTGAGATATTTAGGGTTAACCTAAATGTTCACCTTTTTTTAAATTGCTATTGTAAAAAAACAACCCACTCAATTTTTTTGAGAGTCCTTTTTGCATCTTTCTGCATTATTATCTGTATAACAAAATTTATTTGAACTCGATATCTCTACTGGTTCTTGAGCTATGGACGACGAAAAAAACTTCGCAAGCGTACGGACGTACGAATGTACGTACACAGTTACACACGCATGCACAGACATCTCCTTAAAAATCTTTTATTTATAGACTCTAGGAACCTTGAAACGTCAAGAAATGTCAAAATTTGTAATTCGACAAATCGAACCGATTAAAATAACCTCCAATTGGAAGTTAAAAACGCATATCCAGAATCCGCTTAAAATCTTAAAAACTCAATCGATCCAATGGTTAAGGGGCGAGGACACACGAACAGACAGACGGATGGTATCACATTCTTTCCACTTCTCGGTTATCGTTATGTCATTTTTGATTGAAATCTTGAGTTCAGAATTTTGTACAGTTCAATAATTGCCATATTGTACCAATTAAAGAAATTAGACTAATGTTATTCAAATTTAGCAATTATTTTGTCGTAACTTTCATCAGATCATTTGGTTCTCTGAGCATACAATGACCTTTACTGAAAAATTGTCTCCTCACATGGTAGGGCCCTTTCACACCAAACGAATCCGAATCAATCAGAATCACTCCGAATCAAGTTGAATCTGATTGACCAAGATTCGGCTTCGAGCGCTCCGTTTAAATGTGAAGGGATGCTTTTCCCGCCAATCAATCACAATCATTTCGAATCAAGTTGAATCTGATTCGTCATCTCCATTCTTTCACACCAGCTGAATCAACATGAATCATAAATCGCACTATTTTCTTTAACTTTTAAAATTAATAACTCCACGTCCATCTCGTATGGTTGTTTATTCAAGAATCAAGAATCAAGGAATCTGACAGGTTGAATCAAGT